>OY987208.1:7585200-8835200 GCA_963920795.1 Eutolmus rufibarbis
AGTAAAATATTCTAATTGTAAAAATTGCATGAGCTCATCAACGAGTGATTGAAAAACAGATGAAAAATAAATAGAAAGCAATGCAAAACAACGTTTTTTTATGATATATATAATATAATTCGATTACAACATAGCATTTTCGCGAGTATCTTGTCAAAGATTACCTTCATAGAAGATATTCTGAATGAAATCAGAAAGTGCTAAAAAGGTAAGATCATGTATCAACACCTTTTCGCTTTCATCTGATTTCCAGTGAAAGGCTATGCAAAGGGGTCAGGCAAATAATAACGAAATTTCACTAGACGACCACCGTCTGTTCTATTGAAAACGCAAATAATTCATTCTTAGGAGTGGAAACCTGAACTTGAAGGAAGATGGTTAGGAACAAACTCACACTAAACTCCATTTCCCCACCTTCTTGAGAGAACACCTAAAACTTGTTTCGAAAGCACGGAGTCACACAACCGGTGAATACCTTTCGCATCTCACGTAACTTCGAATTTAACAGTTATCTGATTCATTTTCGAAAATGTTTCTTCAGCGTACGTAAAGAAGAGCCGCGAAGTCTTCACTTTTCTCGGCATCTTGAGTCGAGTTTAGTCTCTCTGGGAAATGAGTGGAACCAACTGGCTGAGTATCGCCAAGCGAACTTGTGGTTGCATTCCGTTTTTTTCTTTGAATCATGTTAAGTGTTACACGTTTGAAGAGGTTTGTTTTTATGAAGTTTCTGAAAATCCACTACAATTATTTGTATTAAAAACGTTTAGAAAAGTGATTGTTTGCTAATAGTGCTAAATTTTCTTTACTGTATAATAACATAGTGCATATAGTAAATATAGTAGAATATATATTTTTATATTTTGTTTGCAGGAATGGGTCTGCAGAAAAAGTTTATTTGGACCTTCTTGATATCGTGTCTTCTTTCGTTGAGGACAAGTGACGGGGATGGTCTACGACTGCCTGACCAAATATCAAATCAAAATCTTCGCCAATCGGACCAGCCGCCAGTCATTCAACCTGGACAAAGTCCGGCTCCGTCGTTTCCTCAGGTGGCCGCCGAAGGGCGAAGACAAGGAAAAGGACTGCTTGATTTAGTTGGGCTGGGAACCGGACCCAACGTTGATCCATATGTTGCCCGAACCAATGGCAACTGCTTGAGCGGAGACCTTTCTGAGTGCTTCAAGACTCACGCTCTATCCACCTTTGATGAGTTTTTCGTCCGCGAAGCATACCCGTAAGTATTCGAGTCACGTGCGTCACGTACGAAATTTCTCTAAGACAATTCTTCTTACCTTTTTTTAGATTAACTGACTTTGCTCGGGTTGTTCGCATGCCTGAAATCCATCAGCGATCTTTGTATAGTGAGCCGTATGAGTTTTCGTCGGAAGCTCGTTCGTCGGACTCCGAATGGGATCAGTTGGTTAAATTTGCGCTCAGAAAAATAGAAAGGTAAGTGCATGAGTAATTTCTTATATTTCCAGTATCACTGTCCCTGCTATGTTCTGCTCTGTTAAGCACATCTAACTAGCAAAAACTTAAAAAATTATAGAGTAGACTTACAAATGGGCATGCAAAATTGGATATAATCGAAAAATATTTTGTATAAATGTTTTGCGGTACATTAATTTTGTAAAATTATTTGTGGAACTGAATCTTTGCAGTGCCCATTTTAAAACCGAAAAATGCGATAAATCTTATTTTAGCTAGGAGTTTTATGATTCGGTTAGAATAATTACCGTTCTCTGAATTAAAAAAATGTAAAAATTAATATTTCCCTATTATTGATCGACCTTGAACTTTAAGAAAGTTTCAACTCAATCTTGTGGAGTCGAATGGAGGAGCTTGCAAATATTGTTTTTCCAGAAAATTGCACAAAATAAAACCCGTAAACTAATAATTTTTCTGTATTTTATTATTTTAAGTTGATAGTTTTAGATTATAAACATTTTAGATGTGTAGCTAAAAGCCTGATACTTCTTAAAGTAGCATATCAAAAGACTGAAACATAAATTTCTAAAACGAAATCTTAAGAAAATATATTTATTACACCAATCGTTTAAAAAGGCCTTTCTTCGTTTTCGCACAATATTCTTAACGACTTACGAGTAAAGAGAAAAATTTTATATATATGTACATATGTATAGAATTAGAGATATTTCATTCTTCTTTTATATCTTTTATATAACTATAACATAGTTGCTAACATTGCCACTTATCTTTGTTTGGGAAAAATTTAGGGCATAAATGTACGGAAGAAGGTGTATAAGGAGTTTTGCCGGAGTAAAATGACTAAATGTTATCGCGTCTTGAATGGCTTATTACTTACAATTACGGCCAATAAAAATGATATACTGCTTTGAAGCTTCCATCTAAAAGTTTGTAGCATTAAAGCGTCTGATATGAAACACCATTAAATTTATTTTATTATATTTGGCCTTGATGGAAGTGTTAAATAATTTTTAGGACTTATTAAAATTGTATTATTTATGTTAAATTAAAAATATTCATCAATTAGGTAAATCAGATTTAATGAAATGAATGAAAAAAGCATAAACATTAGATGCTGCACTAAAACCGGTGCGACTAAGCAGGACTTCATTCGTCTAAGTTTTTTATAACTAATATACTAAAACTTTATTTTTTGATAGATTTGTAAAATCAAGTGCAATCGAAGTGCGTGTTCCAGAAGAATTGACTGAAAGTGGTCGGTATTCGCCACGATTCATAGATGATATTGCTGATGAATTAGACGTGATCGAGGACAAGAAGGCTCCATTATTTAGTGAGTAATTCTTATCTTAATTTTGAAACAAACAAAATATATTAAAATCTTAATTGTTGTTCTCTTACAGCTCGCCATAAGCTTAAGAAACTTTTTATTCCACTCCTGTTGGTGCTGAAAATCTTCAAACTGAAACTTTTGCTATTCTTGCCATTCATTTTGGGATTAGCAAGTCTAAAGAAAGTCCTTGGTCTTGCAGCTATCATTCTTCCAGGTTAGTAATAGTCGCAATATCTCCTCTTTTGGGGACAAATATTTGCGCCTAGACCTCCTTAGAGGAGAAAGGGGACTTGGATTTTAATCAAGATTTTATTTTCAGGAGTTTTTGCCTATTTCAAGCTTTGTCGCCCTCAGCAAAATTTTGGTAGCTTTTACGCGAATAATGGATTTCCGCAATATTCCCCTCAGGGTGTGGGAGCCGCTAGCTATGGCGGATTTGAGCATTTTTCCGGAGGCAATCCCTTCGCTCACCATGAACCCACTTTTGCTAAACCCTACACAGAATATTATGGAAAGGCCGGAAACGTGGAGAATGGGATTCGATTCGGGGAACATCATCAAGACCTTGCCTATCAAGGCTATTCTCAGTATAGGAGTAATAATAAGGAATCTAGCTAGAACTCCTAATTATTTTAGCCATATAAAGATTTTACGTAGTCATTTGTTGCTGTATATGAAGTCTTAATTATAGTTGTATTTAATTTAATTTGTTATTTATTATGTCGTTTTTAATAAAAATATTTCTTATGACCTTTTCGTTTAACCGATCATTTTTAATTTGATTTTTTAACATTTGCATAGAATCAGTAAAAGTGCGTAAATAAAGTTCAATCGAATTAGTTTCTTTAGGATCTTTAAAAAACAGAATAATTAGTAAATCTTCGAAAAGTTTTTCTTTTGGCATAAAGTTAAAAAGTAATATAAATTTTAAATTGTTGTTCATTCTTTAAAGTAGCGGTTGTACAAATTCACGGATATGGTCCAATGTCCATTTGTCGACATAAAAAAATCATAAAAGTCGTTTTATGTATGAGACAAATTATAACTTTCAAAAAATTTTTATGGGGGGTAAAAATTTCACATCATTATTACAACTTGTGAAACGTCCTTAAAATTATGAGTTTGCTCAATTAATCAGACGTGTACAAGAATATCGAGCGTTTACATTTAAAATTTAATTCTTATATGTGTGTTTAGTTTTTTGTGTATCATTATTTTGATTTTATTTTCATAGCCCGGGCAACGCCGGGTGCGGGTCAGCTAGTTTATTTATAATTTACCATATGTATTTATACTGATTTCTGTTGACAAGAGACTGTTGTAGAAGTATTTGACTGGACTACTAATAGATCAATGCAACTAGTAACTCATGCAAAATGGTATGTTTCGAAAATAGAATCTGAATGAAAACTGCATATAATAATTCACTAATGGAAATGCTAATCGCATTAATTTAGAGTGAAACGAGCCTGCTGCAAATTATCAAGAACGCCCAAAACAGGCAGCTCATTCAAAGACAATAAAACCTCATAAGATAAACCACTTCGTGATGAGATGATAATTAATTTCTAATTAAATCTGGGATTAACAAGGAAAACAGGCAACCCAAGATTACATGACGCAACATCTGAAAGACTATCAAAGATCACATATGTGTATATTTGTTTTAAATTGTTAAGGTGATTTTAACTCGTTTTCCACTCCATTGTAAGGACTTCGTGTGGATTAATGTTATGTCATAAACTAAGCCTTTCATGAGTATGTTTCGCAGTTAAAAGGAATTTAATCATCCATCGCAAGTTAGATTTCATTCAACGACCTTTTGTTTGTGGTTCCAAAGGGACAAAACAAAATCACACAAGCGAAAATTAATGTTGTTATGAATCAGCCTATATCGTTTTAATTAACTTGCGCATGACAGTAAAATGCGAAAAGACTTTTAGTAGAGTGCTATTGAAAGTTTAATTAATTTAATGTTTCTTATTCAAAATTATTGGATTTTTCTGAGCGTATATTTCCAAACCATTCAGGAGGTAGAGATCTTGGTTCGTCTTTTAAAAGATTAGAATATTAAAAAATAAAAGGATTTCAATAATGGAAATTTTGTGCATTTAATTTTTTAAAATGCGTGTTCACATTTCATCTCATTTTCAATTCATGTACCAGCTAGAGTCCTGGCCGAGCTTTGTAAAAGTGGGTTCTTTTGGACGGCTAATTGGCTAAAACGACTTTAATTACATAAATTTATTATTTTCTTTTTCTCGATTAGGTTTTGCTCTATTAAATATTTTCATAGAAATTTCGGTTTACATTTTCAATGTCTTTAATAGGCTTTAATTGCATCTACATTTAAACAATATAAGAATAAAAGGATTTCGAGCAAATACTCCTACATATTATGAAAGTATAATTCAATTGTAATTTTAAAAAATAAAAAAAAAAACTATTAACAATCATATGTTAGGAATTTCCCAGCTCAATTTAGTAGAAAACAAATAAATATGTAAAACGTAGTTACTCCCAGGTCACTTAGTCTCCCAATTCGGGTTAAAGCTAGCTATTTGGATTTTGGAATTAAAAACAGAGCGTTAGTGCGTAAATATACCAAAACAATTTTTTTGCCGGAAGGCATAACGAAATGTTTTTAATTAAATTAATTGTTATTAAAGAAAGACTAATAATATATTGAATAAATGAGATTATTTTGCTTGGAGTTTAGTGGCACTTTTAATATGTTGTATGATAGTAAATCTCGCGAAATCGGGCAAGATCCTTAAACCAGGAAGTGGTTTCTGCTGTTCTTAGTTCCTCAGCGACTACCGCGCTGAATGGAAGAATTTCAATTGTTCTAAATATTAAATAAATAAAGTGCAATACTGACTAATTCATTGCTGTCCTAAGTTAAATCAGAATACTATAGGAAATATGATTGTCATTTAGATCAATTTAATAATTTCTCTTCTTAATTCTTTTACTGATCAATTTGTAGGCAAAGTTTGATGAAAATATGGGTTTTAATAAAGCACTCTATTCATTCAGATTTTGTGTTATTTAGGACCTATCTGCACTATTAGAAAAGTAACCATTAATCATTTCATAAAAATCCATTCAGCAAAATTAACTCTGATTTATAAATAAGCCAATTTTTGTGTTGAGTTAAATCCTTTTAAAGTTGTTTGCTTAATGTGCTTTAAAACAACTTTAAGAAAAATCTTTTAAAAGTATTTTGTTTAGTTTAGTATAATACACACTTTAAGGGAAAAAATTTGATTTATTGCAAGAGAATATCAGATCTCAATTTACTAATTAAATTTTAGCAACCCATAAAAATGTGCGGTGTTTGAAACCTTTGAAGAGTTGATAACTTGGAACAAAAAAAAAAAATTGTATTATGTAGGTATATTTGACGTGCACATAGGGCAATCAATTTCCCAAACAAATATATCGCCTTCCTGATAGGTAGTCATGTGTGTCGATAAATCCGGTATTTCCTTTAATGAATTGCGCCTTTACTCAAAGAAAGCAGCATACATACGTTTCAAATGTATACAGGAGTTTCCCGCGTGCCTATCCGCGAAATCTATAAAACGAGTTTTTCACCATATGTACCTGAAGCCGATTAACCTACTTCTGTGAGGAAAATAAACATCGCTGCTTCCCATCTTACATTACAGCCGCAACATCTAAGTGAGATTGGAACCCAGTTCAATTTTATATGCATTTAATTCAGATCTGCAGACGTTCAGCCGAGAAAAGCCTTATAAACGATGACCGGTGACAAAGACCTCCATTCAGTTTTCACATTTCACCATGTCATCTTTACTGGCGATTAAATTTTCCTGGCGGAGATAACACCTATTGCAATTGGATTGTGTAATAATGTGTTAAATTTGTTTTTGGTGGCACTTTTTTATCGAATTCAGGGTGAAATTCATCCTACCTCTGGTTATTGATTTTCGTAAAAAAAGAAAAATTATGAAAATTTTAAGGATGTGGTGGCTCTTATTACTTATTTGGAGTGTTAACGTGTGCTCTGTGAACAGCTACAGTGCGAATATTACGGTAATGTAATAAATTTAATAAAACTAGTTTATTTTGGAAATATAAATTAAACTAATACCATAAAAGATAATATGAAAATGCCATTGGCTGTCATAAAATTAAAGTGTAAAAAAAGAGTTTTGATATTTTCATAAAATAATATTAGTAGAAAATTAGGTTTAAATTTCGGGCTTTGAAAATTCATCCTGATGTAAACCATTTCAACACCTTGTTCGTAAATTCACCACGTAGGCGAAGTTTGCTATGTATGTATATTGGTGCGGGGTGATTGATGGTGAATAGATGAATTTTCTAAAACGCCCCCATAAGGTGGAAACTCATTAAGAATTCAGAATAACATTAAAGGTACAGACATTACAGTATATTATTAAAAGAACTATAGTTAAAAGGATTCAAAACAGTGTGTCAACAGCGTATGCAGATTCATAAACGGCTATTATTTAAAGGGCCGTAATACATATATTACAGGTTCGGTTAGTATGAAAATACAAATTGTATGTTTAATAACAAATTGGGCTATAAAATAAGAGCAATAAAAAACTAAAAACGAGAAGCAAAATTACTTGAAATAAGTAGTTCAACAAAATGAAAGTTCAAAAACAAAAAACCGTCTACGCAAAAGCTTACAACAAGCATAAAATATTATACAGGAAGATCAATCTTATTCAATTACAAAGGTCTTGTAATAAAAATAGTTGTAGTACTGTCACAATCAATTTAATTACTGCAAATGATTATTAACTGCCTAATGTAACAGCCGGGATATTTAAAGAACTGCTTAAATAATTACTTCCTTTTATAAATACTGCTTTTCCATTATTAATATGCTTTCCAGAAGTGGTAATTTTAATTTTTTAAGAGGTACAAGCCTAAATGAAGAAAGGCTTACAAATAAAATTTTCAAATATTGTTTTGCTAAAAATATCCTAATTTTGGGCCCTGCAGAGAAGAGGAAGAGAATTTGAATTTTGCTTTTCTTATTTCTAAGTATGAATCTGACTGATTAAAGTATGAAACTATGTGATCCTAACTAGGTTTATAAAAGTTGATATACCACATACATAATATACTATATTGTATTGTATGTAGCGAAAATTCACAAATGCAGAACCTTTTATTTGAATGAATTATTTAGGGATCATAAGTATAGACACAATACTCCAATTTCCGCGGGTATTCATAATCATAATCCTAATTTTAAGTTTTCTTTAAAATATTTTTATTGAAAGTTAATTAATATGCATTAATACCTTTTATTATTTTAGGTAAACGCTGTAAATCGTAATCAACTAGAGGAAAATTTATTACGAAAATTAAATGTAAAATGTGCTCAAAGAGAAAATCATTCTTGTATGATGCTGAAGTTGATAGTGTACATGAATAGAATATTCCGAAAACCTTCTATCGACATTTATGAAAACTTAAGGTTAACGCAAAATAGGTAAATATTTCATTTAATTTCAAAGTTACATTTTATGTTTAAACTTAAACTAAGTTACATGTTAATTTATGGGTACCTAATTGAAAATTATTAATGAGTTTTAAGGGCGAATAAACGAAAATCAATATACTTATGAAATATATGATTTTGTACGGTTGCTCTAAAATGATAAACTTTATTTTTTCTTCCAAAAGAAAATTCTCTTAAATTTATTGAAGAGAAAAATTAATACATACATAATAAATCTATGAACTTTTAGGTTTTGTGTGTAACTACATACATATAATACATATGTATATTAATATAAATTTTTTACTTTTTTATTTTAGAAGAGGTGAAGTCCTAGACGTTCCTGGAGACGACATTTTGCTTTCACGAGCCATAGGTTTTGACAACGAAGCCCTAGGGTTACTGATTGCTGAAAAAATCCGAAAATTTATTCAAACTAGAGCGCTGAGGTATAAATTGTATAAAAGCGCTGATATAGTTTTAAGTTCAGAACCAGAAGGAAAACTTCATGTTGGTTTATCGATAAGCCCTTCAGAAGTACTCTCCGAAGGACGAGGCAAAATTAAGAATATAGGAATAATTCTTGCAGCAGTTGCGACAAAAATCGCAATTTTGGGTGCACTTATTATTAAGGGCTTACTGCTACTAACAGGCAAGGCTTTGCTGGTGTCGAAGGCTGCGTTGGTGGTAGCGGTGACAATGGGTCTGAAGAGGCTCTTGAGCAAAAAGCGTGTCACATACGAAGCAATTCCTCATTCACACCACACTCACGAATCCTCTCCCGTTTCCTATAATTCATACAGTTCTGGATGGGCTAGGGCCTTCGATGGGTTTTTGGAAGGGCTTGCAGAAGTACCTGCAAAAGCGTTCGATGCACAGAGCTTAGCCTTTGCTGAACAAAAGCCAAAATCGCTGTAACTATCGGAAAATAGATCTTTATTCAAAAATAATTTAGTAATCAATTTCCAAAGTCTTAGATAAATTTGTAACTTATTGAGTAAATCTTCTAAGATAAACTAGTTTATGTAGAAGGTATTAGACAGTGATACTTCGGTGTAGGTATAAAATTTGCTAAATTTTGCAAGTTACTTACTTTCAGCTTATGGCGTCCTTGCAATTCGGCTTACCGGGAATTCAGGATACTTTTACATGTTTTAAACTGAAATCCGTTGTGTAAAGTTTGATAACTTGCTTCCAAGCTTAGTATATATGTATAACTCTAGGTATTAGGTAATCAGCATTTGTTGTAAAAATGCATTAGCACTTACATAATACACTTGTGTATTCTACGAACAAAATTAGTTATTCGTTTTATTTTTGAAAAATGTATCTAATTTATGTATGCGCAAAAATTTCGGTGGAAATTCTTCGTTATTATATTACGTTCTCCGAAGACTAGCTATATCCCGAAATATTTTGTTCTTTCAGTCTGTGATCCCTACGTTATTTCTTATCTTAATGTATAATAATGATGTTTAAGTTTTTACCCTAACACTTTAAAACAAAGAAACATTTTCATTTTTTACTATAAAAAAAATTCTTACATATGTATGCTTGAATAAATATAGTATATCATAAATTTTATTAAATAAATAGCATTTAATTACTAAGTCATCTACGCTGTTGTATTAATTTTATTTTTATATTTTCCTGTACAAGTAAGCTGGATTATTTGGCGACAAGTACTTGTAGAGTTTCGAATTTGATTTCATATCTGTAAAGAAGTAAGTATTATAATAAATAAATTACTGAGATCAATAAAATATAGAACATGCTTAACCTTATTATTTATAGTGAACTTTCTGTATAGTATGTGTTATAGAAATCTACAAAAATCAAGGCATACCTATTGATAAATTTACTACAAGTTTTTCTAGCTCGAAAAATTGGCTTCGAGACACAAAATAAAAGCCATGATATTAATCAATAGCACTCAAGTATCAAGACTTTTTTTCTGATATTCAGGCAAAGTGAATAGGTCATGGGACATCAGAAAATACATGAGTGTCATCAGTCAGTGTGTAATTAATGCTCCATCATTTATCAAAAGACCTTTTACTGGTTTATATCTGACAACGATATCGCAATGAAGATAATATGGAAAAATCATTGATGGCAGTTTTATTAATGCTATCATTGATGTTTAAAAATTCTAAAGTGTTAGCTGATATTAAAGCAGGCGTAATATTGAGTAATGTGTTTTGTAGCTATTGCATCATTTAATCGAGATCCGCAGGTAGAATGTAAGAATACAGCATCATAACTTATAAAGATCGTGTATTTTTTAATTCATTTAGCAATTAAATAAGTTAGTTAGTAGTAACCTCAAAAGGGGAAATTATTTAAATAAAAATTATAAAACATAAGAGACAATTTTCGTGAAACTAGTGAAGCTTGTCTTACATTTGTAAAATCGAAAACAGTTGGGTTCTAATACATTTACTCGTAATTGTAAAAATCAAATGAACCATGACAAGGGTCAAAATGTGTAATTTCAATATTTTTCTGCATAAGCGCGTACGAAATTTACATCGGCTTATTTTCTCATTGATTCTTCTAAATTGTGCTTTTTGACTTATCTAAATTCATATAATTAAAATTATACTTAAAATTATATTCTTGAAGACGTAATGAACAAACGTATAAAATATATGAAAAAGAAAAATTTATTGAAAGACTTTTCGCGCGATAACTCTCATTTAAGTTCAGTAAACGTTTCTTGAAATAGCTGTCCGGAGTAAATGGGGTATTTATGGGAATATCTTCGTAATTTTCTACATTAATTGAGAAAATTTCTGAAGGACCAATTAAGGTATAGCAACAGAGGCACGTGCTGTGCGAATAGGAAATATAAATCTAGGAATACAAGCTTATTTTGTCATTGTGTTTGTTGAAGAAGCTTTTAATAAAAAGGAATTAATTATGTTTCTATGCTAATAAAGAAGTGAGTTTAATTTAATTTTCAGTTTTGAATATATTTAATTTGATTTTCTAACGAATAATTAACTCAATTTTAACAGAAGCTCTAAATATTTTCTTATACTGAAATTGCATGAAAATTCTTTTACTTACAAGCATTGCTGCAGCTGTGTGGCATGCTAACCTCTGCAGCATAAGAAAGCATAATGTAATTGAACGTAGCACATAAAATAGAAAATATTTCCGAGATCACGCAGAGATTGATATATGAGTATCGAATTGAACTATTTATTTTCTTTTTATGCGAAGATGATATAAAAGCATTCAGGAAATAAAGCAACTGGAGGCAATATCCGCATCAGCTCAATAAAACACATAGCACATCGGCTCCAATAAGGGGAATTGGTAACATGACATGACATAAAAAAAAATTATTAAATAATAATGTAGAAACAAGTAATTGCTGGAAAGATTTTTACCTATCGTCAAATAGTTTCTATCTTAATGAACCAGTTAATATAATAAAAAGGAAAATTGGTAAGAGATAGAATTATATGATATTATTATTATTGTAGATTTCTGGCTCGAAATTTAAATTTTAAAATTCTAATTAAAAAAAAATTCTGGGGTTAAAAATTATTTATAGAACTTTGCACGCAATTGTTTTACGATTGGCAGTGCTGTGTTTTTATTTACAATTAGTATTTGTACTACCCTTATACGATAAAGTGCGGCATCTTATAATTATCTATATTTATCGTACATAATTTAGTAAAGAATTTAATTAAAATTATAGTTTACATTATTAAACGTAAAGAAAAGATTGCCAAGGTTTTAAAGGGCAACCTATAGTTTCAGTTGTGTTTCGAGAATTTTTGCGGTTATTGTTTTATTTTATGAAAAGCGGTCAGGAGCATATCGGGGCATGCTTAGTGTAGGGTTCCGTAGCTGTTACTACAAACGATAAAATCGATTCAAAGAAGTTTTTAAATTGGTCTCAGTATTAAAATCGAGTCCATAAAATATGGTGATGGCTGAAGAGCGAGTTGTATAATCGTAGGCCAAAGTCTTAGCGTGCAAAGTTGTTTTTGCGGATTTTCTCGAACTATTGAGTCCTAAATAAGAATAACTTGGTCGGTTATATTTCGTAAAATAGTAAGTCGTGCTAAAAGTAATATTAGTTTACGTACTATAGTATTCTTGATTTTTCCCGAATTCCGAAATTGCGTTCAGGGTTGACATAAATCCTAAAATGGTCACTTTGGAGTTGAATATTTCAGAAACGGGGTATAATTTTGAAAAGATTTAAGAAAATTCATAATGGTTTTAAATTTCACTTTCAATGATATTTTTTAAATCCCCGATTTTCATGTAGGGGAGGAAGCCTTATTATTTTTTTCAAAATGTTAATATATACCACATTCTAGCGCTATAGTCCTCCTAAAAGTCTCTGGATAAAATGACTGTGACATACCAACAGACGGACATGGTGAAAGTAAAAGGGTTCCTAGTTTTGCTACGGAACCCTAAAAAGGAAAATATACAGACAGTCAGATGGACAGACAGACGGGAAAATAAATAAAGAAATTTTTCTTTACATTTTGAAGCTAGTATATCATCTATATAATAGGAATATCCGATACTTTTTTTATCCAAAATATAATATTTTCTCTATATATTTGGTAAAAAAGTACCACCTCTTCATTGGCAATTGGTTGTACATATTTTAAAGTTTTTATCGGTTCAGCTAATAATCATTTTAAAGGCATAGCAAAACTTCTATATTTTTTTTAAATTAACTTTAAATTAAAACCAATTATGTTCTATAGATGCTGCATTTTTTTTTTTTATAAGGGCAATAAGGAGTTAATAGAGGAGCATACCTGTCCACTGTGTGGGTGAGTCGTCTCGTTTCACCTTTCCCCCGAGGCCGCCCATCGCCGCCAAAAGGTGGGGGTGTGTGCCGTTTTGTACTTCTACAGCGTGACTTAAGGAGCTTTCAGCTCCTGTGAGGTGCTCAAGGGCCGTGTGGGGGTGTGCTACCTGCAGAGCATAAACGTCGTTTGGCCCGATGTCTCCGCCAGGCAATGTGTGGGCGTTAATCGCATACTCCATGTTGTAGGGCATAGCATAACCCGAGTGATGGTGGGGTGGCTCGGGATAGTGTTGCAGGAACATTCTTAAAAGAAAAATAATGTTATTATTTGGATAAGGGAATACCCGAGATAATTTACTTTTCAGTCGCGTTTTCCATTAGCTTTTTCACTATTATTGCTGCGGCTACAAGAAGCGCAAGTTTTGAGACCAAAAGCGCCTTCACAGTGAGCACACCCACGGCCTTAATCGCGAGCATCATCCATCCGATTGCATTTGCAGCCAGGAACATTGGAATGAAAACTTGCATTTGCTTCTTTTCCTTCTTGCCCCCTCGTCCGCGGCCTTCTGAGAGATAATTTCGGAAATTTAAGATTCAATTTACTCGAAATGTTTTAAATGGTCACACCTTGAAAGGGCACTTTTCGAAGAAGGGTTACTTCCATGTAGTCGGCGTCATCTGAACGCTGTAAATTTACAACCATTGGTCCGAGGGGAACTCGAACTGCATTCCCGTTTAGAAAGTCCCAGACCTTCGAAGATCTGGCCAAGGGATGCTGGGAGCTGTAGGGCACTGGCTCTATGCTAAATAATCCGAAATCGATAGGCTCCCTCTGCCTGTAGGACCTGGCTATGCTCTGGGCGACGGAGTGAACACAACTTGCATTGTTCGCACAGTCCCAACTGAATTTCTCGAGCACTGAACTTCTTGATTTATGGCAAACAGAGCACTTAATCAGGAGCATTATCACAAAGAACAACACCGCGGGCACAGCCTTAGAGGACATTCTGCGTAAGGATGATTTCTGCAGCCCTACTTAAGGATGGATGTTGTTCAAGCAGAGCGTTTTATTGTGGGATAAGAATCAAACTGTTCACGGCGAAACAATAGCTTCTGATTTTATTATTTTTTCCAGGAGCTCGACAGGTGAGCCCCTCCAAGGTTTTCGTTAGAATGAAAGATGTCCGAAGCCTTTGGAAGGTGAAAAACTGAGAAACGCACGCAGCATGTAATATACGCGAAATGAGATACCACAGCTCACTTTAGAAGCCATGAAAGCGGATAGATCTCTAAATTGGTCATTGTAATCAGACCTGAGCTAAGTGCATCTTCAATGCAATGCCGGCCGAACATTTTTGCACTTGCAGGCATTCCCCGTGTTACCTCATGCGTGCATTTTCACCTAACCGATGAAATGAAGATGGAAGGAAGGAAGCATGGAAATTGAGCGACGGTCAAATGAAAGAAAGGTGTTCCTTTCAGCTCAGCTCAGCTGCCGGACTTCCCAACTTAGCCCCGTCTAAGGATTGCCCTAGGCGACTATCGCAAGCCACTACTTGTTCTGTACAAGCGAGTGGTCGCACTCAAGAAAATTCTTTTCGACATTGCGTAAGACATAAGCGGTGAGATTTTCTGATCTAGTTGCTTTCTGATTTATAGCAACACCGTAGACAACAACTTTCGTGACACAGATTTTCTATTAATTACAAGACTTGGGAAAGTGATTTAAATTATAAACTGAGCACGAGTCTCACGCCTATTTAAGATAAAAAAATTTCAAGACGGTTGGCGTGAAAATTACAAGAGTAGCATGCGCATTTAACACTTCGTTAACGAAGTTCGCCTGCGTTTTTTATTGTTTCATCTATTAAAATTTGCTTTAAGCCAGCAACGCAAGACAAAGCGATTGAAAACAGTTCAATAAAATGAATGTAACGACAATTAGCAGCTTTGCCTAGATAAATATGTTTGCACGCCACCAATGAGATTGATATTCTTGAAAAGTACAGGGCGAATTTTCCTATAGTGTCTACACACTAAAAGAAAACTTTTGAAAGCTTTGTTGTAAAATTTATAAGATTATGATACAAAAATTCTCCCACCAATAAAATATTATATTATATTATAATATAATAATCCGAAAAAAATATATATACAAGCATTTACAATAATAATTTGATAACTTGTTTAAGTTATAAAAATATGATTTACTTTTTTAATTCCTTTCCTGTCGATTCGTAAATTTTTTTGTCCTCCGACTACAACTATTTGTAATCCAAGATCTTTGTTAAATTTTATGTGTGTATTTAGCTTTTGCGTAGTCGCATTTTAGTAGTTAAACTTTTATTTAATTTACAAATTTCTATTAGTAAGGAAATCATTTAAGGGGTTAGTACAGTGTTCAAACGCGGAGAATTGGCCTTTTTTTAAACTGCTGTACAATAAAAATGACAAAAGATATATATTTGAAATTTTCAAAGTTATTTATTAGCATTATTAAGTTTTACATTTTGATAGTGAAACAATTTTTTAAATCTTAGTAAACGATGCGACTGAGAGGCTTACCATTTATGATAAAAATACCACATCGCTTGCAAAACGACATATTATGCTTATTGATAAATTTGTAATTAATTCGTAATTAGATAAGTATAACGAAAAATTAAAAAACATTTAGTATTAGTGTTTTCGAAAATTAGTCTTAAGTTTTATGAGTATCAATAAATAACTAAGTAATTGATAGAAAAAAGCATAATGTATTATGCATACAAATTTTATGACTTTTATTCGGTGCTGACCAATCCAATCGTAATAATTTAAAATAACATTTTTAAAAAAAGTGATGTTTTTCATAATATAGTATAATGCCTTTAAAATGTGTTGAATTAAAATGTGAACGCAAACTCAAGACATTTTGGTGATGAAGAGTTCTTTTTAGTTTTCATTTAAAAATTGTTTTGCTAAGTGACATACTAAAATTGTTTGTCCTACGTTATCCGTATTTTAAAATAAATTTGGGATTAAATTTTTGTTTTGTTTTATAAGATGTAGAAAGTAATTTTTTTACTAATTATAAAATAATTAACTCAATTATCTTGATAAAAGAAGTTAATATCCTTGAAGCGAGTATGGCAACAGAGCGATTGACTTATGGTGATAAATGAGCCCCACATTCCACTCTTCATACACTCGCATATTAAATCCTAATGAGGCACGTAACTTGCAAGGGTCATTCCTCGGTCTGCCAGGAAGAAATTGGCTTAGAAACGGCATGGCAATAGTCTGGGTAGTATGAATTATATCTCTAAAAGTGATCAATTGCGATTGTCAGCGTGTGAAGACATTTTTTCTGACTATGTTCACAGGTGTCACTTTTCCATGATAACTGATTTCCACCGATTTCGCTTTATGGGAAATCAATTGAAAACTTCGAAGAGATAAAGTGCTCCAATGGTTTTGATAAAGACAAGTCGCTTAAATCGATTTGCTCGACCTTCGTCCTGTTCAGGACCCGTCACACTGAAATTTCGGATTCAATTTCATTCTAACCGCGGGCATCTTCGGTGGGAAAACTTTTTCAGGCTTTCCACGAAAGTGATTGAAAGTTTAACCTTGGGCTAGAATGACGGGTCGAAGATTTCACGAAAACATAATTTTCCACCATTTACGCTCTGCCAGTAACAGCGTTTTAAAAGCGCTGGCAAATAAAAAGTTTTCTCACCTCCTCGGATTTTTTTCACGGTATTCTCCTAACTCGAAGTCGCGGGGGACCGATAGCTCTGGGATTCTTTAACTAAGCGACCCTTTAAGTTGGGTCTGGAACGATTGAAACCGACACTTGGGCAGGAAGAGAAGCCAATAACAATCAAAAGGATCTGAAAACGAGATAGTGGAGATGACTGTTATTGCCCAAATATCGTTAAAGGATTGTGAACGCCTACAATGGGCAGAGTTACAAGTTTATGCCAATATTAACATCAAAGGAACACAACCGCTCTTTGCTTCGGACGTTAAAAGTCGTTCATTATTATTCTTAGAACTTTCAAGTGGCGTCCGTGGTTCTTTACCCAAGGTAATTTAAAGAAACAAATTACCCTTAACATCATAAATCTGGCTTTCTAACAATGTCCATATGTGCATACAACGGAAAATGGATAAATCAAACATAAGGATTGTGTCACACGCACACATTTTACAAATTTCTGACCTTTAACCTTTAAGAGATCAAAGAACTAATACAAATTACCGTCTAGAAAATTTCCTTTGCTACCAAGTATATTTTGGTTCTAGAAATTCTTTCGTCCTAAGTGAGTCACATTTCAAAAGTCCATTCGTATTCATTTACCTGCTTACAAGGAATTTAAGATAAGAAATATGTGAAAGTAATTACTGAGTCTTTCTGATCAAAGTAGGATATTAGTCGTAGTTCATTAATAAATAAATAAGTGTTTTGGAAACATATCCCTTTGAAAATACACGACACCATTCAAATTAGGACTATAGTGCTTTTGTATAAAGTTTCTATAATATATATACTAGCTGAGCTGATTTCATCGTATTATATGTATACTTACGTTAAAAAATATAGAAATTATCTTTTCGTAGAGTGTATTTATTTCAAAACTGACAAAAATATTATTTAATTTATATACAACATATAGAGAGTAATTACTTAATTTGTTACTAAGTACTGCAAAACTTTCTTGATTTTTTGCATCAATATTGATAAACGATTTTTGAGTTCTAAATTTTCTTAAGTCATGATTGAATATTTTAAAAAACTTCTAAAAATATTCTATGATAAAATAATGGCTACACATGAAAAGAAACTTTTCTGATATATAAATATGTTGTTTGAAAGAATTTATTGTTAATCTGTTTATCAGTTTACTTAATCAAAATTTGTATAAGGTTCTTGCCTATCACAGGACATGGCTATGGATCTTTCCAATAAAAATATTTGCTTCAGCTGCACATACTTAGCTTAATCCTGTTTCATTAACTGATAAAATATATATAGAAGCAAAATAACTGGAGACTTACTTTTGCAAAGCTAAAACGTAATTTTGTCTTATTGTAGACAGAAAAAGCTAATAAATTACCAGCCTCATTTCTCGCATTTTTGTTCCTAGATAAAAGAGATTCCCGAGTATAGTATAAGGGTTGAATATTTCTTGCAAAATATACCAATTATTCGCGGCTTTTCTGCAAAAGTTTCAAATTTCGAAGGAGATACCTCAAGATAATTGGATAGATATGCTAAGCTGCCCTGCCCTACCTAATCCTGCCAAGAAATTTCGAACTTTTTATTTGCCAACTCAATTGTAAGAGTGTCGACGTCTGTACTGGCCTCTTTTACCTACAAGACGTAATTTAAAACAGAAGATAAAAAATTGTTTCGTATCATTCTTGGCTAACTTTGGATAAATTTTAATTTAAGAAATCCAACTGTTAGCAATTAACGAATTTCGCCTTTCACAATAGATGAAACCGAAAATTGTCATTATTTTCGTTTTTGGATCGAAAGTCAACAAAACCCTTTGAGCGTATTCGAAGGGACAGAAAGTCAACAAAAGCAAGGGTTTTTGGAAATTGCCTCCTTATATAAACTTTGATTGGAATGGGGAATTAAATTGTTTTTGAAGAACGAATAAAGTCAAGTAGCAATTTTCCGCTTTCAGACTAGGTATTAGAGCAGCTGACAGTTTTGTCTAGCTTTTGTCATTTATTATTCGCGTATTTATTTGCGACCTTATTTTGTTAGATTGAATATCTGTCAAATAACGATGAAATCATTTCTTGAGCCACAGGTGAGCATCCATTCGTTTGCAGCCAAGATGTAGGCAAGTTATTTTCGAAGAGTGCTAACAGAATATATTGCATATGTGCAGATGCTGGGCAAAAATGTTTTTCGAGTTGTTTAATTTAATAAAATATCTTTTACAAACTACAAATACAATTTTCAATTTTCTTTAAATCAATATTTTTGTTAAGCTTCATTTTATTTTGAATGGTTTATAAAATATTTTCTTATTATATAATGTAGGTATTATGCAAATTTGTGCAAATAATATTCATAGGTACTTGCACGTTAGGGATAAATATTAAATTGAAATATGCAGTATATTACGATTCCCAGCCTTTTAAAAAAAAATTACAAGATATATAAAATTCAGTAGATTGTACGATTAAATTTTCTCAACGGACAAATGAATTCAATATGTATGTAATAAGGGAAATTTTCTGACACACCGACGAACTTACACAGCTTCTTTTTTATTCTTTCCATCATTTTTCCTCTGCTAGACGAATATTTTCATTGTTGCCGTATCATTTGCATATATGCATACAATTTATTTTTCGATTCTTAGTATGGAAAAGGATGTAATAAAAGAAGTTGAAGTCGTGTTATTTTCATGCTCCGTATATTTGTATAACATACCAATGTCTGTTTGGGAAGATGACTGTGCTTTTACATATTTTATAGAAATCTTTTTTGAGTTATTTCAAGGGTGATAAAATGCTACATGCAGCTACACAATATAATTTATCGTACTTTTTTATTGGGTCTTGCTACGATATTTTCTATACTTTAAAAAATATATTTTTTTATAGTCTAAACATATGCGACACAATACTTGAATCGGGAATTTATTTTTCTAAGTACTGCGGGTTCTATTAAATAAAGAGGACTGTTTAAAAGACTTAAGGCTCAGTCATATTATCATGCATAAATCGTTTCCACCACGAAGCGTTTCCGCGCCATTAAATATTCTTTAGTACGTTTATTATGTCAAAGGTATCATGCCTTGATGCAGTTGCTTAATATGAAATACTTTCCGGCAGGCTCACACCTATTTTAGACATTGAATATAATTTTATTTTACCCTAAATTTATTATCGTCATATTCATAACTCAATTTTTAAATGATCGAGATTAAAACAAGAAATTTATTCTTAAATATCTATTTTCTACCCATGAGGAAGCTATGGTCTCAGTCTGCAGTCTATAAACATATTGCATAAAATATTTAATTATAATAGTATGATATTAGTATCTGTATTATTAAACCCGCTAATACTTTGAAAATTTTTTGTTTACTTCCAGCATTTCAAAAACATAGTGACGGCACGTGCCAGAAGGCTTGATGCGTATGATAATATGAAAACTTGCTTAAATTTCGTACTGTAAACGCTACGTGCTGGATATATAGTAATTGATGCATGATAACATGAATGGGCCTTTATTTAGATTTTTATTGGATTCGCTTGGCCAATGTTGCCTTATGTTTTATACTTAGAAAATCCGAAACATTCCATAAATATGTATCTTGTTGAAATTGTTCAAAACTCAAAAAATTAAAGTCAATTAATTTTTTTATATTATCATATTACCTTATTTATACCATACGACGAGAATTATCGAAGTAATAAAATAGAAACATAAGAAAATATAATAAAACACTGATTAATTAACACTATAACTATCAAGGCCAATCAAATTGACTGGTACTCAATTTCCTTCAGTTAATTATATATGTAGGTATATTTTTTAAATTCTCTTCAAATTTATGCCAAAGTTTAATAAGATTGAGAATTACGAAATATCTAAAAACCATTTTTTCATTTACAAGCTAATTCAAATTTGAGAGTATGTTAAATTAAAGGTGTAGAAAATTGTTAAAATAACAGGCTTGCGCGTTGGTATTTCTCGTGTTAATTAATTAATTAATTAAAACCAATTAAGATTATTTCTTTGGGAGTGATATAAGGAAAAGTATTGAGTGAATTTTACGCTGTTTGGTAGAAAGGCAGAGTTTGATAACAAGACAATATAAAGGAAAAGCGAAATCGGTGAAGGGTATGGAAGCTGCGCGTAAATGCTCGAATATGAGAACACAAAGAAAAGGAAGAGTTTAAGTGAAAGTATATGACATTTCGGTGAAAAATATTCTGTAAGATGAAGTTGAGGAAGTTTAAAAGTTTAATTTTAATATCACTATTATGAGTATTATTTTTGTATTAATTACATTTTTTTTTCATGAATAGACAATAGGTAGTATGGTCTCATCATGGTATCTTCAGATTTTACACATTAGTTGAAAATGTGTTATTAAAAAATAGGGTAAATGGAAATTTTATTAATTTATTCTGAAATACATATGTAAAAAAATACCACGCACGGGCAATAACATCCTTCTTAAAAACTGGAATAGAAATGAGTCGATTCAAGTGCTCTTTAAACTGACTTGTTATTGCAACGACTGGCTGACTATTTATAAGTGATTTGCTGACCTAGTGAGGTTAATTATGCCCACTCTTTAATTGTTTTTTCCCGTTGATTCGGAGTAAGTATGGTTTTGACTCTTGAGTATTAAGACAAAAAAACACAAAGCCTTGAAGCAGAACTAACCGGAGCTTCTGTTAAACTTTCGCTATCTTTTCTCCGCGTAGAAAGTTATTGAAAATTGAACTGTAATGTGAAAAACGATCGTTCTCTGCACTTTCGCTGAATTACTCCAACAAGCAGCAAGTAGCCGAAAAACCGTACGTTAACCGATCTTAAAGAACACCGCAAAGAAAGGGGCAACCTTTCACTCCAAGGACCGCCAAGTTAACCTTCTCTGCGCGAGTTCAAAGCACGCAAGGTGCCTGCATTCGCCGCATAGTGGGTAATTGTGGAATTTTGGACCAAAAAAATCGCCATGGTCTGATTACGACGTTTGCTCGACTGACTGTTTGACTCTCGACAGCATCGAAAGTCTCGCGGTCCATTCATCTGGAATACGCTGGGTTGTAAATGTATTGCAAAATTTACTAAGTGCCGGCATCGTAGGTCGACCTGAAACAATTTACTTTCTTGTTATCTGATGAAATCGACGGTGAGGCGCTGTTGAATGGCAGGTTCATTGCAGTGAAATTACTCCCCGATTGAGCTGGTGAGGAGGCAAAAAAGTTACGCTAGTCAAGCGCTCGATTGGTGTACCTGGTGTACCTAGGTTTAAACTCCAGAATGCGCCGTAAACGACGCGGTTCGGTTCTGGTTTATTTGATTTTTTCGGCATGCTCCATTAACCGGCGCTAGCGAGAATTCTATTACAAATGGAGAAAGGGCCCCTCAAAAATAAAAACAGTAGTAGTACAAAAAGCAGAGAAAGAGGGTTATCCTAAATTAAGTGTATCTTTTTTTGCGCTTGATTCGACTGTGTTTGCGGCGAGGCATTCTTTTTGCGGTCTAATTTCTTACAATATAAATTGTCTGAGAATAACTTGGATTGCTGTCAGTCAGTGCTCGCACCTTGCATACACGCCGTGCAATTTGTCCCTTTAGAAGAAACGCGTTAAATCCTTAAAAATGGTATATTCAATTCGATTTGGACGAGTCCTTGTTGCGGTTATCGCACTTGTCGGCCTCATTTCTGCCGAGGAATGTAAGGATTCCGAGTCTGCTTTGCTTTGTCATGGGACGCGGGTTATTCGTAACGTGGTTAAGTCCTTGAAGGACTCAAATGCTCCGCTGACAATTGTGCCGGGATTAGAAATTGTCAGTGTTCCAGAGGACGACCAACAACAAAAGGAGTTCGATGGCAGATCGAACGACATCGATGATGACTCCTTTACTGGAAAAATCAGCAACTACATGCAGAATCATGAGCTCAAAATCAAGTTTTCGGATTTGCTGGAAAAAACTGATTTTAAGGATGCGCTCCTCACCACCCTCAAGAATATTGACGATGGAAAGGAAGTCGTAGGTATGTACAATGGGCCTCTAAAGTGGATACAAGTGAATTTAAAGTGACCAGTGTTAAATACCCCTAATTATAATAATATACCACCCTAAAAAAAAGGGTGAAGGACAATGACTTTAACAAAAGGAATCAATTAGTGCAAATGTGGACTATCCTAAGGATACAGTGATAATGATACCAAATTAGAATAAATGTGCCAAAGAAAAGACTTTGCTTTGTTTTCGCAAACTCTTCTCAACATAAAATGCTAATTTCTTTTTTTGTGGCAAAGTAGGCAAATGTTTATGAATTTTAATATAACTCATTTTTAAATTTCAGAGGGCCGAAAGAAGGATAAGGGTGGAATGGGTATGGTAATGATGATGGGTCTAATGATGGGAAAAATGATGGCGGCCTTGGGACTTGGAGGCGTCGGCGCTTTGGCAATGAAGGCCCTAGGCGTATCCATGATGGCTCTATTACTCTCAGCTATTGTGGGAATTAAGAAGCTCTCGGAAGGTGGAAATGATGATGGAGGCCATCATGTGCAATATATTACTGCTCACGACGGCCACCACAGAAAAAGGCGGGAAATCGATGAAGATGTTCCCTTGCCTTATCGAGGATGGGCTCATCTTGCACCTAAGTGACTTGAAACACCAAAAATTTAGATACCAATTAACTAATTAATTTATTTATTTATTTGCGATGTACAATATTTAAAAGAAACACAACGACCAATTCATGCAATAAGTAAAATAAAAACATCAAAACCATGCTTTTGTCTATTTGGAAAGACTCCACCTTTAAGAACATCCAATAAAAAAACAAAAACTAATTAGGATATTTGGATAGAATTTTTACGTAGCTTAAAAATTCAGGAAATATTTGAAGCGTGCTTACCGTATCTAAATGGACTATTATTTAATAAACATATAAATGAATACAAAACATCTTGAGTGAATTATGCAAGTCCGGTAGCATGTATATTTAGTCAGACGAACGCATGCACTCAGGAAAATAAACTAATTTTGCCTTTCTCATACAGAATGAAAAATAAACTCATTTTGGTAAGTGGGCGGCTACCTTCGGCAAAATGAAGTCATTTGACCTTTGAGCGCTTATGCGTTCAAGAAAAAAGGACTTATTTTGGCAGATGGGTGTCTTTAAAAATAAGCTTATTTAAACCGGAAGGAGCTCATACCCTAGAGATAAAAAATAGAGGAGGACACGTAAATGCGATTTGAGCTTATTTAAGCCAGAAAAATCGGATTATTGTCGTTACGCTTGCCAAAAAGTTGTTTTGTTTAGATATGAATAATTTTATTTTAAGAGAAATGACAATATTCTATTTCGCAGTTTAAGTGAAATTCTGTGCCGATTTCTTGTCTTAGTTTTTCTAAGTACAACTTCCAATAAGTAACATAATTTCCTACACTACGTTTTTAAAATGTTAAGATTTCCTCTTTGATTTTTAAAAAATTTCATACATTTTTGGATGAAGCGCTTCACGTTGGAATATTGATGTTATTTTTACAGATCAGCTAATTATTTTAATGGGCTATGTTGTTATGGAAAGTTGTTCTCTGAAGTGGCTTTATAACTTTAATAACAAATTTATTAGTAAGTTCCGGAAATAAGCTCACAAAGACCAATTTGTACATTTTAACAGAAAGATAAGACTTATGTTAAAAGTTATTTAGTTAAATCGGTGCAAAGGAATCGAAATTCGTATAGTTCTGATCTTTCAAATAAATTTCGCAATTAATATGATACTAGGTCACAAATTTTTAAAATGTGTAACAAAGACAAAATATTATGATAACAAAATGGCTGAACTTACCACCTTTTCAACAGTGTTGGGCAAAATATAGTTTGATTAATGATTGAAAACTACAACTAACATATGTAATCAGGACTAAATGACTAATGATTAAGCAGTTTCAATCATGTAATTAATTAATGACTAACTTAGTTTCAATTTTAGTAATTTAGTCATGACTAAAGGTTTTTATTAATACTTCGTTCTTAGCAGCTCGGGGAGAAACAACATATTTTGTTTGAAAGTATCATATTTATTTATTTACAATGAGTCAAAAAAAATCAAATTCATATACAAAGTAAGTATTTACACATTTTGCGTTGTTTTGAAACATTAAACAGACTATTTTCTGTTATCAATAAGTATTTTTTTTTATAATTTATGTTGTTTTTCGTAATTACTCTTCTTTCAAACATGTCATCGTATAATTTGTGAGTTTTGGGTAAATTAGTCATGGCTGCAAATGAGAACATTCTTTTAACTGGCCCGGATGATGGCATTAGTCATTAGTCATTACAAGCTCTTTAGTTAACTAATTAATCGATTGAAAAAATTATTGATAACGTCCAATACTGCTTTTAAAGTTATATTTTTGGATATTTGTACATTTTTTATGATAGGCATTTATAAGGGAATTAAATGAATTTTCCGACAACTACCACCTATATTCACTTTGACGAATTATGTGATGGCAATGCTATAAACAATTTTCGTGAATTCATTATTTTAAGGATGCGAATTTATTTCAAGTGGCAAGGTAATTTAACAATTGTTTTTAACGTTTTGGTGTCACCTTCTTTTTATGGGTAGTAATCTGTAACCACAGAATAATACAAAACCTTTAATGTTTGAAAATTCTCTCTTAAATTGAATTTGTAGCAAAAAATTTCCTTATTTGACTGTGCCTTTAATTTATGTGGTTTACCTTCAAGTCGTGGTACATAGCACATAGAAACGCGTGCGCCTTTCATAATTCAGATTTCATGTTGATATCTTCCAAAACTTCAATGTGAAGACGAGGGCTAATCTTCACATTGAGATACATATTTCTTTTCTTAAACAGCACAATTGAAGAATATAAGAAATGAGTACCACAGATGAACTAAATACTTATTGAAGTGAATAGTAATTAGGGCGGTTAGAAGATACTGAAATCAATTAATTCTATCCATAGTAATTTATAGCTTTGATGACTCGTGCGAGTGGAACTTTCAATGCCTCTGAAGATTATAATCAAAGACCAAAAGTCAGAAGCAGTTGGGGAACCAACAGAAGTTAAGAAAACCCTGGAAGTAAATACATAATTGACAGACATAGAAGAAATTAATTAATGAATTCGCAGAAATTCCGAACATCTATGAAAGGGACAAGAAAACAACGTCCAGGATGACTTTCTAATCCAATTGAGAGGTTTTGCGGGAAAAGTGGGTAATAATATGACAGAGAACTGAGCACAGTAATTAGAGAACTTTGTAGGAATTGTAATTATTTAAACATTTTGTGAAATACCGTGGGATGTAAAACCAAGGCGAAAGTCTAATTTTGTACGTGGGAAATTTAGTTAGGTTGAATTTGGTTTGAAATTAAAACCAATATTTGTGGGTACGTAATGAGCATGAGCTCGCTTATATATTATAAGAGAGCTAATTAAAATCCAATTTATATATTCACCGTTTTTCCAAAAAAATTACTGATAATATATTTTATATTCTAAGTAAGGAAACAAAAAGAATTAACCCATTCTCTGCCAAGAGAATATTCAGTCAAATATTCAGGTATTGCCAACCGCTCGTAATTGGTACGTGAATGTGTACAAATACTATTTTCTTGTTTCGATGACTGTCATTTGTTTTCGCTCGCAAGAAGATCATCACGACTGATTTAAGAGATATATAATATAAAAGAGGTAAATTAAAGCAAACTATCTGAAATAATTAGTATAGAAATAAGTTTTAATAATTTGAGTTAAATTTTAAATAACGTACAATTAGATGTAACGAAACTATTAGTTTTGAAGGAATGAAAACCATATGCATATATGTATGTACATTAAAACACATACATATGTTGGACATATTTTTCGGAAAGTATAAATAAAAAATGAAAATATTTGTAAATGCGTAAATGTGACAATGTTATGTTTTTCCTAGAAAGAAAATTTTTGAAATATTATTATGGCAGTTGAAGATAAATAAGCTCTTCCGCATTATGAAGAATTTATATGGAATTTATATGTAGCGAAGCTTAAAAGATTTAACGTGTTGTTTCTTTTTATGCCAGATTTGTATTCAACATCCTGCAGTGGTATAAGAATTTGTGAGTGTCAAATAAATAACGATAATTCAAAGAAAGTTGTTTTAACAGACAAGCCCGTAAGAAGTCGTCTGAAATAAAAGAAGCGGTACGGCCGGTCAAAGTAAGAAGATCCAAATGCCGTGATCGTGAGAATGAAACGCTCATAAGAGTTTGGAGTTTTTGACCATCTGGAGGAATAATTTAAATTTAATATGTAACTGCTGTTGGACAAAGCTGCATATGAGCAAAGAATGTGACCCAGTAACACAGTTAGAGCATGCAAGTTTCTTTTCTTATGAAATACTCGAGTCAATGCTTCGTTATACGCGCCACTTTGGCTGAAGTAAATTGAATCGAAATCAACGAAATGAAGAACAAGAAATTTGTAATGTGCTGCAGAAAAATTGTGGAAAAAACGGCCAAATTTCTTTCTTCCGACATGACACCTGTAAAGAAGTCAAACGTGTTTCGAGTACGGTCCGTTTGGTGTCTGAAATATGAATGACTCGGCCGCACACAGGTCCGAGGCACTTATAAACGACTGGCGGCTGCCAACATCTCAGTTCGATAAATCAGCTTCGGTTATTCACTTTGTAATACCATTGGTGAAAGTTTTTCTGAGGTACCGCTTTAAGAGCCTATCGGAACATAAACAGCGCAGTTTCGCTCAAGTGGAACAGTGGGTCAGTGACCAAAAGCAAGGTCTTTAATGTAACTGAAGCTCTCACTTTCTTATTATCACTGGCCGCGGTGTGAGATCTCTGCGCAGATCACCGAACCGTCCGAAGACGTTTGTTGTACGTCTTCGAAGACGCTTTGGTTTTCTTTGAGTCCGCTCGGCCTATGTTGCCCCCAGCCTCGGAGAGATGGCGGCCGACTTGCCAGTTGCCACTGACCATGACTTCGCAGACGGATTCAAGTTCAATACCAGTGGCCTGCCGAGCCTTTCTGAGCAAATGTTGGTTTTGCAATTACCACGGAACAGGTAACTGAGGTGAGATGCTGCTGCCCCATTCAAAATTAATTTCGTTTCTACGATTTGTGCGTTATTTCGGATCTGGACTAATTAACTACACAATTTTGTGTTCTCAGGTGGAGCACGCTTTGAAATTTGGTGCCTTTGTGTTTGGATAAATGCTTTTTACCGTAAATCCACGCAGAGCTCAATTACCAATTACTGGGTTATTGTTTTCTCTCACAGCATGACTTGTTTATCTGCACACTTTCCTGCAGTATTGATTTATTATATGTATGTTTTGCGGGAAAATCGGCTAATTATGCTTTTGTGAGTCTGTTTTTGTTTCTTTGGCGATATTACTTGCGTACTGTTTGTACCTACATACATATTTTGTTTCTGTATTGAAACTAGGCCAATTTAACAGCTTATTAATTCATTTGTTTTCAACTATCAATGAAACTATGTAAGTCTTTAAAACATTATTATAGGACTCTTTGTCATATCTTCAGGAATAAAGTGATTAATAAAAACATTCCTTAATTTCTTAAGAGCTTTATTTTTCAGCACCTTCCACCGATTTTATACATTTTAAAATTAGACTTTAAAGAAATCTTTCTAAGTAATTTATTTTTATTTTTTTGTATCTTGATATCGTCCATCATAAAAAAATTATAATATTAACTTTATTTGCTTAGATTTTAACCATTCTAGATGAAGTCATGAAAATTTAAGGACTCATTCAAAAAGAAATAATAAATAACACAGGGGAACAAATTATTATTTTTTTTCTGCGGCAAGACACGTGATAGGTCATTTCTAGAGCACTTTTTCTATAGATTATGAATTCTCAAACGAAAATTCTGCTCCCATTTTTGAGCAAAATAAAGTTAAAAAGTACAAAATATTCTATTTTATCCATTTTTGAAAATTAATTTTAAAATAAAGGGTTATTCATAGAAGCTTGTAACATGGTTCAATTGAAAGGTTGAATCTTAATCTAAAAATATGAAATACCAGTAATATCTATAGGTCTTTTTGAACTTTTTGGTGACCAAGTTTTTCGTGGGCGGGCGCTTGTTATGATTTTTATTCACCTTTTTCTGTATGAAATAATTGGTTTATATAGGGAAATATAATTTTCAAGGAATATTTCGAGAAATTTTAAACTTTTAAGATTTTTGTGTAATAGCTTAAGATTGAAGCTTTTATTTAAGTTATGTTATTAACTCCTAGAACAATTCGTTATTTTTTAATGACTTTTCATAAATGGTAAAAATGGAACATTTTGTACTTTTTAACCCTATTTTTGTTGAAAACTAAAGCCAATTGAGTATTTTTATTTCCAAATTCGTAATCTACGGAAAATATCCTATAGAAATGATGTGCTATTTGTTCGGCCGCAAATTTGTTGTTGACCTGTGTAATCAATAAAATATTTTTCTATATTTTTTTTAGGCTAGATGCATAGTTACTAAAATTCTTTTTAGAAAAGGAACAGTGAGTAAGTGTACCAAGAGCTCTTAATTTTAAATGATCATTATCATACAGTATAAAAAGGCAAAAGATGTATACAAAATAAATTTTAAAAACAACTCTTTTCTGGGCATTCTTTCACGAAACACAAGATCTGGTAGTAATTCATACCAAATGTGTTTATGCGAATTTTTTATAAACCTGGTTGGCTCATTCTCCTCAATTATCATAAATTTCAAAATGTTACACTCAGTTTGTATGCAGTATATAGAAAATACTTGTTAAAAGATTGGAAGGAAAGATTTATAAATTTCTCACCACTGCTTTATGTTTGAATAATACTTCTCTAGATTTTTCCCAAATTCTTAAAATCAGATTGAATTATATGGTTTTAATAATTGCGAATAATATTTAAAATATAATTCTGTTTTAGAAATTTCAATTGAAGGCAACTTTCATTTAAAATTTTCTTTTTCGTTATTAATTTTCAAAGCCTTAGAAAGTCGTAACGCAAAACATTGCCAATAAGTCAGCATCGCTCATACATACATATATCAGATTAAGAGAGGTATGCAAATTTTATCAATGAATAGTGAACAAGGGTGAGAAAGATTTTGACTGGCAAAAACAAAAATTAAATAAATAGAAAAGAAAACAGAAACACAATTGGATGCCTGCGGCTTGCGACTTTTGTGGCGAGAATTAGCCAGAGCCGTGGTTACCTAAGAGAGACCCGCAGCTTGCACTTTCCCTTTCGATGCTAATTTGCCTCAACTGCAAACACAATTAGTTCCGTGAAAGTGGACAACATCCGCGAGTTAAAATAAGACTTAAGGTAAAATTGGGTGTCCAGCCGAAGCAGAGCGGAATCAGCAAGCGTCTAGCCGTCGCAGCGCCAGTAGAAAAGACGCTAAGACGCTGAGGTAAATAGAAATTATGAATCACAACCTGAAAGCACTTCGAACGAGTCCGCAATTAGAGACTCCGGGCCCGGATATTTAGCACTCTCGTTTTTTTACCTCCATTAGCGAGTTTTCTTAAATTTTTCGAATGGTCATTATTTGAGGTGGAATGAATCACCTAATGGCGCTGACCTAGGTGTAGTTAATTAAAGAGGCGTCAATTAGCGCCTTATTACCTGGTTTTTATTTCACACTGATAGCCAACAAATCAGTAATGATGTTTATAGGTAGCTCATTAGCTGCAGAAAATAGTTTTTGCAGTTTGCAGGCCAGAATGCTTTTTGTAGACAAAGACGGTTTTAGCGTATTAAATGTGCTCTCATGCGATAACTATAAGAAGACATTTAGCGGTACTTTGAACCGCTTTAAAAGTAACTCCGCTATAAGAAATATGGTTTAATGACTTTTCTTCGGTATAGGTAATAAAAAAAGGCTACTTAATGTTTTGAATCGAAATGTTTGTGCTATGTATTTAGCTCATAGTTTTGTAATCTTCGCCGTAAGTAAGTATTATGATTTTTATAATTAGAGCTTTTTTGTATTTATATTAATTCTTAAAGTAAACATTGCATACTTAAAGCAAATTTATAGGGCTCTAGTAAATTATTTTAATTATTTGTCAGTAAATTTATCTGACAATACCGGAAAGTTATTCTAGTAAAACAGAATTTCTAGCACATTGCTATTTTAGTAGTTTCTAACTGTAATACTAATGCATTTCACTGCATAATCAGAAAGTTATTTTGTGGGTCACAATATTTACCGAGATTTCCTTTAACTTAACTAAAATTCTAGTGATATTCGTACACCATCAGTTTTATTGAATTCTCAGCATTAATTTTAAAAGTTACTGCAATATCAGTTGTACGATAAAATGTATTTCTGGTGAAATTTGATGAATTTCTAGTAAAATCAATTAGATCTTAACACTAGTAGATACTTCAGTAAATTTTCCTAGATATCAGACGAGCTTGACTGGTAAAGTAAGAAACAATCTCTGTCGTTCTAGTTATATTTCTTAGAAAACCACTTATGTAAACTATAAATACAGGGAAACATTACAATAAAATTCTAGTGATTTATTTTTCAATAGATTTTGAACTGCATATCTATGAAACTAACTCTAGTTGAGGTTCATTGTAATCTAGTGAAAAATATTTAGAACGTGATGTTTTTAATCAAAAAATGGAAAATTATGGTTTAATAATATTTTTTTCTGGGTGAAATAAGTGCAAATTTGAATATGAAGAGAGTCCGGCCCAATTTTAATTTTCTAGGTCAAATAACCCAGAATGTAAAATAATGTATGTTGTATGCAATAACTTATAGGCCGATAAACAACCATCCAGATACCACTCTGAGCCTGTAACTGACGTTCAATTTTCCTTCTGAAATATATTCAAAGGGTAGGTACAATTCGGTCGAATTAGAGCGTGTTCAGGAAAGCAGAAACAAAGCTCCACCTCTTTTCCCCGGAGTATGTTTCTAAAATTATTAGAAAATGGAAGCATGAACAAGCAAAAAACTTTCAGTAATCAAATGTGGGAAAAAAATTTATAATTAAATTATGAATAGCTACTTCTTTTTGTGGTACAGCACGAGAGACGGCATGGCTAGCCTGCACTAAATCACTGAGGATCGAAGCAATTATGAGAGCGTTCAGCTTGCACACACGACGACCAACAGTTGAGTTACAAACTTTATTAATGCTATTTAACTGTTGATCCACTGATCTAATAAGGAACCGGAAAATGCAAATGCAGCACGAAAAAGATTTCTCGAAAATTTAACGGACACACGAACGCGTGCGCTCATATTGAAAATTTATTCCGCCGCTTTGTTGCCGATTGCATTTAATTTTCCAATTAGCCTATGTCGATGGGAACGCTTATCTTGGTGCTCAGGTGAAGTCGGCGTATTTGCATTTCTTCTGCATCGAGGAAAGTGAGAAACTTCTTCTTACTTCGATGGAATTTTTCGTTTAGTGAAATTGTGGGTAAATCAAATTCGCTAGATAAAATAAAACGAAGCCGAAGAATGCTATTTGGGATAATACATTTAATTTTACTGCATTCAGGCAAATGTATAGAATTTCTTTGATGCTCGGTTCCAGCCATTTGAGATCAATTTTCATTGCAAAAAATATCTTTGAAGATATTGAGATATTGTAACTAAAGTAACTAAATTTCAACATCTCTGGTACACCAAACAATTTCTTTATTAAATTTTAATAAAGGACCCCGCTATAATTATATGGGATTTGGGTTTCAGCGGATTTGGCTGAATTTTTGATATTTTGTAGGTCTCATCATGCCAAACAAAAGTCTCCATGGGCACAAAGCTCGTTATTGAGTATTTTAAGAGATATATAAACATAAAACATCGGGACCATTTGCCGCCCCTTGGATATGCCGCCCGTGTGCGTGGCACACATCTCACTTATGGGCGAGAGGGCCCTGAGCGCGCCTTTCGGTTTCTTAGTCAGATCTAATAATCTATTGGTTTGAGCAACATAGACTGCATTTACACGGAACGGAGTTTAGTTAGCAATTTGGCAAAAACATATTTGATGATATATTTTGAATATTAATCAGAATTTTTCACTTTTTCGCAATTCTATTCAAAATCGAAACCGTTCACGGCCGATATCTCTTAAAATACTCAATAACGAGCTTTGTGCCCATGGAGACTTTTGTTTGGCATGATGAGACCTACAAAATATCAAAAATTCAGCCAAATCCGCTGAAACACAAATCCCATATAATTATAGCGGGGTCCTTTATACACCTTCGTCATCCGCCAAGTTTCTTTTAAAATATTAGCGATATTTCATAGAAAATCTAAAGACAAGTATAGTCAGCTAGTAAATTTTTTTAAAAAACAAATTAGCAGTTCTGCCAGATGGTGGGCCATTGTAAGTTTCGTTTGAACCTAAAATTTTCTTCAGATCAGAAAACAATTTACTTATGTATAGTTGAAAATCCAAAAAGTTTGAAACTTTCCGACGGGGCAGACATTTCAGGCTTTCCCGTGCAGTGCTAACTATCTTTTGCATAAAAAACGAAAATAATTAATTACGAAACTGCAAAAAAAAAAGAAATTTAGTCTTGAAAATTTTATTTAAATTAAAATACATAAGTTTTTTTAATGTGAAATATTTCTGTATTCCAAAAATCAAATTTTTCCAATGCCTGAAATTTTGCATTCTTGATGGATGCGATTAACTAAAGGCCATATTAAATTGCATTATTTTGCTTTCAATATTTTATCACTCTTCTCTTTTCTTTTTCTTATAAAAAAGTCCGGTAACACGAATTGCTACTTTGTAATAAAATAGCGACCACCCATACGTATTTATGTAGATTGCAAGTCAACAAACCTATTTCTTCAGCTTCTGTCGATTTCTTCGCAATGCACCGTCGAAGACCAACCACTCGATTGCATTAAGAAGAGCTGTAAGATATGAGCTAAGACGTTTCTTGGTATAGTAAGTAAGGTCATCTCCTACATACTAAATGAATTCAAAGCGGAACTTTGGTGGTATTTATTCAAGATCTTATTTTATGGGCAACTTTTCTGTAGAGTCAGTTGAACAGCATCTTAAATGTGCAATGATGAGGTTGTGGAGCCTTTAAGAAACCTAAGCTTAATTGTTTTATAAGATGTGAATAAAGCTTTTATTCAGTAACAATTACGAGCAATTTGTTTTGGGATGTATAGTGTTAAAACAAACCTCAAGTTGTATATCATGATCATTTTGTCAACAAACTTGCTAACAGTTGGAGGAAGTCTAACTTTGTGATAATAGCTCTCATGTGAACCATTTTTTAAGGAATTTATTTACCATCAAAGAGGATAAGAAGGGCAAGAGGATAAGTGAAGATGTTACAAAACACGTCAGTATAAGGACGAATGCCCATACAAAGTAATTCAAGACTCTTAATGTCTGCTCGAGATCAAAACGACTCACTTGAGATAGCGTTAAGAAAAGAAACTCAATGGATTTGCCCACGGTAGGCTGATTCACGAGGCATGAGTCGTGCAGAGCTCTTGACTTGTGAAATGAAGCTGTAAAGTATGCAGTTCCACCTGATTTCATTTTATGATACATTTTATGGTGTGCTAAAATATTTTGATTATTACAACTGTCGTCGCGCCATTGTTATTTGTTGAAAACTCGATTTCAGATTTTTAAAAACATGTTCTACTCGTTTAGATATTTCTATGGTTTGCTAACAATTTTCCGTTTTCGGGGCGGATATGTAGCTTTGGCTGAATGCTTAGCTCCTTCACTAGTCAAATAAGCTGTGACTAACCACAGTTTAATGAACCTAGTCCCGGGTATATACTTTCATTTTTCGTGAATTTTGTTTACTTTACTGGTCCAGGTCTCTGCCATTAATTTCTTCTGGCACCCTTCCTATTTTGGATAGTCTGACGGCTTCGAAAGCTGTATGCTATATATCGCTCCAACTCCTCAGAATGTGGGAAGCTTTTAGATTTCGATGTGTTTAAAATCACTTTCCTTACGCCGCCGGAGCTCTCTCTTTTTCTATTTGAATAATTTATTTTGAATGTTCTCGTTACCATTTTGGGACGCCGCGCATCGCTATAGAAACAGCGGTGGAATCGCATTATTTACATAACGAGATTGATGCTTTGGACCGCATACTCCAAATGCCATGGGAGAGCAATTAGCATCTATCGATTGATCTGGGGTATGCCCGGGACAATGATGATAAGTGATAATTTTGCGTTTTCTCTTTCATTTGCATCTCGAAGATTGGCGAAGGCCCTTCCCAGGAGTGGAGTTGATTTAAGATTTTAAGGCGGTGCCATGGCGAAACGCATAACTCCAAGATGTGTACCATTTGACAAAATGACGAAGAGAAGACGACAAACGTGTCGAGCTGCGACGGAATGCCCAGCCTCATCCATACATTAATTTTTAGCGGAAACGTATTCACATTGTTCCCCGGCGGGACAAGTTTTTCGTTTTATGTATATCGTGGGGCATTGTGAAGATTTTACAAGATTTTTTTTTATTTTTCCTTAGTTTGTCGTAGCTCTTTCTGGATGTTGGAGCTTTTTAGGTAAATAAATAAGAATAAGTTATCGAAACTTTGTCGGAATGGTCACGACGACTTTTGGAGTGGGAGTTATAGTCCAACCAGGAGCTGTTCCGTCTTTAGAAATCTTTAAAAACATCACGACGTATCTAAAAGGTGTCAAAACGTAAACAGTCTCCGTCGAACGAACATTTATCTTTTAGACAACGAAGACGGGACTTCGGTTGCATTCAATTGAACTAGGTCGACCAGGTCCGCGATCCGAGGAATATGAATTTATTAGTGATAATATCCTGCGCCCTTTTCGTGGCCAGCGGAGTTAGGGCTGATGTGTCTGAAGATTTCAACGCGTGCCTGGACAAGGACTCCATCTCCTGCATCCAGCTGACGGTACGCAAATAGTGAAATTATACTGTGATTTTTATGGACTATCAGTGAAAAGTGATTTTTCTTAAACGCGCTCTAATCGACATTTTTCGTATACTTTCAGATGTATCGAACCGCAAAATCGTTCTTCGAAAAACCCAATATTGACATTTTCGGAGGGCTGTCCCTGAAAAAGACTGAGGAATCCCGAAAAGGGAAATCGATCGAAGACAACAGCATCGCTGTTGAATCTGCAAAGTCTGTTGATGAGAGGAACAAGGAAATCGAAAGCTATTTTATGACAAACGCTAAGAATTTCTTCCAGGAACGTTCCCTCTCTATTAATTTTGCGGATACCGCCCGTAGCATTGCGAAGAGAATTCCTGATGAACTTAAGTCGGACATCCGCGATTTGTTCGTTGAAGGACGCGCCAAGAAAAAGAAGATTATGAGGAAACTCACCTTGATCGCGTACGGTGTCTTGGCGAAAATAGGATTTCTTGCGATTGGTGCTCTTATCTTCTTGCTGTTTGTCGCCAAAAATGCTCTTCTTGTTTCTGTTGCTGCACTGGGTCTAAGTCTCTTCACTGGGCTTGCGGGGGTGATTTCCAGGACCGGCGGTGGAGGCGGCGGCTTCTTAAGCGGTCTCGGCCTAGGGAACTTGTTCGGGGGCGGCGGCGGAAGCTCCTTATCCTACTCAGGTGGAAGTGGCTATCACTCTGGCAACATTGGCGGAGGCGCAGGGTGGACACCCTATGGTGGTGGCGGCTGGGGCGGTGGCGGCGGCGCGGGCGGTTGGGACGTTCACGGGGCCTACAGTTCTCCAGTTGCTCAGACTATCGCCTACTCGGGACACAAGCAAACGTAGTTAAAAAGACGTTGATTTGTAGAACGTAGTGTTATTTATTGAATTAATTTATTGTTTTTTTTTTTGCGTACGTATTTGTGTATGGCACAGAGAACTGCAGATTATTAGAAATACCTGAGTTAGAACTCTAAGGAATTAAATTTTAAACAAAAACTCAACTCTGCGCAGAGAGTTTTGCTGACGAACATTACCTAGTCCAATGTAGATGCAATAGCCATTTGTAGGAGTAAGTTTCGAACATTGTTCAAACTAGAATGTTACCACTGTTCTCATTAAATGAACTGAATACCACCTTGGCACTATTATTTATTTTCATTATTTTACTGCATTTTTAAATTTTGTACAATATCTGTTTTTTATTATTTACTTAAAAGTTTAATTACACATTGAGTTTCGATTAACTTTTGTACAAGTTCTTTTATAAATTTCTTTGGGAGTGTCTAATTATTCGAAAGCAACCTTTCAGAAATTGTTCTTGTTTAGATGTGCAAACAACTGGGCCTTTGTAGACTTAATTTTTTCGCCTCTGTGTTACAGATGCAACTTCTTAGGAAAAGTTCAAAACAAACAGCTTAAACTATTGAGAAACGTTAACAAGCGTGAAACATGTCTTGAATAAGCGAATGACAGAAATTGATAGGTTGGTACATGCACTATGTAAGTATTGCGATTGCGTTACTCAGAAGGAATTAAAATAATTTTTTGTGCAAAAAGTGTGTCTTTTATTAATAAATAATACGTATATATTATAATCCGAAAGTCTTAATAATCCGATTCGTCTAACTTGCAAATGTTCCAATAGTCTGAAATCCGAAAATATTTGCATTAAAATTTCATGTTTGTATTAAAATTTCTACTGTACCATTTTTCGTGCCGAAACTCTTACCTTTGACTTTTCCTGGGGAAACTTTTACTCTCGTCACTTTTACACCATAAATCTGCTACAACATAACCGAGCATTATTTATTTTAGAAATCGTGCATGCAATCGGTAAAGCATAATTAACAATTAATTAAATGAAAAATAGTTTTTTAAGCTATTTTATAACGAAGTTTTCTTGAATTGTACACCATAACTAAACAAATATTTAAACAAATAATTTAAATTTAATAATAATAATATGTTGAAAAACTTACTGGGACTAAAAAAATCCCCTTTGGAGAAATTAAAGTGCAACAAAATTGTTGGAGAAATTAGGGCTCGATATAATCGAATACATTTAAAATTTCACTTTTACTAAATTATATCATCTTAAATTTCGAGTGTCAAATTTTTAATTTTTCTTGGAGACACGTGCTCTTATTGAGTATATTTTAAGACCGTGTAAACAAGTTAACAAACTCTTTACACCCACTTATATAATGAAATATGAAAAGCGCAATTTGTTTTCCAAAACACCAAGATAAGATTAATGAAAATATAAATTCCCACGAAATTTTCTATTCTATGGTTCTTTGAACTGCTCATTAAACAGATTCAAACGACCATTTTTAGAACATCTACTTCTCTTCATTGAATTTTTAATCTTTTTGACTGTTTATTTATATAAAATACTCCACAAACATATAAAGCTTTTGATTATGTACTTAACTGCTTTCATCACACAGTCTTAATTTATAATATAAAAATTTAAAATTGCTTTACAAGTTTTACGTTTGAAAAGCCAAGAACTTCTTGAGCAGAAAATATTGTGGGACGGACGTGAATCTGCTTCCGAAACTTGTAAACAACTTTTGCGGAAAAACCTACGCGTTTTTAGACACGTGCTTTCTATGTTTTAACATGTGCAGAAGTTTTGTTCTCAAGAGGTGTGTTGATACAATTTTAGGGTGGTTATCCGAAAAGTCAGTTTAATGAGGCGAAAATATTGTAATTTATGATAACGACTACAAAATTCATTTTGGATATTCATAATTTTTACTTCAAATAAATTTTCTTACAAGGTTCTATCAAAGAACTTTAAATTCTAATAGTTGAGAAGGTTTCCTTTTAAATTTAAAGTTGGGAATATTTATCTCGCATTGAAGTAAAATAAAAGTAAGTAAATATATTATATGTAAATAGAGTACAACTTTAAAATCAAATAACTGTGTACTAAATATGATAAGTAAACATTGAAAACAATTGAGAAAACCATTGGAAAAATTAAAATTTCTAAAGCTGGGAAACTTTCATTTCCCTGAAATGCGCCAATAACTAGGCAATCTTGCAATTTCTTGAGTCTTTGCTTAGTGGATCAATGCAAAGATAGTTACTTTACTTTTCCTTTAGTTTAAAGCTATTAAACTTGCAATTACGCATCAAAACACATTTTGCAACCTTTAAAAATTATTATATATTTTTCTTCTTAAAAGGTAAAAAAATAGTACCTACGTACCTTATTTCAGGGAGTATTTAAAATAATTTCTTAAAAATCGAAGAGAAATAACAATTTTAAAAGTCTAGTTTTAGAAATAAAATAATATTTATATCTATTTTTGCACAATTTTTTGTTTATTAAGTATATATACATATATTGTAGACATATAGCCACGCACAAGGGACACAAAAATGTGAGGAAATTAACTATGAGTTTGTTTAATGAAAATGGTTAATTTATTCTTTGTATATTTTTAATATGTGGAGGTTGACCATTTTTTATATATATAGAAAGCAGTTGAGCAATATTTTAACGTTTTTAAATTTAGAACGGATTTAGACGTGGTTGTAAAACATGTTTAAAAATTTATAAATAGTTAAATTAACTAAATTGAAATGTTTAAATAAAACATTTTCCTTGCTTAATCTCACAATTTTCAGTGAATTGTTATAGTACTACGAAAAGTGGTTGATTTAACTACTGCTTTTTCTCTCAGTGCAGGAAACCTTCTAGCAAGACCCAAAATACTAAAATGGAAAGTTTTAAAAGAGTTATTACCCATTTCCAAAATAGCAAATAGATGGACGTTAATTGGAGTTGGAATCACTGCCTAATATAAAGTTAGTACGTGTTTATTGTGCTGAGACCCCGAGGCCTTTATCATCGTAAAATTGTCTTTGCAATCAAAGCATACGAAAATGTTAATGGGTAAACATTTGGCTGGACTGCCTACCAATTACCGAAATAGTCCACATTAATATTTATGTAAATCGTTGGTTGGCTCGACGGAGCAAATCGTGAAGTCACTTAGCTTCTTTATGAAATTTAACAAAGTGCCTTCCCCATTTAGGAAAAATTGCTTGTAGTCCACGCCAAATTGCAGTTTGTTTCCGAAGCAGAGGCAAGACGAGGACTTTCTCTTTTCGACACGAAAGAATAAGCGACCGAAAGCACCGAAGTTAAATACTATTTGTTTTGATAACGATGGGAGTGTGTAAGATCTGCATAATGTCTGGAATTTAATTTGAGCGAAGATAAAGACAGTTTTTTCCTTCCGCCGGAGTGGACTGTAACCCCATCTGCCCATCCGACCACCAGCTGGCCAACATAACGAACACATGTACTCTTTCTCTTTAATGGGCAATCGCAGAAAAATGTGTTAAATTGTTGACCTCATAATCATTAAGAGATGTGTTGAATCCACAGTGCGGTAAGTGTCGGATGTCGGCCAAGAAAGTAAGCCTAATGCGCAATGTCACCTTAGAGAAATCTGCATGTTGACACCTCCGTACAGCGGCGGGCCAGCGCACATTAGGAATACTTTTGCGTGTATCCAGTTACCCAGTGGCCAAAACCAGCGTCTCGGCACGCATCAAACTGCGGAATTCAGATAACAATTGCCCCGATCAGGGTCTTAGACTTAGACTTAGACTTAGACGCAGCAACATCCATCAATCTTTCCTCTATCGTTACATATTACCCTAAATTTCTCCGCTGAAATGCACACAGCGGCGATGAGTGCTGCTGCTGGGAGCCGCGAAAGATGCTTAAAAAGGTGGCAGTGAAATAACTATCGATGATTATTGAATAAGGAATGCGTGACCGGATTACTTTTGTTTATCTTTCTTCTTTTTTTTGCATTTCATTCTGTTGTCGAAAGTGTGTTTTGCAAAATTTCAACGATTCACCATTTTAGAAATACTCATTCTAATACATATTGAAGTATTTGATTAAATAAAATTAATGTATTAATAACAAGTCCAATTTTAAATCGAAATCGGTTGAGGAAAAAAATTTCATCGTTCTCTATAATATATTTTTGTTTAAAACTATAGTTTTATTATCGTGCCTTATTTCATATGGAATAGATCGAGGCATAAAAATAATTGAGTTAACGATTTTATTGTCTATTATTTCGAAAACAGGTAATGATATATCTTCCGGAATTCGACTGTTCAATATGCGAATAGGATAAGTTTTTATACCATTGATACTACATATTAGAAAATACATACATACATACAGGGCATCCCAAAAACCAATGTCCAATTGGAAACAGATGTTACTTAAAAAGCAATATATTTTTACCTAATTAAAAAAATTTGTAGATGTACGATGTTTTTACAATCCATACTACATGCGTCAATTTTTAAGACAATTGGTCAGTTAAGCTCAGTATATTCTTTACGGCATGAAGAGTAAAACTTTAAGGACAAAATTTTGAATTTTGAAATTGAAAAAGATTTCTTCGTTGTGAAAAAGCTATATTCAAAATATCTGCTTATATTTGACAGGAGGCTTCTTCGGTCATTGTTTGCAAAAATGAGCATACAAAATATCAAAGTTATAAAAAATATCTCGAAATAAAAAACTTTTCAAAATTTCAAAGAAGCCCCATTACCTTGAAAACTATTTAGAATAATAAATCATTGAGAATAAATTTAAATCTTTTGGTATTACACAAAGTAGTATAAGTATGCAAAAAAAATATATATCTATAAAAGCACAAATATGAAATTATTTTTAATAATTTGGAAATATTGTAGTTAATATACGTTTTTGGCTTGGAGCGATTTTTGATTTTGAGGGAGCAATTAGGGAGAACACGATTTTGAAAAATAAAAGAACAACGAATGATCCGCGCGAACTTAATAAGAAAATATTTTTAAATTTTCATATGTCTTATTGTAGATTATTTTATTTAATTTTATTTTAAGTAATATGGTTATTCTAAAAAAGCAGTGAAAAAGATATTTTTCGACAAAAACAAATTTTATATAACTCTTCTATATTTCAAGATATTTCCAATTAAATTTTCTGGTTTTTTTGTTTTTGCAAATATATAATTAAAAATATTTTAACTGAATCAATTTCGAGCAATTTTTTTCCGAGCTTTCAACCGATCAATATGAAATTTTGGGAATACTTACGCAACATACCAAACTGATTGTAAGACTGACAATAGTTAGAATATTATAACTATTTTTGAGGTTATATTTGTGATATTCTTACTAGATATAGTAAGTCCTGCAAGAAGGTTAGTAATTTGTTAAAGTATCCCCAATTGTATCTTTATCGATTGAAGCTCAGAGACCCTACAACACCAAAGGCTTATTGTTCGCGCTAGGATTTGAATTTCGGTTTACAGCGTTGTACTCCGAAAGGACCATAGGATTTTATAGACCAATAAAGGAATCAATTTTTCGAACGTTTTAACTTAGGTACGCCCTTTTAAGCGAAGTGGAAATGATTGATAAATTTGCATTAGAAACATATTAATTGTGATACATCTCATTATTATATGTAATAATAAAATGGCTTTAACTTTTTACCTCGTATTTATTTATTATCTGCTTATTATTTTTTTTTATGATTCCATAGTAAGATTTCACCTTTGAAAAAGTATAAAGTTATCAGTCTATTGAAAAGTTGGCCCTAAATAAAAAATATTATTGAAAAATTACGTAAAAATTAGGAATCTCTGGGATAGATTCTTGAGTAATACTATAAATAAATTATAAGAGTTCTCCGTTTTCATTTGGGGAATGGATGGAATCCTAAAACGACGTCAAAAATTGGTGATTTTGTAAGTGATTTAAATACAAAGTATTTAATTTCCTCTTATAAGTCCAAGACTGTAAAAGTAGGGTATTGTTTTACAGGTTACATATGAAGCATCAATAGCCTTTTCTGGCTATTACGAATTATTTATTTAATTCCTTCCTGGTGATTCATGTACCGAGATGAGTTTTGGTTACCTTATTCATTTTTACCTGAAATATTCAAGATAAGAAAGTAGTGAGTGAAGGAGGGCGGGGCTGTAATAAGCGGGCAAACGTGCACAAGAAACAACATTGACATTGATTTTAGCGGCGATGTATGGCGCGGTTCATTAAGGTGCGAGTGGGAAATATGCTTTATCCCGTTAGCTCGCCGTGAAGATCGGCGAAAACGCGCAGGTATTTCCGCGTGTCAGGCTGCGTGCAGTAATTAAATTTTATGCGAAAAATTGGGTGGTCAGGTATTTTTTCACAGCGTGTCGCTGGATGCTTTTGAAGGCGGTGCCGATGAAATGTCCAGTCATAAATTTCCATAACTTGTTTTTTTGGTTTAAGAAACTCACATTTCTCATTCACTGCCTCCTGTGAGGCCTGAGAAGCCCATGAACCGACGGTACGGCGGTAGGTGCGTATCTTGCGGCAGAAACGGAGTCGAATCGCCCATTAAGTTCCAGCACAGTTTATCCAGGTATATACGCATTTTATTGATAACTCAACTTTCGATTTTCTATCGTCCACCCAAAGAAAGAAATGAAGAAAAAGAAATTGAGAACTTGGGAAGATGGAAATTGGATGATCACGATTTCTCGTATCCGTTTTTGTGTCTCCCATTCAGCGGTGCTCCACCAGCGGTTTCATTATAATCTTAAAAGCAAGAGTTGCTGCGGCTGATGAAATTTCATCAATTTCACTTTTTACGATTTTGGGCGCTAATGTTATCTGAGCATTCATCCGAGAGCCTGCAGAGAAACACTCATCTGAATATTTCTGCTGAGCTGCTTACGACTGTTTTGCGGCTTTGTCATGGAAAATAACCGCATTAGTTTGAGTGCTTTCTTTAAACTGAATGCCGAGCACTTTTGAGGTACTGCGGCGAACAATTGGGATTTTCTCAAAGGTCATGATGAGACCGATTAAATTTTGAATTAAGCTCAAGAGATTTAGATTTCGAGACGACATTAGACTGGGACGCCAATTGAAACAAAATTCAAATTCTCACCTTTCTTTCATATCCGGTGGCAGTAGTTGGTGCTCGGGGAGACTGCAAATTTCTGCGACAAATTGAAATAGGTGACCGCGACTTCCCATCATTTCTCTTCCATATGGTTTGTAGTCTAGTCACCGGACGAGTTCACCTGAATTCTGTTGATAGCAGGCGATTCGAAGATCGCGTACATAGATCGTGAAATTTGTAACATGCCCCTATTACACAGATATGCAAATTTCTCAAACTATTTCTATTGTCTAGATTGAAAAGTGTTACAAAACCATACCCATGCAGAGCACCGCTCCATGTATAACTTCTTGCCTCGACTTCTGTGTACCTCTGCCTTCTGCTTAACTTGTTCGCGCGAATCGCCGTGAGTCACCTCGACAGAGAGCCAAGATCACGGTTTGTTTATTAAAATGCCAATGTCAATGGTAACCGTAAAAGTTTTATGCTCCTCACATTCCTCTCGCGACATATGAAAGTGTTAGACGACGAAGAAGTTAGTCGCTGCTATTTTCGCGGTTACGTGTGCGACTTTTGGTCCGATGCTCAGATGTGGACAAACTTGGCCACTGGAGTCGACAGATAGTTTATTTTTTATGTTTAGGAAGTGAGCCACGCTATATTTGGACAGGTGGGTCATTGACTGGCCTCTGGTAAGCGCTGATCTCAGATTTTCGGCGGTAGAATGAGGAGAAATGCTAACTATGAATTATTTATTAATAATACTGTCACTAGTTACATAAAAACCAAACGAAAAAGAAGATGTAAAGCGTAAACACATTAATTTTACGTTTTCAACTTCTTCTTTTGGAAGAAATTCTAGATGAGATTACGTTAGAGTTTTGTGAAATATGTTATTATTAAATTGGAAGAGACAACTTAGAGTTAGATGAAATAAACGTAAAAAAGAAAAAGGCTTGTATTTTACATAGAAGCATAATTTCTTTAGTATGCCTTCACATCAACGATTTGCTTTTTATGCGGAATTTCAAGGAATACTTCGTCATGACTCTATGACTCAATCATTAAACTATTTTCTGAACATAACTCTCAAATATACCTTAATCTTTATAAACCAAAAATATGTTCTTTCAAACATTACTTTCAGTGGACATTATAATTGAAATTTTAATATAGAGCCTTCCTGTATTCTAATATAATACAATACAGTGGTGTGCAAACCATTTCCAAACAAATTAGTAATTTTCTACTGCTCATCACAAAAATTCATAAACTGGTAAAACAAAAAGAGTTGTATTTTGAAACTAGGTATAATAAAGACTAAAATACGTCCGAATTCCTTACAGCTTAGGTACAACTTTTTCTAATAAATCGAAGAAAGTTCATTAGAGCGAGTATCTGTTTTTTTTTAAAGTTGAGTTGAGAGTTCAACAATTGGGAATTAGTCTGTAGAATCGCAATAATAAGTATCATCTTTGCAATCAACCTACTTAACATTGGGGTCAGTTAAAAAAATCGTTATTAGCTTACTCAACGCTGTGAAATATGAATTTAAAAAAAATGATTAAACTTATAAAGATCTCATACACTAGGAGTATATTTCCTTAATAATGTTATGTGTATTTAAGAAAACACTAAGGAAACAGTTTTGACCTTTGTACAATAATATTGGAGATACGTAAAAGGTTCTTATCGAAACGTTTTTGTATTTAAATTTATCTATGATTTCGTTGAAATAAAAATGTGTTTAAAAAATTACACCCATATTGCAAAATACGCTATTATATGATATGAACAAAAATAAAATTGCAGAATTTGAAGTCGATGACCTGAGCAGTTTCTGAAAAGACTTCCGCAGGCAAACATAAAAGTTTAACCGAGAGTTGCCTTTTTGTCATTTTGGTATGGAATTCTAAATATGCTCAAATATTTTCTACATCATCAAAATTACAATGCATTTAATTTCTTTTACAACTGTCGATAATGACACTATTGATAAATACCATGTCTCTTTTAGGAAGGTATGCTATTTTTTCAATATCAAAAGAAAGAAGATTAATTTGTGAATATTTCCATTTCCCATTCACCTCATGTTGTGGATATGTGATTTCTATACTTTGTTTAATTATAATAAGAACTAATTATGTAAGCACGCTAATTTTTTTTAACACTCAACGATAGTGGCACTTTCCCTTTTAAAATTTCACATCAGCGAAATTAAAGGAAAACAACCGATTTGCATAATTTTGGATCTCTTTATCGCTGAAGCAAATTAAAACCATTTATAAACGAAATCGCCTAATAGGTTAGCAAATCGACCAGCTGGAGACAATTTCCATGAATTTTAACTACGATTGGAGACTGCTGAGGACACAAGAAGTAATATATTTAATTTGTAATGATAGGCATTTAGTAAACATTTGAACAATATCCAGTCGGAGACAAAATTATATGTATATTTGGATAGGAATAGTAATTAGGATTCGGGATCTCAATAATTCTTGCGATTCCGAAAACCAATAAAGCTCAAAGACGTCTCAAAGGCTCCTATAAATCTTCTAAATGCGTAGTAGGTGGAGTATTTGAAAATAGGCAAGAGCATTAAGTAAATACTTGAAGGAGGACTAAATTACCTCCACACTGCAAATATTGCGCTTGAGTGGATATATTCTGCAAGGTGGGCAAAAAGCCTAAGTCTAAAATATAGCCATCCGGTCACGCAATTGGCATTTCTTTTTTGATGTGTTTTTCATGACCTCCAGTTCTCATGCTTTGAGTTCATCAGTCGTTACGTTTTGATTCGTTGACTAAATTACACTGATATATTTGAAAAATTGATCTGACACCCCCAGTATCGTTTTCTCTTCTAATTTATTGCCATTTGAATTTTGGTATTCGACTTTGCTGCTAATGATTCTTTTAAAAAATCAATATATTTATCATTAGTATTCTTTCACAGATTTTTGTTAAATTTTAAAAATTAAAGCCGAGAGATTTCACTCCTTAACCTTTGTCTTGTTGATGGATTTATCGGAATTAAGTTTTATTTTTGCTGGTAAAATACCTTGAATTGTTATTATTGCTTCGGGGCAATTAGTGGGAATTACCTCATAAATTAGTTCTTGCTGGCGCGGAGATGAGACTGCTTTCTCTGGTTGAAGCATTTACACCTAATTACAGGCAAACAGCAAAATGCTTCGGCGTGATGCTTTCCAATTCGAATCACACATTAATCAGTATCAGCAAGGCGTTTTTGAAGTTCAACTTTCACCTTCGCGGAGATTGAAAGGCGCTTAGGTAAGAACGGAAGAAGACCGCAAAATCTGCGTTCATATTATGTCTACATTTTTTTACAATTTTCGATTACGTTTAAACTGATCTAATTAGTTTTTGCTGCCGTAGCTAAAATAAAACGCCTTTCTGGGCCGGCGGCGCCGCCGCCGTAGAGAAGCAGCCGCGATCGGCGTGCACACATGCTCCACATCGCCGCAAGAACAATGGCTTATTATCCGACGGTTGTTTCGTGAGGAATTTTTTCGAGGTTTTATAGAATGATGCAATATAGGTCTTGAATCAAGATCAAGGTCATTGCACGTTTCGTGAAATCTATGCGACGGTGATTTAACTTAATATGCTCCAGCGGTGCATGGGATCTTTTTTATTGAGCGGCGATTGTACAGCCGAGTCTGCTTGCATGTGCAATTTAAAAAAGTTTTTGGAAGTGGGGTAAGTATGATTTATTAGGACTTGATGCATTATAAATTCAAATGACGGTTGATTGCGGAGAAGAATAACTATGGTATATAACAATGTGAAGACGTCAGTGTGGGAAACTCATTGTTACTATTGCACTTACTATTTCCTTTCTTCATTTTGTTATCGTCAAACAAATGAAGTCGATTTAAATAATTCTTGTTGGTGATCAGGAAAACTACAACATACATACAACCTAGAGTAGTTTTACGCTTTGAATCGTTGTTTCAGTTCAGAAAAAATACTCATTCAGAAAAACTTTCTAAATTAAAATTTGATATAATAAATTTATTCTTTGTTGAAAATATTTATTGAACAAAAGTAGGTACAATTAAAAAACTTTCTTGTTCATGTTTATAAGCTTTATATCACTGGAATTGACATCAAACTTAAAAATACGAAAATGTAAATTGTATTTAGAACCTAGCAATGAATGAAAATTTCAATGAATTTACAATAAAAACGACTGTAATTAAACGTATTAGTACTATATGTTACAAGAACTTATATAAAAGTGGCAAAACTTGCTAGAATTCTAGCCTTTGACAATATTTTTCTAGAATCTAACAAAAACTTATTAGAAATAAAAACCTGTTGCATCCGTAAAAATTAATATTAAAGCATATTTTATTTTCATTGATTACCAGTATATTAAATCAAAAATCTTGTAAAATGTTACTAGATTTTTAGCAAAATTAATATTACTATGTATGTATGTAGTATTGGTACTACAATTTCAACGATATGATATCTAATAAAAATTTACTAAGATTTAATCAAAAATTATTTATAGTAGGTACACAATATTTCCTATCAGGTGATCGACATAACATATGTATGTACATACAAACAGTCATACATATGTATAAATTGGATGAAATATTGTTTATTTTTTCTTTTAAATATCTGAGGATCCTACTCCTTAAAACTCCACTAAGTTAATAAAAATTAGTTTTTGGGCATTTGATTAAAATAGTATTTTAATGAGCGCGAGAAAGCGAGCGAATTTTTTTATGTTCCTATAAGAAAAAATTTATGAAACAACTTCAAAGAGAGTTTTTTTTAATTTTAATTTAATTTTAAAATACCAAGTACTTATACATCAATATCAATTATGTATGCCCAATGAGAAATTAATTGTCAATTTACATGTATAAAGTGTTCTCTGTTTAATGTTGATTTCAATATCTTAATTAGTATATATATTGAAATATAAAAAATTCCAGAAGAGTTGAACAATTTAATTAAAACCTCTTGTTTGGAAAGGCAACAATAAAACGAAATAAGCAATTTATTTGGAAATAAGGTCAAGTGATTTTAAAATTAATTGGGATATATTACCACCGATCGTTTTATTATTAAAAGCTTTAATTCCAACCATAAATTATTTCATGAACAAAAGTATTTTATTATTTTATTTTATTTAATTAACTAATACCTCTTTAGTCGTTTAGTTCATCCATTAATTTCAGAATTAAAAACGTTTTCGTATAAAATTAATTTATATTTAATTCATAATATTTAACTTTATTTTAAAAAAAATTTCGTTTTTCTGTCTCCAAAAAAGTGATTTTTGCCCATTCATCCTCGCCGAAATACTCGAAAGTATAATAAAACACTACGAAAAGTAAAATTTAATATTAATTTATGGAATAGTCTAAAAGTTTTGAAAAAATGCAAAAAATTGGTGCTTTCAAGCATAAAAAAGTAAATATCCTCTTAAATTAACAAGCAGAGGACAGCTGGTTTATGTTCAAAAGAATTCATTAAATCTAATAAAAACGCGCAAAACGAAAAAACCTTAAGGCACTTTATGCGAAGTCGTGCAGGCCTTCTTCCTAAATCAAAATGAGAAATTCGAGAAACCTAGCCAGCGGCATTGATGATTAATTAGTAGATGAAAAAAGTGAGAAGCATATTTTAACCGGATGGCGTAATATAAGAAAGTGCCGCTAAAATTTGCTTACAGCACATTAACTCAGAAAAAAAGAAGTCGTCCAAGTTAGTGAAATGCAAAAAAAGGCGCCCATCAGCTAGAAGCGGACGCAAATGAACTGAGGTAAGAGTGAAGCGGTTTTCCCTGTATCATCTTAATTATTTCAGGGGCTCATTAATTTTCTCCGCTAAATTTGCTCAACAGAGTCGTTTATATGCACTTTATGGAAGTGCACTAATTTGATGGGATCACATGTTTTTAATTAATCGCCGGTGAAACGACTTAGCCGTGAGGCAACACGAGTCATATTCAAAATTTCTGAGCTAATCCGTCCGCGGAGATTAGCCGCGCTGAGGGGGAGCAGAATCAGCATCAGCACCAAGAAGGTGTCGCTTTCTCTGGTTGAACTTTTGTCACTTTCGCAATTGAGACGTTTTCGACGTCGTTATGAAAATTCGAGCGGTCGCTGCGAAAAGCCTGCGTGGTTTCCCGGAGCCTGTGCCTGCCCGGGTGGACCCCAGTCAACTTGTGAATGAAAAGCGAGCGATTCTGAGCCAGGCTATTTTACATTTCAGCCAGAGTCCGATGTTGGCGTTTTTCTGGGGGACTTTTCGAGAAAGTGCACATGATGAAATCCGGCGATGAAAACTGAAGATGCTGTTGATATCAATGACCAAAAAGACGTTGTCCGGGGGGGCTCCGGGGGGCTGTTGTACATAAACCCGGGCCCCGCAATCAAATTATGCGACTGTATTGGTCATTGTCTGGACCGCGCAACGGCACGAATGGGTGCTACGTGCCGGGGACCGGGAATCGCTGGCCCCAGGAAAGGGAGACCAGTTCTCAAAAACATCATCATTACCAACAATTTGAGTTGAGAGGAGAGATTGAAAAATAATAACAATAAAAGAATGACGATATGAAAAAAAAATTCATTTCTCTGGTATCTTTTGGCATGCCACTGAAAAGCAGACCATCGCGGCCGGCTCTTGTTATGCAGCGTGCCATGCCATTGAAAGTCGGCGTGAAGTGTGTGTGGAGGAAGAAAGGTTGGGAGTTGTGAGTATATAATCTTCGCAAACATATGTCTTCGGAAGCCAGCGAAGAAACCAAAGCAAACGGTTAGAAGAAAGCTTGGTGGGGTTTCATACCAAACAGGTACCTATATAAATTGGCTGTTCGTTTGGAAAACGGTATCATATCATCCTTACAATCATTCGGCGACAGTTCGGGATTTTTTTTTTATATTTTTTTGCCAAAAACATATTTTGAGCGTCCTAGACGGAGACAAATTTTGGATAGCATCGGCATCGGCCCCAACAGATAGTGCGTTGAAAAGTGAAAATGAAGAGAGTACTTGGTATTTTGTGTTTGGTGGCAATTGGCGCAGCCCTGCCAACGGAGGAGTCCCGAGGACATGCAAGGAATGCGATCGGCGGAGAAAGTGACATTATGGATAGTATCTACAACGACTGCCTGCGGAAGGACTCAGTGTCATGTGTGAAATACAAGTTATTCAATTTTGTGGATAAAATGCTGGGCGCTCGGGACCAATTCGCGCTAACTGAAGGAGTTACGGTCGTTAAAACGCCCGGCGTCGAGACCGGTGCCCCCCGCGCCCTATCCGGTGACGAATCCATCGAATCATTGATTCTGAGTCGAGTATCAACCTTCCTCCAGTCGCACACTATCAAGGTCGAGTTGAAGGGCGCAGACATTGTGAGCGCGGTCTCTTCGACCGGTCGCGCCCTTGAAGACATCTCCGACAGCCTCTTCGGCGACGAGCAGTCTGGAGTTGAAGAGAGCAGGGGCAAGAAGAAGAAGGCTAAGATTTTGGGACCCATCCTCGCTCTGGTCGCCCTCAAGGCCGCAGCTCTGCTGCCCCTCCTCCTGGGCGCAATTGCCCTCATCGCCGGGAAGGCGCTTCTCATTGGCAAAATCGCGCTCGTCCTTTCCGCAGTTATTGGGCTTAAGAAGCTCCTGTCCCAGGAGAAGCACGTGACGTACGAAGTGGTGGCCCACCCGCACCACACCGCCAGCCACTCGGTCAGCCACGACTCCTACGGCAGCGGGTACAGCGGCGGGGACGTCGGCGGCAGCTACGGGAGCTCAGGACACGGCGGCTGGGGACGCTCCTTGGACGCCCAGGACCTCGCGTACAGCGCCCAGAAACCTCAGTAAACCCAATTCTCGCTAGGTCGTCCTGGTCCCATTTAAGGGACTGACTCTGTTTTATGATATTTTACAATTTACTTATAATTTATGCAATTGCCGAGCGAGCGAGAAGTCGGTACCTTAAATACTCTCGGGGCTTTGGCGGTGTTTGTTGTTAGGAAACGCCCCCAAAGTTAGTTTTATAACTTATTGTAATATTTATTTTTTATTGTATCATTTAAATTATTCTCCTCGATTCTGTAACTTCGACCTTCTTCACCTTCGGCCCCTCTGTAGCATAGTTCTTCTCCATCAGCTGTCCTGTCGCCACCTTCCCACGCTCCATTAGTTTTGGTCATGTTGCGCCATAACTTGCCATAGATCCACTTCACGACTATTTCTATCCATCTTCACCACCAGCGCATCTATCCCTCGTAGACTTTTAAGAATTTTCTTTCATTTTCGACTGAAAACGTATTCTCGTAATAATTATTGTTAAAATTATGAATGTGAGCAAGAATAAATCGAAAAATCAAACAAAAAAAATATATCAAAACATCTTTTGTGTATTATTGAATCTTCTAAATTTAGAGGGATATCTTCAAAAAAATTTCTCTTTCAGTGCAACCGTGCGTCGGTCAACACTTGAAAACTGGATTTTCAAGTGCACCATGTCTTGCGTGCGATTATCATTTGTTCCCCTTTCTTCCATAAAAATTCACTGTCGCTGTCCCCCCGAAGTGTGTCATGGGAACACTGGACTTTCTTGAGTCTACCATCTGCAGCGCCTCTTTAATTTATTCACCTGTAGAGGAAATGTTTATCATCAAGCGCTGCGAGTCGCGTTTCTGATTTAAATTCGTTGCTTTGATGTCCCACCTTTCCGGAGGTGAGAACTTTCGGCGGCCGCAGGCCATCGGAATTACAATCAAGTGATTTTCCAACTCTACATAAATTCATCTACATATATGCAGATCCCATTCGAACTGTAAATGAGCATCGCGTGCGCAGATGCATCGCGATCTGCGATTATAGTTCCCAATCGGAGGACTGCATTCCTTGATCTGCGTGCAAATGAAAAGCAGCACGAATGCAGGTGAAAAATAATACTTTTATCGGTGTTGCACATTCCTTCCCCGACTGGTCACCGGAATCAGTTAGCTCAAAACTAGGTAAACTACTGGCCGAGCAAATTATTGCAGCTTTTGGTTCAACAGCAGATTTTAACAAGTTCAAGGAACCAGTTTCGAAACTGGATTTCTAGGCAACTGTTTTCCACGAAAACAATGCCTGCACCGAACGGTGTTTTCGCACCGGTGCGAATTTATAGCTGTATTTATCCATCCTTGCACTATTTTTGCAACTTTCTTGAGATGGAGAAATTATAAACTAGATCATTTTTATATTCAAAAGGTCATCACATAACGTATAAAATTTGGATATTTTAAGTACTTTTAAATAATTTCAATTTGTTTCAGGTTTTAATTTAATGGTTGATATCATGCCGACCCCAATTCAGTTAATGTCTATATAAACTCGAAGTGAAAACTCACAAGACTATCACAACTTCCATGATAATTCGCCAATATGTCCATAATTCTGTTTAGCATGGAATCCACTTAAAGCTTCACCATTTCTAGGGTCAAAATTATCCCAGCTGTTTCAATGGCATCTTTAAGCTCCTTTTTGGTATTAAATTGATTGGTATCTTTATTAACTGTTCGAGCTAGGCATTCCCAAATGTGTTCCACACGATTCATATCAGGAAAATAAAATGGTGAGTTGCGTCCTTGCGTAGTCCTGTGGAAAAGAAAATTAACCTCAGGATAGAGCATTAAATATGCAAAGAGTCTTTGTCTAAGGCAGCAATAAACATTTTCTTTTATAATTTAATTGAAACAACAAAATATTATAAACTGTTGTTAACATAAATACCAAACCTCAATTTTTATAGATCATATTATTATATTATATTTTGCCAACCTTTTCTTGCTTATCTACATAAAATATTTTAAATCGGCATTTTTATCTAAAAAGCCCTTTGTACATACATACATATGTACATATATCATACAAAAGCCATATCTACATTAAATGTTTGCATACTTTTTGTCGAAGATAAAAATTTTATAGAAGACGCCTAAAAGGTGGTTAAATCGAAAGGCCTAACTGAACCCATTGTTTGAAAATCATTTCAGTTAATAAATATTACAAAGTGTGAAAATATTAATGTATGTACATAATTTTGTTTCCATGTTCACTTTGTTGAGCGATTTGCATTTATTATTTCAAGAATAAGCTTTTGAATTTAATAGAAATGTGCTCTTAGTTTAACTGTGGGCGCTGAGTGTTGATTTGAGCTCATGTAAATATGCATGTGGGCTTTATTTTATTTTCCATTCTCTTTACCTACAGAAATTTGTTAAAGTTTATTACGGCTTTAATGATAGCTTTGCTTATTTGGACTTTGATTAGTCTAAAATATGTATTAAGACTAGACTTGGTGGACTTCCATTTCCATGTAACTTTTTTTCATCTAATTATTCTAAGTAGGTCATTGTATTTCTATACTTCTAAATATTTTTTAGCAATAAGTTTGTTGATGAAGCGTAAATAAATAAATTTATCTATCGTCGTAAGAAAAACTTGCGAAGCTGATTCTTGGCACAAATGTTCCTTAGAAAAGGTGAAGATCATCTTCAAATGTCTCCGACGATCTTATAACTTGTTTTGCCATATACTTAGCTTACTTAAAAATTAAAATTGCTCACCCTGTATAAGTAAAGTTCTGTCAATTAAACTAATTAGCGCTATATTAACTTAAAATCAACTTCTAAGGAACATTTGCAAATAATAATTCTACTTCTTAAGAATAAGACAATTTACTTTTGGATTCTTCTTTAAGAATCTGGTTTCGGAGACTGAAAAATAATCTTCTAACTAATATTCTTTTGAATTTTTAAGAATTGTTATGTTTTTTGTAATTTACGGGAACACAATTTTATTTATAGGTGTTATTAATAAAGTTGATGTTTGTTTCAATCAGTTTGAGAACTGTTTTACCCTTATTTAAAAAATAATCTAGTAGTAATATTCCGCTGGGTTTAAAAGACTTTGAAGTTGACACATAAAATAATTCTTTTATCTACCTTTAAAGTAAACCATGACAAAGTCAAATTAAAATTGTTTCTAATCCCAGTTCTGAGAAAAAATTACCTACTTTTCAAGGTTCTTAATATACTTATGTAAGTATATCGTCACCTTCATTTAAAAAATATATAGAGGATATATGTACGCATGTGTATCAAACATCCTGGGAGAAAAGATTGTCGAAATAAAATTTTCATGTTTTTATAAATCTCCAGGTCTCTGTTGTTCTCGGAAAATATGCGTCGAACAAAAAACTGTTTGGTAAAAAAGTTTAATGATGTTTCTTTAAAAAGTTATTCAATTCAGAACTAATAATTCACCCTTAATACCTTTGGGATTAACTCTGAAATGTGAAATGCGAATCAGACTTTTTTATTGTATTATCTGTTAATTTAAAAGCAACAAACATTTTCTTCAGAACATGCATTTATTAAAAGTTATGAGCATTTGATGTTGTTAGTCGCAGCGTGGGATTTGCGGTGCGGTGTGCGAAAAATATTAAATATTTAGTATATTTATGAAAATATGGCAATATTTCTTAAAATAAGGTATTTTAATTCAACTTACTTATTTACACTAAGGGTTAGATTGACTAACATAATTAAATGCTTTGAAGGGTAGCAGCAAATATGTAATCTATACTTAATTATTGTTGTGAGTAAATAAAAATTTCGGAGAATATCAATGAAATGAACATAATCAATCTAATTCAAACAATTCTTCATTCTCTTGAAAACGGGTTCAGTGTTAATTATTCATTCGAACTACGCGGATTTGAGTTAAATACAAAAAATTCTTGAATTCCATATTATGGGAACAATGAATTCCACAAAGTGCATAGAATACACATATGCATGTAACGAATGCTTTCTCTGAGTCCATGTGCACTACTGCACTATTGCTGTCGACGTTGGAAATTTCTTTTTAATTAATTATATTCGCCACAATTTAATTAATCGCGTTAGAAGAAAGAGGTGCCCGGCATCATATCAATTAAATGTCTGTGCGCAATTAGTGAATCTGGCGCGGTCCAGTTGCGATTTGTGATTCTGGGATTAAGTCGTCCTCAAATATTTACACGGCATGGGCATGCATCGCGCTCAAGTGGTCGTTCAGAGATGCACAAGTGCACCGCTTAATGCGCCAGCAATTTAGAAACCCAGCGAAAGTCAACAGATTAGAACGACTATGTTCTCCGTTTTCGCCCGCAATGGCGCTAGCGTGACTTCATCAATGATGGACTGCACTTGCGGGGAGGCAGCAATGTTCTTTAGATATAAATTTGATATATCGTGCTGGGGGGCCCAGTTTCATTCACGCTGCCGTCCAATTAACGTGGATAAAACCAAAAATGTTTAAGGTTTTGTTACTGATTTTGCCGTGCCTATCGACTTTTGTAACAGCGCGCAGTGCGAGTGGCCACAATTTCCAAAGTCTGTCGGAGGAAAAAATTAGCGAGAATGGTTCTAGTCAGTTTTGGAACGAAGCGTCTTTCATGTACAGAATATACCAGCAGTGTTCGAAAGAGGAATTAATAACATGTCTGAAGCTGAAATTGGTGCTAAGCCTGGACAAGGCTCTTAACTACCCGAAAGAAGTGGCTTTGATGGAAGGAATCAAGTTTACCTCAAATGAAGATAACTCCCAGAAAGCACTTCCAAAAACCGAAAAGGAGATTGAGGCATCTCTCCCGCGTTCATTTGGTGAAAAGGACCATGCTCTAAACTACATGATTTTCGACAAAATTACCTCATTTTTGGAAAGTCACACGTTGCAGGTATAACACCAATAATTCTTCATCTTCACAGTGATAGAGGTGTTAATTTTTCAGATTAAATTTCCCAATTCGAAGGATTTGGAGCGATCCTTCGACGAGGAAAGGGGGAAGAAGAATAAGAAAAGTGGAGCCTACATAATGATTCCTCTGCTGCTGGGGGGCACATTTGTACCCATCGCTTATGGAGCTCTGGCTATGCTTGCTGGAAAGGCCCTCATTGTTTCAAAGTTGGCTCTGGTCCTGGCTTCAATCATAGGCATCAAGAAACTCCTAAGCGGCGGCGGCAAGGAGTCCCAGCACGAAGTAGTTGTTTCTGGTGGCCATGGAGGATCAGGATGGGGTCGAGAATTTGACCTCGCCTACAACGCGTACGATCCCGCCCTTAAGGAAAAATCAAAAGGACCTGTGAGACCTTAAAGTCTGCTTCAGTTTTTTTCAGGCGTTATGTTGTAAACCCACCAGACACAAATTTGAAGATCGTTGTTGGATGATTTATATATGCAATAATTTAGTAAAAGAAGCTAAGGTGGACTTCGGTGGCCGCCATTAAGTGAGATTTTGATTTTCAAGCATTGTTTATTCTGCCTGTGAAGTTTAAAGTTGTACTTTCATAAATTATTTAAGGATTAAGACCAAAGTAAACCGTATGTTATCTTGTAAGTAACAATTTTATAATTTTACAAATAAATGATTTAAATATGATTAGTTTGGTTTTTAATTTTAGAAATTGTGAATTTTTATAAGTTTGGTTAAGAAAATTTTTATAATCATGTACATACTACTATATTACATAAATGCATATATAATAAAATAGTAAAACAAAATAATAATCCTTACTTTAGTTTGCTAATAACATCACAAATTCTAAGGTGTTTAGTAGTTAAATATAATATATATCTATTTATAACTAAACAGACCTTCCAAGATTTTAACTAAGTGTTCAAATAATTATCTATCTCTTCTGTTACTGAGGTAAATTAAATTTCATATTTAAAAAAAATTAATTTGATCAAAAACTGTTGCATTACAAATTACAAATTTTCTATTACAGTACCTATGATAAATAACTATAAACACATATTGAAAGTTTTAAAAAGGGCATAAATTGACAGTATTATTTTGACATACCTATGGTACAATATTTTTAGAATTTTGGAAGGATTACTAGCAAAAGAAGACGGGGTTCTATATTCTGTATTAGTGGCTAAAATGTTAGTAGGTATTGCTTTTGCTTTTATTCAGACGAAATATCTTTTATTCATTTTGTTTTTGCAAAAACAGAAAGCCTACCATAGATTTATGTTTTCCATTCTTTAAAGACCATAGTTAAGAAACCTCATTATCAAAATCAGCCAAGCAGTGTAGAAATAAAAATTGAAAAAAGTGGTCAAGAGCATATCGTGCTTATGCTTAGCGTATTTTTCCGTAGCTGTTACTACAAACGATAAAATCGATTCAAAGAGGGTCTTCAATTGGGCAAACAAACCTAATCGAAAATGGCCATTTTGGAGTTGAATATTTAAAAAACGGGGCATAATTTTAAAAAGCTGTTTAAGAAACCTCGTTATGATTTTAAATTCCCTTTTCAACGATACCCCACTCGATGGGGTAAGTAAACCTTTTTTTTTTATCCTCACTTTACATGTAGGGGAGAGAGGTAACCTTAAATTTGTTTTTTCCCAAAATATTACATATCTTTGTAGCAGGCATAATTACCTATATGTGTACTAAATTTTAGCGCTATAGTCCTAATAGTCTCTAAATAACATGGCTGTGACATACGGACGGATATGGCGAAACTACATACATAAAGGCAAAATTGCCTTCAAAGGTCTAAATTTAACTTCCATCAAAAACTAAGAATGGAAAACATAAAACTGTAGATTTTCTATTCTTACGAAAAAAAAAAAAACAATTACTTGGCCTGAATAAAAACAAATAGCAATATTAATACGTTAGCCTCTGATATCGAATATAAAAACTATTAACAATTTTAATACTCATTATCACCGATTATCTGAGATATGTTATATGATGCGATTAAAATTTATGTTATTAAATTTTCTCAGCGAAACAAAAATACTTTAGTTCTGAATAAGCAAAGTATTTCTCATTTTTGAAATTGATTATGATAAATAAAATTGAAGACTTAAAGAGAGAAGATTACTTGTGTCACCTGTTGCGGCTACACTGAGGTCTTGAATTAATGGTTAAGTGAAACCTTCCATCGCTTTTATACTTGCTTCTTACCTAAAACTGCCTTCGTTAAATTTACTGCAATACTTAGCTTAGAGGTGCAAGGTATGCATTATCTTCTTTTGCCTCTATACTTTCCTCAGCTGCCGTGAGAGATTAAAGTTTTGTATTATTTAATTTTAAGTAAATATATAATTTGGTGTGCCTTCAAAGAAAAATACGTTGAATGCTTTCTAATTTTTCTCGAGATTATTTTTATATTGGATCAGATATTTTGCATTCATATATGATATACGTGCTTAGTTTTTGGGTTAGTTTAATTTCTAATTTTAATATCAAATAGCACGTAATCGTTTTTGACCGAAAACTTTTAAGTTATTTGTTATTCTAATCGTTTGTCTTTGTTTTATTTATTTACTAGAAGGAATAAAATACATTATATATTATATATTACATAAATTAGTATTTAAAAAACTTTCTCGGCCCTGGACAGCCCTACAAAATGATTGAAAATGAAAGAAAACTTTCGCCAAAATGTGATATATTTGAAAGGAAAACTCTTTTCCTACCACTGCGCGGGAAAACTATAAATGTCGCGATTTATGTGCCTTTTCCCAAAAAGGCGATTGAAAATCCTATGTGCACCGAGATGCGGTGTGGGTACTGATCGCTTGGTACGTCTTTAATCCCACCAATTACCTGAGCTCTTTTTCCACCAAGATGGGATGTGAAAAGGCAAATCCTCAACTTCTTTTGCAATCGCACTTTTTATTATGCGAAATGTGTTGTTCTTGCCCATCGCGACCGCGAGCGTGAAGGTAAATAAAAAAATATAAAAATATAAGTAAGACGCAACCAATAGCATTTCTTGTTATCACGGCGCGCGACTGAAACGAGTACATATAATCGAGAATTGTGCTGTGTCTTCATATCGCCACAAAACGTACGTTAATTTAAATTCTATAACGTCTCCTGGTGCACAGAGAATAAAACGCGTTCAGCGGGATTTTCTAATCACAGTTCACCGGTTGCTTTCCGCGCACGAAGAACTCGTTTACACGTGAAAAGGAGTTAAAAAAATAAATAATAATCCGCGAAGTAAAGTGGACATTGGCCGTGTAACAAGGGGTTCAAGCATGTTAAGGATATGTTTTTTAACTTTGTTTGCCTGTGCGATGGTCGTGCACGCCGCGCCCTCCGACGCAGACAGCTTCCTCTCGAGTGCCCTCAAAATACTAAGAGACTGTGGTGACAAACCTCTAGTGATTTGCCTCAAGGTATTAACCGTCTTCTGGAGACCGCAGAAAGATTAAAAGTGATTTGATAATTGCTAATTGCAGGAGCGCGCCTTGTATTACATCGACCAGCATGACGGGGACGTGAGGGTTATGGACGGGATCCAGTTGATTAAAACCGACAGTGGCTCGTCAGGACGGTCGCTCCACGACATTGTCTTACCGGCGGAACCAGAAGCCCGCGAAAATGAAATCGATTCGCTGCTAGTTGATAGAGTGGCTAGATTTTTTGGGTCCCACACCCTGCAGTTCAAGGTGCCGAAAGAGTCGATCGAAGAGATGCAGAAGTCGCTAGAAGAAGGTATGTTTTTGGGTCTACTCTTGCGTAATTTTACTTTTTGTTTGCGATCGCTTGTCTGTTCATCCTAAGGAAAAGTGAAATCTTAAGAAAAATTTCTATTCGCGCCAGAGGGCGCCCAAAACACAGGTGGAACTATGCTCGTTTGGCGCGTTTTTCATTCACGATTTAAGTGGACCTCCAGCTGCTGGACGGGTGTTGCATAACGTCCCGAACAAGATCATTTCTTGCAGCGAATTTACCGTGAAAGTAGAAGAAAGATCGGAATAAGATTTTTTTGGCAGTTATACATATGGGTGGCAAAAAGGTATGACGCGGTTTTCTGATTTTGTACCGGGGCACAATATTCCGGTTTCGGTGTCAATGGCTCGGTCTTCAATATACGTGATGCAATAATAAAGGTACGGCGCGCGGAAGTTGCCTCGGTACATTTATGCGCCGCCGAGGCAGTTATCTGCTATTACATTAAGATAAAAGTAGGTAGCAAAAATAAATGAGATGAGTAAGCCTGAAAAAAAAAAATATGTTTTCTTTCCTTCCAGCGCGCGGCAAGAAGAAGGAAAAGAAGAAGTATCTCTTGCCAATGCTGATGCTCATCAAGCTTAAGGCTGTGGCTTTGCTGCCCCTGGCGATCGGCTTCATTGCGTTAATCGCACTTAAGGCTCTGGTCATCGGGAAGATCGCGCTGCTTCTTTCCGGCATCATCGGACTCAAAAAGTTGCTAGAAGCGAAGCAATCTAGTCAGAGCTACGAAGTCGTTGCCCATCCGCACTACTCCCATGGCTCTTCGTCTTACGATGAAGCCGGTCACTACGCGCGGTCAATCGACGCGCATGACTTGGCTTACTCAGCGCACACCAAATAGGCTTAGCGGTACTCTTAAGAACTGGTTAAGTTTGTAAATCATCTTAATGTACAATTACTTATATATTTATTTATTTATTTATTTATTTCTCTGCTACTGTAAAAGCTCATTAGCATACTAGGCAATGTATCTTCTAAAGACATTGGCCTAGGAACAGTCGCATTAGACTTTTAAGGCGTTGATATGTTATTTATTATTGTCATTCGCTATATGCAACTTATGTGGAATATTTACAGTACAAATACATTCCCTGTTGTTTTCAATATTACACTATCCCGCCAAATATTTACGTCCTGGGCAGAGCATAAATTTAAGGTATATGTAGTACAAAATAATTTAAGAGAGCTATCAAAAGCATCTGCAGCATATTTCCTTCTCCGTCAACTCCACGGGCGGGATGAAAGATACAAATTTCAATTATGTTGGCCGTGAACATAAAATACTCATCCGAAGAACACCGTGAAATAGGAGAACATTTTCTTTGGGGAGAGGAACGTGGCGGCGATATTGCGTACCAAAGTGGAATCCACAGAACGAGATCTGGTTTAGCAATTGCTGCAACTATGGTGTACATATAGCGGAACTCAATTTAGCGATTCTAGGTCACGATAAACTCTCCAAGTCAATGTCTTTTCTTGCAAGACTTTTGAGCTTTACGTGCTGTAGCTGCTCGTTCCCCAAAAATTTGTATCGGAAGAAACTAAGAAACATTAAACAGCCCTGGGGTTGCTTTAATAGCAACAATTTCTAGCAAACAACTCTTGGGTGCGGATGAAACTTTGCACTTGGCGCAAGAACCTTTCTCTTCGGAAAATTAAACAGAACTTCCCCGCCGAGATTTGATTAAGACGAAGGCAGACTCATCTCTGCCTTCAGAAGCATCCCTCCGTCTTGAGACACATTCCGGAAAAGCGCGTTAAAGCCATCGGCTAGATGGTCGGGGTGCTGCGGATCCGCCTGGCTAATTGCATACTTAACTTGGAGTTCCACGTTTACCTGCCGAAAGGAAAGTTTTTTGAGAATTTTGAACACATAAGAAACACTTTCTCCGGCACCAGATCAGCTTACTTCGTTTGGTATGCACGGCTCTGGCCGTGCCGTGACGTCGTCGAAGAAGGTCACTTTCATCGAAACCGGATGAGCAATGCTGCTTTTATTAAATTCTCCTTTTGTTGACTTTTCTTCAAATCTTTCTTTACTTATTCGGGGGAGAATCACTCGGAGCGGTTTTGTCTGCCATAACAAGCCGGGGAGGCTATTTAAAGAAGCCGACAGCGCCCACTTTGATTAATTTGTAGTCAACCGATGTGGCGACGCGACGGAGCAATATCGCGCTTGTGCTCCAAATTCCGCCTTTGGGTTGCTTCGTTAAGATGGAAGACGATTGTTTACAGATCGCACGCATTTTTGCGCGAGTTCGCACTAACCTGATTTCAAGCATTTGAAAAATAAGAATTGATTTCTTAAGATGGTTCATGCTTAAAGGTAAATTTTGTTTGGAGTTAATTATGTCCCCAATCTAATGAAATAAGGTCATTCTTTTTAATATATTTTTAATTATTGACAAGAGTAAAATATTAAAGAAAATTTAAAAACTTCATGATGAAAAAAGACTAAAGTGACCTTAATATTTTCTGGTTTATTATACTTATATATGTAGATTTATGCAAATTTTACAACACTATCCTGATTCTATTCTTTTAATAGCTCAACTTTAGAGCTATAAGAATGACTTGGATAATTGAATATTTAAGTACTTAAGTACTTGTACTGGATTGGACCGAATTTGAGTAAAGGAGTTTTGTGTACCCAAGTACTTGAGAGAAAAGTTATTTGAGAACTTGAGTAAGTATTTGAGTAATAAATTAAGAATTATTACAGCAGCTATAAACTGGAGAATTCACGAAATCTACATCATTCTTGTGGCTTATGCCTGAAGATTTTAATTTACTTATTGAAACCTACAATTAACTTGCTTTCTTATTTCTTAATGCTTTAATTCTAGACTCAAATATTTAAATACTTGAATATTCCCAAATTCGAATATTCCTTAACTGAGTACTCAAATACTTGTACTCGAGTACTTGGACAAGGGTAAAATGAATTCAGTCGATATGTACCTATAGTTTCTATAAGGCAAAAGTGGTCAATTAATTCCAATAATTGATTACCGATAAGGAATTTATTTTCTGATTTTCAAGCTCATTCAAAAGACTTTGCACCCCATCTAACAAATTTCAGTCAAAAACAGTTTTCTCTTTCTTTTAAAAATTAAGTGCGGCATTCATTATATAGAAAATAACTCATTCTCTACACATTGTAAAACAATTTTTTATATAAATATTATAGTTTTTGATATATTAACAAAAAAGTACGATTCCTCTTTCTATCTCTGAAGTTTGTGGGCCAGTTTTATTTTTATTACGAACTTATCATCTGCCCTATCGCTGGAACAACTATTCCAAAGTCTTTGTATCTTCACTTAAATTGGGAAGTTTTTTTTTCAAAAATATACGTCACTTATTATTATAATGAACACTTTATTTCGATAGGGCACCATTTGGTTATGCGGAAACCTAAGAAATCTAGGCCTAATTTACATTTATGTAGTACTTACATATATTCGAAATGAAGATAAAAACGGTTGCCTAGTTTCAGGAATAAAAAACTTATAGTAAGACGTGCAATTACTATCCAGAACTTACTTAGTTACCTACTTAACCTCTTATTGCCGTTTAAAGGAAAAGGTAAAAGAAATTTGCAATTTAAGTGATCACGCAATAAATTTAAGTGAGATTTTCCGCTTCGGGAGTGTTTAACTTTTTGTCTTCTAATTGAGCCAGCTCGTTTTGCAAAAATAAAAATGAAGATGTCTATTTGATGAGCTAAATTAACTGATAATTATATAATTATATTATTATACACATATTCAAAATAGGATGTATTTTTTCTGAAATCGTTGGTTTTTTAGAACTTCATTCATAGAACATACACATACATATTTGATTTTATAATACCACTAGAACAGATACAATGTTAAAGTCTAATTCTTCTTAATGTGTTCAGAGTAAAAAGTTTTGTTTTGAAAGTTACTCTACGGGGTGCGATAAATTTACTTTGGTATTTAATTTGCATACCTTTCTTCACAAGAATTGAAAAACAACAAAATCAGGGAAAAACAAAGAGCTACCCACTCTGTCGCATGAGGTAAGTAGTCACAAAAAAAGAAGAGAATTTTAAGCTATACTTTTTGAAAGTGAAATGAAATGGTCCACCTTGCGAAAATTACAGAAGCACAGACCATATGAATTTAATTCACATCTGTGGGAAGAAATATTTCTTTTCTTGTTACTGACCCTTCGCACACATTATTTTAGTGGAAAATGAAATGCTTTCACTGGTCGAAATAATCATTCGCCTTTGTTCTGTTGGCCCGTGGTTACTGAAACATATCAAACTTGGTATATATTGCACAAGGTGATCTATTCGCGGTTTCAGTTCACCAAAAATTTTTACTGAAAGTGGTGCTGAATTCGCGAAATAGACAAAAAGTTTTAAAAGAAAAAGAATGGTTCTATTAGTTTTCTTGAAAATTCTGCTTTTTCTAAGTACGCTTTCAACGTTAGTGAGTTGTGAAACAAATGCTTTTGGATATTGCCTCAAGGAACCGAAAAATGTTGGTTTTAAAGAATGCCTGGGAAAACAGGCCATATACTTTCTTCAGGAAGTTCAGGACTCGGATAATTTCACTCTAAGTTTTGGATTACACACGGAGAAAAATGAAAATCTTGCTGCGAGAAGTGTGGCTAATTTAATGGACCAAGATCCTGTGGATTTTCGGTGAGAACGTGATTTAAACTTTATTTTGTGCAAATTATAAAAATTAATGTCTTTTTAAATTTAATATTACGATTAGTTGAGTGGTTAAAGAATTGAATATGCTTTGTCATAACAGTTGAAACAGTTGCTAATCTCAAACAATACACGCAAACAAACAAAAAGCTGAATATATGTATATTTATATTATTTTTCGTGTTGTCATAAATTATAGCGATTTCATTTTAAAATCCTACGAATTTTCAAAAAGCGACCAATTAATTTTGGACCAAAAGTGATGAATGTAAAAAATTATTTGTGGCTCACTTACATATATTCTCCTTGAGATATTTAATTATAAAATTTCCATAAATTACATTTCCTTGAATTAATCCTTGAAATAAATTGAATATCTAATTAAATTTTTCGACGTTTACAAACGTTACAAATTGAATAAATTGTAAATACCTAATTGTTTATTTTGTTCAATTTTAGTCAGAATTTAGTGGACGCATGTATTTTAAAATTAAATATCTGAGAAATTATAAATGTTTTTGTAAAATAGTTTTGACTTCAAATAAATTTCTTTGCAAAGGTTCATCAAAATCGGCGAGAATATTTCAAATTCATTACAGGCATTACATTTGTGGTTTAGAAACAAATGGTCATAAATATGAATAAGAAGTTATTACCTTGCATATACACATGCTCAGTTTTAAGAACATATGTATAATAATATTTTAATAAAAATATATTTGAAATTAAAAATTATTATGAATAAAATATTTCATCCAATTACAATATTTAAAAGTTTAATTTAATTTTGTTACAATTTGAATTATAGTGATCGGTTTTGAAAAATATAACAAAGTTTTAATTTTAGTGGTATATTTGAAAATGCTGGAGCGATATTTAGCCAAAGAAGTCTTCAATGGGATCTTAGTAACATATATCCTGGCCTGTGTTTGCGAGTAGGACCTTCTGCAGACCTTAGCAGCGTCCTCGAATTCGCACTTGATCCTTCGCAGATAATTGATGATAGAAGTTATCTCGGTGCAGAACCGTCCACAGGTAAATATTAATAAATAATCACATAATAAAAATCACCCAACCAAAAATTATTAAAATGATAAATGTTCTTAATAGCTAGAATTATGACGCAAAGGTTTATCCTACCACTCTTACTTGGACTGAAATTCAACTTAGTCACGATTGTTCCTCTCATATTTGGTGCTATAATCCTTCTCTGCAAAAAGGCAGCATTCTTGGCAAAATTTGCGATATTCTTATCCGGCATCTTTGGTATTGGTGGAGCATTTTCATTAGGGTCATTAACAAGTGGAAATGGTTTCACTGGTTTCACTAATGGATTCTCTCAAGGCGGCCATGGCCATCATTTCCGACCAGGGACTGGATTTCTCGGCAGTTTTGGTGAACCCGTGCATCACCATGAAGCCGGCCACTATAGAGCGGAACGTAATTACAATTTTAATAAGCCGAGGGGTTACACTGAATCCACGACACCAGTTCCTGACAAGTTTTATGATTTCGAGAAAAACGTGTTATTGCACAGCAATAATTTTAAGTTAAGTAACCATGATAAGGAGGAGCAAATCGATGACGGCAGCGCGGATAATTTACCGACCTATAGGAATTTTGCTTGGAAAACAGTTTGAACATTTTATACGAGATGTTTCTAGGAATCCAAACAATATGTAAGGAAAATCTGTGGTCCTTTGTATTTTGTGATATTATTTCTTTTCAATAAAAATTCTGCTTAAAAGAATTGTTTTTCTAAAACTTTTCCACATATGTATGTATGCATGTACTTTCAAACTTCTCTTAAGTATTTTAGAGGGCTACTTTCTCTCTTATTTTCAAATAAGAATTATTTGTTACTTCATTTGAACTTCTATAACAATAATAATAACACTTCCAAATAAAAACTATTTGTTATTTAATATGTAATTTTCAGATCACGATATAACATAAAGTTAAGAAAGCGCAGCTATTCTTGTTTTAAATGATAAATCATATCTCTAATCTTCTAATTATAATATCGATCGGAAACTTTGTGAATATGTATCTAATATTATTTTAAATTTAATATGGTGGACGCCTCCAGGATGACGAATTACTTTCTTCTTCACAACCTACTTGATGTGGGTATCAAATAAAAAGGTTTGACGAATAGAATACGATTTTTTTTTTATGAAAGCATGTTTTCACTATTTCAGATAATTTTTATGGTAATTATAATGAATATAACCCCAAACTATTCATTTGTCCCATTAATCAAATACAGGGAACACATTAGAAACCTCCTTAGTCGTGCTTGTAATATTCAGGCTCCGTTCCGTATCTATTCAAAAAGGAATTTTACCCAAGCTCTCGACTTTAAATTTGCGGTAGCACTTTAACTATCCATTAGAAACAGACATCGGCTGTTGTGCCTGAATTTGTCGGCAAAACCCTCCTCTTTGAAGTTGTATATTTATTATTAGCGCTTTAGAACATTTATTCTAATTAGTCACTCAGTCGACGGCGCCACCTAATCAGTCAAGTTGATGGCACTGTTTCACTGTTGTACTGCTTGTTACTTACATACAGCATAGATGTTGCAGAGATATTGCGAAATCTCGTTTTTAAAAAAATTCTTGTAGATGACTCAGCGTATACTGTATTCTGTAATTAATTAAAAGTATGCAAAATACTCCTAAGACCAAACACAATTCGAATGTTTCGAAAACATCGTTTTAATTAGGACCTTGCATCGTTCGACTTAGAGGAAAACTCATTGGTTCACTAAAAAATATCTTCGCAAATTCCTGAGAACGTATTTTTAGTGTTTTAGTGTTTAGTTTTTCCTATCGACGTATATTTAATGTCTACAATAAACAGAAAATAAAAATAGAATTTTAACCAATATTTCATAGTAAATTCACGTACTATTTATAATAAAAAACATTTTTGTTTTTAAAGGATAGAATTAATTTTAATCCTGCTCTATTTTTCGCGCTATCGGGAACTAAGCTCATTAAAGAGCTTTATTATTTTAACCAAGATTTTCATGTGGGATTCGAACCCACAATCCCGGAATGGCATCTCTGGGACGAACCGCTCAGCCAACTATGTTACGCGAGGCACGATATTATTTCATCCACTTTGAAAAATAGTAACAGAATAAAAATTATTTATTTTTACTATAGACTAGGAGTTCTTGTGACTACATTTAAATAACTAAGATTGTTAGTAATACATGCTAGTTTTAATTTTACTTATGTCCATAGTAAAGCAAACTATTCTGAAGTAGGTATTTCAATAAAATATTTTTTTGTTTTCTAAAATAATCGACTGAAATAATTATTTTTGCAACTATTTCAGTTATTTTTTACTTTAGTTGTAGAAACCACTAAATGTTTTCTCAGTGTAATGAAAATGTGATAATGTACTAAAAATATTTTGTTTATAATCAGCTCAAAGGTTTTTTTAAAATTATTAATTAAAATTATATCTTAGTATATGCATAGCAATGTCTTTAAAAGTTGTTAATTAAGTTTACATTAGATTAGATAAAAATTGATCCTTACTATTGAATTGATTACAAAATGGGTCAAAGAAATATTTCTACGAGGTAAAATCACTGAAGGGAGGAAGACAAGTAGACATCCACTTTTACGGCATGCATAACCTAAATATTCTTATCTAGAACAAAAACTGTTATGTTTCTAAGACGGCTTGAAACCAAAGCTATTTTCCGCCCGATGGCTTCTTTTTGATATGAAAATCCGTACGCATCGGTGCTATCGAGATATTACAAATGAGAAGACGACCAAACGTCTTAGGTAAAGTCGTCTCAAAAAAATACACAGCAATTACGTTTGAATGCTGGAAACTGCTCGATATAAAAACCTAAATGCATATCAATTTTGGCAGTATAGCGTGGGTTCTGTTTCGGTTAACTTGGGGTCTTTTATTGTAAACGGTTACTATTTGGAAGATGGAAGGTGGTATCCTGTTTAAAGTGATTGTTCTTATGATAAATGTTAGTATCATTTGCGGTTTTGTTGTGAATACGGGAACGAACGTGACGAGTTCGGCACGTTCCCATAATCAATATATCCCTGATGTTATTGTGCAGTGCTTCTCGGAGACAAATATAAGTCTTTGTTTCAAGAGACGTGCCCTAGACGTCCTGGATCGAGCAATTAGTGACAATAGGACGTGGTACATAAGTGATTCAGTCGTCGCTGAAAAGGTTCTCGACTGGAGCCCCGAGAGCAATTCACCGGATTCAAATAACTTAAATGCTGCAGTCGTAGGCCGAGTTAAGGATTTAATTGAATCAAGGGCTCTGCGTGTAAAAGTTGGGACAGCATCGTCTGGAGAAGGTAAAATGGAATAATGCATGCAGATTGGGCGATTATTTGGATATAATTTGGTCTCTCTAAGGTCGAAAAAAGGACAAGGGCGGTAAAGGAGGAATCGCCATGATGGGAGCCCTGGGTCTACTTGGAGTTCTTGCTCAGATCATGATGGGAAAGATTGCGATGATTGCAGGAACTGCTCTGCTATTATCCAAGGTTGCATTAATTTTGTCAATTTTGGTGAGTAAATCGCATAACTTATTGAAATAGACAAGTCCTAGGTTTTGTGGCATAATAACTTTTTCCATTTTTCTTCAATAATTTATTTTACTTTCTTAATCACCAGAAGCACATAATCCAAATGGATAGAAGCTTTATCAAATTTAACCCAACATAACATGTGGTGGGGGCCACTTTCTCTAATTAAGCAAAGAACCAATATTTTTAAGTTTGACTAAGAACCTTAGAACTTTACTTTCACCTTTTTGCGTTTGTTGGGTTCATTCAAAACTAAAAGAAATATTAATGTATCTTGAAAGTTTGGAAGCGATAAAATGATTAGATTAGAGTACCTATGTCATACTTAGACCGTCTGAGAACCTGCCTGAATACCCTTTTCACTTATAGCTTCTTCTATTCTTCTAACTTAAAGTGATTGAAGGCAGATAACTTTTGTAAGTGGTTGTTCAAAATACAATAAGTTTCAACACAATACAATATATAAGTATACAATTGTTTTAAAACCTTTTGGTTACATATTTTAAAATTATCTTATCAGTTGTTCTTAATGGCCAAACCTTAATAAAATCATGAAAAATAAAATCGCAATATGCAACTTACGTAATCGTCTAATTTGGAAATGAATTTGGCAGAATATAATAACTTTTTTTATTTAATCAACCAAGAGAACTACCCTTTAAAGTGACGTACGATTTATTGATTTAATTCATGAGTTATTAATTTAGTAATTAAAAATTAAGTTTTAAGTTGAGGGCAATTCAATAATTTTTATGTGTAAAATAAGTTGTCTGCTTAATAAAAACTTATTCTTTGGTTTTTATGTACGTAATATAAATTAAAACAAATGAATTTTGTAGTGAAACTACATTTGCATATAAAAGTTGTAGTACCTTTTGTATTAATTCGATTTTTTATTTTCATTAACAGTGATAATATGCCAAAAATTAAATAACTACATACATCTATTATATCAAAACTCTTTCTTCGAAAACTCTAATGCAGCTCATTTTTGAAATATAAGAAACATTTTTCGCCTAAATATATACATATAATAGGGTTAATTAATTATGTTGTTTTAAGGGCCCTTAGAATATAATGTTTTTATGTCTTTAAAACATAACTTGTCTAGCCCCGGAAAACATTAATTCAATTTTTAATTATTTTATTATTAATTACGAAAAATAAAATTAATTTTTCAGAGTTCCTTCAAAAAATCATCTGCTCCATCCTCCAAAGATCACGTCATCTACTCGGATGCGGGAGGAAGTTCTAGTGGAATAACTGGCGGTTGGCAGCGAAGTATTTACAGACCTGCTCCTATTGACGAGGAATACGAGCCGAATAGACCAAATAACTAATTTCCTTTTTCTTATCATTTATATTTATTCCATCAATTCAAAGATTTGTTTTGTCATTAATAAATTAAATATCATTATCATTAAAATACTGAGATTACATCCTTCCCTACACTTTGTATTGGCGCCTAGTGAGAAGCTTCACAAGTTTGGTAATATTTTGGTTATTTTTCTAGCTGGGTTGTCTTTCCTGCGGCTGTTAGGACTGTGGAATGTGGGCTCTGTAGGCCTTGTCCTGCATCATCATTTCTTCTTCGCCGATGCTTCGGTGGTAGGAGCTGCCTCCTTCGTGACCTCCTTCGTATTCGCCGTGACTGGAGGAGTAGGTGTGGCTTTGCTGGTAGTGCGGATGCTTCACAATTTCGTACGTCGTCTTCTCATGTCCTTCCGAAGATACGAGTTTCTTCAGGCCTATGATAGCGCTGATTATGAGTGCGATTTTTCCAACAATCAAAGCTTTCCCAGCAACAATGGCTATTGAGTGATAAGCCATTTTTAAAATTCCAGCTTTTAACATTACAGCGGCTATAAATGGGCCTAGAAATTTCTTATCATCTTTCTTCTTCCCCCGGCCCTCGAAGAATTGTTTACTTTGCTGTTGCCCGAACGACAAAAGTTTTGGTATATTCACTTGGAGTTGGTGGCTTTCAACAAGTCTAAGCAATCTTCCGTACAAAACACTATCCAAACTTTTCGAGGACAACTTGTCGAGGTCATTATTGTTTAGATAAGTATCAAAGCCCGATCTTTGGGTGTTTTTAGAGTCCGATTTTTTAATTATTGTAATGCCATCGATGATCTTGATATTTTGCACTTTAAGGGCACGACCTGCCAGTTTTGCACCTTGCACTTTTAAGCACTTTATAATGTCATTGCTACCATCGCATTGTTCGTAGACACGACTCAAAATTCGCACCACACTGCTGTCGGTGAAGAATCCTGGGATGTCCTTCGCACACGCCAACCCGACTATGCACACTAAAGCTAAAAGGATCCTCATCCTTGGTGAAAGATGTTAGATTTTGGATCAACAACAGTACCACTGTGTAGTCGTTCCAAAACGTTTTATACGAGTGTTGTTTGTTCTGCGATGCACCAGAATTTAACGCGCTTTCTCGGCTTGGCACAATCTGGCAGCGTTTCAGAGCGTGGAGTGCATCTTTAGAAATATGTGCATAAAATTTCTGGCACAGATGTTTTAATACAACACACATATTAATCGGGTCTTGGGGCCTCATCTAATCGCCATTTTCTTCCAATACCCACTTAATTACCGAACCATTCCTACTATCCTCCCTGGGTACCAGTTCAGATTAGAGACAGACAATCGCGTGCGAAATTGCTGTCGATCGGAGGCGCGCAATTACATCAACTTTATTTCGCCGCGGTAAGGCACGCAATTAATGAAGACAAACGAACCGCAGCATATTGCCTTAAGCCTAAGAATACCAGCGGTTCATACCTTCATGAGTGTAATGCTTAAGTTGGTAAAAAGTGCGGCTTTTGTGGTAATTAATTGCGTTCTGAAGTAAAAGTGGTTGGGTAGCAAAATTAATTAATGCCCTGCACACCGCACTAAACGGATAGTCAGAAGTAAGATGTTACAAACTCTCGATCTTCGGTAGATTTAGCTTAGTTCTGAAGTTTTGAACACGGATTGGGGTCCTGTAAATATTTACACAATTTGTCATCTCAGCATCCAAAAAAGAATGTTATTTATATTACTTTTACTAAACAAGTAAATTGCATAATTGCGCAAATTCTTCAAACACGGGACAAATATCTATTGAAACGACTCGAAAACATGCAGAACATGTTTCTAAATAATGCATAGAAAATATATATTCGAAATAACAATTATTTGTTACCTTTACACAGTTCAATTCAATACAATAAGAATCCTTTTTCTCATATAAGTCACACAGTTATAAAGGAGCTTCATTTCATCACAAATTAAGGACATATTTTTATATCTTATTATTAGTCGCATTAGGAAAACTCTAGATACCTAACACGAGAGTCGCCAAGCATATTAAAATTTCCAAAAATTGACTAAATAACAACTGCTCGCAATATGTTTTAAATTTGCCAGAATTAAATTGCTATTTTTGTTTTTTGAGGTTTTCATCACATAATATGTATTTTGTAAATATAAGTATAACGAGGTGTTTTCTCAATTTTCTCATCATTGTCGTTTGGATAATCAGCAATATTTAATGTCCAGCAAAACAGGCAGTATAATTTGAAGCAAAGTCACAGAAACTAATTTTCAAATCATTTTGCAATTATTTCGTTGGTCGTTTTCCCACACCGATGAATTATTATTTTCGTTTATGCCATCTGATCGAAAAGAGTGACACGAGAAAACGAGGAAAAATTAATAGTTAACTTTCTCCAGTTTCTAAGGTTGCAGTTCAAATCTATTCGTTTACTGGCAGCCAGACAAAGCATAGAAGCTGTGGAAGAAATCCCCTCGGAATCTCCCTGAAGGTTAAGCGTGGGACATGGCAAAGGAAAGTGTTAATCTTTTATCATCAGCAGCGCCGAAGTCAAAAGTAAAAAATTCTTTTCAATTATCGTGCGAATATTCCCAGTGAATCCGCTGTTTTTCCTCTTCCACTGGGTCAAATGGCCGGCTAATCCTTAGCCGGAACGTAAACATCTTCACTCCAACTAAGGCAATTTATAAACGGGCCAGAGTTGAGGACAAATTATTTTCACTTTCCCGAAAGAGAACTGCATCAAGACGCGCCTTTAGGAGTTGCACGATTCTTGCACTTGCTCGATTAACAAAGGCAAAACTTCGCTAGCGGGAATTAATAGTATAATTCTTAAAAATGGCAATCGCCAAGTTAAATAAGGCGCTCGTGCAGTTTCTCCTCGGTGCAAGAAAATTATTTTCTTTAGGCAGATGAGTTGGTCGGAGACGAGCGCTTCGATGCAATTTATGGAGATGTGCACTATTTTACTGTAAAAGGCTCCTTCAAGATAAAATGTTTGGAAAGTCAGGTGCGCTTGTATCTTTTTCTTTTCCCTGACATGAAATGTGATGTTGAAGAATACATGCAAAAACTTCTTACCTGTTTATAAAGAGACATTCTCTAAGAAGTTCCACTTATGAAAACAATGAAAATTGTATGAACAATAACTTACAATGATGAAAGGAAAGTTTATTTCTCCCATATGTATTTGTACCATTAACTAAACTTTTCTCAGAATATACATAAATCATAAATTTACAGAGATATGAAATCTTTCATTTTCAGTAGCCTGAGGAAAAAACAGCACCCAATAAGATTATATAAACCTTAGCATTCTGCTCGAAAAACACAAAGGCACACATTTGTTTGGAAAACTATCCCGCAACCTTATTTTCAGTTAAAGCGAATCCAGACCCTTCTTTGCCTCCGGACTTTTTATCAAAATTATAAAGGAAAGTGAAAAGGGGCAGTAACCAATTACTTCAAATAGCCCTGACCCTACAGCTCTATTCAATATCCATCATAATACACCCATGTTTGTTGGATTCAATCCAGTTTCTTCGCTCATTGTATTGTTAATAGGATTAAGCTTATAACTGCGTCGCAATATTCTAAACCCTACTTTTGATTTCATCTTAGAAACAACTGATTTTGTTGATATGTATTAACATGCGAACATGTGTATAATACTAAGCAAAAAGTTCACGTTGGGGTACCTAAAGTTGATATGATATGAATATAATATCAAGAGCTCAAAACTAACTAACTTTCATAAAACTTTTATTCTCAGGCGATAGGCTATCTTAAATAAGTTCTGATTCCGACTAAAAATCTTAACCACAATGATCAAAAAAGTCGCGAATATATCGGAATCGATATAAGTAAAATATTATTAATTATGTATTTTGATATTTATTCTGTTTGTCTTAAAGAAATGTATAAAGTGCAAAATTACATTTTTTAACTCAAGTTTCCCTGTTGTTGGTTTTGTAAAATACAAAGAGATTTTACCTAACTTTGAGTATTTCTTCACTGGTCACCTAAACTATCTCATTACTCACCCCTCGTTGCTCGAAATTAAAAAAATCTCGCTGATTTGCGTTTAACTAGTATTGTATGTAGCTATAGTTCAGAAATTGTAGCTGACAAAAATCTATGCCGGAAAGAGTTCAAAAAGAAAGTTTATTTAGGTTAATCTTTTTTAAACAAAAATTCTGGAATAAAATGTTACAGGGTCTATTTGAAATTTCATAAATTTTGTGGTAAAAAAAAATTATAAACATAGTCAATCGGAAGGGTTTAGTTTTAAATTATACCTTTAAGAAGAAGGTTGTAATTGCTTTCTAACTAGGAAACATTAATTCAAATTCATGATTTCTGTTTATCTTCCTAAAAACAATGTCCAAAATACTTGTTAACAGATCTGCATCTTTACGACTACTCTCTATTCAGACTATCATCCTTGTTTCGACTCCACTTTGCTTTGAAGATTTTGCCCTCAAAACAAGAGTAATTAAATCATTTCCATTGAACGAGAACTGCAAAACACTCAAAAGCATTCGTGGCAGTATGAGCATAATTGCTCTATTCTTCACACTCAATTGTTGTTTACCTACTAACTTCATTCCCACACCTGTCGTAAGTGCAGAATATCACTTTTTCAATGGCCAAGTGCAGGAAGACGCTAGTTTCACGAATTTGCTCCTTGATCACTCGTGTTCCAAACAAAAATAGTTGCTGGAACTCGTAGTACATGTGGACGCGCACGTTTCGCCAACATCAAAATTACCGGAAACAAAAAAGTAATGATATGCAAGAATTTACGCGGAGAGAAACCAGCCAAGAAGACAGCATGCATTGATGAAGATGCCTTTGTATGGTGCCGGCCGCCGCCGACGCGCACTGCCCGCGCCGAACGCCGCCTTTGACCGCACCTAAGGCCCATCATTGTCACGGTCGTTTCATGTGGTTCATTCATTTCAAATCCAACTCGCAGTCGTGCTAGTGAAAGTCTTAAGACGATTCACGTTCGAATGTGAAGCAAAAAATCATTGAATGATCTTAAAGAGAAGCTTCTGCTGAGTGTTTACACGCCTTAATTGGCCTTTCGAATTGATTATTGATTTCATCAGATTAACGTTTTTTCGTGACCTAAAGTTCACGACTTTTGTAGTTACTGATATCTTCTTGCACAAAAAAGTTGCTTACTTTGATCTCCAGACTCCAGGTCGCTGCGGAGATTAAATCATAGACAACATTTTTACACCTGATTTATCAATATTAGGTATGCTGGCAAATGTTTGATTTTATTATGCAACAAGTGTGACTTATTAGATAAATTTAACAAAATTTAAATAGGTACTCAATAAGCGTTGGTTAAAATTTTAAAATAATGAACAGAATTTCTATTTGTATCTTTAATTTAAAGTTAAAGAATATCAGAAACAAGTATTACTATCTTGGTAAAATGTTCCGCTTATTTTTCTGTCTGAAGCAACTTCCAACTCGCAAACATGAAACAAACTCAAAATTCTCAAAGCAAAACACATTAATTTTGTTGTTTTCAATTTTCACTTTTCTCAAATAGCACCGTTTTTATGTCAGATGAATAAACAATGCCATAGACGCCACCTAAAAATTCTGTGAAAGTTGTAAATCCTCTCTTAATAAAAAAACATTTTTACAAAGTAGTTCCACAACATTTTCTACAAAAGCAGCAAGAAATCGCTGAATAGTTTCATTATGGAGAATATAAAACTTCATTGAATTAATTTGTGACATCAGCACGAAAAATTTAAATGCCGGACTAATTATTATGAGTAAAACTTTCCATGCTAAAACTTCAAATCATCTTAAAACTAAAGAATTCGCTGAGAGTTTTAATTATGCGCCAATGTTTACAAGAAAGTTTCACTTTCATTTGCAGAAGCAACGCAGTGTTAGGTAAGTCGTTTTTATTAATTTATACAGATTAGAGATATCACTGAAATTCAAGATATAATTTTTGTGTTTAGAAGCTTTCATTTTATGTAGCTGTTAAACGTGTTCTGTTTGAAAAGTTGTAAATCTGCGCACTGGTTTTCATATTCGAGATTAATTTAAATATTTCATTTTCTAATGCTCTTCTATTTCATTCTCTGAACTCTAAAAGATGATTTAAAAGTCGATGAACTTAGTTAGTCCCCATTTTAGGAATCATTATTAAGATAATTTTCATTTCTTATTAAAATTTCTAGTAAACTTTATGTTAGAAGTCTGAAAATGTCGTTCAAATATTTTATATTTTATCAATTTGGTTTTTTATTTATGTAAGGATTGCTAACGTTTATTCAGAGTTTTTAATTCATACAAAAAAGTGTTTGAGTGGCGAAAATTTTGAGTCATTGAATTTGTTATTTTAAAATACTTTGTTATTGTGTTGAAACTTTTTTTTATAAACATTTTGTGATTTAATTTCATCAAAAGCTAATTAAATTAATATATCTTCAGTTCTTATTTACTAAACCAACTCTTTGCAATAATAAGTCTTACTGTTCGGGGGAGACCAATTTGGTCTGGTCGGATCTTCTCCAATATTTATTTTTAACGAAATGAGAAAGCGAAATTGAATTAAAATTTAAATTGGGTAGTCGAAACTCTGTGGAGATTTGTAGTAATAATAATTGCATTGTTACATTAGTTGCTACTAAAGCCCTTTAGATAGTGGAACAAATTAATGTTATGTTAATGGTAATTTTAAATTTTTTTACTCGAATTATGGTCAATTATTTTTCTAGTATAAGTAGTAATTGATGAAAATTATTAATTAAATTATACAATAAATTTTGCCGGATTATTCTCGTCCAAACTAGTCCTCTTATTTATTTATAAGTTTATCACATTATTGCAGATGCAAATATGTTTTTGTATATAAGAATTCAGGTATTGTTAATTTCAGTAACGGACAATTGCATAATTTTGCATACCTGTATTTGTGACCAACTAAATACTATATTATAGTATTTGTTATAAACATTGAATTTCCTATCAAACTTCCAAATAAAAGAAAGAAATAAATGAAAAGAAAGAATAAAAGACAAATCTATTGGAATTTCGCTCAATAATAAATCGCCAATTCAAACGATGGTGGGAGAGTCACTGTATCGATCAACTCTTGTATCGCTGACGGAAATCAGAAATTTTTGATCGAGCCTCAGAGATGGTACTATGCGGCTAATAGTGGCAAATACCTAAAGAGGAAGCACATAAGTGTTCCTAATGAGGTCAAATACCAAAGAGAGATATGAAACATCTTTTAGGTATGTTCTTAGCCATGGCATGGCGCAAATTGCCTGAAACGAGTCATAGTTATCTACATACAGAGTGCCGAAACCGCGAATTTTTCCCTTGCGTATTTCACAGCAAATTATGACTGGGTTCAGTAAGCAATTAGAAAAGGTGAAGCTGAGCGGAGTTGGTCTAACGATGGATTAATTCGGACGCAGCTTAAACCGCAGTCAGCGCGTCCGTTGTCAATTGCTTTTGGCTTGCGGTTTGAAAGCGTTCGATTTCATTCGCCTCACAAATTTCTCCAGCTGTTAATGTAAATCTAAAAGCGGATGGAGCCAATGGGCGATAAATTTGAATAGTTTGAACAAAAAAAAAAATGTTTTTTTTTTCTATGCGTATATATCTATACCCGCGAAATAAGCATCTTCTGTTCAAATGATGATTTTATTATTGGGCCAATGACCAATTGATTTGGAGGAACTTTCTTCGAATAATGTGAGAAGCGCGTTGAGGACGATAGTGTGAAAATTGCGTTGTTTTACAATTGCGCGACTGTTAGACAGTGATTTGGCTATAGAATGGTATGCAAGTGCTACTTAGCCATTTTCCGTAGAGAAAGAAAATGGTAAATTTTTTTTTTTCGCCGCTTTTCCCCGGAGGCCTTGATTAGTTCACCGTCGAGGAATCCAGAAAGAGTATTAACTAATTTCTTCGGCGGTGTGATCACATCTTGCTGTAGTCATTAACATAAAGAAAGGTCATGCTGAAACCGGGACAGAACCATCTTGGGGAGTTCGCTGCAAGTTTTGCTTTTGCCTTTTGTTGCTGGTTTTGTTGCGGTTGCTCGCGATGGCCTTTCTTCCGCCAAGCTGAGCGTCTTGAACGAAACCAACTTAAGATATGATAATGGCTTTTCTCCGGGCACACGTTGTTTATGTTATTCGGTGCTAGATATTTCCGACACCGCTCCGACCCGGACGAGTGTGCGAGAAGACAAAGAACCGACGGCGTCAGGAACGCCACCGGGGCGACCTCGACTTGCAGAACATCTTCGGTGGTGGATTGGGCATGGTATGAAAACTGGGAACTTCTTCAAGTGGAGTGAGAACCCGGTTCCCGCTACTTTTCTTCTGGTTGGTAGAAATCGAAATTGTGACCTCTGCCTAGCTCAATTCCAGCCGCAATCTAGCGGCATGGACGATGGCACTAGACTCGCGACTCTTGACTAACAAAACTCTCCGTTGCGGTCACTAGCTCATAATGAGCTTTCTTATTTGGGGATTCCGCGAGGAGGCCCCCGTCAAATCGCCAAATCCATGCCGCAGTGGTTCTGCGGCGGGCTTCCGAAGTGTTTTGTTTGTGGTGCTTTCTGATCACCTGCCGACGCGCGGGGATGGATCATCTCTCACCGCCGGTGATGCGCACACATATGAGCCGCGCTAGCGAAAATTCCCGTTGAAGCTTAGTTTATCCAACGGGCTATATAAAAGAATGACGTTTGATATCATCGAACATCAGTTATCTCGAGGCAGTGTCGTGAAACGATCCCAGCCACCAGCAAGCAGACGGGTGGCATTCGCGGAAGAACGGTTCCGAATATTTCGGCTAAAATACATTAGAGCGGATTAATCGAATAAATAAATAAATAAATAAAAAATCATGGTGCTCAAAATATCTAGTGCTCTGCTAGTGGTTCTATCGCTGCGGCTATGTTGCGCAACCGAGGATTACACCACCCCCGAATTAAAGCCTATTCTTCGAGTGTACGATGAGTGTGCGCGGGCGGAGGGCGGTTTCTCTGCGTGCATTAAAAAGAAGGCGGTTTCGTTCTTGGATAAAATTTCGGCAATCGAAACGATTAGTGTCACCGAAGGGATAAAGGTTATGCGGGTGACGGACTCACCAGCTGAACGCGCCCTCAGCGAAAACGAGCTCGAGAGCAGCCTACCGCGAGGAATCGAGGACAGGGACTCAACCCTCACCAACATGCTGATCGATCGGGTGGCGAAATTCTTCAACGGACACACGCTCCAGATCAACTTTCCCAGACTGACCTCCGACGAAATCGGACGAGGACTCGAAGAAGGTAGTTGTTTTCAAGGACGTTCTTAAGAATATCACTGACTTAAAAATGCCCTCTTTAGGTCGCGGCAAGATGAAGAAAATGATGGGCATGATGATGATGGGCATGGCCATGAAGCTGGTCGGCCTCATCCCGGTGGCGATCGCCGCGCTCTACGTCCTCGCGGGAAAAGCGCTCATCGTCTCGAAGATCGCGCTCCTCCTGGCCGCGATTATCGGATTAAAGAAGATCCTCTCGGGCCGCGGCGGCAGCGGCGGCGGCGGTGGCGCCGGATGGTCCTCCGGCGGCAGCGGCGGATGGTCAGGCGGCGGCTCCGGGGGCTGGTCCTCTGGCGGTGGTCCCGGCGGCTGGGATCGAAGGTCACTCGACGCAGCTCAGGACCTTGCTTACAGCGCCTACAACAAAGGACAGTAGCTTAAGAAAAATTAATTTGGATAAGTGTCCTCGACTTTGCCACACTCTTGCTTCACCCTCTACCACCTTCTCTTTTGTACATAATTTCATAAGTGCGAAAACTATTTACTTCAATATTTGCTAGTTACCTGCCAGGTAGTTTTGTGCAGCACTTCGTACGAAGAGACCTAGTCTCTATCTTGCTTTTATGTTATCAGCGAGCGAATTTGTTCGGTAGCTTAATTTATTTATGTACCTTATTTATTTTTGTAATAAAACTTAAATTATTGAATGAATTATTGTTTTCTTTAACAAACATAATAATTGTTTTATAAGCTTACAGATGTCAGCAGACATGGTCACTCGAAGAAAGTCTTTGTAAATTCAATTATCGAAATGGTAAAATTTGGGAATTGGATCAGGATTTGGTCAGATTGAACATTACTTTTCACTTAATGTTAAAAAAAGTTGTCTCAATAGTTTCTTCATTTTGACTGGTTAGCTTTTAAACTTTAACTATGTGAAAGCAAACTTTAAAATCTAATTTTTATTTATTTTTTCATAATAGGTAACTTCAATTTGAATGGACATGTTTTTCTTAATCTATTATTAAAAGCTACTCAAGATTTAGAAAACAATCTGACTCAATTATTATGCTCTCGATTTCAACCTTTCTCACTTTTCTTTTTAAAATGTGTAACTAAAAACTAACTAGCGAACAATTAACGCTAGCATTCTCAGGAATTCGGTTTGACTATGCATCATTGGTCAGTTAGGAGTATCAATAACTCGTAGAAATGTGAAAAATAAATCTTAAGACTTTTGTACCTATGAAATACCTATGAAGGGTGTTTACTACTAATTCCACTACTAATCTAAAGTCCTATTTTAAACTGTCTTCACATTCGATCAAAACTGCTTAGTTTCTTAGAAATATGTATAAGCTTTATTTGTAGTGTTCCATTTTTACTTTAGCTCATTGACTCTTGCAGTTGAACTATTTTTCATCAAAAAGTACTGTTGCCTAATTGGTCAGTAAAGTTTTGTTTTCATAAAGAACTATTTCTTACGTTCGTTTGTTTAACACTTCTACTGGCTTTGAATATTGTAATTTGTGAAGATACTGATCGAAAGAGGCTCTTTTCACTTCATTTCCGAAACAAAGGGTGCTATTTACATACAGAACTTCTGAACCAAATGTGTTATTTCTATTTTTGTTCGTTTGTAATTTTGTATTTTAATAAAACTACTGAAAAATATAATAAATTTCCTAAAATTTTCCGCAATAATGTTTGATATAAATCAATTCAAAAATAAATATCTTACTCGATTTATCGAAGATGACAAGCATTCAGTTGTTGTATAAAATTACAGACCAGACTGCAGTTTTTTAATTTATTTATTTCTAGAACACAAAAATTAACAATTTTCGTAAAATTAAAGTAAACTAAAAAGTTTTACTAAAATCAATTTAAGACAAAATTTCTTTCGGATTGGAAAATAGAAGAGGTTCTTTGATTTGATCAACCATGGTCGGTGAAATTATAAACAAAGATATTACATTACGACTGTTTTATCGTTTCCTAAACATCAATTAAACGACAAACTGTTAACATTGATATGATAAATGAATAAGATAAGAATAAATTTATGGGATTTTTCTTTATAAATCGAGAAATCTAAATGTTCCATCTCTATTAAATTTTTCGTATGAAGTTAATTTAAAACAGATGTTCAGAGGCTACATTTTATTAAACCTATAAAACTTTACTTTTTAGTATATTTTTCACGTTAGAATTGAATTTGTATTATCATAATTTCTGTAATAGGATAAGTGAACAGGTAATTTCTTTCTATGGAACATTTTACGTAGATTACGAAGTCGGCCATTTTTCATCAAGTCAAGTAATTATGTACAGTACATAGGTCAATAGCTACCCTTATTTAAGAGAACAACTTGTAATGCAATACTTATATTAAACTGATTAAATAAATAAAAAATTAAAAAAAGACTGAAAGTTTATTAGTAATGCACTGTTATGCTATTGCATTTAATTAATTGATAAGAAACATATGATTTTAATTTTAATTGAATTTAATATTTTTTTTTTGTTTTTGAACAGAAAAAAACATACATTTGTAAATGTATCAGAAATTATAATAGGCTTGTTACATTCCAGGAGCTGGAGCAGGCTGTGGAGCAGGCGCTGGAGCAGGATAGACATGGGCATCTATTTGTAACATGAGGTTGTCTTGTTGTAATCGAATCAATTTTAAGTTTTCAAGTGCAATAAGCCTCTTTAGTTGGTTGTCACTGAGGTTTTTCGTTTCATCACTTTCGCCAGAAATGGCATCCGTGTAACAAGGCCTCGCATATCCAGGTGTTGTGGTACCAATCCCAATCTTGTTACCATGTCTTGGGTAATGGGCCAATGTCAATGTCACCAGCGCAAAAAACAAAGCGAATATAATTTGGATCTTCATATTTCTAAAACAAAAGCGGTAATTTTGCGAATATTGAAAAAATTTAAATTTCTAACTTTGAACTTACCTAATCTTTCACACAGAGGTTAAAGAAGTTGTGCTATTGATAACGATTTCGCTACAATTTATATTACTCCGTTTCAAGAACTTCATCGCTGATGATGATATATTGATTTAAATTATATGCAATCTACATCAAATTAACAATAGTATTGAAACAACTTGAATTTGCTTGTTTGGCCTTGAATTAATGTTCAACATATGTCAATACGGAGAAAAGTATTAAAAGGCCTATGACCCTTTTGTCTTGCGTGTTGAATTTTGTTTATTTTGTCTGTTTGAAAATTGCGTATATGCGCTCAGCGTGCGTCAGAAGATCTTGTATGGAACATCACTGCATAAAATAATTATTGATGTCATGTCAAACTAAACCAAATGTAAATGATGTCAAGTATACCGCGAGAAAGATGGTATATGAAAAAGAATAAATCTTAAGACTTTTGTACCTATGAAGGGTATTTACTACTAATTCCACTACTAATCTAAAGTCCTATATTAAACTGTCTTCACATTCGATCAAAACTGCTTAGTTTCTTAGAAATATAAGCCTTATTTGTAGTGTTCCATTTTAACTTTAGCTCATTGACTCTTGCAGTTGAACTATTTTTCATCAAAAAGTGCTGTTTCCTAATTGGTCCGTAAAGTTTTGTTTTCATATAGAGCTATTTCTTACGTTCTTTCGTTTAACACTTCTACTGGCTTTGAATATTGTAATTTGTGAAGATACTGATCGAAAGAGGCCCTTTTTACTTCATTTCGGAAACAAAGGGTGCTACTTACGTACAGAATTCCTGAACCAAATGTGTTATTTCTATTTTTGTTCGTTTGTCATTTTGTCTTTTAATAAAAATACTGATAAATAAATTTCCTAATATTTTCCGCAATAATGTTTGATATAAATCAATTCAAAAATAAATATCTTACTCGATTTATCGAAGATGACAAGCATGCAGTTGTTGTATAAAATTACAGACCAGACTTTAGTTTTTTAATTTATTTATTTGTAGAACACAAAAATTAACAATTTTCGGAAAATTAAAGTAACCTAAAAAGTTTTACTAAAATCAATTTAAGACAAAATTTCTTTCGGATTGGAAAATAGAAGAGGTTCTTTGATTTGATCAACCAGGGTCGGTGAAATTATAAACAAAGATATTACATTACGACTGTTTCATCGTTTCCTAAACATCAATTAAACGACAAACTGTTAACATTGATATGATAAATGAATAAGATAAGAATAAATTTATGGGATTTTTCTTTATAAATCGAGAAATCTAAATGTTCCATCTCTATTAAATTTTTCGTATGAAGTTAATTTAAAACAGATGTTCAGAGGCTACATTTTATTAAACCTATAAAGCTTTACTTTTTAGTATATTTTTCACGTTAGAATTGAATTTGTATTATCATAATTTCTGTAATAGGATAAGTGAACAGGTAATTTCTTTCTATAGAACATTTTACGTAGATTACGAAGTCGGCCATTTTTCATCAAGTCAAGTAATATGTACAGTACATAGGTCAATAGCTACCCTTATTTAAGAGAACAACTTGTAATGCAATACTTATATTAAACTGATTAAATAAATAAAAAATTAAAAAAAGACTGAATGTTTATTAGTAATGCACTGTTGTGCTATTGCATTTAATTAATTGATAAGAAACATATGATTTTAATTTTAATTGAATTTAATATTTTTTTTTTTGTTTTTGAACAGAAAAAAACATACATTTGTAAATGTATTGGAAATTATAATAGGCTTGTTACATTCCAGGAGCTGGAGCAGGCTCTGGAGCAGGCTGTGGAGCAGGCGCTGGAGCAGGATGGACATTGGCATCTATTTGTAACATGAGGTTGTCTTGTTGTAATCGAATCAATTTTAAGTTTTCAAGTGCAATAAGCCTCTTTAGTTGGTTGTCACTGAGGTTTTTCGTTTCATCACTTTCGCCAGAAGTGGCATCCGTGTAACAAGGCCTCGCATATCCAGGTGTTGTGGTACCAATCCCAAACTTGTTACCATGTCTTGGGTAATGGGCCAATGTCAATGTCACCAGCGCAAAAAACAAAGCGAAAATAATTTGGATCTTCATATTTCTAAAACAAAAGCGGTAATTTTGCGAATATTGACTGAATGTAAATTTCTAACTTTGAACTTACCTAATCTTTCACACAGAAGTTAAAGAAGTTGTGCTTTTAATAACGATTTCGCTACAATTTACATTACTCCGTTTCAAGAACTTCATCGCTGATGACGATATATTGATTTAAATGATATGCAATCTACGTCAGAATGGTATTTAAACAATTGGTTTTTGACTCATTTTGTCATGAGTGCATGGATAGTGCACATGTGGATTAAGGAAACGTGTAGATGTTTTTCAAATGTTACTTCTTTGTACTCATAGTTTGATGTTGTTTGCAGATAACGTCAATTTGATTCCAACCACATGGATATGTGATGGAAATGATGGGCATGATGATGATGGGCATGGCCATGAAGCTGGTCGGCCTCATCCCGGTGGCGATCGCCGCGCACTGCGTCCTCGCGGGAAAAGCGCTCATCGTCTCGAAGATCGCGCTCCTCCTGGTCTTTGTAAATTCAATTATCGAAATGGTAAAATTTGGGAATGGGATCAGTATTTGGTCAGATTGAACATTACTTTTCACTTAATGTTAAAAAAAGTTGTCTCAATAGTTTCTTCATTTTGACTGGTTAGCTTTTAAACTTTAACTATGTGAAAGCAAAATATGTACATATTTTAAATATTCAACCCAAGCCAATTCACCGGAATGATGCAAATGTTTTCAACCAAATCTACTTAATTGCTTTTAGATAACTTCTTTTATCTGTTCAAACACAAATTTTTATACATACATATATACATTATAAAATTCGTAAACAAATAAATATACAAAAATTTTAAGTACACTCTAAATTGTTTCTCACTGGAATACAGTGAATCTCAACTAGAGGCTGTTTCCTAGATATGCAGCTCAAAATCTAGTGAAAAGAGTGGTAAAAACAATGAAGTTTTCGCCTGTTTTCCCAGAAAAGTCTATCTAAAATCTAGGAAAATTTACTGAGCTATGTAGCATTAAACACTGATTGGTTTTGCTAGAAATTTAGTAAATATTGTTAAAAAATATTGTATATACCCATGTAAATGCCACTGCATTTAAAGTATTTACTATTTATGCGTTTAGATAAAGACAACTAAAATGTTGGCCAATCTCAATATTTCATCTGTGACAAAAACGAAACGTATTTCTTAGAATGTAAAAGATTTAGAAGGAAATAAAAACAATATTAATATTTTTGATGGTATAGTACAGAAAATTAATTAAATTAAATTAATTCACTAAATCGAAAAAAATTGTGCAATCTCCTAAGAAGTTTCAGTGAATATTGCGACCCACAAAACAGCTTCCAGATTATCCAATGAATTTCATAGTTTATAGCACAAAAGAAATTTCTAATCACCTCCTTCTGCCCGTGTGCGGTCTATTTGCCCCCGATAGTAAAATAAACCATTCTCTAGTGTGCATGCAAAACTGAATGAATTTATTACAACAAATGCCTTTCCCCTTTTTTAAAAATTAAATTTATTGTTTTCTAATAAGAACTTTAAAATCTAATTTTTATTTATTTTTTCATAATAGGTAACTTAAATTTGAATGGACATGTTTTTCTTAATCTATTAAAAGCTACTCAAGATTTAGAAAACAATCTGACTCAATTATTATGCTGTCGAATTCAACCTTTCTCACTTTTCTTTTTAAAATGCGTAACTAACAACAACGAACAATTAACGCTAGCATTCTCAGGAATTCGGTTTGACTATGCATCATTGCTCAGTTAGGAGTATCAATAACTCGTAGAAATGTTTTGTGGAAAAAGTATCCACATCGCAATTAAAAGGCTATTCAGAGACTTTTTCAATATTATTTTTTTTACTTTTGTGCAAATATTCAGCATCAAAATCATGACGCTTCTATTGAGATACGTTTTTGCGTCTAATAAGTTTATAGAGATTTTTATAATTTTACGTCGAATTGATGTTTTAAGAAAGTTGAGAAAATGTTTCAAGACAAATTAATATTTCATAGTTAGATTAAATGCACGAAGGCTTGTTCCATTTTAGTCGACATATGATGAAAAAATTCATGTTTTTGCCTTTTCGATATGCAACTACCAAATAAATGCAAATTACATTTTGGTAAGTTTTTGTACTTATTGAGAGACATAGTTTTGTTTTAATATTATATACATATTTTTATTTTCCGAAAGTAGTACAAAATATAGTTCAGGATCCCACAATTGAACTATGATAAAAGCGTTTAACTACATTCATTTTTGAATGGTGGAAGTAGAAATGGACAATTCAGAAGCGGGATTAGCAGCAAGTGCAGGAGGGAGAATTGTTTTCTCATTATTTTTTTTTAATTCCTCTATTTGTAATTTTAGGTACTCTTCTTGTAGACTAATCAAGTTTAAATTCTCAAGCGCAGTAAATCTGGTCAGCTGCTTGTCACTGAGGTTTTTCGTTTTATCACTTTCCCCAGGAAGGGCATCAACTTTCAATGTAGGGTTATTGATTAGGAGAAAATGTCTTGGATGATGAGCTAATGTCAATGACACCATCAACACGACTAACACAATGAATGCTTGCTGGAACCTCATTTTTCTGAAAATTAGCAGTATATAATATAATTTGAAACTGACAAAATTTTGAAATTTAGAACTTACAACACAAATTCTGAATGAAGATTAACTGCTTCTGTGCTATTTTTCCTCGCTTTATATACATAATTCCGGCTTCTATCGTCTGATTGTTACAATCAATAATTTTGTTTTCTTTACAAAATTAAAAACAATAGTATTTAAACAACTCGAATTTGCTTGTTTGGCCTTGAATTAATGTTCAAAATATGTCAATACGGAGAAAAGTATAAAAAGGCCTATGACTCTTTTGTCTTTTGTGTTGAATTTTGTTTATTTTGTCTGTTTGAAATTTGCGCAAATACGCTTAACGTGCGTCAGAAGATCTTGTAGGGAACATCACTGCATAAGATAATTATTGATGTCATGTCAAACTAAACCAAATGTAAATGATGTCAAGTATACCGCGAGAAAGATGGTATATGAAAAAAAATAAATCTTAAGACTTTTGTACCTATGAAATACCTATGAAGGGTGTTTACTACTAATTCCACTACTAATCTAAAGTCCTATTTTAAACTGTCTTCACATTCTGCTTAGTTTCTTAGAAATATAAGCCTTATTTGTAGTGTTCCATTTTAACTTTAGCTCATTGACTCTTGCAGTTGAACTATTTTTCATCAAAAATTGCTGTTTCCTAATTGGTCAGTAAAGTTTTGTTTTCATAAAGCACTATTTCTTACGTTCGTTCGTTTAACACTTCTATTGGCTTTGAATATTGTAATTTGTGAAAATACTGATCGAAAGAGGCTCTTTTCACTTCATTTCCGAAACAAAGGGTGCTATTTACATACAGAATTTCTGAACCAAATGTGTTATTTCTATTTTTGTTCGTTTGTAATTTGGTATTTTAATAAAAATACTGCAAAATATAATAAGTTTCCTTAAATTTTCCCCAATAATGTTTGATATAAAACAATTCAAAAATAAATATCTTACTGGATTTATCGAAGATGACAAGCACACAGTTGTTGTATAAAATTACAGACCAGACCTTTTGTTAAATTCATTTATTTCTAGAATATAGAAATTAACAATTTTCGTCAACATTTGTTTTCAACTCAAATTAAAGTAACCTAAAAAGTTTTACTAAAATTAAGTTAAGACAAAATTTCTTTCGGATTGCAAAATAGAAGAGGTCCTTTGATTTTATCAACCAGGGTGGGAAAAATTGTAAACAAAGACATTACATTACGACTGTTTCATCGTTTCATAAACATCAATTAAACGACAAACTGTTAACTCTGATTTGATAAATGAATAAGATAAGAATAAATTTATGGGATTTTTCTTTATAAATCGAGAAATCTAAATGTTCCATCTGTATTAAATTGTTTGTATAAAGTTAATTTAATACAGATGTTCAGAGGTTACATTTTATTATACCCATAAAACTTTACTTTTTAGTATATTTTTCACGTAACATTTGAATTTTTATTATCATAATTTCTGTAATAGGGTAAATGAGTAATAATTTCTTTCTATAGAATATTTTCCGTAGATTACGAATTCGGACATTTTTCATCAGGTCAAGTAATTATGTACAGTACATAGGTCAATAGCTACCCTTATTTAGGAGAACAACTTGTAATGCAATGTTTAATTAAACTGAGTAAATGGGACTTTAAGCAAATCAAACTCATTGCGTCATCCCCCGGAAAAGGCAGAACAAGGTCTGCCGGGCCAGCTAGTAATATATAAAACTTTACTTTCTAGTATATTTTTCACGTTAGAATTGAATTTGTATTACCATAATTTCTGTAATAGGATAAGCGAATGGGTAATTTCTTTATATAGAATATTTTCCGTAGATTACGAATTCGGACATTTTTCATCAGGTCAAGTAATATGTACAGTACATAGGTAAATAGCTACCCTTATTTAAGAGAACAACTTGTAATGCAATGCTTATATTAAACTGATTAAATAAATAAAAAATTAAAAAAAGACTGAAAGTTTATTAGTAATGCACTGTTGTGCTATTGCATTTAATTAATTGATAAGAAACATGTGATTTTAATTTTAATTGAATTTAATATTTTTTTTTTGTTTTGAACAGAAAAAAACATACATTTGTAAATGTATTAGAAATTATAATAGGCTTGTTACATTCCAGGAGCTGGAGCAGGCTCTGGAACAGGCTGTGGAGCAGGCGCTGGAGCAGGATGGACATTGGCATCTATTTGTAACATGAGATTGTCTTGTTGTAATCGAATCAATTTTAAGTTTTCAAGCGCAATAAGCCTCTTTAGTTTGTCGTCACTGAGGTTTTTCGTTTCATCACTTTCGCCAGAAATGGCATCCGTGTGACAAGGCCTCGCATATCCAGGTCTTGGGCCACCAATCCCAAACTTGTTACCATGTCTTGGGTAATGGGCCAATGTCAATGTCACCAGCGCAAAAAACAAAGCGAAAATAATTTGGATCTTCATATTTCTAAAACAAAAGCGGTAATTTTGCGAATATTGAATGAATGTAAATTTCTAACTTTGAACTTACCTAGTCTTTCACACAGAAGTTAAAGAAGTTGTGCTGTTGATAACGATTTCGCTACAATTTATATTACTCCGTTTCAAGAACTTCATCGCTGATGACGATATATTGATTTAAATGATATGCAATCTACGTCAGAATGGTATTTAAACAATTGGTTTTTGACTCATTTTGTCATGAGTGCATGGATAGTGCACATGTGGATTAAGGAAACATGTAGATGTTTTTCAAAACTTACTTCTTTGTACTCACAGTTTGGTTTTGTTTGCAGATAACGTCAATTTGATTCCAACCACATGGGTATGTTAGCAAACGGTGAATATGTATGTAAATGTAGAGAAAGATTGAAAAACCAAAAATACTATTGGTTCGTAAAATTGCTGATGAAATAGTAAAGAGTTTGTTAAGCTTCACGCCTATTTTAAATGTTTTGTGAAGTATATACCCTTAAATTAGACATTCTTTTTAAAGTGAAAGTTTTCGTTCTAAATCAATTGATAATTGACATATTAATATGGTAGGTATATTAAGACGTTTCTAAATTTTAAAAAAGTAACCATACTGAATTGAAGATCTACTGTGGATAGTCATTCAATAGTAGATTAGTCATCCATTAGCTTTTAGATTGAAATAGTCTGAATAATCGTTCTGAAAAATTACAATTTTTCTTAAAAATCAACAGCTTTGAGGTATCTTTAAACTAAATACCTAATAAAAACCTAATTAAGCATATCCTTTATTCCACCAATGATGTTCGACTGGTTAATTCAAAGGAAGTTTACCCAAAAACATTGAAGTCCGGATATCTTGAAAACCGAGCATGTTTTTGGTAAAAATAAGTTCATAATGACTCCATTTCTTAACCAGGTAACATTATGTTTTTGAAATCAAATACACTGCCTTTACAAAGTTAAATGAGAAAAACCTTTGAAAAGTTTGCCGTGGTACAACAGGGAGGCTTGTGGCCACGATTTTGATGCAAACTGTTTGGTTCTTATTTCTTACCACTCTACGAATTAATTCACAAAATAATTAAGCGTGCATAAATATTTTCCTGAAGTGTAATTAGCCAGGACTATACATATAGTACAAATCAAAGCATTGCGTGGTGCGATAAGTATTTGTTAAAATAAATTGAATTGAATTTTAAAAAATGTAAGCAGACAATCGGCAAAACAGCTACTATCCACCGAATCGTCTACATCTAAGCATTTTGAAGCATTATAAAGCAATTCCGTCATAAGCAACGAACGCATAATTTTAAGACTAAGATTTTAAGGTAGCACATGGTACATTAAACATTTCAAGTGGATTTATGTTAATTTCCCGGAAAATGTTCATAATGTAGAAAAGATAAAAGACAATCTTCAAATTCGAGTTCAAATTGTATCCCGCGCAGAAAGATGAACACGAAAAGCGTTTATTAGTCGCCTAATTTTACCATGTTGCTTGACTATGCGGAATGCATATTTTAAGGCGGTACGTTAAATTTGAAACGTTCATCTTGAATTATTCTTTAATTTATTACATAATGACGTCTATGTGATGATAGGAAATAATTTAATTAATTGCTTTTTAGTTACGGTTACAGTTCGATTTATTTAGCCAAACTTTTTCGTTGGTATATTTAAAACTATACCCTAAAACTATATGAATATAATATTTGATTAAAAATTACTGTCAAGAAACTTTAATCTGATGTTATAAAACAACTTATTATTGATTTTTTAAGTAGTATGAAGCACTTTTTACACCCCTAAAGCTACAAATAACACGACATACTATTGCACAAATAATTTTAAGTGTATTTAATTTAATATTTTAGTTCTTAATATTTAGAACATTAGAAATAATATTTCAACTTGTTCATAAAAGTACAATAAAATTGGTTGCAGCCAGTCGGAAGATCCAACGATCAATTAATAATTGTTGTAGTTCAAAATGATTTCAATGTTTTTTAAATTGAAAATTTGTGAATTCTGTTCTGGTAAAATTAATTATGGAACTCTTTAAAACAGCTTAGTACTAAAATATTATATTTTATTATATCTTATTGCTTATAAACGTCCAGAGCACATTTTAATGATTTTATTAATGAAAATATAAAGAAATATTAATATAAAAATTTTAAAATACAGGACTTAGTACTTACTTTAGAAATGTACACTAAAGTATAATTTAATATTTGCTATGGCCATATAATTTTTTTATATAAATAAATTCGAAAATATAATTGTAATTTGAAGCAGTTAAATAGCATGCATCGGTGAATATGCATAAGTTCTACTGACTTCCTTCACAAAATACGAGAACAGAACCGCAATAAAGCCGCTAAGGTGCGAACGTGACTATTTCTGGAGAAAAATTACTTCCCGATTAAAAAACTTCATAATATTTCTCCGACTGAATAAAGATAGCGCTTTTTGTGTCTATTCATCTCTCAGTTATGCGTAAAGTTGTAAGATGCATTCACCGTCCGCCTTTGTGGTTCACTAGCTTTAGAAGATACCCACACTTAACAGTTTATTTGATAAGAAGGTCAACCGAAGACAGTTTGCTATCAGATAGCATCTGATTAATGTTGTCGAATAAAACTATTATTTGTGTTACGTTAATTGCATGCTTTATTCAGAATTGCCAGTTTCCTTCCCGGCGAAGATATGCCCGGGCCCCTTACTATAGAATTTTCTGTCGTCGGATGATAGTTGTCTTACCTCTGTACAAATGTGGATCATGGCGTTGATGCGATCTCAAATTTATATGATCTGAACCGTAAACAAACGCCCCGTTTTTGAGTGTTTTAACTGTGCTGATGGGTACTCCATTTTGCAGCGTATTATGTCGTTAAATATAGTAATTACATGTACTTGCCAATCCCTCGAAAATTTACTTTGATATTCCATTGTACGGGGAAACTTCTTAAAAGATCGCAGACAACATTTTGAAATCAGTTGATGATTGATGTCGAAAAGTAAACAAGTCGTAGGTAGTTCCTGTGGGAGTTGGAAATTAAAATTATGATATCTCCGGACCTGTTTTTGAAAGTGTTTCTTATTAGCTTGATTATGTTTTGTGGATATAGTGCTGGAGTCCACTACTCTAAACATTGGGACAGTTGGATCATGTTTCCTGCTCGAGCGAGTGATAATGAACTTGGAGGAACCTCTTTAATTTATAACAGTCTTCCAAGAAAGAGTTCCTCAATGCCTGTTTACTATAAAGTTGATAGTAATGTTCGTAAAAACATAAGTGAACCAATTTTGCACAGTGGAAAGAATGTCAATATTAAAGTAAAGGATAAAAATTCGGACAGAAGTCTTGGCACCCCAATTACAAATTTATCAAAGTCAACTAAGTCCTCTTTCTATAAAGCTGCGCTAAAAATGGGGAAATTTTTTGAGAGTTACTTTTTTGAAGGTAAAACTAGTGTGTAAATAGAGTTTATTTGTCTCTGCAGTGTTAGAATTTCAAAAATAATCGTTATTTTCATTGATGTTATTTTTAGATAACTTGATCTCAAATTTCGCTCATGAACTTTTTAACCATTACATTAATTTGTCATAAAAACTTCTTTTCAGATCCGAGTAACGTAGACGGCATTGAGAAAAGTTATACCAAAAAACGAGCTAAGGTCAAAAGGAAATTCAAGAAATTTATGCTTCCTCTTCTAATAGCATATAAATTAAAATTTTTTACGTTAATACCTGTAATGTTGGGTGGACTAACTTTGCTGATAGGATCAACAGGATTGGGAGGATTCTTTTTCGCACTATTCATCGCTGTGATGAGTTTAAAATCAGACAGCCATAAATCATAACGTTTTTGAATATTTATTTAATTATTTATTTATTAATTATGTAATTAATTTATTTATTTACAAATTCATGGGTTATTTGTGCTTTTATAATAATTGTAGGAGGTGCAAATAAATAGTTCATAAGCTGTATTACATTTTTAATTTTTTATTATCGACATTCTTCTTACATGACAAAATTATTTTCCTGGTAGGTACATTTCTTGGACCACTTTTATAGTCCGTGGTTCTTGCTACTAATTTGATGATAATTTGATTTGATTTTCGAATCATCAAGGTAAGTTCCCAATCGAAATAACTTTTGTGAAATATCGTTGTCAATCCACAACGAGTTCCTTTTATGCGGGAAGTGTGCGATTTCGATTTTGGATTTCTCTTTACCTCCAGGTGGGAATATTATTTTTAATAAAACTAATCCGGACAAAATTACCGCAACTTTACTAAAAATATATGAAGAACTAGATACTACAGTTGACACTTTTAAAAATAAAGGTAATAAAATTGATTTTAAAACAAGTATATTTAAAAGTATTGGAAAAATGTACTGCATAAATTTTCTTCGCTTACGAAGCAGTTGGCGCCCTGTAAAATGAATTAATTAGTTGGATAAATAGGTCAATATAAAAATTATTTTACTAACTATTCAAGAAATCATTCTAAGGAATGTCCATTTCATTTAAATAGTTATACCTTCAAAAGAACTATAATCACTAAAACTCCAGGAATTGTGATTCGATTGCACTCCTCGTTTATAAGCATCACTATTTAAAATATTGGAATTCAACTGATTTTTCCCGGAACCGGCACATGATATAAATATAGCACACAAAATGCATAAAATTACTCCGAAAAATCCGCGAATCATGCTGAACACTTTGCCGTTCTGCAGAATTTGTACGAATGTTTCCAATAAATTGTGCTCTTCCCTTTAATAGCAGCATGTCGCTTATATACTCCCCTTTTTTATTCTATGATATTATATTTTCTGCTCCACAGCACGCGCCTTACAATCGTTATCGATTTCATGCTCAAGCAAATTTTTTTTTTTGCAAATCTTAGAACCATGACTAACGAGCACTTTTGTTGTCAACGAAACATTTCATCATGAAATCCTTCATTATTTCATTAAAGTTATCTCTAAAAATAAGTCAAGCATCCTTAGAGTAGGTATTTCATAAATAACGTTAATTTAATTAAGTTATCCAATTATTATTTACAACATTTTGCGAAACATCAGGTCAATCTTGGACGTTAATTAATGACGTTATTCTGATACTCTCATCATACCGAAATTCAAGTGAAAGTGAAATTATGATTATACATATTTTGATGACAACTTGCTACCTATAGGAATGATTGAGTTCGTTTAAATGAGGAGCAAAGTTATACAAAGTAGTTTAAATACAAATTTCATTTAATTTTCTAGAAAGTACCTTCGAGGAATAAACAGACTCGCGCGGCGCACCTCTCCAGCATACTTTGCAGGTTCACATTCATTTTGAGCTGTGGTCTTAATGCTGCTTGTGCCAACAAACTTGCGTAGAAAAGAAGCTGCGTTTTATGCTGCCAAGTCATTAGCATAATAGTGCTGAATGCGAAAAGCGGGGAAAGTAATTTTAGCAATGCTGGTTCCTTTTTGATAAGAATTTAAATTTTTAGGAAAACCCACTTTTTGCGTTTTTTACGTATTTATTTGTTTTTAATATGTTTGCTGCTTTCGACGTCAAAATACATATTTTCCAAAATTGGTCGAAATACTGAACTTAAAACTTAATTAATGGCTTTAACAATATGATATAATTTATAACAAACAACAAAAATAGTTTGTATTATATATTCATATAACTCCTATGAGCCTAACTATTAGGTATATGTGTGTACAAGCAATTAATAAAACAAAGCATACCGAATGATAAAAAATAAATAAAGTATAATAACCTATGTATGTACGTTACTTTCATATACCTACTAATATTTGTATAATAAGCAATGTTGATTATTAGATATAAAGTAACTTAAGTAAGTATCTTTATAACGAAAATTCTCTTACATTTTATCTTATTTACATTTTAATTTTGTTATAGTTTTTTGTATTATCTTATTTAATCCAAAGACTCCTTTTTCCTATTCACAACAATGTTATTAATGCAGGATAATATTTTGAATCTAAATTACCTAAGCCTTTAGATGGTACCTACACTTCTCCAGAATCACATAATTGGTACATTGTAACTACATACTTATTGCGAGTAAAAGCTCTAAATTATTTCCATTTCAACAAATTACCAAAAACTCTTCAAACAGTGCTCTTTAAGATATTATAGACTTTCAAAAAAATATAACATGGTATAAAAAAATAAAATTATAAACTCGGTGGAAATCGAAAAAATTATTATTTTTACTAAAAATGCATCAATCTTGTAAATTTTAATTTATAAATTTAAAATTCGAGCTTGTGACTCCTGGGATATCACACTTTAAGTAAACAAATTTTTCGATAGTGGTAATTTAAAAAAATGTATTTATTCTAACATTTGAAAGTGTGCATCTAATTTTTGCGATGAAATCGGGTTTTTTTTATTAAAAATCAATAAGTCAAAAAACGATGAATAATATGAATTAAAATATCAGATCGAATAATCGAATATCAAATATTTGTTGTTTCTTATCATTGCGAGTATCGAAAAAAAATCGGAGTCTGTAAAGCATGATGTACCTACTTACTTTTTCAATATCAAAAACAATCTTTGAATAAGAATGGGGTCTCTGAGGGTACCGGTCAACTTTCGGTGGCTATCAAAACTACATGAACGTTTTTAGAATTATGCTGAATGGTCGTCTGGTACCCCACAGTACCAGCTAAGGGTTAAGTGCATGACCAGTATTAGATTTAAAGTGAAAAGTATCGCTTATAACAGACTTTTGAATTATTTATGCAAACAAATTAGAATTGCTTTTCTTACAATACTATAGATTAAAACTAAGGAAATAAAACAAAAATTTTGCCACGTGAAAACTAAACTTATAATTGCCATAATGAAATTTTTATTATTATTTCAAATTCAAAAGTTTATTTATTAGTTGGGGTGGGTCGGTTCAAATGTTCCTGAAGATGTATTAATATAGAATTATTATAATATAGCATAATTCTTATAATTTTTAAGTATTCATTTTATGTTAAACATATCTTTGAGTTATTTGGAGATTGAAGGTAACTCCTGAAAGAGATTGTAAAAGCTTATGTTCTTATGGTACAATCATACAACTAAGTCGATGAGCTGGCATCTGCATGCAAAGGCTTTTGTCTTTCGGATAGTGCCAATTTTCTAGCGATAATCCTAGTAAGCGATCACTTCCGTTTGAGAATGGCGCGTAAACGGCGGTTAATTCTGGCACGACAAGCCCTGCATTCCGTCACTGATCAATGATCCACGCATGAAGCACGCTAAAGTCTTAAGTGAGACAAATTTCTGGAGAAATTGTTTACAGATCACATATCGGTCTTTGTCGGATTTGTATTTGGCATTTCTCCTTTTAAACTCTTTTTTTTTAACGTTTTTTCCGTATTCAGTGCTCATACATAATTTGTCAGGTTCCTCATGATCACGTCAGTCAGGTGCGACACGAGCTCGGTGGGGCACATGGCGACAATGCACAATGCTGGCTCTAAGTGTACGAAAATAAGAAACCAATTTGGAGCTCCGCCCTGACACCGTCCCATTCTTACCTTCTTGCGACAAATACCCTCTTTCCATGCGCAAATAAGACTCGCCTAGAAAGAAAAGAAAAAATCATTTCTTTTTTTAAGGTAGACCGAGTCTTGCCTTCTTCGTAAATATTGATGCAATGCTCTGGAGGACGCATACTACGGTTTTATAGTATAAAAGGGTAGCACTGCTCGGAGGAGTACGCAAATCGTTCCCATCGTCCAAGTGTTACGAATCGGCGAGTCGATCAAGTGCGAAGGCGGCTAGTTAAAGTTAAATTCTTGAGAAATTCTATCATTGTGCGGTTGCAGTTTATTTCGTGTCGAAAATGAAAGTTCTCATAATTTCGGTCATGTGCGTGGTTTCCGCGCTCGGAGCGCCAAGTGTGTTGGATAACAAAGTGGACAGTGACGGCTTCTCAAGAATGGCCAAGATGCTCGGAAGCTGTGTGGAAGCAGAAGACGTAACCACTTGTCTAGCAGTGAAAGGAATAGCCGCCTTAAATCGTGCTGCAAGGAGCAATAAAATTGATGTTCTACCTGGAGTAACCTTGTCAAGGTATCTACCTCAAAAAAAACAAAAAACAAATATATTATATATTTCCTGAATAAAAAAAGCCTTCTAAATATTACGTCACCCCGAAAGAAAGTAATTGTCGTTCCTTCCGCTGATGATACCATCGGCGGAGAAAGTTTCGCAAACCCGTTCCGGAGATGAGAAAAATTATGTTCTGCTGGCGGCACAAGGTTTGCGCTGTTGCATCATGGAGGGACGAGCAGACGGCCGTATGCCTTTGTCCGCAAAATAATTACTTGTAAATAAAAGAATTATCGAATAAAAATGCTGATCACCTCTTTCTCTAATTTCAGAGATCAAACAGTGTCTTCTTCACCAAGCGATAAATCACCGACCGAGATGGAAATTCTTTCTAAGCTCTCCAACAATCCAGACGAGAAAAGTGGTCAACTCATAGACTTAGCAATGGAATCAGCAACGAACTTTGTTGCAACCCACAAGTTAGAGATCAAAGTGCCAGAAGAAGCCACTCAAGAGATGTCCCGTGCAATCGACGAGGGTCAGTTCGGTAACTTTAATTTTTCGAATACCTTGAGAATTGCACTTTCTTCTCACCCAGGTCGCGGCAAGATGAAGAAACTCATGGGTCCATTGATGATGGCTTTTGGCGCGAAACTGATTGCCCTCATCCCGATCCTACTCGGAGGGCTTGCCCTTTTAGCCACAAAGGCGTTAATTGTTGCTAAAATCGCATTTGTTTTGGCTCTTGTCTTAGGAGCTTCTAAACTAATCGGAGGCGGCTCTTCGGTGCTTGGAAAAATCGCTGGCGGTGCAGGTGGTCAAGGTTGGGGTGGAAATAGCGGATGGTCCAACACAGCAGGATGGTCTGGATCTGCAGGATCAGGAGGATATCCATACGCACGTAGCATAGATTCGCATGATCTTGCCTACAACTCGCAAATTCCTTCCAAGAAGTCTGAGTAGAACAACAGGGCAGTGTAGAGGCCTAAATACCAAAATTTGTCTTGTTTATACCAAGTAGTCCATAAGGACCAAATCCTAAGTAGCTTCTGTTATACAGCATTATTTATTTTAATCTATTATTTGATCTTTCAGATCATGTAAATAAATAAGAAATTAAGTTAAAATCGACAAAATTGTCTATTATTATTTAAATTATATCTGACCCCACTCACTTTGCAGTTGCAATAAACTCTGTATAAAGAATTAGATTGAATATACACTGCACATAAAAATTGGAATAAAAATCCTCATGTTCTAATTGACTTGTTGATATATTTTGTCTAAAAAATTTGGATTTTCGAAATACAGAACTAAAGTTTTTGATTAAAATAAAATAACAAAACTTTCTTCTACAGCATGTAATAATAAAATATAATATTGCTTAAATTTTTTTGCTGTAATTAGATTTTATTTAAAAAACAAAATATTTAAATAAAGAGCACCATTCTAAATAAGTTTTCAAAGTAAATAAATATCAATTAATAAAAATTAATCCTGTTTCTCATTAATTTTAATACCTTGAACGGCTAATGGCTTAAGTCTTTAAAAAAAACTTTTCTCTGTGGCACTAAAGTCCCTTTTGGGTTTTACCCTCCTTACAAAAAGAAACTCTGCTGAGTTCAAACCTAATTGAGTATTATCTATTGAAACTCTACCGGGAAATAAAATTCAAGGACCCAAAAAACACATTTCCGGAATACATAAAATAAAAGAGAGAACTGACATTCTCAGGAAATGTTTTTAAACTAAATGAGTTTTAATGTTGTAAAAATTTTAAGCGAAAATTACGTCCAAGTCTTTGATTTCCCAATAGAGTAGGTTCAATGTATTTTCTATTATAGCAGTATGTATGATATATAAAAAAAACAACGAATTTCGTACTACGTCTACTCCAGAGGTATCTATGTAAGAAACTTTGACTTTTGTTTATTTCGTTTATCTCGAGAGGAGGGAAATTGTATTACATGCCATTCAGAAATAACTTTTAACGAAGTCCTGGGGAGCATGTGGCACTAAGGACTTTTCACTGTAATGTTATACCTCATAGTTCTATAAGAAAAAGAAATTGAAGAGTTTTATACAAGAGGGCTTTCGGTCTTTTGGGAACTACGTCATTAATCTGATATAAAACTCAATTTTATTCTCATATAAGTTTAAATATACGCACCTATTCTGAATCGTTGATGCCACAGTTAAGAAAAGTATGTCATTATACAACTTTAATTCAATTTAAGATACCTAATGTTTTACAGAAAAACCATAAATACGAAAAGCGAGAAAAGTATTAAAGTAATCCATAAACTTATTACCTTTTTTATGAGGTTTGTTACTTTTTATCTACATGTTGTCTTCGTTTTATGTTATCAGCGAATATCTATAGGAAAAACGATTTTGCTTCGTTTAAAATTTTTTTTTTTATATAATTTAGGTACTTCAGGTACTTATTATTAATCAAAAGCTTTTACATGTGCGGTTAAAAGTTGTTAATCAATAACTGAAAAAAGGTTACAACTATCAAAATTTGTATTTTTAATTTCTGTAAAAAATCTAAAAGAAAAATAGGGACCTTACTGATAACGAATTATTTTATTAGGTTTTCGCATACTAGTCAAAGATTGGTCACAGCTTATATACTCAACTAAAGCCTTTAAGTACCTTTTTTTCTTGATTGGTAAAGGAGAAGGGTTAATATTGCCGGTTTTCGGTCCGCTCTGAATATGGTTTAAAATGCATGGAATTCATTACTTAGACCCATTCAAATAATATAATATTAAGTCAATTTTGGGTTAAACGAATACACTCCACCCACTTTTACCCCCACCAAACCCTCTTTTTAGAATTTATAGTTTTACACAAAATAGTCTAGACTAGAGGCTGCTCATAAGGTCTGTATATACATTGGAGTTTTAACAAGATTTTATCATTGATTTTTATGTTTTTTAGCGCGTAAATTACGAATCTTTTGGTCCTTTTATCGAAACATGGTCACGTTCCTCACTATAGCCTATTTTTGTCAATCTAGATTATTTTATGTAAAACCATAACTTCTAAAAAGAGGGTTTGGTAAAGGTGGGTGGAGTGTATCCGTTTAGCCTAAAATTGGCTTAATATTCTAATGGGTCTAAGTAGAATTCCATGCATTTTAAACCATTTTCAGAGGAGGCCGAAAACCGGCCTTATTGACCCTCCTCCTTTTATTCAGTTGTTTCGGAAAGATGACGTGTAATATGATTAATTTAAGATTAATGTTTATAGACAAACGAAATTATTTAATTTCCAATATGTCAAAATTTACTAATTTGAAATCCAATATCTTCCCAAAACGACCTCCAGACCCACCCAAAGTTGTCCCAAAAAATTAGAATTACACTTTCACGACTCAATGGAATCCAGAACAAATTCCATAGGTAAATTTAAATAAGTCCGGAATCTATCGGGTTACAAACTCGATGAGGCGGAAATGTAGACAACAAAAATGTCTGCACATCATATTTTGCTGCAAGTAAACCATCGCTTGCCTTAATGAAATTCTGTAAACATGTCACGTAGGGCCCTAGTGGTGATGATACGCATATGGAATGCCAATTAGATCTGAGATATGATTTTTACAAGCCCCACCAAAATTAATTAATCGATGAACCAATAAATAAATAGTCTAACCGATTTTTTGTTGACAACATTCGGTGCTAGTTAAGTTGTTTTGTGTGTCGCAGATCACTAATAAGCCCCTGCAGGATGAAGTGCGTGACTAGTTTTTGTATTGGACTACTGTTTGTTCTCTTCTGCCACGTCGCTGCAGAGGACGAGGAAAGGACATTAATCGATATAATCGACAACCTGGATAAGGAAAATTCGATCGAAGTGTTTGGGGGATTGAGTGTCGAAAAGGTGGAAAATGGTAGAGAGTTTTCTGCTCCCCATGCGGAAAATGTTTTGGAAAGAGTGCAACGATATCTTGATAGCCACCAGATTGAATTCACCAATTCCGGTGCTGAGGTTGAAATCGCACGCGCCCAGAGACCAGCAGGTAAATCGACTATTTATAAATTCTCTCGGTTACCAGATCAACCTGCAGTTCACAAGCGAATGATCTCGTCCTGAGGAATTCCACCCATTTTATACCGATATACGAGAAGATTGAGTTTACTTCTTATTTTCAAATTCGATATGCTTTTCTAATTTCTCCAACTGGTTTCGATCTGTTTTTTCCTTCTTCCAATGGTACGCAGGTACTTACTACTCGAAGTGAGCGGCACTGCGATTAAAACTAATTACCTTGAACGGTTATGCTTCTGAAGACATGAAATAAGAACACATGGGGAAAATAATTGAGTCAGCTTCGATGTGTACAACCTTGTTTACAACTTTTTCAATTTTCATAATTGTCTCAAATTAATTCAATAAATAGACATACAGTTAGTGTAATGAATACATAGAATGATAGAATCATAATAAATATTGGGTAATTAAAGTTTTTTTTAAGGTTATTCTTGCAAAATCTGTAATCTTGAGTTAGTGGTTTTTCTCAAATTTAAAGCTTACTGTCTTTAGATGAAATAACATTCAACAGGTCCTGCTATGAAAAATTACGTTAGACTATTCGACACCAATTTAACGATTTTCGAATTTTATTCTTTTAGAAGCGATCGAAATTTTCAAAAAACGTTTTATTATCATGCGTTGAAATAGTACTTATTAAAACTACGATAGAACTCGATGCTATTTAAAATGTTAAAAACAAAGACATATTTCTAACGTGTTCACCCAAAAGGGGCTCATCCGATTAACATAACTTTTATCATTAATATGTTTAAGATAGGCTGGGAGTTTGGTAGTAATTCAAAGTGGGGACCGAAAAGTTGAAATTGCAACATATTATCATTCAAATAATATGCTTGTACGATGTAAATGAAAAGTTTTGTAGCATTATTAACTTTAATGATATACTGCGGCTAGAACTAGCTATCTGGCTAAATTTCCATTTTGAAAGATAATGTAAATTTTATGTTGCTTGAAAATTTCGACAGTTAAATGAAAATTTGATCATTTAGTCAGTTAACCGCATTTCTTTGAGAAGGAATTCTTAACTATTTAAAAAAATTTATGTTATTGAATGATGGAAATCAAATTTTCTTAGTAGCACTAGAAATGTGCGAATGTATTTTTAGTAGTTTAGTAGTTGACATCTGCTTTAAAATTCTACTCTGATAAGAAAATAATATACCACAATATTTTAGAGCTTCGGTTTTTATGTTATGTTATTAAATTATTTTTGAATTTTTGTATGTTAATACCCATTGATTTGGGCCTCTATAATGTGTAGCACATACATCCCAGTTCCTAAAGAATTGAGGGCCATTTTGTATGATTTTTTGTATGATTTTGGATTGATTCCTGAAAACATTTAATGTCCTTGATTAATAATTCATTTTTGAATTTGATGGCATACATATTTTATAAGTATATTTAGGTACTATTAATTTTCCAATTTAAAAATTAGTAATGATTGAATCACCTCTAATGTCAGTTTTTAGGTAATAGTTTGAAAAATGACTTTAAAATTGAGTTCAATTCTGTTTCTATTATATTATGATATATTACTATATTTAAATATTTTATTTTTAGACGTTCGTAGGTCCTAGATACAATGCCCTCTGTGCCTATTGGATAAGACGGCCCTGACCGGGAGTTGTCTAGATCAGTAGTATATTTGTTATATTAAAATATACTAAAAGAAAATATTAGAAATACTAATTATTCTTTCAGCCAGCTAATTAAACTATTTGAAAAGCAATTACAAAATTAAGTGGCATCCCAACTACTGCAGTTCTAACGACTAATTCAATTAATTGACTGAGAGTTTAGTGATAGAAAAGCTACTGCCCTAATTGTGATGAAACTTCCTACGTCTTCTAGAAATCTATCATTAGATACCTATCAAATAAGTGAGGACTATCATATTAAAATTAAATAATACATATCCCGAGCAACACCGCTCCGGGCACACTGGTTAAACAGATTTAAACAAAATAATGATAAAAGCCTGAAATTTGACCATTGCCGTCGAAGAAACTGAGCTTGTTGTTGTCCCTGGAAGTTATTTTTCATTGATTGCGGTTGTGTCACTTTCACTTGTGCACTTAGCAATTTACACCTGCGCATTCCAAGAAGTAGTCATCTACTGCTTTTGAATGCCACCTGAGATTCGTAATTTTTCCGTCCTTTCGGCTTTTGTTTTTCCCGCCACCAATTCCTTGAGCGGCGGCAGTCGCCTCGGCGAAGAAAACTTTCTTCAGAGTTTGTAAGCGACCAAAACTGACCTACATCGAGCCGGATCCAAGTGCAGCCGTTACACGTGAAGCCCTCTGCCGGGGCCAGGTGGCGGCTTTTCTCGCGATGCGCGAGCCCGCGGAAAACGGGAAAACAGAAGAAAGTAACTGAAGTCAAGTTCACTGAAACGACGCACATAGCGGTTCCGCTGCACATAGGCGCGAGTGAGCGGTTCCGCCGCCGAGGAAAAGCAGCCAGGTGAGCGGCCGCCCCCCACTTCGCCAGGTGAGACTGGCGCAATGAGGGGCACTTGCCGTGCGACGCGAGGCACGAATCGCGTCTGCGTGAAGATTTCGAGTGCGCGACATACATTCGTTCTGTTCTACTTTTTACTTCCGCGACGAGTAAAAAGAGAAATCGAAACTATTTCTTGAATGAATCGCAGTTGCGGGCTCTCGAGAAAGAAATTACCTGCACCAGGCTCTGCATACCTGAACCGGTCTTCATTTTGGCCTTTTCGAGCAGCGCGAAAGAGCCGTTGGCGCAGGCTTCGTGTACACTTGAACTTGCCCCGCGACCTTCTTTCAACTTCCTCTGCTCGACGGCACTCGCTTCGAGAAAAACCCCACAAAAATGTCTGTGGTGGTGAATATTTTGCGATAGATCATTTTCTTCGAAGGCTTCAGCGTTTGTTTTTTTCAGTTTTATTTTGTATTTCGTCTTTTTTGGAAAGGAAACTTTCTATTTCAAAAATACTTTCATTTTGTATAAATGGACAAGTTATTCGGAATCCCGGACAGAGGGCTTTGCACTTTTGCACGCATAACGCGCAGAGTACCTATTCAAATAACAAAATTCGTAGGTTCCACATTAAGTAAAATATAAATGAATTTTCAAGAGCCCTTCTTCTAAAATAATATTAAGCAAAAATACAAAAAAGTTTTTTTCCACAACATTTAAAAGGTATTCTTCAAGGGATCTATTAAAATTCTAAAAAATTTTATCACGTCATGTTTTAATAAAAACAAGATAATAATAATTATTACTTCCTAACCCGCCTGCTCTATTTTTAGTTTTCTTGCATATCTATGTAGTTTAATTAGCTGCATCAATATAAAAAAGATTTTGTATTATAATATATATGTATTATATAATGCAAAATTAAATCTTAACTAAATTATAATCGAATATGTCTACTAAACAAGTTTAATTACCTTTTTCCAAAATTATTTAGTTTTAGCTGAGTAACCCGCCTTCACCCAGTGTATCATAAGTGATATTTAGTTACAGACTTCACAAATGCTCAAGTTTAACACTTTGCTCAGTTTATGAGTGTAACTAAACAATGGGGATGTGATATAAAGCCATAGTCCAAAACTCATTTCGCATCTGAATGTTTTTACCTCTCCTGTACACTTATATGTATGTATGCTTTTATTGTTAAGGGTTAAATAAGTATATAAGGGTATTCACGTATTTTTTGTATTTGTTTTTGTATCGTTGCTTTATGGAAGGAAATTAAAGCTGGAAAGCTTATCTTGTGTGTGTGTCCTTATATTCGTGATTTTTTATGAAATTACTTTGACTTCTGGAAAATTTGGTCGTTGCATTTTGCACATTTTGAATTTCAAAAACATGGGTCGTTATACTGAATCGGACATTTTAAATTTCCAAATTTTTGTATTATAGTAGATTCGAGATTAGTGCTTTCAAAATACTCATAATATCAATTTTCAATTTGGTCGCCATATTGATTGAATTTTTAATTTTCGAAAGCGCATTCGCAATCATATTCTCAAAAGTCCCCAAATACCGATTTTCATGGAAATTTCCTTACTGGAATAAAAAATAGCCTATATTAAGTTGAAATATGTTTTAGGTACTTTCAGTAAAAAAAAAACTAAAAAATTGGTGCATCAAGTGGTTAGGCGTGACTGAGCTACAAAGAAACAAACAAACAATCTTTCGATTAAAATAAGGACACTGTAACGAGACTATCGTGTTTCTACAATTCTAAGGAAATACACATAAAAAATTTTATACCTTGTATTAATGAAGATGAATACTTCAATATGTAAATTAACCCAAATTGGCGCTGAAGTCAAATTTAACAACTGGGTGAATAAAGTTTCACTAAGGTTTAATATTAAAATATAATTTTACCGTGAAATATGTATATATTTACTTAGAAAATAACTTCAAACAATTTTTTGTATTCTGTTTCTGAAGAAGCAAATGTCATTAAATAAATGTTTTTAAGATCTATATTTTGTAAATCATTCTAATTATTATTTCTAAGATTAGCATAATTTATATTTATTCGAGTCAATTTTCTTTAGCCCTTCCAGGACTAAGTTCATAACATCTTTCATAAAAAAAACAGGGGAATATAAATGTAGCAAATTTCATAAATCTCTTTTTAATCAAAGGAGTATTTTCACTACGATCTTTGTAGAGTACATATTTAACATGCATAATATATTTTAGATACAATAATGATTTAAATTCTTATCACTTTTTAAAAAAATTTTAAAATTTTAACTGAATAATAACAATACCGCATATTGACAAATTTCGCTACCTAACAATGCGCTTTCTTTAGGATAAACTTAAGAATCCACATGCTAGTAATATTTTAAATTAAACAATGCTTTCTATGAGTTTATCTCACAGAACGCTAGAAAATACGTTTATATTTTGAATAAGCTGTGCATGCTCAAGCTTAAAATGGCTCTAGAAATAGAAAAGGTAAAAATTAACGACGTGTTCTTAAGATATTTACATTTTTAGTTTGCAAAATTACCTTATAAATTACTAAACAAATTATTGAATAAAGCAAGATTAATTTATTAATTTTAAAATACCTATCTGCTGGCTAAATCACTCAAATTACTCGTTAAAAAAAAATTAACTACATATATCTAAAGTTCACGCCAGTTTGAATTGAATTAACAATAAAAGTAACCGCGAATCATATGCAACGGCTACGTTTAAAGAAGTAAAGTTGCATTTGCATACTTACTGGAGTTCATTATTCTTTCCACTTTCAGAGTCTCGCACAAGAAAACTGAAGAAACTTTTACTTCCACTCATGTTGCTCCTGAAACTGAAACTTTCCATCGTAATTCCTCTTATGCTTATGATTATTAAGGCTATATCACTTAAAGCCCTGCTTCACAGTTTCTTGGCTTTGATTTTCGCAGGTAATTTCCTTTTAAATTTACGAAAATAAATTTACAACACTTAATTCATTGTTTTTGCAGGAGCATCATTTGTTAAAGACTTTATGTCAAAGAAAAAGGATCACGTAACGACGGCTTACATCACCGGAGTGCCTCTTAATGCTGATATTGTTCACTCAGAAAGTTGGAACAGAAATGGACAAGTGTCAGCACAGGACCTTGCCTACAACTACCACACAATACCTCAGAGTAACTACTAGTAAAATTTTAATTGTTAGCCCAAAAATTATATTTATTTATTTATTTAAACCAAAAACGAAACGATTTTACTCAGGTGTCCCAAAGATATAGAATAATTAATTGTATATTGTCTTAGTCAATCCTAATAAAAGAAGATGCGATTTATTTGAAATATTGCTTTAATAAAAAAAAATTTAATTCTTTACATTATTTTATAAAAACAAATAGTTGACCTGTAACCGGCGTTGTCTGGGCACAACTATCCCTATAAAAAAGCAAAACTTTAATAAAACATGACGTTGCCAATTTCAAATTTCTACTATCAAAACTGAAAATTTTCATATTGCGGATCCAAGTTTTTACATAATTTACGTTCAATCAATCTGATTTTTAAGGAAACAAAAATGTTTATTATTTGTAAGATTTAAAAATTAATTATTTTTTCCTTTAAGAAAAACATTCTCTTGAAATGTTCAGGGAATTTTTATTACTAATTGAGCGTAAATTATGTAAACACATCATAGAATTTCATCTGAATCGAATAAATACGTTTTGCACGAGTTACCATAAACATCACTGATCAACATTTCCCATCCTCTCCTCTCCTTTCCACTTTCTAATTACAAAGTACTGCCTATGTCGCTCAAAAACTCATACAAAATACACCTGTAAAATTTTATCTCAATCTGATAAATACTTTTTGAGTGAAAGCGCGACAAACAAACAAACAAACTTTTCCTCTTTATATAATACGAGTAGTATACATAGATTAATAGGGAACAATTAATTAGGATCACTTAGGAATTTCAGTATGAGCTGTTTTGTGATTACTGTATGAAAAGTAAATTAATTTACGTATTTTAGTAATTCCTCTCCTTAAAAAAGATTTGAAAGTGATGAAATATATGTACATAGGTAACAACACATAATCCATACTAATAATAAATTTGTTGTATTGTAGAAGACTATCAAAAGATAGATCCGGATTAAATCAGGCTAATGTCAGCTTGAGCTTAACTTAACTAGGTTTGAGCTGAATTTTCGGATCTATTACAGCGGACTAAACTAATAGTATGCACTATGCAGTTATTAGTAATTTTCAAAATTGTTGATTTCGAATATCAAACTAATCTAAAAGTTTGTCAAATGTTTGTTATATTACAGTAAAAGAACGATTACACTGATACTGATGAGCATTTTATATTAGGACTTCTAAAAATATAATTAATTATTAGCCGCTATTATATTTAAGTCAATTAGTCAAATAATAGGTAAGCCGAGAAATCTGGTATAAGAATAGAAGAAATTCAACTCCCACTCGGCCTATACAGAAAAAAATATTAATTAGGCCAATTTACTAGAGCAGAATGATAAACTGACCAATTAATCTATAAATTTAATTAGGTAATGCCTAGTGAATGAAAATCACTTCATTACTACACACTATGTAGCTAGGTGTAGCGTATAGAGGCAATTTTCTGACTTTTGTAATTTTGAATATACGTAATCAAAGCGCAAGCAGTGCAGGTAGTGCAACTGAGAATATTTCACGGCTCTCCGGGGTCCAAGACCGTGTTTTAAGTGCACTGACCAGGTCTTGGATTCGCAGTAAGTGAGTGTAATAGTTAGCAACTGAAAGACAGCGTTCCACCTTCAACGTCTCAAAATATATGAGATTTGCGCAGCCTGGGGCTTCACCAGCCACACCAATCTCCGACGGAAATGTTTATGTTGTAGCATACTCTGCACTGAAGTCTGCAGGTTACGTTCTCCGCCGTCTTCTGGGGGTTACATAACGAGGGCAATTTCGCAAAGGAAAAGCCTTCTCTTGGTCATGGTGAACGAACTTGAACTTCAGGTGTTCTAGTGGCCGGACGGTGGTGGTTGAGCCGCAGTTTTTTTTTTTTTTTTTTTTGTAATTCGCGATTGTACTTTTACTGAATGGTTGATTGCAAATTTTTGCCCTACTAACTTTCATTTTTTCCATTAAATGATCTGTGGACGGTAAATGGGCGTCTACAAGATAGAAAGTGTTTTAAAACCTGGCCCATATGTGCGGTTTTTGTAAGCCCCCCGATCGAACGGAGTAAGGAATGAAAGTTCCTAAAAATTTTCTTCATTAATTAAACTGTTTCTCTTATTACTGTAAACAAAACGGGCAATATTGAGGTATTAGTCGAAAGCTTATAGATGGAGTTTTGTTTCATTTTGATGAATTCCATTATAAAAGAGTGTGAGGGAATTTCTACTTACTCCTAAATAAATTAGGCGATTATTGCTTCTCGCATTGCTTTTAATAGAGGCGCGATTTTTAGAGCGGGGAAGACTAAGTTGTATTTTTATGTTTATAACTTTGGGCAGTTTAATTTGTTCGATTCTTTTTAACTTTCTTTATAGATATTTGAAAGAGATATCAACCATAGATTTTTATTACGACTTATAAAGCCTAAAATGTATACAATTTACTCCCCACAATTGTCCCGCCTTTTGAATAAAAGTAATACTGAAAATACAAATATTATTGAATTTATTCTATATAAATGTCCTACCTATATTTTACTTTTCATTTTTGCGTTATATTGCAGAAATTAAAAATATTACTATGCTAACTTATATTTTCGGGATATTCCAGGTAAATTTACCTATATAGGTATGTATATAAAATATAAATCCCCTAAACCGGTCTAATTAATTCAGGTGTAAAATAAACCTGATCCGACTCTATGCCATTCACGTGACTCGGCATTTGTTATTGCTTCTAAAGCCACACCGGCCGCCTACGAGAGCCGTCACTCTGGAAACCATTGAACTTGAGGCTAACCAAGCAACATGTAAATTATTAAAGAGAATTTGAATGCAATCAAAACCGCTGAAATGTAATAAGTGACCACTCGATTTACTATCTTAAATATTTGGCACCTGGATAATTATCGAACAGCACTTTGTTTAGGTATGACAATATTTATTTTTTCGCAATACGAAACCTTCACAAGGATGTACATTTTTAGAATTTTATTTTATGTTATCGCGTAAGTTGCTTTAATCAACTTCAACTGAAAGTGATATATTAACTTTATGAAGAGCGAAGATACAAAACAAATTAATTAAGAAGCGATTAATTTAAAAGAGCACAGAGTGTGCATTTATTGTTTATTTATTTATGTCATAACAAAAATCGGTGTATACAAAAACAAATTGGGAAAATGTGAGAATTTCTAAAAAACAGTGGAAATTACTATATTACAGTTTAGAAAAATACAACCATTCAATAAAATATGAATTAAATCTCACTGATCGCCTTTCACAGCATCTGAGATACCCAACATAAGTATTTCATTTCATGCAACATAAAGAGTGCATTCATTACACCTTTTGAACCTTTACAAAATTCGGTAAAGAGCTTGTCGTGATTTCATTCAAGGTATAAGAAAATCTTAAAATTAACGGAGCATGATAACTAAGTATCATACTTATCAGTTTCATCGCTTTTTCGATGAATCGAAAGATGGGCTCGTTTTAACAATTCTGATCTGCGTTATTTAATGAATTAAATTAGGGCTTACTGTTCCAACTATAAATCACTGTGTTCATCAAAATAAATAAAATTGCTATTGCGTTTCGAGTATCTAAATAATTTGAAGATTTCTTACGATAATGAGAATAAGATGAAACCATAAGGTTTAAGATCAGTTAGAGGTAAAATTTAACTATTAAATATATATTTGAGCATGAATATATTGAATGTGAATGTCACAATACTGCTCCAGTTAAGTAAAACATTTATAATTTTAACAAAATAGTTAACTTAGTTCTTCTATTTTCTTTGTTTCAAGAAATAAAACTCGTACTTTCCTGGTAGTCCATCACTGAATGTTCTGTGTGGTAGAAGTGAAAGGTAACATGCAGTAAAAATGTCCACATTAGCGATGTTCATCATGGACCATATCACGCGATGTACTTCTCTTCGAGTAAACACATACTGGAAAAAGTGCTGGTTAGAAAAATTGGCACACTAACCAGGCGGCAGTAAACCTTTTTCCAAATGAATAATGCTGGTGATTTGGCGCGCAATAACAAACATAATATAAAAGTTTGGAATTTTGCTATAATAATTGGTATAATAATGGAAAACGTGATGTTTTGAAATTAAAACGCTTTGTATGAACTTATTGCATCAGTAATTCTAACGGAAATATTTCAGTGATCCAAAAGCCTAGTTCCTAGCTTTCAACTAAATGAGTTTCCCGATAAAACAATAAGATATAAATTTTAAATTTTTAAAATATGATACCTTTTATGAAAATCACAAAAAAAAAAGGATTTTACGTATGTTTTTAGAAATTTTTAAATTAAGTAGCCCGTTCTTAATATTCCAACGGAAAGTAGCTTGGTTGGAAGGCCGTTCTTTAAAGAGTTATACGATAAATACCTACTTCAAGAAAAAACTGGAACAAAAATCGGTCGAATCAACTCTTTCCAATTTTTGTAATTACGACAAAAGTACAAAAATGTAAACACAATTCGATGACATTTTTATGGTTCTTATGTACTAAACTGAGGATCTCGATAAAAGTATAAAAAAATCTCCTTTTCTTTTACAATCAAATAGTTTTTGGTATATGAAAACGAATTTTTAAGAATTAAGCTATATTTATATAAAAAAATAAGTACTAGTGAAAATTTCCAAAACTTTGTGACATCAATTTTTGGTTTTGATCAATGTATTCATGTAAAATATCACACCATCAAAGATGCGGTGATAAATTTATACCTCGGGCAGGTGCAAGGTAACCTCTCCTGTTAAAAATTCTAATAATAGTTAGAACATTCACTTCAAATTAAAGTGAAAAGTCCATTAACGCAACAAGACAGAGATCGAAGGCGAAACGTTGAATTCCGGCAAAAATTTCTGCGGTTTCATTAAAAGTAAAAGTGACCTTCTCGAGAAAGAACGTAAAAGAATCATAAAAAGGATGGTATAATGACCGGGTAATGTTTGGCGGATATTTACAACCGAATATAACGCTTTTTGCGTTTTATGGTTAGGAGGCCGAAAGAACGTCCACAGCCAAGGCACCTGTGAAAGTAAATTGTTCTTAAGGAACTCAGGGAGTTGGAGGTAAGTGGCTGAGCAAGTGCCGTCCGAAACATGCTTTCACTGATGACTTGTTTTCCATGGTGCAAAAAGTACTTTTAGCTCGCAATGGAATTCCTCTCACAGTCGGGGCGAATTTTAGAAAGTGATATCCGCTCAATTAACTCCGTGGAAGAATATAGAACGGCCGGCCATTCAAAGTGACAAAAAAATTTCTATTATTGATTTGATGCTCTAGTTAGCCATATTTTGGGCTTAATATCAACAACTGGTCCGCGAGGTAAAAACAACGAGATTTCATTCATTCAACGGTTCTGCTCTACCTTCACTTTGTTTCAGTGGGCTTCATTCGTTGTAGTTAATGAACTCGTGTACTTAGAGGGCTCGTGGCAGCGCGAATTTCGTCGAGTTCCGATTTCGTTCGCTTAGTGCTCTAAGCGGTGCTCCTATTCACGGCTAGTGGCAGTCGGGCCGAAAAGAAACGCTTTGCTAAAAAATAATCTTAATGGAAAAACTAATCGAGACCTGGGGGCTTACCGAGGTAATTCATGCGTTTACACTGGAACAGAAGCTCTGAGGAAAGTGAAGAGAGAAAGAGCTCCGAGCCATTTTTTGCCATTCTTTAGGCTAACTTGTAGCCAGTATAAAAAGATTCGGCTCTCGTTACTTAGTCATCAGTTAACCTTGTCCGTTCACTTGAACATAACTCGGCCGCACGACCGCAAACAGCTAGCCAAGGATTAAAACCGCCGCAGAAGCACCCGCACGATGGCTAAACTCATTTGCTCCACCCTCCTAGCCGCAGCGGCACTCCTCGGATTAGCCAGAGCCTCCCAGCAGGACGCGTACGACGGGAAGCGCTCCTTCGGATTAGACTGCGACTCTGCGTACAGTGCGACGTGCCTCAAGCTGGACGTGGTCTCCTTCATCGAAAAGATGTCCGAAAAGAAGGAGTACGACATCCTGCCCGGAGTGAGTGTCGTCCGGGAAATGAACGCCAGCGATCCGAAAACTTCGGAAATTGTTGCGGGTAGGACATGGGAATAAATTGAATCGTTCACAATTTTCACAAATTTCGTTCATACAGAAATTGCCCGGAGCTTCCCGAACGATGCAGAAAAACGACTCAACGGATATCTTTTTGCAAAATTGAGCAACTTCCTCCAGTCGCACACCTTAAGGATGAAACTCATGGACTCGGCTGCAGTGGACGAGGCCCGTGCCACTTTCACAGGGCGGAAAGGCAAAATTGGGAAAAAGGGCGGTCTAGAAGCAATTCTGGCCGCGGGAATGATGATGAAAGGTATGAAAAATAAATGCACCGCACTCCGAAGCAACTAAAGTGAATTTCAGGTACTCTGATGGCCGTCGCCATGGGAGGCTTGGCCATGCTCGCAGGTAAGGCTTTGATGACCGGCATGATGGCCCTCATGCTCGCCGCGATCACCGGCCTCAAGTCACTCTCCGGAGGAGGAAGCAAGTCAACGACCTACGAAATTGTCGCCAAGCCCGTCTACGCCTCCACCCACAGTCACTCCGTAAGTCACGAGGATGTTCACGGTCACGGTCACGGCGGTCACAGCGGGTACGGCGGGTACGGGCGGTCCCTGAATTTCGCCCTTCCGGAACACTTGGCGAAACCTTAAGAGATCCAATAGCGAATATTATTTATTATATTTATTTCGTATTTATAACGCAGCAGAGATATTTATTTTAGTTTAATGTAGCGATCATATTGTAAATTGCTAAAACTCCTCTATGCTGTGATCTCGCACGAGTCCGAAATGTATTAGCATAGCAAACAGAATACAAACGACAATGTCAACGCATGCCAAACGATATTATTTTAATAAAACGCATTTGAAGCCAAAACCAGGACTTGCTGTTAGCAAAATTTCATTATCCTTAAAAAATAAAGTTAATTTCCACAAGAATGCAATTAGCTGTCTTGCAGTCTCGCAGGAAATACTAATGACTATCTAATTGGCTGCTTTTTCGAAGAACAAACACAAAAAGCATCCAATTAAAGTTCTTTGAACAGTGTTTTTATTTATTTCATCGTACCAAACTGATAGAGGAAATTCGTTGTCGCATTCTTTTGATGAGATCTAGTCAAGCATTACAAACATTGACATTTTTTGGCAGTCTCTTTATTTACCTAATGTTTTTCAATCAAATTACTGAGATTTAACGCATATAACGAAAGAAAAATACGTTGAAATCGTCGAACCAGTTATGTATCCATATGCAGATGATAATCTGCCGTTGCTTTGGCAACTTCAACAGGATAATGATCCTAAACATACTGCCAAAGTAACGAAAAAAATTGTTTCAATTCATGCGTATTAGACTTCTTGAATGAAGTGTGCTTATTTTTTTACACAGCTAATATCGTTGAAATTTTAATTTTATATTTATGTTTGGATTTCTTAACTATATTTTGTTGGTATTAAAAACAATCAGTTGCTTAGACATAACTCTTCGTTTTTTTGTTCTTGCAAATCGAAGAAACTTTCTAGGTATGCCTGTGGTTATTATTTTGCACAGCAGTGTATATATAATACTATATACATGATGGTTCTTTTTACTGTCCATAAATATTAACTTTTTAATAAATAAATTTTAAGATAATTTCAAATCCCTTTCTAAAATATAAGATTATAGGAAAACCCCTCGAAAACTCATTTCATTTCAATCACAAGTCGTTCTAAAAATTATTGCTAATAATAATCCTCGGAAATATGACATATGTACATATGTTTTAATATCTAAAAATAATTCACTACCTTTTGTAAAATTACATTAAAAGTAACTCTTTTGGTTCATCCCCTCTTTTCGACGATTTAATTAAATACTTTATTATATAATATATGTACATATATTAAATTATATTAAGATTGGAATAACATTCTCTTTATTTAATTCTTTGGAAAAATTGAAAGCTACATCAAAGAAGAGATTTTTATAAGTGGTATTAAATATCCAATTAGGGTTATTTTTACTCTGATAAAACATTTATGTTCCACAGAATTTGTACACTGAGCGAAATCCTTAAGTCTTGTTAAATGTACAAAACTAAATTTCACCATGATGAAATAATTTTTGTTATGCTAATTAGTTATATGTTGATTTCTGTTTAAAAGCATCAATCCATTTATTTTATGATAGGTATGCTTTTATAATACATTTCTTAAAGGTGGTCATTAATGTGGGATTGCATACATTTACAAATGATCGGTAAAAATTCTACTGTTGAATACCAACTAATATAATAATGGATTAATCAAAGTGGTTTAGAAAGCTTAAAATATCATTTGTTGTAACACGGGATTACGTTAAATAGGGTACTGCAAGAAAGCATCGATCATCGATTAAGCATTGAATTATCGTATATATGCTATTCGGTAATTTTATTCACAGCAACAATCAACAATTAACGACAAAACTCAGAATGTACTCGCAAATATTAAAATGTGGCAATCGTACTTTTATAAACAACCTAAAGTAAGTAAAAGAGAGTAAAAGAGAAAATAAAAGCAGTCATACTCGTATAATCACAAAAATTTGATTATTTCTTAACAGACGTTTAATATAACTAATTAATAAGTGACAAATAAAATTTCTCTTCTCATGTTAAGAAATTTTTCTGCCTTAAAATTAGAAATATTTTTTTATTGTAAATACATATGTTTCCTTTTGGTATTTCCTCTAATTTTCACCATAATGTTCTACATCTCACAGAAAATAAAATATAATCGTAATAAAACCAAAGCTAACCGACTAACAAAGCTTTTGTAATCGAACGCTTGGACATTTCCTCTATCAAATATCTAAACCAACTTCAAGCTCTGTATCTTCGAAAAGCGGAAATTCGAAATTTTGCATATCTACTGGTAATTTATTAAAAGGTGACATAAAAGAAATATATATTTAATAAAATACTTGAATTACTTACATAAAGTCATATCGTTAAACTTAAAGGCAACCTATAACAATTGTAAACATTCCGTGAGTAGCGGTGATGCTGGGCGCCAGAAGAAATTAATGCTTTGTTCAAAAATTTATATAAATATAAAATTCAAAGAAATTTATTTCCAGCTTCTAGCATAGACTTACCTACATAAATAAATTAAATTATTTGTATAAAACATATTTCTCGTATGTTCTTTATTTAAAGAAGGAAATTTAACCTTGGTTATAATTGGTAGGTACCAAGGTAGTCAAACAAGTTATAGGAAAATTATGTTTTTAAATTTATTCCGGATTATTAACATACTATTTGAAACCATTATAAAATACATTAAAATTAAATGGGACATTAAAAATGTTAATTTTAAATTTTAAAAGGATAATTTGTAATTATAATTATATAAGTAATAATATATGTATATTTATAAAGGAATTACATAGATGCGAAATTTGTAATGTTGTTTCAAATTTTTTGTGAAATTACCGAAGGAATTTATTGGCTTCAAAGTCCCATACAAAACTTTCTCAAATCGATATTTGTCTACATTGGCCCCAATTCTACTTAAAAATTATTTTTGAAATGCTTTTTCTATTAATTTTATTTCAACGTTATTTTTGTGTGTGTATAGCTTTATCAAATTAAGTTCTGTACTCTAATAATTAAACTATCCACGAGATAATAAGTAATAATTGCTCTATAAAATTTTTCAGTCATTTCCTTCATTCTTTTATTTTTAATTCATTTAATAAATTTCTTTTAAATTCTCTTAACAAAGGACGGTACCCGCAAAATACAAAGAAATCGCCATGAAGCGTGGAAATTACTAGCTTTGCTGGACAAGGTAACAATCAAATAATTTCTTGCATCAAAGTAATTTGCAGTTCTTAACAGTTTTCCTTTCAAAGTAGTTAGAAGGAAAACGACTACTGTCCAGATTATCTTCTTATCGGGGTTAGTATGTAATTAAATTTTAAAATATTATCAGAATGTCTCTGTTAAGAACTGTTTAAGATTATTCATATTTGCTCTCAATTTTCACATGCATTTTGAGATTTAAGCCCACGCTAGAAATGATACTTCCCTTTAAAGCATTGCTGTGCTATTTTCAGTAAGAATACTCAATCAATTTCTCTTTTTTAAACTTGAATTTATCTATGGGAAACCATCAAGCTTTTCGGTTAAGCCTGCTCACAATTTAAGAGTACAAGGTCAACACTTCTGACTCGACTCGGACCGTGTTATATTGTTGAAATAAATTTCTTCTCTACTTTCGCAGATCAGAAATTTTATCATTAAATTCCGTCAAATTTTTACAATAAAATAAAACTTATGTTGCCAATTGATACGTACAGCTGTATTTCATCGGGGGTTCCTAATCGTTTTGCTTTAACAAGCACCTTTCTAGAATATGTCATTAGAACTGAGCAGGGTTAGCCCAAATGCGCTAAAAGGTTTGCGTGTTGCTAGACTCAAAATTTGATGTGTACCCTCATCGCCTATGATAGTTTTAATGTACCAAATGTTTTTTCCCAGGCTACTGGAACTTGTTTTTACTTTCAAGTAATGTTTTCTGTTAAATAAGGTCTTATTACACTTCATTATTATTTAGATTTTTTATACCTGTGCCTATTTCCAAATAGTCTCTCATGGATGATCTCAACGAATCGCCCTGATTTGCATTCACCGCAAAATTTATTCAAAACTACAAGCTACGCCCAAATTTGAAGAAGTAAAAATTCAGGTGCAGTTCAATAGTCCGTAAATGTCCTTAGAGGTCACCGGGTACCTTATTTAAATAGTCATTTATAAATTAGCTACAAAAGAGCGTCAATATCGAAAAAGTACGCACCCTCGCTTAGCGTCGAATGTAGGCAATGATCGCAAAAGTAGCCCGCGTAACTCCAATATGGTCGCTAAAGTCTGGGATACGTGAGACACTGCAATTTTGTTTCGACCACTGTCTTCAGCAGTTCTTCGCGAAGAGCAGTGTCACCGTACGAACTTCTTGAATGCTTCATATCTTCTTCCCACTTTGTTAGACTAAGGAATCTTGAAAGTCGATAAAACAACTGGAGGCCAAGATCTGGTCTTCAGTCAGCCGGTTGTTATGTTGCGTGAACGATCGTTGATTTTTGTCGCTGATTCCACCTCTCTTCGGACATTCTGTGCAATTCGGGGATTATAACAAAAACGTGTTTCTTAAACGGTGGAGTGAAATATGTCCAAAAATTTGAACAATATTAAAAACAATAGAAATCGGATTCCAGTGCGTGCTCCACATCTATTTTATATTTAGCAGGAGATCCTATAAAGGTGTGTGATTTTGCATTGTTAATATTTTTCTCTTCGATAACACAAAACAAACGAAAAGATTTTTCACAATTAAATTCTCTGCTCAATGTTGGCTAATTGGATCAGAGGTGATCCCGCTCTAATAGGTATCTTGGCAGAGATGCGTTCAACCGCTTTCAGTGGTATGCTATTAGTTAATTGCTTCTATGATTTCATGTTTTCACACGTTCGTGCCCAGCTTGTATTCATCGTTCAAAGTTTGCAAGTTTGGCTAACTTTCACCGATTTCTGAATATTATTCGTTTATCAGTTCTTTTAAACAGACCACTATCACTTATGACATATTTTTCAGTTTTAACCTGTATTCCATGCCTCTGCCTCTTTTCATTGAAGAAAGCCAACTCAAATGGAGAACTTAAGTGATTTGTAGCGATGGTGATTGTGTGGGTACTTTCTTTACATCATTTTCGTTTTGTTTTTCTTTTTTATATTTTATTCAATTCGAGTACTTTCGAGTTGGCCCTTTGAAGTACCAGTAAAATTCTTGATATTTTTGAAAGTACATAGTGCGAATTGGTCCATTTTATGCATATTGAAAGTAAACGAAAGTTAAATTAGCCGGATTTGCCATACTATATTGAATTTATCAATGAATTCAGCATATTTAGATTTAAGCAATGTAATTATAACATCGCTAGACTTGTTGGTCTGTAATTAAAGAATGCGTAAAATGAATATCAGAAAAGGCTTTAAAATGGTACTGTAAACAAATTTATTTATGCGTCGTCGTTTATTTAGGTACTTAAACATTTTAGATTTTAACATCCTTAATTTCAACTAATATCTCTACATTGTTATTTAATCGATAACAATTGCTTACAAACAAAAATATAATATTAAGTTTTATGAAGCGGCAGCGCAAAACTTTATAAGGACTCGAAAATATTTAACATTTTTAAACAACAATGTCACTATAAAAAATGAGCTCTGCAATAAGAATTATTTCAATGGTACATAATTTTTTAAGCGTATAATTGTCTGGTGGCAAGACAATAAAAAATTTGATCTTAAGAATAAAAAATATACATAAAAGCAAGATTTTATATTAGAAGTCGAATAATAAAAGTAATAAATGAATTGCTTGATTTTAATATTCAAAGTTACTTTCTAAAGAGTATCTCTAATTGTATGTAATATCCCTAATATAAAAAATTCTTTACGAAATTATTATTATATTTTTAATACCTATAAAACCCTTATTGCTTCAAAAACATGCGTTTTTGGCCTTTTATAACTTATTGTTATCTAAAAGTTTCATAATAAATTAAAGCGTATGATGATGACCTTATTGAAATGAAATTATTTTATTCTCCTTAGCCTAACAAAAGGTAAAATCCATATTTTGATAGAGATTTTAAAATTTAATAAACAAAACCATCAAAATATTAACATGTACTCGTATGAGCGTAAATAAAATTTTTTTTTATTTTGAAGCACTTCATATTTCGCAGATGTATTTCTGAGTTTTTCCTTGTTGCAAATTCCACTTTAATTGAGTGTGGTCAGCGCGGGTTATATCGTTTGAATAAAAGAGAGTGCCTATACTTCGTTGCCTGTCCGAATAAGTGAGAAAAAATCAATCATCACATTGTCTTTAGCTTGGATTTTTGAAAAATCTTACTTAACGGGCTGTCCAAACTTACAAGTTTTTTATTGTTAAACGATTTAGAAAATAATTGATTATTTATATTTGTTAACTTGATAGGTGACCTACAAAATAATTGGGCGGTACCTAAAATTTTTACGAAACAAAAATAGAATACAGACCTATTTTCTAAAGTATAAGAATTGAGATCTATAAATTAACACTTCAGAACTTTATAGAATTATTGTATTATTGGCAAATTGTTTAAGTTGAATAAGTCGAGGATTTTTTTTCTGTTAGGAGTAATTTAAGTATTTAAATAGTCAAGATTTATTTAATTACATTTAAAGTTACAATACTGTCTTAACTTTAGAATATAATAAAAGTAGGCTTTTACACAATAACAAACGATACTCGTAATTTCAACTCGACCAAAAAATGTATTAGACTCATAGATTAAGTATAGCTAGTGAGGCAGTTTGGAGTTTATTGGAATGGTTCAATTATAAATAATAATATTATTTTTAGGCCAAACAACCCTTTTTAGGGTTCCGCAGTTAACTTCAGTCCGTCAATGTTTTATTTTAACATCTTCTTCCAGCCTTATATTAAATAAATTAATAATAAATTCTGAATACTGCCAACTATGTACAATTATTTCTTACATTTTAGAATAAGAAATTGTTGAGATATATGCAGATCAAGTTAATTTGCATCTACTCGTAGTAAGTCTACGAAAGTCTACTTTTGTGTGTTTGGCCGATGTTTTATTTAATTTTAATTTGTTCATAGTTATTTTTAGTTATATCTATATGATTTAATCAAGCATTTTAACTTACAACACACTCATATGATAGTATAATTCAGTTGAAACACAAATAGATTCCTTTTTTCCTGAACATTTTATAAAAATCTGAAATATGGGGAAATGAGAAGTACCATACTGAAAAGAGATCTCAACTTAATGCTTTAGCAAGAGATGTTTACTTAGGTTCCATAAAAAGATTTCTGAGTGGCAATTGTCGAAGGCTTACCGCACTTCTTAACTCATCTTTCACTGCTCCGTGACAATGGCTTATCTGGCAACTGGCGAAAAGAGGAATCTTTCAAAATCTCATTAAGGTTTATGCTTCAGGCACGTCCTTCAGATTGGAGAACTTTCCAAGGCGTATGTGGTGGTTATATCAGACTCAATTTAATTTGGCGAACAAGAAATACGAAGGTTAGACTTGCGGTCAAGGTTAAGCGTTATACACATTTGGGGCGAATTAAATGGTTATTTAATTTGTATGCAAATGCTAAAGGCAACATACATTGTATAGCGCAAACATTAGAACAGCAGAAGAGCATGTCTGGAGAGAAAAATGAGCCAACGCCCTTTGATCTCTTTACGGCAATTTATCTATAAATGAATGCAGGCAATTTAGATGTGATCAATTTCTCCTTCTATTGCATGCGAGTAAAAATACTTAAATTGTCATAAAGCTGAAAACTCGATGTGAAATTACTGATATGATACTATAGGCAAGACGAATCACGCACGCGAAAGATAATCGGAGAACAATTTTCAAGGCCGAGGAGAATATTATGAAGCGCACGTAGATTTTCTAAGCTACTTTCCTTTTTACGACTTGAATAACTTAAATGAAAGTTGAAGTTTGAAATATGAGTTGGAAGTTTATTATTTTACCATAAAATTTGATTGGGAAAATTGATGTTTTTCCCAAATTAAATTAAATCTTATTATTCGAACCATAGTAGCAGCACTTGTAATATTTAATGTGTTGAAATTATCGTATCTATTATTTTTGATCCTCTAAAACACAACGAATAGTTTTAAAAGCCTAGAGCGACAATTGGATAATTGAATTCTAGGGTTCTCTTAGTAGGCTTTGTATATTGAAAATGCAAAATTTTGAAGCTATTGGATTTCTTTGATAGTTACAAGAATCAAATAGATTTATTTATTATGCAATATTCATCAAAATACACTGATTACTACATATTTAAACAAACCTTAGTAAAGCTGACCCTTTAACTGACCTTTAGTTAAGTTAGAGTCAATATTATGATCAATATGCAAATTTAACAGGCGTGACATTGACGAAGTCGGTTCTTTCAAACCATAATTAGTATCGTGATAAGGAACAAAATGAAATCGTAGTTTCTCATTAATAATAGGGATACCTATTTTTCTTAATACGACTTTGTTAACTCTCGGTAAGAAATTAAAAAATTTAGAATATATATTTTACAAATAACGAAATTTCGAATACTACTCAATTTTACAAAGCAAATAATTTTACCGAGTACCTAACTTCTATAAGTGTAAAATTTTTTATCTTATAGTTTTCTAAACTTAAAGTAAATTCAGACAAGAAATCAATGAATAAGTGTCTTATTTTGGAAATTTTGTGATCATCATTTTGCCATTTTGGAGGGTATTGTTTTATATCACTTTTCGGTACAAATAATTTTAAGACTTGAATTCCAATTTTTATCGTAAAACGAAAATTTAGTCTTGCCGAATCGAGTAAATTAGAGAAAATTTTAATAATGTATATTTTCATATATCAAAATTGTACTATTTTTAATAATTTCCTAAAAATCTTCTAGAAGGCACATAATAAAACCTACTTTGTTTTTCATGTACCTACGGCAAAATTACTTGCTCTCTTTTAACAATTTATATTTATGGAGTCGAGAAAAGAAAATTTCCCTGTTTTAAACCGCCTGTAAAAAGTTTTATTTCCGCAGGTGTAATAGCATTTTAAAAGATCATCATTTGGTGTAGTTTGCTTATAACGATTCTAAAAAAACTGAAAGGGAAAATATACTCCAAACAAGCCCAATTACAAAAGAAATTGGCGATGCGAAAGAAAGTAAAATTACCCAATAAGATGTGGTTTAATAAAAAAAAGTTTAACTACAAGCCGCATCAATCTGAAAGTAATTTTGGAGACGACTTGTGGGAACCATGTCAATCTTCTAATTTTCAAGTTAAGCAGTTTCCGTTGCACTTCTTCCAATAATTGGGATTCCTCACCTTTTTTACAAGTACACAACCTGTCTTTAAAACAAAAAAGGGACTTGACATTTCGTTAGATCTGATTTCTTCAATTAACCATGACCAAAGGAAGTAGGTTTCCGTTACAGTCAGACAGAAGGCAGTAACCTTGCATCAGATGTGACTCACGCTTTCGAATGCCAGCATCTTTTGCAAAAAGGGAAAGCTTTCTGACAATTTTTTGAAAACGATGAAGATAATAACACCTTATAATACGGAAATTCCGAAGAGAATAGCTTCACTGGATACCTTGCAGCATTCACTAGTGCTCTCCTTTCCAACTAGAAAAAATCCTAATGGAGTCCCATAAATTGCCCACCATTTTTTGTTCTTACGCCTTCGAGCAACACCTACCCATGCGGCTTCTACTGCCGGACATTCAAAACGCAATTATCTTTAAATTTGCCGTGAAGATATTTCCGAATGGTAATCAAACTTGTGGTTATTGAATGCTTCTGGGAATGGTATTTCGCTTCAATTAGATTCATCATTTAGAATAGGAGTTTGCTGAAGTATGCGAATTTCTTTCAGCACTGTCGACTACCGACGATATGTTTGAAGATCTCAATTTTACAAATTGAATTTTTTAAGGAGTTGTTTTGTCAAAGCATTTATAATGATACTGCAAATATTTTGATCAGTATTGAGCAAAATATTGGCAAATTTGTCTACAAATAGGGTATGAAAAGGCTTCAACAACGTTTAAGGTTATTTTAAATTAAATTAAATTATCAGTGGACAATGTTTTTCGTCAAATTAAAAGAGACAACTTTTATTGTATGGATATTTTTGGCTAAAATTGAACAAAGCATAGGTTGTTAATATCAGCAATAACAGTGTTGTTCTCAGTGTTGTTTCATGTAAATTGTTAGATAATTATTTATTTGGTTTAAAAAGATTATTGAAATTTCCCCTTCCTTCAGTATACATGCATATTTATTTTAAGTATAAATGAGTCAAAATGAAGGACCGATTTTACCGAAATATATTATTTAAAAAGGAAAACTCAATTTCACATTAACATCTTTTGAGTTAAAATTCTCTTATTATGCAAATTCTAATGAAAACATTCGACTCTTCATAACGAAATTGCTTTGTATCAAAAACGGATGTGATGATTTTATCTGATATTTTATATTTAAATAAAGTATTTTCATTATTTATATATACGAAATGTGAATTATCCGAATTTTATAGGATTAGTCACGAGTTTTTGATGTAGTGAAATTATGGATGCTGAACAATACTATTTAAAAAAGAGTAATAATAAGTATGTTTTGAAGGCTATTCGGGAAACATACATGCAAGTTGAAGAAATACATTCTTCTGTGTCCTTCAATATTTGTTCCTTCATGAATTCTTAAAAAATAATATTAACTAATTGGGGAATGAACGTGCGATCAACTCGAAAGTAACCTATCAATTTGTTTGCTGTTGGAAAATATTATTTCTTACACTATCCCATTCTTCACTTTAGTCTTCTATTTAAATAAAAATATTTGAATAATAAGTTACGTGTCATACTTTTAAAGTTCTCAGCATTATTAACGTTGTCGACGACAATACTAACATCATCTACCGTCATTTTAGAATTAATTAAATATTTATTTTCTAAAGAATTCGCAAATTTATCATAAATTACATTGATTCTTATGCAAATAAAAATTTCTCAGGACCTTCTAAATTAAAACTACCAGGGCATATTCCAAAAATGCGTCAAACAATCTCTTCTTGCGCCAAGGTTTAAACCCTAATCATTCTTCTTCATTTGAAGACCTATCTTTGAAATTCTCATTCACCAGTTTAAATACGCACAGCTCAAGTAGCATAAAACTTTCTAAATGGTAAACATTTAACCATTAAGATAGCCCAACATCACTGGTCAAGAATAATAACTGTGTCCTCCTTACCATGATTCCTATTATCTGCCTTGGACTTTTTATTCGCAACATTAATACCGCACGGAAAAATAGATGAATTTCGCTTTCGGCATTTAATAGAGGAAGCTAACAACATTCTCCGAGTTCGCGAAGAAAAATGTCTCAGCCGAAATACATAAAACACAGAAAATGCGTTTACGTGATATTGTCAACGAAACTTTCATTTTATCACACCAACACCCCTAATGCTCACAAACAAAAAGAAGAGGAAATGTTTACAAGCATCGTTTGCTTTCAGGTTTCCGTCTTCTTCAAGAGGAAGAGACGACCACCGTCGCCGGACAGCAGAAAACCCGGAGATATCTTGAGGAGTGCACACGGCGCAAGAAGACACGAAGCAGCAGACAGACATCCGAACCGCACCAAGTCAGTAGTGCCAAGGTTAACCTAGGTATTCGTGATCAACGCGAAATCACCTATGAAGAGAGCTCTAGGAACAACCGGCTTTTTGGGCTCCATGCTGGCGACATTCCGCCCGTTGTATAAGAGACTAAATATAGTAGCCGACTAAGTTTATAGTGAAATTGTGCATCGTTCGAAAGATGATTTCCAAATAAATATGCTGAATTTTTGCGCAAAATGCAGTGCAGTGACCAAACGAGTTGCGCTTTAAAAATGAAGCTAAAACGCATTCGCACCTGGCTCACGTCGAGAATGATGGTCAGTAGGACAGCGATCGCGATGTGTGCTTTTTTTGCAATTATTCAGGTTTGTGCTGGTGAAGTGCGTGATGAAAATGCAAAAAGTAAGAATATAGATGTAATTACCACACCAATGACTCCCATCACCCAGTATGTTTTACCGGTGACCAAACTCTTCCTGCCTAGTCCTAACTTTGTAGCAAAACCTGTGAATAATAATAGTACTGAAAAAATTAGTGGTAAGCCCAAGCAACTATCCACTGGAAATGAATTATGGGACGGAATTATTGGAGATTGCTACCGAAAGCCGACATTCTCGTGCTTTCAGAAAAATGTTTATAATTATCTGGACTCCACTATAATTTCATCCGACGTGAATGTGACGAACCGAATAAAGTTCTTAAAAAATAGTAACAAATACAGCAGAGAAGCTAACGAACCGGTTAGCGAACCTGATGAGGAGGCGCGTTCAGGTAAGCCACCACTTTATTCCTGTAGAATTTAATAAGAGATTTACTAGCATAAAATAGTTTTTATTCGTTTGGAGTTAACAAAGTTAATCTAATTGTTAGTCAACCAAAAAAGAGATGCCATTATGGTGGTATGGCATATTTTCCATATCAACAAGTTTAGCATTATATACATACTAATAGCAGAGGTTAGAAAAAACAATATCTGTATGTTAGTAATAATTAATACTTATTTATAGACCAGAAATATTAGTTTGATGCTTTTGTTACCGTTTTCTGTACCTATTCTGAAACCCAACCTATAAAATTTCAAAATTCTAAATATAAGGTGTCGGTATCTGCATAATTGACACCTTGAAAGATAATATTACTAACACATGACTGTATCTGTATGAGTTGAGACTTGGACTGAATCCACTATTAATCTCAGAAAACTTCTTCAACTAAACTGATATAACGATTACTGTCTTTAAAACGCCTTTGGCTAAAGCGAAATAAAACAAAATTGCAAAGATTAAAGGTGTTGTTTTAAATAACCTTGTAATGAAAGCATGGTTCATGGTAATCGGATTTAAAGCTTCTACTTTTACTTCGCTATTTCAAACTAACTCTCATATAAACGATTCAGGTTGAATTAGATTTTCTGCTGTTTAGATTTAGGATCCAGCAAGATGTTATTACAAGTACATTATTTTAATATTAACAAAAACTAAAGGTTTACATGCTTACTTAAGAAAATTCCAAAATTTTCCAGTTTTGGATTTAAAGGCTATAGACTTATGAATTTACTAACTCGTGACTTGTTTATTGCTATTTTCATTTTTCTTATTAAGTTACTGTTTAGAAGGACAATATTGGGTATAAAAAATTTTATTTTTTTATATTTGTTTGTGTGTAAATTGTTTGTTAATATAGCCATCATCAAATTTTTTTAGTTGACTTGACTCAACCTGAATCACACTTACACCATTACTTTTATTTAGTATTTTATTTATCACAACTTCCGAACAACAACAACCGAATTTTAAAGCTGACTTTATTATAGAAATAGAATTAAACCATCAGTTTTATTAAATTAGTATTTTTTGCATCTAACAAAGTACTTTCTTATCAGGTGTCTGAATTTTTCTCTGAATCTAAATAAAATATATTTGTAAACATACATTTTTTTAATAAGGCTTTAAAACTAAAATTATGAATACTTTTTTGGTTTTTTCTATCTATGTATCATTACTTAAAATGTATTGAATTTTGGTTTTCTATGGATATAAGTTATTGAATACAGAATATCATTTTCAAATATCATCGAAGATAGCAACATAATAAAATTATGTTGTTCCTTTCTTCAGAATCAAACTAAAAAATTACCAATGAAAATAATTAATAAATCTATACACAACAAAGTAAATATTACAGCACTAACATCGTTACGACGGTGGTTTTTAATATATAATATTCTTAATAGAAATTTTTGAAGGGAATATTCTTTGTAAGATGTAATTCCGTCTCTATACCTTCCTAAGTAAATATGCGCCTGTAATACTGAATTACAACTTGAAAACAAAGCAAAACATAAAATTTAAAATAGGCTAGAGTTTTCCCTGAAATAAAGTTGGAATCGTTTGTTTCATAACTTGACGACCATTGAAAAAATCATAAAACATTCACAGATTCCCACATTGAGGAAGTGACAAACGCCATGTACGGAAAAAGCATGAAATTTATGATGACACACGATCTGGAGTTGAAGCTTCCAGAGATTCTCTTCGACGGAGCAACATTTCGTGTATCACCCAGGGCCTTAGAGGGAAATGGTGCTATTGTAAAATTGGAGCTCGTACCGAAAACGGAAATGGAGGTCCGTGAAACCGGCCGGATTTTCAAAAAAAAACTTCGTAAGACTATTTATATGTTTTAGGTTTAGGCAAATAACCCCAACAGCTTTTATGACTTTCAGAAAAAATATTCCATAGTAAATTGCTACTAGCATTTCTCGCACTGGTCGTAATTATAAAACTACTCAAAGTCAAATTATTCTGGCTACTTCCGCTGATAGTCGGCGTCACCACAGCAAAGAAGCTAATTTTAAAGTTCCTGCTTTTCCTGTTCCCAGCATTAGCACATATCTTCAAGCTGTGCTCCTACTATCACACAAATTACCATCACACGAAGTTCCATCAACACCATCACCACATCAACCATCACCACACGGTAAAGTCCTGTTTTTATTTTAATGACTCTTCTAAATTATAGTCTAAAAATAAGTAGATGCATAGCATTTTGTTGCAAATCAAAACAAATTACGTCTTTTGGTCCAAATGTGGGTCAAAATATGAAAAAGCGCTGAGGCGCACTCCAACATTGGCGGGGCCAAACGCGGTCAAAGCGTGAGCGCGCGTTTCCAGTGAAAGTTGTTCTATAAAAACGCGCGCTCTGCAGTCGATTGACGTAGACTTCAAAATTTCCCGTTGATAAGAAGCTAAAAAACAAAACATAAAAACATTTAATGATGATTAATCATTTGCAGGTCGTTCCTGTTTGGTACACCGATCACGAGCATGCACCGATTCACGCCCCTGAAATAATTTACACGAATCCACCAAAGTCGGTACCACACGAATTCATCCATGGACCTGCGGGACATGACCACTTCTCCACCGGATGGGAGAATTCTGGACCAGGACTCGGATCAGAGTAATCCCTGACATGGTCTTCCTTAGATTCACATAGATAAATTATTCCTTTTCCCTGCCCGTTTAGATACATTAGTGATATCCATCGCAATGCGCACGTAGATTCGGCAGGCTTCAAGCCAAAATTAGACGACGCAAACGAAATCAATGCATGGGGCCTGGCCACCACACACTCCCCGTCTACTAGTCATAGTTTTAATGTGAACCCATTCCTTCAAGACCTTCCCAGGTTGGCACAGTCTCGCGTGAAAATTTACAGTCTTAGACAACTTTCTTTTTAGCGCTATCAATCAAAAGGTGAAGCCTTACAGCCCTGGTCCGGTATTTGTAGGATCTCAAAAGAATTCGCCTGTCGCGACGCAAATTGCTGCTCAGTACGACCCGGGCCTAAATCAACAGAACATGGTAAGTTGGCACAATTTCCCTTTGACCATCTTTTTACCTCTTCAAAACTTTCATTCATTACCAAACTACCGGCGAGCTTCCTACGGGGCGCACCGTCTGAGGATGCATTAATGGCCCCTTACCTGGAATAGTGCTAATCGGCTTAATTAGCATTCGAATAGTGACGTCGAAACGAATGCTTGTTAATTTTCTTAAATTGTACCTACATACGACCACCACGATAAGATGCGTTTAAGAGACAACTTTTATTATATGCTGCAGTTGCAACTATGTATGTTGACGAGCTAAGCTAAAGCATTAAAAACAAACAAAAAAACTCGAGATAGTAGATTTATTGCTTTCAACAATTTCTTCGAAGCACACTCCTCCAATTGCAAGAAAATTGCTTACACATATCGCTATTCGAGTTTTTATTTCCTCCTCGTAAATTAACAAATTAAAAAATTAGCGCTAGTCATACCGGATGATTATACCGCTTAATTGAATAATTCATACTTTAAGGAGCTTAATGAAAGCTCGTTGGATGAGAATAATTGCAATAATTAAATGTTGGTAACAGTTCCTCGCATACGCATATCGCTATTTTTATACTGTTTCTGTTAAACTAATTTAGGGTAACTACCTCACTAGAATGCGATCAATAATATTGGAGGCAACTACATTTCATCACAGAAATGAAAAATTAATAGTCATTAACCCATTCGCTGGCAATCACGAGTATATTCGTGGCAGTTGAAAATTTGGCTGAATATGCTCTCGGCAGCGAATGGGTTAAGCACCGAGTACAAGTTTAAATCATCTTTCCTTAACTTTAAATCTCATTTAAATTAGACCTTAAGAGGTGAGTCTTGGTACAAGAGGGGAAAAGAGTATGAGGAACGGAAACCATGCATAACTCTTTACATAAGTCGGTCAACATAAATTTTACAAACGAACAAGTACTTTATCATTTTTAAAGGACTTTTTGAAAAATCATTAAAATATAACAAATTATCAGAAAAAGCTTAAAGTGGCTCAAATAAAAGTTTGAGCTCAAGATATGACAGGCTTTAACACTTTCGATACAGTGCAGTTCGCAGAATTCAGTTATCTCCATAAACACATAATTTTTATTGTATGAAATGATGAATAAAGAGAAAAGCAATGAAGCACTTTGTGACTGCCCTAAATAATATATGTAATATGTATAATATAATACAATGCAATATTATGATTGCCATCAGCCTTTTGTTTTTTAGTAGATATTGTTTAAATATAATTAGTTCGCTCAAAATAAAATTGAAATTTATTTTTACTTTATATTAAAATAAATTAAGATGTCACGGAGTACGAAAAGAAAAAATTTCAAATTTTTTTTGCTGATCTGCTTAAAAAGTTTTTAATACATTTAATATATATTCTTCTTTTGCAAGTCAAGCCATAATTCTAATAAACTCTTCTTTTCAAATATTACCAATTTTTGTGCTTTATTATTGAATATGAAATACAAAATATAAATGAAAATTTAAAAAGAAGCCAGACAAATGCGAGTAGGAGTCTCGTCTTGAGAAAAATGTCTTGACGATGAGACAATAAAGGTTTTCGCTTTTTCATTCTGTGATACCTTAAAACCTTAAAATTCTTTTCGAAATTATATAAAATCGAAGTATGCAAAAATTTAATATTTTACTCATTATTTATTAGAATACCCTCTAAGATAAATTTTTCATATAATCTATTATAATTTCGCCATTTTCACTGATTACATCCAATTTGAATGTTACCCCCTAAGATAAATTTTTCATATAATCTAATTTCGCCATTTTCACTGATTACATACAATTTGAATGTTACAAAAATGTAAAATAACGTAACATGAAATGAAAGCGCCTATAACTTCCGCTAAAACCCGTTTTGGCTTCAATTAGAAGACAAGTATGTACAAGTCTGCAAATTAATTACTAGTGGATTTCTTCATGAATTTTTGAAATATTCACAACCGATACCTATCTACATACATTCTTTTGCATGCATCCAGGCCTCTGAAATAATTGCAACCTATTTATCTATAAAAACTTCAATAAAACGCTTCTTTAAATTTTCTCTTCTGAATCACCTGAAGTCAATATCTTCTAATTGGCATTAATTTTCTCTTTTCCCAAAGGCACTCTTTTTTTATGAAGATGGTACCCATGAGCCCTTTCGTCGTTAAAATAGTTGGTGTGTTACAATTTCACTACCGTAAAATTGGTGATAATGAGATAGCGGTCTTTATAATTATCTTTTACATTTTCAAACATTGTAAGTTATTCGAATTTTGGGTAAAGTTAGTAATTTAATTGCATGATAACGACTTGTGGTACCTTTCTTGAATTTCACTGCATGAAACCGTGCAGAAAATCAAGTTGCAGACAATACTTTATATCTGATTATTCTTCAGTTAACGTTAGATGCAACTGGAGCATATTATTTTGCAGACAAGCAATCGCCCCTTGGCTCTGAAGCAGTGAAAATAGGCGATTAACACTGGTTCGATTATGGCATCGAACGTATATAAATACGCCCTTAGCGATCACAATATAAGGCTACAGTTCGAGGAAATAAAGTGGAAAGGTGATCGATGTAAATTGGGGCAATTTGTTAGTTTTCACTTAGCCTCGTTACCACGGGAACGAGAACTAGTTATTTGTGGTCAATAAAACCCACAAAAAACAAGAACTGCGGTGAGTAGTTGCACTACAAGTTCAGGTAGGCTACTCTTTAGTATTTGCTTTGATCGAACAGTTTCTGTAATGCGGTAATTACCACGCATACCTCATGAATGACTTTCCGCTCGAAGATTCTTCGATTCGTTTTTATCCGGCAGGATGTATTCATGGCGTGCTTCCTGAAGATGCAGACTGTGGGAGACGTCGGAGGCTTCGCTGACTCCAGATGACACACTTTTGCTTACGGCTTGAGTGGGTCTTCTTGATTGGAGGCGATATTCTTGCTTTCCTCGCTAAGGGTCAAAGAGAACAAGACATTTTCACACAGTAGCGACTTTTATTTTTTTTTTTGATTTCGCAGATTCGAGACATCCAGCGATCTCAAGCTCAGGTGAAAGAAGCACTTAGAATTCAAGCCGAACAGAAGCTGGTGGCTCATCAGCAGAAGATTCTTCAGCATCAGCCGTTCGTGCAAGACGTGGAGGTGACTAAGCCCTCGATTGTCATTTTGCCGAAATTTACAATGGCAATGGTTTTAAACTTTTCTGTTTTCTTATCTTTCAGCCGCTAATGCCCAAAGGCTACGATTCGTTCTACAGTCCCATCCTTAGTAAAATGGACAAAATCTTTTTACAGTTGGGATTCTCAGATGACCAATGTAAAGAAAGGCTGGTTTGCAGCATGTACAAAAATCCGGCCCGTTATAGTCCGCACAGCAATTTTATCTCAGCTGAATTAAGCAGGTAAGTTGGACTGAATTAGCGGCTAGACAATAGCCGGTTTCTGATGTCGCAACATGCGTAACGGGTAATTGTTCTAAGATTTGTTTCTTATATAAGAACACTGCATTGTCAGCGGATGAATGATGATCGTTTTTATGGTAACAAAATCGAAATTTCGGGAATTCTTCTTCTCTTCATCCACCTTATCTCTGTTGTCATAATGAGTAGCACGTCCGCTACATTAAGACGGACCAGGACAGGGATCTAGTAAGGGGATCTTATCTTCTTTTGGGAAGACTTAGAAGCTAAGGTGAAGACGATTTCAATTAAGATATAAAATAGAAAGACTAGAACAGTTACCAGTCCATTGCATCATTGCACGATGTTTTAGTCACTGAAATTTGCTATGGGAATCATTACTCCCTGTACTTTCAAAAACATTTAATCTTGACTACTCTGAATTACTATAGCGGTCAAAAGCATTTCGAATAATTAAGATAAATATCTTTATAGCATTTTCTCTTCTTCACAAAATGTTACAACAAAATAATAATCTATATCGTGAAACAGCTCCTACATTGCCCAACCATTAATTAATTAATTAAACCCTTCCTATATTTCTTATTTTTAAATACATACCTGACTAGCCAAGCCGAAAAAGTGAAATTGATTCTTCAAAGCTGAGAAAGTGATTTTCGTTTTTGATCATGTAGATCTAACCTTGATTTCTAATTTTTGGTTCTTTGCGATCAATCTTAATAGTCTTTCAAAGGTAGATAAAAAGATCAATGGAAAATGTTATCCATCGATGCATTTTAGATATAAAAAGTTTTCATCTCTCGAACGTAATGAAAAGCAAACCTCAAAAAATGAAATATTTTTATTAGCTTTTCAGAGTCTTAGTAGATAGTAGCTTCATTCAATCGAAAATTTAGGTATGCTATTTGCCCAGAATTAAATTTGCACAACGCTTGAAGTAGGTATGTTTTCAGTTTTTAATTTTGCACATTTTAATTCTTATCTTGCACTTTGTACAATATATTATTCTGAAGAATTTGATTTTTTTAAAAAAGTCAGAAATTCTTGTTAATTTCCCAGCTTTAAATTCAATTAATCGCTAATCATTTTATCCCAGCCAAAGTAAAAAGTTGAAGTGTATACCTGATAATTTCTTCATGCATATGAGTATCTATTTTTCGCATTAGCACTGCACCTCGGAACAACTATGAGGGCACCTTCTTGGCGCTAATTTTCTAAATCAGTAGACCAGGAAGACCGTCTTTCGTTCTGATGCAATCGTATTTCTAAAAGTGCCTCATATCCATCGTTATCCAGTCGGATTAGTCCACATACACGTTCCAACTGATTCTCAATTATCTAGTCAGCGACTCAATTAAATTGTGGGTGCTCGTGGTTTGGCAGCGATAATAGCGATTTCTCCCACGACAGATTTGAACCAAGCAATTACGGCACTTGAGACGTGGTGAAAATCGACAAAGCGCAGCTAGCCATACATAATCAGAGTCATTTTCCGCACTCTGACTGAATGCCAAGTTCACGGTTCAGGTAACTACAAAACATTATTGTTGCCATTCTACGTTATTATGGGGGAGTAGGTACCTGCCGGGCATGGCTATGAAAGTCCACATAAGCTTGGAGCTTACCTTCTACTTTTGAAAATATTTCATAAGTGGTTGCAGACCGCTAATCCCTTAATAATGCAGTAAAATATAAATCTTTTGAGCTTAATGCGATAGGAGAGGATTTGCCACTTTTGGGTGCAAAACTTTTTAAGCTAATAGCAGTTATTAAATAAAGAATGACAACTTAGAAGTTTGTACCTTAGTCGAATAAATTTTGAATAGAAGATCGACGTCTGATGTAAGTTTTATAGATAAAAAACTATTAAATAATTAATTTAATAAAATATAAATTGCATGCATTTCAGAACTCTGAAATTATTATATCAGAAGCGTCATATAAAAAGACTAATTACAACTTACAACTTATAGGGATTCACAAACTCTATCATATTTCAAAATTTGGTATAATAAATTTCCAGACATATACTTGAAAATGCGTCAAAAACATTTTCCTCTCATCCTTATCTTGGAAACTACTAATAAAGCTAAATATATTAAAGAAACAGTGCTACCCACACTGAGAAAAGGGTTCATTTTATTCTTAACAAATTTTAAGGTTGATAGTGGCAAAATAAATATCTGGTTATTGCTGGATTGCCTTGAATCTCAAAATGAAAATTTACTTAAACGCAATGAAAAAAGTACCATAATAATTAAAAGATGAACCCAAGTCCCAACCACCAGCAATTACAAATTACAAACGTTCTCTGAAAGTAGTGTGAAATTGCGAAATGCTTTTAAAGTGCAATAAGCCCGAATGTGAAAATAAAATGAATTTTTATCTGGGAATGGTATTTTTTAAAACTTTCAGCTTACTGCCGTATACAGTGAACGTGCAAATTTAAATGTACAAAGCATAACGACAGACTTTGTGATGTTCATTTAATTTATGATACAAAAGATAACAATGGACTTGTACTCTTCAGGGAATAATGTTTACCTGACAAAAACAGAAATGATTTCACTTAGGGAACAATGTCCAATCTGTTTTATTTTTATTTTTGTCTTTCTATCATCGCTCTTCAGGAGCTCATTATGCAAAATGCGTACAGAATTTTTGTCATATTTCATTATGGTTGGAATTTAATATAATTTCGCAGAACTCGGAGATTTATATTCCCACTATATTATGCCTTCGAATTCCTTTATTTTACATTTTTAACATTTTCTGAACATACATATCTCTGAGGGATTGCAGCACAGAAGTTATTAAAATTTTAAAAATACTTTCCCTACAGGGATACAAATGAGCTCGAAAATCCACCCTCAACGAATGCGGCCATGGTGAGGTTCTACCGATTCGTGCAGGCCGCCCGGGAGGGCCAAGACGGCCGCGACTGTTTGCAGCTATACCCCCAGTGTTCCATAAGCACGGAATGACGGAATGAGTTGAGATAGGTTTAGTAAATGCATTAGTGTGTGTAGATGTAAGTCCCTGGGTATAAAAGTTGAATATAAAATAAGTGTAATTTTTGTAAAATTTCATTATGGAGGAGCTTTCTGGGAAGGTTCATGATTACTCTTAGTGCTGCGCTTAAAACTATTTATTTATTTATTGATGTATTATGAATGTGCTGTTAATTTATTTATTTATAGTTTAAAAGAAGAATATCTTAGGGAATCTTTTGCGGTGTTATTTAATTAAATGTATAAGTTTTAAAGGAATAGGCATCCTCTTGGCTTTAATAAAAGGAAATGTATTTAAAAGAAGGTTCTGTTGTTTTAATACCTTTTAATTTTATTTGGCAGTACACAAAAGTAAGATGTAAATCTAAAAGAGGACCGGACAATATGCTGGACACAAAGCAAACTAAAAAACCCAAAAAAGCTTGAGTATTTATGTTCAAAAATCAAAACAAAAATAGAGTACATTAAGGACACATCTACCCTTTTTTAGGGTTCCGTAGCAAAACAAGAAACCCTTATAGTCTCGCCATGTATGTTCGTCTGTCCGTCCGTATATTACAGTCATTTTATTCGGAGACTTAGGAGGACTACAGCGCTGAAATTTGATACACATATAGATAATTATACCCTCTACAAAGTTATGTATTAAAATTTTGAAAAGAAAAAAAAATTAAGGCTACCTCCCCTACATAAAGTGGGGATGAAAAAAAAACTTTACTTACCCCATCAACTGGGGTATCGTTGAAAAGGGAATTTAAAATCATTACTAGGTTTCTTAAACCGTTTTTCAAAATTATGCCCTGTTTTTGAAATATTCAACTCCAAATTGTCCATTTTCGATTAGGTCTATGTCGTCTAAGATATCACCCCGAACGCTATTTTGGAAAAATCTGTAAATATCTAGAATAGTAGCACCACATAGACTTAAATTACTTTTAAAATTAACACACCATGTTCGGGAAAAAGACCGCGCGCGCGTTTGCACGCGTGTGCAGGTCTGTATGTTTATGCACAAATATGCGTATGTTCATGTATGTATTTATATATATACATTGTTATTTTATTTAGCATTGTATTATTCGTATTTTATCGTTTGTAGTCAGCTACGGAACCCTACACTAAGCATGACCCGACATGCTCTTGACCGCTTTTATAGACCAAATTGGGTTAAATTGAGATTTGGAAGAGACCTCAGCGTCTCAGTCCACAGTTGACTTTTTAGCTGATATGATGAACTGTGATGAAACATTTTCATGTACTGGACGTGAAATAGAAACATTAATAGACGTTTCGATTTCAGAAACACAAATATTTTTTAAGACTAACACTTGATCAGATAATTACCTATCCAAATTATTATGTTTTTGTATCTGCCCTTTATTTATATGTATGTATTAAAAATGTTGAAAATAATACCAGTTTACGTTTAATTCATACCTATAAAAAATCTTAAAAGAAATCAAAAGTCTAATGATTTTTTAGAGTTTTAACAACAAAAATGTATGTCGGCGATTCAAGCAATACATATGTACATGTGAATTATGTTGCACCTTGCTATTTATTACTTTTCCCTCTTATAATTTTAGCCGCGTAATGAAGCTTTTGTTTCTTGATTCGATATCAAGATGAAATCGATAATTTGTAGTTGCGCTGCTTATTTAATTTAAGTTGCCGTAGAAGTAAAAAAACCTTGAACTTATATTTATAAAAGTTTCTTACGAAGTTTGTTCAATTATCATTGGTCCAAACGAAGGCTACAGCTAGAAGGTCATGAACATCGCCAACAGCCTTTTGAGCGGGATAAGTGTTAAAAAAAAGATTAATGATTTAAATAGAACTTTTGTGGTTTTCTACATTTTCGATTTTATTAATTTTACTTTTAGACACTTTAAGTTTATTCACAAAGTTTTTTACTGAGACTTGTCATAAAAGAGAAATACTTCATAATTTTAATTGGAAATTAAGTTGCCGTACCTTCTTCCAAATATATTGAACATATGTAAAAACTGCAAAACGCCACAAAGTTTTGTTAAAAGTTGTATAAATGCCTACAATTTTGCTTATTCTAATTCTAAACTACTCAAAAACTCCAGAGCTTCATACTTTATTCTTTGAAATCGAGTAGTCAGTCTTCTATTTGATAATAGATAGAATAGAATTTGGCGTATATTGCAGCGCGAATGACACTCTCACTTTACGGCTTCAACAGTAAGTTTTTACATTTTTAACTCTTTTCAGAAAAGTAAAATTCTGCATTCTGGAAAAACAAAATGTTCAAATAAATTTTAAACCATTGAACTTTGTATAAATCCATATACGACTCAAAGAGGTGATGTGCTTTAGTCGTAGGCTTAGTTTTAATCAAATTTCATGTTTGTCTATCGAAAGATGTGAAAATAGAGTTCCATTGAGTAACTATAGGAAAACATTTTCATAGAAGTTAACTTTGTTCAGCTATATCTTCACATATTACGATGATAATCCAAAATTTTTTTTTTTTTTTTGAATTTCTTCCTGACTGTCTTTACAAATACTAAGAGCACTTTTCCACAACGAATTCTGTGACTGTGGCAGATGATCAGACAGAAAGACACGACGGAATAATAAGATCATATTAATATCTACAAAAAGCATAAGTTTTCTACACTAAAAACATATTACATGTTCTACACACATAAAGCATAGAATAATTTTTAAAATAAATTTACAGAAACTTTGAGCACAAAATGTAAACGTGTAAAATCGTTACTGAATGCCTTTCATATATTAAAGAATTCGGTCAACACAGCCGGACACATCTCATCATTAGACATTAACACTATTTCGAAAGAAAATGTCTCCAAAAATCTGTCTCACTAGTCCACAACCAAATCACAGCTTGTTCTCCTTTAAAAAATGCCTTATTGGTCTATTTCAATTTTGCACTATTCGAACCTAATGAGCCCATCGACTAGAAATCTTCAACTATGTCGCCCTGACTGACGGAGGCTTGTTTACCAGTGCTTTGTGTTGACACTGAGCATGCAATTGAAATGAAAATTGATTCGAATCGAAAACTGTCCACCTTAGAGTTAGTAATGTGCATCACGTCCCAACCTGATTTCCCTCTTCCACTATCCGGCCAGCGGTCGGGACCACTATCACTGACCATTTTGAACCGCGGGTATGCCAAAAATGACCGCACCGGAATTTAAAATTCGATCAAGTGCCGATGTCGCGGGAGCCCTTGTATAAAAACCATGGCCAACTATTAATCAAACGCAAATTTGATTGGGTTTCCTAAGCGTTCACACTTTGAATTTTTTTTTTCTGTTCAACATCGTGCGAGGTCCGCGGAGGAACATGATACGTTTCGGAGTTGCAATTGTCCTCATAGGAGTAGCCTTAAGTGGATGCAGTGCCGAATTGTCAGCAGCACAATTAGCCGCGGACATCTACAAGACATGCTTAAGTGACTTTTCGACGTCCTGCGTGAAACCGAAGACGCTGGGATGGATGAGCAGGGCGGTGAAGTTGGACGAGATTAAGATCACCGAGGACCTGTCCATAGTAAAGACTGGAAGTGATGAACCGCTCAACTTTTCGGAGCAAAGAAGTGCCGATGCACGCGTCGAGTTTTTCGATAGAATCGATAGTTTCCTTAGCACGCACGCATTGAAATTTAAAGCACCTGAAGCTCTAAAATCGGAAGAAGCACGTTCACTTTTCCCATCATCCATCCTGAAAAATAGTCTGGCCGAAGACCTCCAAGTTCCTTTGACCGACGGTAATGCCGTAGAAGGTATGTACAATTTTAAAATTCTAAATTTCAATATAAATTGAAAAATTTATTTCTGTAGGTCGTGGATTTGTTAAAAAGGTGATGATACCATTTCTTCTCGGTCTAAAGTTCAAGACAACTGTTCTTGTTCCTCTCGCGTTAGCTTTAATTGCTTTGAAAACATGGAAAGCAATGACACTCGGTCTCCTCTCGCTCGTACTATCTGGTGCTCTAGTCATTTTCAAGATTGCTAAACCAAAGGTAAAATTCGGAAGTTAAATACTAAAGATTAAAAACTAACACTTCTTCCTTTTTAAGGTTGTCAACTACGAGGTTGTTCATTATCCACACCATTATGAACATCATGTTGACCATATACCTCATCATGTTGACCATATACCTCATCATGTTGATCATATTGCTCATCATGTAGATCATATACCACACCACTTGGAACATCATGTTGATCACATCCCTCACCACGTCGAGCATATTGAACACATTGACCACATTGCTCATCCACCTGCTCATGGATGGGAGCCACATGGATGGGCGCGCCAAATTGACGCACAGGACCTTGCTTATGCTGGACAAATTTAAAGAATTTCTCTAGACCAAACGAATGATAGTGTACCTAAATTATTTATTTCTTTAATAAATTATTTATTTGAACAAAAAAAAATGTTTTGTTTAAAAAAGGAAGCCCAAACTTCCGAGAAGTAATGCTACCTTAAACACAAAAATACTACTTTTTTTTTACTTAGTACTACTTTCCCCAGAATTTTTAGATTAAAAAAAGTCGCTATACTTCTATTTTGATAATTTTTTTTTATTAAAGTCCATTCAAACTAGAATTATAATGGAATCAGTGCAAAAAGAATAGAAAGAAGACCACTTTTATAGAGTTCTGCACTAGGAACAAACGAAATCCTTATAGAATCACTCATATTCGTCCGTCTATCTGTCGCCACCACTCGAAGACTCCTTTAAATGAAAGGTAGATTAATCATAACGTATTCAATTTTAACGAACTATCCTTCAATGACGCTTTAGCCTTGGTTTTTAAACATCACAGTTCCATAAAAATATTTTTTTCTTTTTTAACGTTTAGTTATAAGTATACAAGATGTTTTGAAAATACGTTTTTTCGTGACCATTACTCTCAGGATTAGGCTCATCAGATTAAAAGAACAGAACTTTATATTTGATTTTTTCTTTTAAAAAGTCAACACAACTTCATAACTTTGGATATTCTAGATGTATTATCCTTTGAAAAGTCGCAAAACGACAATAACAATAAAATCTTTTTAAAGTCATGAACAGATATGAAAATCAGCTCACTTTGCTCTATCGTTATGCATAACTGTCTCCAATTTATGTCTCGTAATTGGAGGAAAATTCTTCCATTTATTTAAAAGAAAAAATTGTTATTTCATTCTACATACCCGATTAATTTTGTGCGGAAGATACCAAAAGCTGTATGTCATGGGAGGTTTTTTATGTCGTAAAAAGTATTGAAAAGGAAGCTTTACGATGAAGTTTCCCGAAAGAAAGTTACATCCAGAAAAAAGAATTTCCCTCATCTCATTCTGCCCATCATATTGATTACCATGCTTTTATCGACTATATTTTCTCGGAAAATTTTCCATTCTTCCGATTTAGAATTTCAATTAAAATCATCCATTATAGGCATGTGTTTTTACACGTGTATCACAATCTACAAGAAGAAATAAAAAAATATATCCGCCAATATAATTTAAATCCTTCGGATCCTGAGAAGAAAACCTAAGTGCCTCTTATTTGTGATTACGTGAGAACAATCAAAAGTGAAAACTCATCTTACCTCGAATGGTTTTAAAACTTTTTTATTAACATTAACTTGACAGAATTCTTTGAATTTGATGCGCATGGGGGAAATTTGCGACGGGCAATATCAAGACTCTAGAGAGTATAGATAAGTCTAGAATTACAAAATGTGAGTTGAAGTTTGCAGTATTAAGTTACCCAAGATTTCCTCTTATTTATTTAGCGTCAATAAGGTGATCTAAAGGACTAACTAAGTGGTCTAAGTCACTTTAAAAAATCATCATAATATAATTTATTTTATAGACTGTGATACGTCATAATTAAAAAAACTTGTTTAAACACCAATGATTATAAAGGAGCCACTTAGCATAGTACATACAGTACAATTAACGCAAAATAAAAACAAGTTGTAGCAGTCGTAACATAATAAAATATATGATAATACAAGTTTTTATGGCATTCTACTGTGTATAATTTAAGCATTGCATAAGTTAATTATATTTGCTCGAGCCATTATATGGTAGGTAACAAAAAACTAATTGTCTGCTTTGCTCACAACTTGGATAAAGTGTGCCATGAAGCAGAATGCTAATATTCTTTTATATTTGCTTTCTTCTAGTAAGGAGAAAATTATGTGCACATTCTGGAAATAACTAAGTATCTAAATACCTGCACCTAACAAAGAACTGCTTAAACGCTTCACATCTTCCTACTTTCTTTTATTGTATTTGTTAACTAATCCTCTTGTCATCAATTTCAGTCAAAAGACTCATAATTGCCGAATTTATTTTGATCTGAAAGTGACTGTAGAGAGTAGGATGTATAATAATTCTCGTTAACAAAAGTAAAATTGTTAGGTCGGCTTATGTTGAAGGCAGAAAAAGTTTGTAGTCAACAGCTTGGAAAGAGTATAAGCACAAAATTTCGGTAAAGATAGAAAGTGCAATCAGAAGCAATTGTCGAAACCGATTATCTGTTAACTACCTTCAAAATAACCCAAAAAATTTACGAATAAATCCCATTATTTGTTAGCAAGAGCACAAATATCTCATACCTACTCCTCCCCATTTTTGCAGCAAATTTTCTCACAATTTCGAAAGTAATTTATGAACAATAGGAACAAACAAGCTTAAAGAATAAATTAACGACATCCGATAGGAATGGCGCACCAATTAAGTACCAGCTTTACCATCAGTGATATCAGTTCGAATTTTCAATCAATGGGGCCTTTGAATTCGTGAAAGAATTCTTGTGGCTATATATCGGCTGTGAGTTTGAATATCGAAAATCCACCGATGTACAACATTTCTTCCAAAACACCTGAACGGACGCGTCCCGAATCCTAAATAGGGAATGTTACGTCCGGCAATAAGTGAAAATAGTCGGTGGCAGACGATTGATATCTTGGCAATATATATTGAGAGGAATTTTACTTTCATTTCTAAAAATAAAATAGCATTTCGGCTCCTTGGTTAACTTTCTTCGTTGGTTTTTAGTTTGCATATTCTTGTTGCACGTCGCTGGCATTTCTCTCCGTGCGTTAATTTTAGTTTTTTCAAATACAATGGAGTGATGCAATGGACATCAACTACTTTCAGTTCTGTATTTGTTTCTATATGTACATAGATGAATTTAATATTAAGAGCAGTACATACTTATGAGATAAACGCTATTTGCATTTTAAAATGACTTGCACGCAATTTAAACAATCGCAATTTTTAGAAGACTAATTTCTACTTTAAACCGATTATTTTTACCTACAAAATCTAATATAATTAAATACGTTGTTCTTTAAAACGTATAGTTTCAACGACAAATTTTTTTTTACCATATCTTAAGTTTATCGCTTAAAATAATGAATGAATGTCTAAAGAAAATGTTTTGCTGGTTGAAAAAATAATTTAACATGCAGCTTGCAATTTCAAGAGGAGCTCCATCAATGAAGTAGTCTACAAAATTATTAATGATGATGAAAGTTGTATAACCAACCATTTTAATGTTAAATCACACATTTCCAAAGAATTTTGCTGCAATATATGTCAAACAATAAAAAATATTTGATCGAAGCAGCTCACTGTATAATAAAAAATAAAGCTTATTTTGGTAAAAAATGGGTTTTGATTAACACAATTAGTATTAATTTTATTAGTCGGTCTGTTATTAAGTTATTATGTAAAGAAAGATAAAGTTATGTTTGTTAATTCGAATAGTTATTTGAGTCACTCTGTTGAGTAAGTACTTTTGTATTCACATGCGATAATCCTATTAAAACAGACTCAGTTTTCCGAAAGGCAAAACTTTAGCGACAAACCATAAAATCGTGCTTTCCAATGTCAACAATTTTATAGCGTTTGTGTTATATACATGTATTGTCCGTGAGTGTTCGTGGTTTTAAAGTAGTAACCCAGCAGGAAATTGGGGTTTGCATGAACTAGTGTATCGATGATTTCGTGCATGAGTAAGGTATGTATGCCAATTTCGAGGACCTAGTCATGCTAACAGGAAGGTATACGATATCTTTGCATGAAATGAGTGGAAAGTTTTATTGCAGCTCTTTTTTCGCACTTTTCGTCAGAGTTTCTCATTTGATATTTTTGTGATGAATAATCCTTTGTTCTAACAAAGTCTGTAAGGAATGTTTTGTTTTAGTAATTCAAGTGAGCAATTTGCGCAGATGAAAAAACGAGTCTGTAAAATGTGTAAACGTCGCGACTGGCTTATACCGCGGGCAATATTTCGAGCATTCGCGTAAAAAATGTTTGTTTCTTATTTGCTCAAATGTTCAGTGAAGGTAAAAAAACGGAAAAAAGGTAATAAAGTGTAAAATTTAAACTTCAAGAGCATGTTACTAATGAGATAAAAGCATGTCTTAACCCTTTATACTTGAGGGACGACTCTCAGTCGCCACTCAAAGTACTGATGCAGCCCGAGTAGCGACTGAGAGTCGCCGTAAGGTTTTATTTGGGTTATTTTTTAACTGTCGCCTTTGTAGGCAGTATAATTAGGCAGTATAATTTCAGCGATACTATAGCAATGCATTCAATCAACCAATGCAGAGGCATCAAAGAAAACATGAATAAAAAAAACATGCCTGAATTCTTGCATTCTATAGTACTGCAAAAAAGCATGCATGACCCCTTTGATTCTGTAGTCATGTGGAGAGGCATGCACGACTTTCCAATGACATCGCCGTGAGAAATTTCATCGATGTTGGAAGGCGTATACATACCCTTTTATTGATGACTTCTTCGATGCTGTCATGAGTAAATTTCCTACTGGGAAATTTTGTCGTACTACCCATAAAAAATGTGCTAAAACCGAAGTATCCATTTATCTGTATGATACGCTGTCGATGAATCTCAAAACCTCAAAAACAAATGTAAAATTGAAAAATAATAATGATCTTTTGATTATTTTTTATTTTAATTCTTTAATTTCAGATTCATATAGACGGTAATTAAGCATTGCACTACATGCGCAATGGCAATATAAATGAACAAGTCCAGCAGTTTTTGAGTACTTAGTTGGTCACAACGCTTTTATGCATATGTAAAGAAATATGATTTTAAAAAAAAAAACGCAATTAAAGTTATACAATCCTATTGCGACAAAATCCAATTTTCTTCCATCTACTTTATTTAATTTTACCCTAGTGCAAATTAAAACATCCATATGCCAATAAATATAATAGTTACTCTGTTATTTGATATTTCTGATTATTTTATAATATATGTATATAGATATACTAGCAAATGCCCGCTACTTCGTTCGCGTGATATTAATTTTATTACTTTAATTGATTACCGTCAGTTTAAATTGTATTCTCAATGGTACAGAAGCGCTTACGAAACGCAATACAAAATAACTGAAATTAAACAAAACTAAGTACGCTCTAGGGCTGTGCGTAGCGGCAAAGGATAAATTTTTCCTTTTACTTTATCTTATATTTGAGTTTTCATTAAATACAGCTTATAATAATCATTGTACTATTACACAAAATTATAAAAAACCGCATCAAAATACCTTCAGTAGTTTTTCCATGATTCTCGCACAGACACCAAGCGAGTTACGATTTTATTTATATAGATTACTATTATAAAAATTGAAAAAAGGTATTATATTTTATAACTTCGAAAATTCAATTTCGAAAGTATGTTTGAGGAATATTTACTATGTAAAAATGCAACTAAAATTCATAAATTTAAAACTTTATATCGCAATATAACATAATAGCTTGCTTGCCTTCAGCGTTGCCCAGAATATTAATTATTATATATATTTACGAAAATAACGCAACTTTAAAGCGAAAACATGTATATAATTGTCCCTATTATTCTCTATTCTAAGGAAAATATTCTCTATTATTCTCTAATTTTAGGAAAATAATTACTTATTTTTGAAGTTATACCTACTTCTTTAGGCGCGTTATGAAAAAATTATGAGAGTGAATTTTAACGATGCGCGAGCAACCGATACCCAAGTTTACCCTATAAAGTTGGGCGTTATTTACTATTAAATATTATTACATTAAATTAATTAATTATTTTCCCAAAATAATAATTTTTGATCGAATTTTTGCATTAATAGATGCCATTTTCGTAATCAACGACCCAAAAAACCTCAATAACAACACTCATATCGATTTTTAAGTTTATTTACCCCATTTCACCCCCTAAGGGGTTGATTTTCGAAAAATCGCGAAATACGTATTTGCTTATTTGTTTTTAGGAGTACTCCTATGAAGTTTCAAGTTGAAATGTCTATTTAATATTTTTTCTCCATACAAATTTTGAACCCTCATTTTACCCCTTTAGGGGTTGAATTTCGAAATATCCTTCTTATTCCTTGTATACATCATGAAAGGAATCTCTGTGGCAAATTTCAGCTTTTTAGGTCCAAAGGTTTGAGCTGGGCGTTGATGAGTCAGTGAGTGAGTCAGGACTTCTCTTTTTATATATATAGATAAAATCGCTTTGACCTCCGCATATGGAACAAATTTCAACTCTATTTCATTTAAATTTTATCAATCCGTTTTCCATGTTAAACCTTCAGCTTATCATTTTATGTCCTTTCCTTTTTCTCCCATTCAAAGAAAGTTTTCTGGATACAAAAACCATTCTGTGAGTGTTAAAGAACAAAAGAACAAAAAACTAAAAGGCGAGATAGGCCTATCTCGCCATTCAAGATTTAGATGCACTTCAAAAGGATCATTCAGAGTTACTCGAGTAGAAGTAATCAACTTATACCCCTGATCCATAAATTCTCAATATGTATGCATTGTTCAAAAGCAATGGATCAAAACAAATTGAATAAAATTAATATTTAACCCAAAAGCTTATATTTCTCAGGGAAAACAGCCGTTTTCTCCTAAATCATCACGCTGCGAAAAGAGGAAAAGAAAACAAGGCTGAAACCTTTTATATGTATTCTATCGTTGCCGAATAAATCTTTCTTCCAAATTCAATTCATCCGGCATCTCAGCAATTTGTAAAAAATTATTTGAAAATGAAAAGTTGCCACAGCAAATGTGCTTTCATCCCCAAAAAGGTACATCTTTCGAGCCAAACACATGAACCGAGAAAAGTAAAATCTGGCAGCGTCCTCTCATTCCAATTCCGAGCATTTAACCAATAGGTACGTGATGACAATTTTAAATCGACCTTAAGTCGCTATACTTTAAAACAGCGAGCAAAGAAAAATTCGGTCGATCGGAAGTGCGACAACCTCTTGGACGAGCACTCAAAGGAGGGATTTGTAAGTGCATCGAGCGCGCGACGACGCGCTGTATCGCCGACTTCGGCGTGTATATTGTAATTCAAAACCCGACCGTTTTGGTAGTTCGCCGAAGTATAAAAATCGAAGACAATGGGGTATCTATTATCAATCATAGTTGTTCCATTCAAGTGGCGACATCATCAATCGACGAGGGGCGTCTTGGCATTTTGGAAGAAGAAAGATGGCATCGAAATTTCTCTTGATCACTGCGTTGATAATTGGCACATCGGTTGCCAATCCTGCCGCCAAGACAGCGTTCTGGAAAGGCACACCCCTAGATGGAATGATTGAGGAAATGAGATCCAGCTGTGATAGCGGAAGTGATTCCATAGCGTGCATCAAAGTGAAAGTGCTCAGCTTCTTGGACACTGTATTCAAAAAGGATAACTTCCAAGTATGAGTTCAAAACTAGTATCCAATGTGCTTCTACTAACAAAATCTGTTTCAATCAGCTGAGTAACGATGTCGAGGTCAGGGCCAATGGGTATACAAACGATGTTACGGCCCGCGGGGAAAACGGTCTCTTGGACACCGTCGAACACTACCTGCAGAGCCACGATGTCACTTTCAAGCTTCCTGTTGCTGACACCAAGGTCACTGTTTCTCCTCGAAACTTGAACGACAACGAACTGAACTTGAAGATCAAGCTGTCGAGCGGTGAAGGAAGAGGTAAGAAAATGTTTCAAAATTGGCAACAATTCCAACAGTTTTTTATTTCCAGGCCGCAAGTCAAAATTGAAGAAGATCGCTATTCCAATCATGGTGTTCGTCCTCCTCAAGGCCATGACCTTGATCCCACTAGCTCTTGGTATCCTCGGCCTCAAGGCATGGAATGCTCTTCAACTTGGATTCTTCTCATTCATCGTGTCGGTTGGTCTGGCGATCTTCCAACTTTGCAAAAAGGTATTCGATTTGAAAACAGTATTAGTCATAGAAACTTTATTAATAATTTTTTTCGTTTTAGATTGCCGCCGAGCATCACCACCCCCACGCCCATATTGCCGCTCATGGACCATGGGACACACGATCCTTCTCCGAAGAGGCTGTACCCAACTTGGATGCACAAAATTTGGCCTACAATGCTTACGCTTAAAGGAATAGGGATAATAAGTGAATTTATTTATTTAATTTATTTTTCAACGACCCCGGAAATAAATGCCTTTCATTGTTTATGCCTACTTTATTTTAATCAATGATAACCCATTAAATATTACACGTAACATTTCTATATTGAAAAATGAAAACGTTAGTCTATCAGCTGTGAGTTTCCCAAAACACGTTTTTCTATAGAAGATAATTTAAAGTGAAAAATTAATTCCTTTTCATTCTGGCCTATGTATAACAAAAACTTTCCAAAGATACTTCAATTTTTGGCGAAAACCTTAAGTTAAGTTCTATAGAACTGCAACAGTATTAGAAAGGTATTCCGTACACAATTTTAAATTCCGTAAATTGTATTATCCTTTACCGAAAAAAATTCATAAAATCAAAGTTTTTTCTAGACCTTGAACGCACAATTTTCTATGATAAGTCAAAGGATCAGAAAAACCTTTATCACGGAATTTTGATAGAACACTATTTTCTTCGAATATCCTGAAATTGATATACCATCTTTTGTCTACAAACAATTTTGCAGGCTTCCTGAAAATGAAAAAGGTAAAAGAAAATATTGTATAATACTACAATCAGCCACTTATTTTTTTAGCCCTTTTACCCCGCATAAAAAATTGTGAATATAAAGGATTAACGCGGATTTCCAAGATGTTTTCAAAGGCGAAATTACTTCATTGAACTATTCCACGTTGAATGAATGAATTGAATGATAACTTTTGGAATCAAAATATTTTTAATTTAAATAATTATCAAAAAATTGTATTCTTTTAAAATAAATAAATAACTTTAGAATCATGTATGTACATATCTACAAAATGATTTCTATTTTTATTAATATGACATTGTTAGGATTAGTTATCTTAAGAACTGTTCGTTTTAGATTTTATTTATGTTATATATGTCCTGAGAAAACCCACCACTGACGCCTACAACATACAACCACTTGCTAAAAATATTTTCATTCTATTAGTATTGTAGTTATTTCACTTTTCAAATTGTTCGAATCAGGCGTCCGTGGGCATCGATTTGTAATTTAACGCATAAATAAATAATTTGAAAATCGAACAAATCTCCAATCACATAAGTAATTTATTTTATTGACGGTATTATTTACCCACAACAGGATTAACAGTGATTAATTGCTGGCTCATCTCTTTATAATCAATGGATTATTTAAGCTGTTGAAATTTTGATGTTGATGAGGACTGGCTGTTCGAAATAATTATCATTAAAATCGTTCTACCATAATTAGTAAACTATTAGATTTCATCCCTTTTCCTAGGATATTTATTTAGGTTTTAATTAGATTTCGTGGACAAGTTGTTACATATATATAACAAAAAACCCTTTGCTGTGATAGGAAGCGGATATAATATCAAATTATGAACATTTGGTAACCAGAATAAAGCTTGTTTTCAAATATTGAATATTTAAATTTTGAGTTGCAGCTAGAATGTTAAATTAGCACATTAAAATATTTATCTCTCTAATGTTGAAATGCGTTAAATAATCGTCTCCGTTTTTTTTATTTCTTAAATTAACAAGATCAGAGCAATTTTTTAAAGAAAGACTAAAATTATTACGGCTTAATTCGTGTTTCTGCTTTAATATGTAGAACCAAACCATTTTAATACATTCATGTAATACAACTAAAAATTGTCCGAATCTTTGCATGAAACGTGCAAATATGATATTTAAAAGAGTAGTACGAAGCCTCCAAAAGGAAAGAGTGTTTGATCCCTTGAGGAAAGACCATACAGATAAAATTTCAGGCAATAGGATAAATTAATCTTTCGGTTTTTGGCCAATAGCATTTGATTCGAAAATTTAGACATGTTCACGGAAATCTCTAGAAATTAATAATTCTTGGACGCCTTATGTGGTTTGAAATACTGAATTTTTAATGTTAGATCCGTGATATAATTTCCATATCTGATTCAAAATTCATGTACGTAAAACCCTCAAATCTCCATTTACACCAAACATCAATGATTTTCGGGAATTTTCCGTATTTTTCAAAAAATTTCATTAACGTACCCAACACATCTAATTATATGTATGTTTTAATCTTATGTACGTGAACTCTAAATTTCAATATTCTTTATTCAACGATTTGTCATATTGCTGTGAGTGCCATATCATATCATTTATTTCTAATAGCAAAAACATAAAAAATTACAAGTTATTTGTAGTGTAAATATTATTGGTGTGAATAGAAAAAGAAAAGGAGTATAATTACAGAATAATCGTTAAGAAAATCAATAAATGATAATGAAAAATACAACAATAGGACTAATAGCAATAAAATAGTAGCTGAAACCGGGCAAATTGTTAGTCTACTGATAAAAGATGTTACAAGAAAAAACAATGGCCTATTTAAAAAATTCATTCCGAGCGGCAAATAATATATTATAAAAATCACCCATGAATTTCAGATATGTAGATATGTACCTACATATATATATTTACACACGTACGAGTATACTCCACATAAAAAATTAAAAGTAATAAAAACAATTAGAAATTTGTTTAAAGTTTATATTAGTTACCTATACCTTCACGAAAAATGATTTAATTTTAATTAATAAGGTTTTATTTTAAAACTTACAGAAATAACTTTAATACCTCATCAAATTTGCTATTACCTCTCCAGTAATGGAATTTTTTATTCTGTTTTCGTAACAATTATATTTTCAAACATTTTATATAATATAGCATTTTTAGATTCGTAATAGACATAGAAAATGACCACATCTACTGTGATAAAAGAAAAAGAAAACATTGAAAATAAATTTTTTGTCGGGGACAATCTTTTTTGTATAATGCATTTTTTCGAGTTATTTTGATTTGACAGATTAAACGGAACACCCGGTATAGTATACGTAAATAATTATTATAAGGATTTTATTCTTTCTTCTAAATCGAGACAATTTTACGATAATATCAACGTTAAATTTATTTATTTATTTATTAATTGTAGGATGCATGCAAAACTAATTTCTATCCTATACCTCCTCTAATAGTGTTTGGGTTCCATACCCAATTTTTATTTTGATTTCAAACTTAATCCTAACTTTAACTTTAGTTTCAACTGAAAAGTCTATTCTAATTCCAATTCCAATCTTAATATCAAGTAAATACTAATTCCACATTTAAATCCAATTTATATTTTAAGCTGGTAAATTTAGAGTCTTTGGAGGATATTGAACTGAGAGAGGGTTAGGGGTGAAAGGGTTGAAGATTAAATTTATAGGTTTGTTTTGTTCAAACGATAACTATATCATTTTCGAGACGGTGCGTTCGATAATACCTCTTTGAAATCCCAGTTACTTAGGAAACAAGAGAAATATGTTACTTGCACTTTTAGTGCGTAACCAGGTTATCGCTTTGGCTGCCGGAGGAAAAGGTCCAAATACGCGCGCCAGGAATTCAGATCGAGTAACAGGAACTGGGCCGTGTTTATTAAAAGCGCTGCTGAATGAAATCGTAACGGATGTACCGCCATTTCCGAGCCATCGTCATATTCGCCCGCTAATATCGGCTATTGTCTAATTAATTTTTGAATTATTCCCGATCGCGGCAGCAACATGCTCCGGCGATGTCCTCCGGAATACAAATCAGTTTTCTACCGGGGCGTGCGAGTGTTTGCTTTGGGCGCGTAGAAAACAAAGCCCCTGGACAGTGGACATTTTTGGGCTATGATCGGCCGCAAAGTAAGAGTAGACTGCGACAAAGGAAGGCAAAGAAATCAAAAGAATTGGATTACGCTTGCAGCTGATAACATGCAACCGTTCGATGGGAGCGGCAGTATAAAACACTTACCTCCCTCACAATTGGCAATCATTTGTCCATTGTCCACTACACGGCTCAATTGATTGACTCGTCGGCTGTCGTCTGTCTGTCGTCTGATTGTCGGATTTCGCGTGGTGTTATCGAAATGTCGGTCCGTGTCTCTGTCCTCGTCACGTTGGGGTGTGTGGTGCTGTTGGTGAACTCCGCGGCGATAGACAACTCCGTCTACAGTGACGAGCCCAGGATTAGCACCGGAGATGACCTCATCTCGGCAATAATGGACAGGTGCTTCTACGGCGACACCATGGTCTGTCTAAAAGAAAAGGTCCTTTCCTACTTGGACACAGCCGCTGGACTGAAGGAAAACGCCCGGTCCTTCAATGAGAAGAACATTGACAAGGTCATCTTCGATAGACTTGGCCGGATCTTGGCCACCAACGAAATTAAAGTTCAGCTACCGGAAACCCTGTTCCAGAAATCTGTCGTAACTTACAGATCCGATCGAGGTATTGATTTTGAACTCCCGAAGGAAGAAGGTGAATATTTGCTCAGTTATTGATAGCACCCTCCTAACATTTGTATGTTGCAGCTCGAGGAGGTATGCTTAAAAAGAAACTACTCCTACCAGTTTTGCTCTTGTTGAAACTCAAACTTAAAGCCTTACTGCCCATCATGGTCGCTATGATTGGACTCAAAGCCATGAAGGCTTTGATCTTGTCCAAAATCGCCATCACTCTTGTTCTCGGCTTCCTGATATATAATTTAGTACAAAAATTAGGAGGACTGAAGATGTCCATGATGCCAATGATGCCCGCTGAGCCTCCGATGACTGCGTATGGAGCCCCCGCCCCAACCACCCCGGCTTCCTCCTATGAACCCAGCTGGGAGCCCAGTGGTGGTGGACCCTACTCCCGTGTTTGGGAGCCCTCAAACGCTTCTTCTGCTCAAAGTCTAGCTTACAGCGCTTATTATCCCAGCAGCTCGTCGTCCGGATCGTCTTCGTCTGTGAGCTCGTCGGGCTCGTCGTCGTCGCCGTCTAGCTCCTCATCCTACTCTTCCTACTCCTCATAGGATGCACCCAGGAAGTCGAATGCAAGGATCTACCGAATCACGAAATTAGTTATTTATTTATTTGTTTTCCGAATAGTGTAAATATGTTTTTGACGAATAAAACCCTGTTTGACTTGGCTGAGCAGTTCTCATTATTATTATTTTTTAGACGACAATCAAAATTTTCAATTATAACTAATAGTTTATAATAAATAGTTGTTTTGTAATTTAAAGCATTGAACACTTTATTTTCAAGTTCTATTCATACTTCATCAACTTTATCTCATTGCCTTTATGCGGACAGTAATAATTTAAAAATGATTACAGAGCGGTCAAACTATCAATAAATTGTAAGCTTTTTGCCACATTTAAGTTAATGAATTAATTCTTTAATTTGTGTCAAGTATGTTAGGAAATGAAAATATAAATAAATAAGGAGGAAATGAAAATATAAATAAATAAACATAGATGAAAAACACAAATTGGCGAACTAACGAAAGTACTTATTTTGTTACTTCTTTGCACTTTTTTGTAAAAAATTCAAGTTTCAGTTTCAGTAACAAAATCATTTTTAGAAACTGATGTTGCCCCTCACCCCTTTGACCGATCTCCATCATTTTGATACACGACTTACATGTTGTACATAGTTCGTACATTAAGTTGGTCAATAACGGTTAAAAAATACGAAAGATATCGGGTCCAAACTATTTTTATGTAACTTACGTAGCCCCTGAATCTTCACCCCCTCGACCGATTCCTCCAATTTCCGAATTTAGCCGAGATATTGGCGGGATAAACGTATAGGCGATCTTTGGTCAAAATCTATTAAGAAATACGGCCTCTATCGTGTTCATAAGTACAAATAAATTTTATTTTTGAAGTCTACGACCTCTAAAACGAGTTTTGGCGTCATTAATTTTCCGAAACCTTTTCATCATATGAAATCTACCTAAAAATCTTTTCATCATATAGGCTGCAATAAGGTAGTATTTCATAAGAAATCTACCTAATAAAAACTTAATTTTGAATAGGTTAAAACACTTAACTAGTTTAGCCGTAAAGTAAGTTTTCTGAAGATGAGTCCAGTATTCTGCTTAATCGTTTTTATTATACAAAAACGAATGAATAAACGATTGAATGTATTATATAAATGCTTATCTTAGTCTTTATACAAACAGTTATTATTTTTAAATATTATTACTTACTTGATAATTAATTTATTTTATTTACTTCTACTGTTACTAAATATTTCGTTAATCTGTATTACTTTCAAATATTTAATATCAAAAATTCGGTAAATTAATTGAATAATTCCAGATGTTACTATTTTATCAAAGACTCAACCCATAATTTACCGTAGAAACATTTCGTCTGGTTCACATATACAGTTAACGAGAACTGTTTTTCTATTCTCCAGTAGATGGCCCAACCAAAATATGAACTTGTCCTCACTAACCCCGAAAACTAAGATAGATTACAGTGTATATGCGTTTTGAATTTGAAATTTACTTCATGATTCATCTCAATTTTGTCAAAATTAGAAGAAAATCTTGGGAGACTATTTTCTACTTAATTTCGGAGCATCCAATATATGTCGCTATGTAAATTGTACAAAATAAAATAAAATAAAATTTAATGAAATCAGATTTTACTCGGAATTGCAATTGGCTTCTAATTTAAAATTAAAATCAATTAGGTGTTCAAAATGCACATATAAAATATACACAACGAATTTAAAAAAAAAAACTCGTTGTATGCTTTGAAAATAATTCATGATATTAATGTATGCAGAAGGGATAATAACTCCTATATTAAAAATAATGTTTTTAACGGAATGAAAGTACAGAGCATGTCTCATCATATGTAAATATGTACCTACATAAAAAAATACAATTAAGAAAATTTCAAATTTAAGACGGTTTCGGAGATATAACACTAAAATTATTACTGATATTTTGCTTTTGCAAATAAAAAGTATGTTCAAAAATAATGTAATAATTGGAGCATATGTACTAACGAACAGCTGATATCTTTTGAATGGAGTTTTAATTATTTTCTTTTAATACTTTAATAATGTCGCTTGAATATATCATTACATTTAAGGAGTAAATTGTGGGTTATATTATATGTAATATAAAATAATATAATACATATTAGGTGCCATACACACTAAAATATACATACTCTGATTTTTTAATTTACGAAAAATTGTTGGACTTCTGGTTTCTATGTCTGGAAAGTTTTATTATACAAAAATTTCAAGGTAAATGCTCCTGCGGACTTTTCAAGTTTAAATGCGTTCACACTTTACATAGAAGCAGATTATGGAAGCAAATGCAATTTCCTTTCGCTTGCTAAGCTAAACAGGTTTTAGAATTTTAATAAAAATTTATTTCGTAAGAAAGAAGATTCGCAAGTTTGAAATATTTCTTTTTGCATCTAATAACTAACTCATATATGTAATAATCTTTGCAGACTTTTTTTTTATATATTTGCATATTACAATAAATAGTTTGCATTTCAACTAAGAATAATTTTAAAACAACTTTTGAAAATTAGTCCGTTCAGTTTTCATTATTTATAGTTTTTTTTTTTATACGATAATCAAAAAACAAAATAATTTCTTTCCAAAAATATAAATTAGCTAAGAGAACACATCACTAGCTGACAAACTTGCGAAAAAATTTTATAACCTGCAAGCATGCAGTGTGCGGTAAAATTAATAAATTCATCTCTGAATATTTGTATGCGGAATTTGATTAGCGAACTGTTTGTTGCGCGAGTCTGGTGTTATCGACGGACCTATCTCAATAACTCGCAGAGTGGCCTATAACGACAGCTTGTTATGTAATTCAGCTAGTCCAAAGTGACCAAATCTGAAACATAAAATTATGCAGTTAGCCTTGTCCTTAGACCGGTATTCATTTATGCACATCAAATTCAATCCAAATAAGATGGATTTGTTCTATTGCTTAATAAAATTTAAGGATTCCGCCGGAAATGTTTATCATCTCATCTGTAAACCTCCTAATAAAATTAATAGTTTCAAAAAAAGGTCTAACAACTCGTTTCCCTGCTGATTCAAGTCATGTCTTAAATGCGATTTTTTTCCAGCTAAACGGGTGTTATTCATTTCGATGTTAGATCAATTTATTCCCTTTGTGCCCGGTAACTTAGAAAGTTGCCCAGTAAAATCTGCACAAATTGCTGGGCTCAAGAAACTCTTGCTTGGAGCCCCAGAGCTCAATCGACAAGTTTTAACTCTGATCGAACGATGGTGCATCATAAAAAATGAACACTTTCACCCGGTTCCGGATGTTGGGGGCCTAACAATCACGGGGAAAGCCAGAAAAAGTTTCTCGTCGACGCGACGACGTACGTTGTGCACCGGTTCGCGGTATCAAAATATTTTGCTTTCTATCTATAGTCACCTGAGATACGTAAACAACTTAATTCGCGAGCACCGCATGTGAAGAGAAGAAAAAATGAATGGGACCCAACATGATTTACTTAGGCAATGAGCAGTGAGACCGAACGTATGTAAATCATGCACTCGGAAAACGACTCAAGTCAATAGAAAATACTGAAAGAAATTGCAATGCTCTACCTGGGACTTATATCACCGGTAAGTAAGAGATCAAACGGAGAAGGCATTCTACATTTCATTTAACTTAATAAGGAGATGATTGTAAATGACGGGTCCTACAAACACTGCGATACCACGACATGAAGTCATGCTGCCTACTACCTTTATTAATGTTTTTATTTTCAAAAAGTAGAAGAACTGGAGTCTGAGGGGGAATTAATTATTTAAATCAGTACTAATCTAACTGCGAAAGAGCAATTAATTTCTGCTTATGTACATATAAAACTATATACGACATTACGAGTATTTTGTTTACCAACTTATGCTTCGAGGCAGTAATTTGAGGCGAGACGCCTCTGTATCGTACAATTCCTTATATAATTCGATTAACCGAATTAAATATTATATTTGAGGTAATGAACTGTAACTACCGAGGAATGAATTAAATTTCATCATAATTATATATTACGTAATCGCTCGTAATTAAAGATTAATTTCAGACTTAATAATGAGTTGTTTCTGCCGCTAGTTACAAAGTAATTTATTTATAATACAATCTTATTTTTAAACATTTTAATTATACTCTAATTATATTCGGTATTCACTTATTTAATCCATTGTTTTTTTCTCATTAATATGCTTAAATGGATTTAGATATTACAAAACTTCATATACAAGTGCATAGTTCAATATGTTCAACTACAATAAATAAAAAATCAATCAAGTGCATGTCGAAGAATAAAATTTTCTTAAAATATACACCACTCGAAATAATTTTAGTTTAACATATTTAATAAGTGCTAGTTTTATAACTCTCAACAAAATGTGAGACTAAAAAGAATCCTGGTTGGTAAAATCATCCTAAATATGTAATTTTTCTATAAAAGAAAATAACAACAGGAGTATTTTTATTTACAAAAAATTCAAAATAATATACATTCTAAAATATGTTGGTGTAAATGTACACTCTGTTTGGAAGGAAATTAAATACCTTTTATAATTTTACGCTTCAAAATTTTACATAAATGTGTGTGAAAAAAACATTTTTCTTATCGAAAAATATTAGAAAAATGGCGAAAAATTAAACATAAAAGATACTTATTCAGTTTGCATAATAAATGTGTATTATTTACTTCTTTAAGAGTAGCTAAATTTTGTATATAGCAGATATAAATTTTTAGATCTAATTACCCCTGCAGTATATTTTGACACTACACATATTTATTTAAAAGGACCATAATCATCTGTGTAGACGTTCATAAGATCATACTTTTGATTGTGATAAGTTTTTTTTTTTTATAGTGAGTAATGCATTACAAACAAAATATTTTCAGCAGCATGTTTTAACTGCTAGAATAACTTCACAATATGATTTCGGTGAAATTTAATTTAAATTAAACTTAAAGTCGTCGATTTACATTAGTTTGACGTAATTTTGCATATTCATGCGCCTACTAACACCAATTTGGTGTAAAATCACACAAAATTTGCAAAATTAATTGAATATAACAACATGTAATTTCACACTGCTTCGATTAATTACACCAAAAATGTGATCGTGATAAATTTTTCAATAAAAAAAAAGTCCGAAATCAAATGCAATTTAAATCAAAAATATGTAAAATGTTACATACAACTTTAGAAACAAAATAAACATTGTAAAAGGCCAAAAAGTATGAATGCTAGGTGGTAACAATGTACATCCTAAGATTTTACTTGATGTTTGAAATAGACGATAAAACAAAACTGGCAGTATTAGTTTTAGTTAGATTTAGATAGGATTTATACCACTTGGATGGTACCAAAATCTTTCAATTATTTTTATCTTTATTTTGATTTCTCGCAATTGGACTTCGGAATTTAATTTTAAATGCAATAAAATAACGGGCAAGTGCGAGTTCAGGAATGATCTATTTTTCATATTTTTCAGAATACAATTTTAATTATGTTATTTAAAATTATGAAAAAAAAATATCAAATCAAATCGCAAGTTTCTACTTTGCATGGTTTCTGCATTTAAATTTAAATTGAAAATTTATATGCACGAAGAAGTAGGTTATACTGTTAGCTACATCTTCAATACAGTGGGGGGAAATTTGTGATTTTTTAAAAAAACAAATTTTATTTGATCCTCTCAGTTATGTAAATATAAATTAATAAATTTTAAATCCAGTAAAGAAAGAGAATAACTAGCCGGACCAGCGCTGATCTCCTGCAAATTGATCGAGCCGCACTAGACTGTTCCATTTACGTAATCAGCGCCAAGGTCGGCGAAGATGGAATAATTGCGTTCGAGCGCATTTTGTCCCGCATTGCACTAATTGAGAAGTGTTTTATTAGCGGCGCCAAACGCGCCTATGCCTCCCGGAGATCACATCAACGAATTGAGCCTCCAGTGGCCGGTGGGCAGCCACCAAGGAAGTGAACGGGCTGACCCCTGATCGTAAGCGATCTAGAGAACAGAAAAGTCGCCATGCAAACCAAAGCCGGCCGGCGACGCGAATCCATTTAAGTGAGACTTTGTGCACTTGCACCGGGCGGATGTGTGTTACTGAACCATTGTATGCATTTCGCCGTGGCTATGGTCAAGGACAGGAGCCAGTTCTGAGCTCCTGAGGAGCCTCGACGTGCCTTTGATAGAGTCTTACCTCACAAATACCCGAATTCTAGACCAGTCGCCGAGAGCGTGTCATGGCGCGTGAAACCTGCATTTTAATGCATTTTTATGCATTTTCGCAAATATATGTGCAATTCGCTGCGAGTCCCGCCTTTACGCAACCCGTCGCCAACATCGTCTTACCTACGGGCTTTCTAGAACCAGGGCGGACTGTAGGCTTATTTACGTGGATTAGACTCGGATGATATTTCTTAAGCAAAAGCTTATTTGCTCGAGTGACCTTGGACGCTGGACCAGGTTTTGATATGAAAATTTCAGCCTCAGAACAGTTTGACATGGAGGCGAAAAATCACGCTGCATGCAACTGTCAGCTATTTTTAGTCACTTCCTCTGCCTTCGAAGTGGCATACATTAAAAATGGAATTTATTTGTGCGAGTCATTTTCTCCAAATTCTTTTCAAATTTGTTAATAGAGTAATTTTTTGCTAATTTTACTACCGCGTAATGCAAAATTGGTCCACAAAAAATAGTCTTCATGCAGCAATACTCCCATAATATCTGGATCGAAGTATTTTTCCGCGTTTATTTTTTTTTAATTTTTTATTTATTATACCTGAGCTGGTTTGGTCTTATACAACAATGACCAGGAAAAAATGCAGATATCGCCAACATTTTGTTTTAAACTTGAAAATGAAATAAATGCAGATTGCCAAAAAAGAATATAAGACCATGTTTGTCTTGATATTTACTTTTGTTTATAAATATTTTACCAATGCGAATAAATTCTCAAAAATTTTTCAAATCTTCTATTTGTATGTAACTTGTATAACTTTTGTTATTCTGCAAAGCCTTTTATATTTTTTTTAAAATCAGAAATGTTACGTATGGCAAAATAAAAAATTCTTAGTCAAGTTTTGTATAACTTTTAAAGAACCTGAGTGATGGTCATCCCACTACAGATTAATAAATAATAAAATTATTTACCAGAAATATTATGACTTTTAGAAATCTTCAATACCGAGTTCCGCACCACAATTTAAAAAGAACCAAAAGCTTTCGTGAAATAATCAGATGTAAAAATGCATTTCACATCATAAGTGTTTTGTGTCCCATTTTTGTGACACTTGTCACGTAGCGAATTTGATAGTCAACAGTTTTTTCAAATGCCTTCCTTTAAATATTTTAATAATAATATACATACATACGTCAGTAATTTTTTAAATTATAGGTACTTTAAAATAAATTTTTCCGTGAAGCTCTCTACGTTGCACAATTTAATTGAATTTGTTAATCGTAAGACGTCTCTTCTTCGAAAAGCTACACTATTTTTTTACTTTGCTTTATTATTTGTTTGCTTTATGCGATAGAAAACAAAACTTGTTAAATTTTGCACAGATTATAAAATTTTCATAATTCGCTTGCTTTTGTAGAAAATCGAAAATTAAATTTTCTTTACTCATCAAAAGTTTAAACCTGTTCGAAAGCAAAAGTAATGTGCAGTTTGTTAAATGTCTGTTTTGGAGTAATTTGCGGGGCTAAAAATTAAAGAACTAAACAGCTCTTTAACATCTGCGAATCGTTTTTGTGAGGAATCTGGTTATGATTTTTGATGGAACCCATTATTAGGAAATATATGTATAGTCAATCGCAAATAATTTGCGAACCTCACGGTCTGTAGCTCATAATCATAAATATTTGTGTTTGGCGGAATAAGATAGTTTTTTTTAGTTTTTGTTTCTGTAATTTAAACCAAAAACCACGCAACTGTAGTATCATTTACGCCCTGATCGAAGGGCCTAAATAATCTATGCGAAAGGAGTCACGAAATATTTGCTACGTTCTAGCAGATTAAGACAAATAAAATATCGAAAATATTGGATCTGTCCGAATAATTTTTTTATTTTTTATTTCAAAATGGCCATAAGCCCTAGGGATAAAAAGCGTTCCAGCCATTTGAAGTCAGACGATAATTTAGGTAGAATCCTCGAATTAAGTGCTATTTCCGAAGTTAAATGCATTCCAACAGCCCAATTCATTTAATTTAAGATAAATCTGCTATTTTAAAATCCCCCCGAACGTCGCGTCGTACTGCAGTTTACCAGAGGCTTAGTCCAGTTTCTTTGATTCCTGTTTAAGCCGAGGTCTCCTTTGATGATATGCCAATATGTCGGAAGTCTTAGACAAGTCTATAGTTAATAGCGGAGGCATTGCACATTTATTCATTTCATATTTTTTTCTTCTTAGTTTCTATTCAGATTCGACCTGAAGATTAGCGAACTGAGACAAAAAGTGCAATAATTTAAATTCTACCTACCTCCTACCTACCTGGTTTGATATTTAATTTTTGGCGCGGTTATCTAGTGCTCAAATATTTTCCCTATTATTTGTATATTTCGTAAATTCTTGGAAAGAGTTTGTTGTGATCTATGACTTTATTAATTTTTATACACAGGTGATAGTCATTCAAGGTAAAATTTGTGAACAGGAAGATTATAATAAATCTTCTGAAGCAAAGAATAATTATTATAAAATGCAAATTGCCTATTATTAATTACTTTTAAATTTTTATTTATATGATCGGAACTGGATATTTTTGCGCGTGCTGCGCAGAGGCCGCATGCTTTTCAATATATTTAAAAATTCAAGGACCCTACGCGATTATCCGCTGTTTGGTAAGATTTTATTCCAGTTTCTGCCTCCAGGACTTATTTTAGGGATCCGAATTGAAATCGTAGAAAAACTAATGATTTATTGCCCTGATAAACATGTTAAATTGTGTGATACATGCTTGTATTTAGTATTTTTTAATCAATTCATTCAATAAATTATATTTTTTACCATTTTTTAATGAAAAACAACATTTGCATTTTTAAAAAGAACTTTTATGACAACATAGTAAAACACACTACAGGATCAAGAAGTATGTAGTACAAATAAGTTGGCGGATTGGTGATTTATGAAATAAAAATTAAAAGAAGAGAAATTAATTTTTTTTTTAGTCAGTAAGTTTGTTCTTGAATTTTTAATTCTGTCGCCTAGGTAATTCTACCAGAAAATACCTTATCTCTCTGATGCAATTTGTTCTTTCTCGCTATTAAAGCTCGACGTCCTTTATCCATTATTAGTTTATAAATTAATTAGGGACTCCGAACACTCCCATATTTATTTTAAATAAAGCAATGTTTAGAATTTGGAAATCCGTCATTTCGGAAACTACTCATCTTATTGGCACCACAGTCATTAGGTCTGGAGTCCTTATTTAGATCGTATGAATCGGTGCATTATATTAAAAGTACTCATGAAGGACAGAAAATTCTAAAGACACAAGTAGATACTTTTTAAATTTAAAAAACTAAATCGAGGCTCCAAAACCAGGATCATATGGATTTTGCCCAACAGCGATGGGCAATGTTTACATTGAAATATAAAAATCAAAATATCATACCTAATTCGGTGATAAAACAAAAGAACCCCTGAATAGAACCGACAAAGGCGATAATAACTTGAAATCAAAAGTACGACATGTTTAAAGAGGAACAATTGATCCTCAAAAAATCAATTCATTACCAAAAAGTCTGCAGCAGATGGACAACTTTTGGCCCGTGGCACAAAATCGCATAGTCAAGGGTAAAATTATCTTTTGTCAATCGGCCATATGCCGCGGAATTGATATCTGCCAAAAATTGTATTCCTTAAGAAATCGAAAGGAAGTGTGGAGCACACGTCGAAGATCGAAATTCTTTTAAAAAAGATTTAAAAGGGTGTTGGCGGATCACATGTCGATAGAAAGAAGGGTTAACTAGAAGATGCCGAGACAATTGTCTATGCTGCGAAGCGTGTTTTATTTTACTTTCTTTTACAGCAGCTTGCGTCCCAGTTGCTGCATGTACATATAATAAAAATGAAAAAAGGTGGCTATTATGCTGTAACCCTTTCCATCTTAATGGCATTTTACTACTTTTGCAATAAACCTCTTCTTCATTCTACAATTGCTGCTTGCATTAGAAGCAATAAATTTTACGACACTTTCATCCTTGCCAGGAATCGAAAGTGTTTATGGTAGCAAAAAAACGAAACTATTCTTAACCCTTTCCCTTTCGAGACATAATCTGTTTTTAAAAGGTTTTTGCCTACCTGATGTATAGCCTTCGTTGCATTTTAGAATAGGAAATAAACTTTAATTATAAAAGGGTTGAACTTGGTAGTTTTAAGTTTTTTGTATAATGTAATAGTAAAAATGTACACACTAATTTGGGTTTTTATTCAAACTTTAAAATCAAGGTGTTACTCATGCATATGATTTCATTATCTGGACATTACTAGATCCACCAGAATTATGAGAAACCCAGAATCCAAAATCTTTTGCACATTTTCCATTTCCTGGTATTATTCAATTCAATATTGATGCATGGGATCTATAAATAGATCTGTTTGTAATACCCCTGATCTTTTTCAATAGCTATATCGTGTATCACTATGAAATGAGAAGAAGTACCGCGCTAAAGCTAGTAAACCACAACTGAAATAAATTACACAAAGTGTTTCTTGAAGCTTAATAATAACGAGCGTCTTTTCTGAAAAAATCATGCGTTCGCGGTTAATAAAACCTCTGCATAAGGCACATTTTGCGGTTTTAGCACTTTCGCATATAGAACCACTTCCATTTCAATCGACTTCAGTTTCTTAAATAAAATTATACCTTACGATTCAAATCACAATATTTTGCCATTAAATCAAATTTAAATAAGTCGTTCTTTAGTTTATTTGCGGTTGTGCTAATCATTGGACTAATTGATGTATTTTAACCATGGTGTGGGCGAATAATTGTTTCGCTGTCTCCTTGAGTTTAAGATATGAGTAAATTAATGACATTTTCTAAGCATTTCCTTTCACTTGTAAATGATAATTGTTCATTTTATTCCAGTGGTATTTTTATTTATTTACTTATTTATTTATTTATTTAGTTTAGAATTTTAAAAAAGCCAATCCGAGTATCATCTTATCTCGCGAAAAACGCATTAAAATATAAAGCTGTAATTAAAAAGTTGTTTTGTTATTTTGAAGAGTTCTAATTTTTTATATTAGTACCTATTATGGGAGAAAAACGACCGGAGACAATTCTTTCTTTAAATATTTTAGGCAATCAGTCGAAAAGAACATTAGTCCATCTGGATTTTTTAACATAATTTAAGAATATTGGTATAGAAATATTCGGCCGAAGTTCGTCTTTAAAAAAGTATTACATACACTTAATCGAAACTAAATAAAAATTTTAACAAATTTTCATAAAAATATAATTTTTATGGTTGCAACAACTACCTATTTATTTTTTTAAAGATCTCGAGAATGTTCAAATTGTTGTCTGTCCTAAAACAACTTGGTGCCGAAAATGTAATTTACCTATAATAAAAATTACTTCAATTCTAGTGGAAATTAAATCGTTCAAACCTAAGCACAAATGTGTAAGTCTGTCAAAATGCCACAACATTTTTTGGATGGATACCAAACATCAGTCCCAACACATACAACAGTGTCCATGCGCATTAAAACCAGTTGAATTGTCTGTTGGATATCGGCTATTAGACAGATCATTGTCCTGTATGGCGGGTGGTTCATTTTATCGTCAATTCCCAAAACAATTCGCTGGCCGGCCTTTATGGGTCCATAACCAAATTTAAAACAATCATGCCGTCCGAAGCAAAAAGTGGCGGACGCAAAATTCGGTCCAAAGCAGCAGCATCCAACAAAGTAAGTTGGAGGTTGATTGACGAAAATGGGCATAGGGATTTCACTTTTATTATTGTTGTTGTTCTCTATGGATATAATACCCTTGGCTCGGGCCAAATCTACTCTGATCAGTATTGGGGAGGAGAAAAAAATCAAAAACGGCCACGAAATCAAACTTGTATCATATCTTATGATGCGCGTAAGACAATAAGACAATCGATGGATGGCACAGCCGCTTTTATGTTGCGCTATATATGTCGTTTACTCATTTTTTGTCCTCTGTCCGGAGTTCGTTTGAATGCATTCCGCCAGAATCTCATTTTCATTTAAGGAATTCCGCAGCCACACTCAGTGCACATCGCCCCTATACTTTCATACATCGCAAAGGCGTCTCAAATTCGTGTTTAACGTGCCTCGCCAGCAAGTCTTATAATCTATTTGAGCTAATTGGGTGCAGTTGACGACTACTTCCTTAAAAAAATAGGTTTCGCTCGAAATACCTGGACAAAGATAGTCGACGAAGCCGTCAAAAGCGTTCGAATTATCTAATCACCTCTTTGCGAACACAGAAACGACCACAGACACTAAAGAGACACGAAGGAAAGTTCATAATATGAAAAGTGAAAAACCTGTGCAGTAATAGTGCATTTTATGCAGAAGCATATGCAGTATCGGTGTTACCCACTTTGAATTTAAAAGAGCTGCAGACAGAAGAAGGCTCGAGGCGTCTGTCCCATTAAATAACGAATAGCGAAATGGTAGGCTACCTACCTACTTACTAGTGGACGCATATGCATCTGGAATTGCAATTAGTTTGATTTCTTTGAAATCGAGTAGCACAGTTTTGTATTTCGGTCGAAAATGAAAATTTCCCTTACTAACTCATTTCCCCTTGTGTGGATGTGCCACGTTTAGGTCATGCGCGCACCAAGTATAAGTATTAGCACACATATTTACAGTCTTATAATGGATAAGCATACAAAGGCTCTCTTTGTCGCCTATTTCAAATGCAAAATTACAAACATGCAACTAGCATGCATTTTCATGAGAATGCGGAAGGCCATGCATGTTTCATCGCGGGCCATGGCTCTATCTTTCGTACCTCACCTAGTAAATAAATGGTGAGTGAAACCAAGAAGAACGCGTCACATGAGACGATATAACCTCTTGGCGTAATTCTGTTTGGTAACTTATCTTAGCTGCATTGCAAGATCTAATTAGGTTTGTATTATTTTGGACGTAATTTCCATGCAATTATTATTTTTGTTTGAGCACTGAAGGCTCTTCTATTGTATAATTATTTAATCGACGTTTCCGCTTTTCTATACCTAACTAAATTTATCTAACCACAATATAAGAAACTGGAAATTTCTGGAATATACTTGCATAAGTAAGATTTAACCATGTTTTTATAGGAAAAGTTTTAATTAAAAAAGTACATCAAATAAGTCAATTTAATAAAAAAAATTTTTATACTTAACGGTATAATTTTTCATATTCTCGTAAAAGATCCATAAGCCCTTCAGACCAAATTCTTCTTTCAGACAATCTTTATAGTGGGCTAATTTTTCTCGCAAATTTAAAAGATTTACAAGATTAACTACTGAGGAAAACCTAAATTAATAAATGAAATTAATGAATGAGTATCGTGTAGAAGTAGATAAATCTTGAATATGAAAAAGAAAAGCTTAACACCTTTTATAGTTGTTAATATCTTTTAATATATGTATAATAATAATAATAAATCAATTTATTGTGTTATTAATGGTTCGAGTACCAACGAAAAGGATTCACACTTTTGTTAACAAATCTTTAAAACGCTAATGGGATTCAAAAAAAAATTCATCTTTAGCAAAAGTTGAACAGTAACTTTAATTTGCAAACTTGCAAATTGCAATAGTGGATTTTTATAATATATTATATCATACTTTTTTCACCACCCACGGAAATGTGACGAACTTTTTTGAATATATAAATATATTAACTTTTTGAAATACCTAACCTTCTGTAAGTTGCAGTATTAAAATCCTTTAATGACAGATCATCAAACAGTGGCCAGCGAAGACTGCGAAACAAGCTTAATTACTAATTCTTCCGCACCTATTTTATTTTTTAAAACATAAAAAGAAAACATGGAACATCTTGTTTTTTTTTCCAATAAATTTGAATAGGAAATCTTTCAAGACCGCTATTTGTAGCTAAAAGTGAAAGAAATAATTTTGTACAAATATTATCTAGTAGTCTAACTCTTTTAAATGTAATGTGGCTTAATAATTTTTTATTATTTTATTATTATTATTCCACGGAATAAGTCTTTGTGCATTAAAGAAGAAAACAAATTGAGCCAAAACACCCTCTAGTCTCACCTTGAACTTTTGATTAATGCTTTTGATTGATTTACTGCCAGTTAAATTAAAAATTTCCTGTTTGTGCACAAAATAGAAGAACTGATTTATTTCTTGTCAAATGCGCAGTAACTATTTATTGTGCACTAATTTCTAGATTGCATTTTAGACAAAAACGTGATGCGATTTTGTTTTGTTTATTAGAGCACTCTATGCACTTATCGTGAAAGCAACAATTATTTTAAATGTAAATTACAGAATCTCTTTTTTGTTAAGATATTTTTTAACCTATATTTGTTAGTTAAAATTCCAATCTTTTAATTAACTCTTTTTATCAAAACAAAGTCCAACTTTTGGAAATTATTTGAATACAAATTTAACGCCAGGAATTTGAAAGCAACCATAACAAACAATTTCGTCTGGTTCAAATTCTCTACAATCTAAATAAATAAGCTTAAAAATTTACAAAATTCTACCAATTTTATTTATTACTAGCTGTTGTTCACTGTGTGTGGTCACAATTTTAATAATTGTAATTTTTGTGGAATTTCTCTGAATCATAAAACTCTGAAATTTTTAATATGGAAGAAAAGCGTTTTCAATGATTCATGTTGCAGATGATGACCGAGTTGCAAAATTTCCATAACTCAAAAGGAATAACGTCATGATTTCAATCACAGATTTTGGCTACGTCCCAAATGTATAACACTGCAATTTCATCAAAATCCGCCCAGTGCGTGATACGCACCTAGACATCAAACAGACACAAATTCAAAGAATAAATATTTTATATACTTTTATATATTTATATTATAATTTCTACTATAAGTAAACATTAATGATTATTTGAAAATATTCGCATTTCATCTTTTTCTACAGGTAATTTTTTTCTTCAAATTAAAAACAAGGTAATCATTCACTTTCATCAATATAAAAGAAAATAAAATAAATGCAATTTATTTTTTTATTTGGGCCTCATATTCTACATTAATAAACAACAGAGCATAGAATTAAAAAACTATTTATCAAACTAAAAACTTCCCTCACAAAAAGTATCAAACGGAAACAGTTTGAAGAAAAAAATAAATATAAGTTTTTGTTCAAAAAAATCCGCGCGCTAAAATTGAATTCCCTTAAAACCGATAGAAATTAAAAATTGCAAAAACACGAACGACAAAAAAAAAAGCAAATTAATATAAAAAATTCGACCTTGCTTCAACCGACGGAACATAGATAAAACCGTCTGCATTTTGTCTCAAAAGATATTACATATGTTTCTTTCTCAAAGATGCTATAAACTTGACTGGAAAAACAACCTTGGCGGCGACAGGGAATGTTAGACAGCTCGGTCTGTCACGGCTAAGAGCGTACCAAATGCTGTGAACTGGCCTGATATTTCACAATTAAGCCGTATTATTTTAGCTCCCGGTTTTATAGTACATGAATTTCGGATCATTTTCGATTCTCGACACCAGACAACCGAGTTGCATTCATAGTGCACTTAGCTCACAGCTAAACTCTAAACAAGTTTACGATCTCCTAACCAACTGGTTTCCACGGTTCGGAAACCTGAATCATTTGTTTAATTAAAATTAGTATAGCCAAGCGCAGTCTAAACTAGGAAGTTTGTCTCCAGGCCCCGATAGAACTCTTCAGTCTTTTTATCGGGCTTAGAAAAAATATGGTATTTAAATTAGACTGGCGCCTGCTGATTTTTTTTACATAATTCCACAAGGAACCGTCCAAAATAATCCAATTTAATTGAAACGCCGGGCACTAGCTTTTCGGAAACATGTACTGGCGAGGTCATGCTGGGGAATGAATTCTTTGCAAGGTCGTCGTTGCGGCTATTCTGCTAAAAGTTGTTAATTTGACGGCAGCATGCTGAGTCATTTTTGCAAGAGAACATTTTTTTTAACGTCAACTTTTGGTGGCTTTAACCCTTTCAAGTCGATATTGAGTTGGTAGACCTGTTTAGGCCTACAAGTTTTAAATATTATTCATTTATTCACCAAACTTATCGATATCTCGTGATATCTTAAAAAAATCACCAATTTAATAAATAAGTTTTTTTCATTCCAGAATGGGGAATTTTTAAGATCAACAGTATACTCTATTGAATTTCAGTTTAAGAATAGTTCAAAGATACATACAAGAGTTAACCTTAGTGCATTTACTAATTCTACTAAATGGCAAAATTTATCTTAATTGCACCTCATAGCAGATTCAAAAACACCTTTAAGAATAGTTAATAATTTAGAGTTGGAAAGTCTAACCATGTTCTTAACCAAGCAATCATCATATTTTTAAACGCACATGTTCTTTAACTATTAAAGCCAATTTGTCAATTGTCAAATAAATTTCTTCATCAAATAAAATCATGTTCATAATTAATGCGATTTAAAATAGTTTTTTAATTTATCTGTTAATATTTAAATGAGAATATTTTACTAAACTGAGTGAAAAATAAAATCTTTCCCTACAGCCAAGTTGACTTTTTATATGAAGACTATTGAAAAATCGGTCCTTAAGGGATAATACCACTCTAGCGGCTCAAAAACGGGGAAATTATTGACAATTATTATGAAAAAATAACAAATGTAATACAAAATCTGTTTTGAAGAGTTTCTTTTACAAATTTTAAAACAACTATGGTATCACAGCTTATCAAATAAATCGTCGGAGGTATGACCTAGAACAAAAAACCTAATCTTTGAATTCTATACAAGAATATGCTGTAGTACGTAGGGAAATTAAAAAACAAAAAAACCTATTTTGTCAAAATAGCAAAGTTTTGAGTTTTAAACATTTTATTCTACGTATTCCTTCAATTTTTAACAGAATGATAGACGACGTGATGAACAATACAACAGTGTAATATTTGAATACAAATGAACCTTCGTACTTATAAATTACACCTAACCACCCACAGATATCCTTGTAAAAATGTATGCAGATAGGTTTATAAACATATTCGAAAAATTATAAATTTCAAGAATCCGAAATGCAGGAAAATCGAATGTCGGTATGTCCGGAAGCCTTCGAAGGCCCTGAAATCGGAGCATTCGTACGCAATTTATTAAATAGAAGAGAGTGCGGTGAGGTTTGTTTTCATTATGGGAGGTATTAAAAAAACCCACATCTACAGGGGAACGACGGCGAATTACTTACTTACTTACTTCTTACTGGCATGCGCCTGTGAGCTCGATCGTAATCCAGTTTTCATATGGTTTGCATTGACTGCGACCAAAGTCAGTTCCGCAAGCGGTCAAGTCCAATGCTGGCCGATAAACGAGCTGCTCGGCTGCAGTGCTACAATGATTAGAATAACTCAATCAACGCATGCCTAATTGCAAGAGAGTAATTTCAATTTGAATTTTAAATGCAGTTTAATGGCATTGAATGTCTAATGGCGACCCGCTCGCATTTATCCGAGAATGTGGAAATCAGCCGTGCGCGGTTTTATGCCAAAGGATTAACTTTTCTCACGCCATCCAACGGCCGGCGTGTCACCCGCACTTATTGTGGCGCGATGATGCCCCCGACTAAAGTTGCGCGGAAACAGAGGAGCCCCCGGAGCCCCGGGGGCTCCCGGGGAATCTCTGAATCTCTGGGGCACCCCTCACTTTTTATTCAAATATTTTTAACTTCTTTTTCACGACTAATTGTGTGAGTCGGCTTAAATCGTCGTAATTGGTCTGGTTAAGGAATATAATTGGTCAGAGCAAGGTGTTGTCGGCTGACTCGATTGCCTTCAAACTCGATGTGAATGGTGCAGAAGATGTTAAAATCTTGTCGGAACTGATTTGTGATTTATGCCTTATTGTGTTACAGTGCTCGATTCAATGCGACTGGCACGCATTGCACACTGCACGCCAGATGAAGTGCATGTGCTAAAGGATTTTTCGCTTAATATGTCACAATTTGCGCCTCCTCTTTATCCCCTGTTCCTTATCGGGCTAAATTAATTCCCGAGAGCCTGTTCGGGTAGTCGGCATTAAGATGTATGATATTCAGCACTTTGTTGCAAATTAGACAGGCTGTTAATACTACTTGTAATGTATTGCGAAATAGCATGTAATTAGTTGGCAAAGTTGGTGCTTAATACCTTTTTTAAACTCGTTGATTAATGAAGAATATGAAGAATAAAAGAAGCCATCCTTAATTACTTATAAAAAAAACATACGAGCATTTAAAAAATATTACAAGTTTAAAAAAGAACACAATTTCTTACTCTTCTAAAAAGCCATGACAATTATTAATACTCTGTCTAAAAAACCTCCTTGCAGTAAACCCAATCATAGATGTTAAAAAGAAAATTCATTAAAATCAAACCAGCCAGCCATATATGTATGATATGCTATTAAGCCAAGATCTCACGATTACTTGAAATCGAAAAACCAAATGACATTTCGCAACATAATAATAAAAATGAATATATCCAAATATCTATACTGGTTAAAAATTAATGAAACGTGATTTTTATAGAACAATATACATAAATGGCAGCTTGTACTGTAGAGACTATTCCAATGTAATGTAATTCATAAAAGTTAATTCTTGTTGCAAATTTTTCATCAGAGATTATCTAATAGCAACTAAGGATTTTAAGATATTTCATATTTTACGAAATAAGTGTAAAGCACTTTATGGAAATAACAATTTTAAAATATTTAAATGTACCAAAGAAACCGTTTCCTGTTTACCTACCCTGTTTTTTCCCAAAAACCTGACGTTCTACTACTTTTACTAATTTTATTTCTTTAAAATCAAAATAATTGCATTTATCATAATTCAACATGAAGATAATTTTGCGATTAAACTCATTCAAAAATCTTTCCTGCTTTCTGAAACTCGTTCTCTCCGATTTTGGTGAAGAATATTAAAAGAAGAACAAAATCAGAGCAGAATAGGTCAGACGGTTTCTTTGTAAATCACAATCAAAAGCTATTTGGTTCTAGTTAGTTTTCAATTATTTATCTCTTAAAAGAAACTGGTTTAAATAGAAAAAAGAAATTTATTTACTAATCTGCAATATTTGTTAGCCCATTTCAAAAACCTCGTTTTAAGACAGACAAATAAAGAAATGCTGTAAATAATTTGACAACATTTTTTTATTTTAAATTAACTCTTGTTTTAGACAGCCTTATCTTTATCAGTCTAATTTGAAATTGACTTGTTTTAATATGAATATGAATTTTTTTATAACATACATGAACCTCATAAACTAAAGGAACTCCCACATATGTGGTATACTCAGACTTTGAACTTTTATGTTTGTCCTATATGATCTTGAATAAATTCATAATGGGCCGTCATTGTCTGAGACTGCGCGTGGAATAGAAATAAAAAAATCCTTTATACAAATTAGATTCATTATTTCCAGCCGGATAATATCCAGACATTTTATGATATAATTCCCGAAATATTTTTATTAGCTAAGATATAGCTAACTTTTAGCTGATTTTACATATTGTTTAGAATATCCATTGGGTTTTCGAATGTAAACAAGTCTTATCTGTAACCTACTGACATTTTAGAAAGCAAAAGTCTGATGTTGTGGACAAATTTATGTAAATTTTAGAAATTAGGTTATGGGAACTGGTTCCAGGTCCTCATGAGGAAAAGCAAACAAAACAAATTTGTAAACTTTTGAGTGTTATCGTGTTTAGATGCTTCCTAAAGTTTTTACTTACTAATATAATAGAATTGAATAAATGTTTGATTACAAAAAACAAATTTATTAAGCCAAGTTACACATTTGGAAAGCCCACTGCCGAGATCCCCCGGCGAAGATAAATCCCCAAAAATATTACACCTGTCACCGCTGGTAAAATGTTCGTTGACAAATGCGACAATGTGACTCACGCAAATATAGGTTACAATGCGGACATCAGCCGTAAACCGGTAACACCTCGGTCCCAAGGTACTCCATTCCTCGAAGCCATTTTCAGCGCTCATGAGCGCGGTCTGATTAAGACGGATCATTAGACGTTTGGTACTCGTAGATCCGCTAGTGACTAGTAAGCCACAGGTGAAAAAACCATTTTCTTAAAGACAAAAAGGCCCGCGGTAGCTCCGGTAGCTAGACTTAAGCACCGGACAAGGTGTACCCGGCGCTAGAGTCTCTCGCTCGGTGCAGCCTAAGCTTTTAGCGTATAATTGAACTTCTGGGGGCAGTCGAACAGGTGATTAATAACAATATGCTCTAATTTGCCCAGACATTCGCGTTACGTGTTCCGGTATTTCTCACGGGCGAGCAATGTGTCGCAGCCGCGGCCAGAAGGAACTGCGAAATTCTGCATTAATCACTGGAAAAAGAGCTTGTGCAGAAATTTTATGCTAATTATAATTGCAATGGGACAAACGTATTGCGGCAGAGAGCCCGAGCTGAAAAATAAAAAATATCATTTCCACCACTGCAAGTAGTCAGCGCATGGTAACAGCAATTATTGCAAATTTATGGATTTTTCGATATACGCAGCAACCTATCAAACCAGAGTACGGCCTTGAGATTTTTGGTTACGTCAGACCAGACATGGTTTGCGGCAACGATTTGCCCAAGAAACAGACGAAACAGTGTGCTATCTTCGCCTGGTGCCACCACCACCGTCTTAAAGACGATATCTCACGCAGAGACAAAAATTATAACAAACCGAAACCGGTGTTTTCTGTGTGAAGAAACAAGAACACCTTTTCTGCAAAGATTAAATCCGGCGTGAGAACTCATAAATTTCATCCGGTCTTTTGGTATTTACACTAACTACCCATAAGTGAACGTACATAAGTACCGTTAGGACTAATTTTAACCTCCCTCGCAATTATTAGGACAAAAGATGAAATTGAAAAGAAGAGCAAAACATAACTTCTTATGGTCGAGGTCACAAGACCTCACTTTTCCTGCTCCTTATTGTCGTGGCCGACCCATGAATAAATGACCGATTTTTATCCTATGCAAACAGTCCAGTGCCCTTGGATCTTTACCAGCATCAATGAAAGTGTTTTCCCAAAATTTTACTTTCTCGAGAAATATGGGACTATTCATGAAGTGTTTGACCTAAACAATTTGAATGGAATTATTTACGACCATTCTGCTAACGAGGGGATGAAAATTATGGACCAGTCCAATTTTTTTATTACATTATTTAAGTGGGGTACTTCGAAAACGTTGCTTGTTTGCTAAGAAAATTCTCATTTGTTTTAATATAAACTATTGAACAGCGATCACCTTTCCAAATAATTGTTTTCCTTTATTAGGGCTGTTTGGAAAAATTTTGTATAATTTTTCTCTTAGAACTGGTAATTAAGGCATAACCTTCACTAGTGTGACATAATTTGCGGTGAAAAAATTGCGAGGTTTTAAGTTTCTAAGAACTTGACTCGAATTTTATATTCATATTTCTCCTAAAATTGTGAAAAAAACAAATAACTTTAGCTGAGCCATTGGAGTCATCTGAAAATAAACCGTCTATCGTTTCAATTTATGTATTTATATGCCAAAAGACAACTCTGACATTAAAATTTAATGAAAAGATTTTATATAAATACATCTTTAACATTATTTTATTTTTCGGTATTTCTAAATTAAATGATGTACTCAGCCTAGGGGACGGCACCACAAAGTAGCCCGCACCACAAAACTTTTTAAAAAACTTAAGTTTGCATAACTAAAATATAAAAAAAAATTTGGTATTAATTAATACTGTGGTGCGGGCCATCTTATAGTCATAAAAAATGTTGACGAATGATTATTTAATAATTTCATTTTAAGTCTAATCGTTTGGGAAAATACTGTATTTGAATTACATATGTAAAATTTGACTAACATGTTTACTTAGAATTATGATACTATGTGATTTTTAAAATTGAATTACATACTGATTTTTGCATATAGACGAATAAGACAAAACTAGCTGTTCACAGCATTATTAATAAATCGTGTTGATACTTTAATGATTTGCAATTCTTATAATTTTTTATTATCTCACCAACTGCTTATCTTATAAATACTGCGGGTAGATTTAGAAGTAAAAATTGTAATAATATAGTATTACTTAAATTCTTAAAATAAAAACGTTTAACTTAAAAGGACTATCAAAGATTGGCTATTAAACAAAAAGAGACGTAATGCTTAGTCAATTTTAATGCATTTCTTTGTAAATAGAAATATCTTATCTAAATAATGCTCTCTTGGTGAGATAAATTTGAATAAATTAAAAATAAACTCATTAATGTAATTAGAATGCATTACACGGCAAAAATTACAAAATGAATTATGGAGTATATTAATACCTATTTAAATTCACTTCCTTGAATACACTCTTGGAAACTCAAATATTACATTACATGTAATTAAATTAGTATGCTGGAAAAAACATCGTCAAATCATTTGTATGTAATATAAAAACCATAATAATATAAACAGACTTTGTTAGAATCTGAAAAATTGCAAAATTGGAAAATCACAACTCCAAAGGTCAATTGTTGACATTCATCGATGCAACATACAATGTCCACTATACAATAAAGCTATGTATATTATTTTGTCATTTTCACCAATTGGAAGATATTCATAATTTTTTTTAAATAAAACTCTGACACTTGAAAATATACATAAATTCCACTATATAGCGTAAAGCTGTGCGTTAATTCATATGATTAGTTTCAGCCGGGACAATTCTCTGTGTATAGCCTTGAATTAGTTGCAATTGACTTCACTATCTTTGGTATTTTAAACAGGTTCCGCCACAGGCATTATGCATTCTATAATTGAATGCAATTCTGTGGTAACTTACAGTAACAACTATTACAGGAAATTAATACCGTTTGATCAAGCTCCGCTAATATTTAACGGGAGATGATTTTGATACGGGAATTATAAGCGTCATACTATTTTTATTACTTGATATAGCTACGATGAAACGCATTTTATTAAAGCTTATTACAAACAATTCAATAGAATGCAAAAAATTCCGATAGAACCATGTTTTTTTAATTAATTGAATTTAAATTACATATTAATTCTGTTATTAATTACAAAATGTCATTTAATTTTTATAGTTTTCTATGATTCTTTTGAAAAACTCCATATTTAATTCGCCAATTATACAATGATGAATTATATAGTATGCAATTTTTCATAAGCAATTAATTTATAAAATAACAGTAGCTTTCAAACCTTTCAGATATTAACATTAAAATAAGAAAATTTTTAATACTTTACGCAACATGTAAAGCCTGTACATTAGGTAGATATATTATTTATGAATTATATATATCTATGGTATTCGTTTTTAGATTTTATTCTATTAATTTGTTGGTTATTCATTTTGTTTATATTTATTTCAGCCAGGAGTTTCAAACAGAACAAAATGTTAAAAATCCCTTAATTCGGATTGACTCTTTTTGAAGAAGAGAATCAAAATGTATCACAACCCAACACAATATAGCAATATATCCAAATTATTTTCGTACTTTTAATCCTTAAAAGTTAAAAAACAAATCTTGTGTGTATTATATTATACGTTTATATAATAGTATGTGATAAAAGTGAGTACCTACCTATTTAAGTAATTATGACATATTGAAGAAACTAGTTTTAAGCAATTTACTCCAATCTGTTTCTCACGTTTAAAAATAACATATTTCAAGGCATGCAGATACACAATCTGAATTAAAACATGGGTCATGATAATATTTCAAGACGCAAAGGTGCTAATTAGGAATAATTTGTAGTACACTAATGGTATTTATTTAGAATAATTTTACCGTTAATACAATGTACGTTGCAAAAGCTACATTCTATTTTCAACTGCTTAAGATCAGATCTATTAGCTAATGCAAATTATTGTTTGAATATCAATGAAGTGAACTTTAAGTTCTAAAACATTTTAAGCACACTATTAGAGGATAGCTGGAGAGTATAGATTCATAAATATTAATTGTAATTAAATTTTATTAGCTGCGCTGTTATTATAAATACCTATGTCAATTGAAAATTTTCTAATGTGATTGACGGTGGCAGACAACACATTTGAAATATATCAATGAAATTATTTAATTTGAAAATTTCTTTAACGAGCAGCGTTTGAGTGACATAAATCAAACAAATGATATATTGGTTTTGGTACGTCAATGAGTAATAAGTAATATTTCATGACAATTAATAGTGTGAACCTCCGTAAGCTCCACGAATTGCTTTACAAATTCTACAGTTATATTATAATACCAACGATTTCTCTTAATTTTTAGAGAAGTATTCGTATAACATATGCCTTGAGTGAATATTGAATTAATAAGGGATCTGAAATTTAAATAATTTACCAGATGAAAAAAGAACAATAACGACCTAAAACATCAAATTAAATCTGGAGTAGATTCATATTTCAAAATATTCTCTTTTAGGTCTTTTATAAAAAAAAAAATACATAAGATTTCCTACTTCTTCCGATTAAGGGCCAAATTTTCAATCATCAAATAAAACAAATAAAGTAATCAACTCATCCTTTAAATTAACCATTTTGGCAAATGGACAGACAAATTTTGTTCTAACAGCAGTCAGCGGATGCTGTCGATTTGACTATACATTTTTAAAACTTAAACAAAACCTGTCAATATATAATTGTAGTAACTATATCTTTTTATCTAATATATATCTAAAGTGTAGAGAAAAAGATCATAGAAAAATCTGAATTCTTTAAACTTTAAAATGCTATCTCTGTAAATATGATGTCCAGTCGACTCAAACTAGGAAAACCTTCTTATAACAACTATTATTATATTATTATAATCAATCAGATTATCATTCTCTAGTCCTGACTTGATCTTGAAAAGATTATATATCTTGAAACCACATGTCTTACATGCCTCCTAAATGGATATATCCTATTCGTAATATACTGACTATTTACAAAAAATTTTATTGCAGCCAACTTGAACAAAAAATTCGCAATTTTTACACATATCCAATATATGTATACAGATTGTAAAACCAGAATTTTTTCTTTATATTTCGTGATTCCGATCAACACCTTAAAATGCAGATGGTATTATGCTCCCGAAATTTGAAGTGAATGAAACGATTTATTTAAAGAACAGAAAATACAAAACTCTACAAATTCCAGCTACCCAATAAATTCACTCATCCCAAAAACGAAAGAATGAAAGAAAGTTCGTTGAGTAAGGTCAAAAACAAGTTCCAAATGTGGCAAAGTCATTGTGCCAAAAGCATTAAGAGCAAATAGTTGCCACTTAGCTCAATTCCATGACCAGCTCCTCTTTCTGGCTGGGTTACATAGAAGATCGGCTCGATTAAGAGAAATATTAATTACCCGCGAAACAAAGTATAATTTATCTGAAAAACTGCCGAAATGATCAAGACAATTCCCATACTCAACAATATAATCGGTAGTGTCCAGCGGCCAGAGCGATCGCACGTTCGCGCGAAATGTTATGGGGCCTTTAGTCGCTATAAAAGAACAAATTAAAAGTTTTTTGGCCGTACGTTGAACTTTCACGCCAATTGTGAAATTGGAATATCAATTCACCAGGTGAGCCGGCGAAGAGCCCGACCACCACTCCGGGTTCCGTACGTGTAGCATTTAATACATAAATGAGGATATGTATAATTTTGAGGCTCCTCCGTCTGCGGAGTATCCACTTGCTCGCATGTATGACCGCTCATTTCAATTTACTTTATCACGGCGATATCACAGCTGAGAGGGCCTCCGCGAGCCATATGCAAATGGAATCTCGCCATTCGTGGTGCAATATACGGCCAAATTTTGACCGCAGAACTACGAATATTTTGGCTGTGGTGGCACTTGCTCGCTGCTCCCGGGGCTCCGGGCACAGTGCAGGCAGCGGCTACAGGAAGTCGCCGCTCTCATGTGCGGGGCCCTCGATCACCACCGCACCGCAGCGGCACGTACCTGCGATACCTGAACCTTACCTGGGCCGCCTGATTTTATTCAGGCCGATCGGTGCACGGGCCCAAAGTCCGGTCCACGTGCGCCCGTATCGAACTAGAACGATACCTGAATGGCTGCCACCGGTCGGTTGGCCGCCGCCTTAAATGTGGCACTTTGAACCTCCGCGGAACGGACATGTCCAGCGAACTTTATTGCAAAATAAGTGGCCAATTTAATTCAGTTATCATGGCTGGCATCTTGATAGGCGCGAAAACGACCACCGGCAAAATGTGACTATTATTGCAAAGGCCGACCGACCCGCCGGGCGAGTTCACTGACTCAGGAGGCTGCCGCATGTGGTGGAAAACGTGTCAGCAAAGTGCTAAGCAGTTTTTCGGCACGCATTTATTGTTTATAAATTATCCCGAAATCACACTCTTGCCTACATTAGGACAGAGGGGCATGCAAGAGCCCGTGGCCAGCCGGACGCTGAAAATTTGCAAGTACCTTGACTAAATTATATACATATATTAAAATTCATGAAGTAGACACTATTAATGCTCGTTTGCACCGGTGAATCAACTAATTTTTACGCAATATCCATATGCAATTTTATGCTTATAAGCAACAAAACTATCCCAATGCAATCAATGGCACACTTTTTAACCTTTTCTCGAAATCACAGTTAAATTAATTTTCATACGATTCGACACGATCTAGATAAATATTTTGAGAATTAACCACTAATAGATAAGATAAAAGTCTTTTTTACCAGAGTTTAAAAAGCCAAACTCTAATTCATCGCTTTACTCAAATATCCAATAACCTCAAATCGTGAGCAGACTCAAATTTTATGTGAACAGACCCAAGACTTTATTTGAGGGGACTCGAACATTGAGTTGCACATATTTATAAAATATGCATATAAGTACATATGTAGATTCTATTTTGAACAGAATTATTATAATTTCGATTAATTTTCGACCCTAGAATTCTTTGCATATTCGTATGTGCATAGGAAAAATAATAAATCATACCTCTAATAAAATTACATTATTCTAAAGAAAATAAATCTTTCGTTGATTTGTTTGATATTCATAAAAAATCGCAATTCCAGTCAATGTAATTGAATACAACTCAACTCACAATTTTATGCGCTCAAATCAATATTTGAATTAAAACAAAAACTCAAACTATAAAGTTTGTTCAAATAATATATGTATACATATATGTAGTTATCTATACAAAAAAGTATTTTTTAAGAAAACCTTTTATTTAGAAGGGTTCAGAATTACATCATATATTGCTTATTGTAATCTTTTCGTCAAACCCTTTCATTTGATTCCCATATCAAGGGCGTTGTGAAAAACAAGGTAGGTACCCCGCCATCTTGAAGGCATCCGCCATATTGCATTTAGAAAGGTATACTATATTGCATTGTCACGGAACTTATAAACTCGTACAAAATTTCATCCTATTGGAATAACAGGAACTGACTCAAAATTTAATTGCAAGATTCTGTTTGGAATCAAGCAGGAGAACAAGGAGAATAAAGTAAGCTAAATGAAATATTTTAAAAATAATAGACCTTTTATCTAATAAACCCCCTTCCAAATATTACCATTTTCTAATTGTACACTCTTCTTTTATAATCTTCAAAGACCACTCCTAATTTGTTTAACACTTAATATAGAGTTATGTATGTCGAAGCTGCAGATTTTATAAAGTTGATGGGATTGAAAAGACATCCTATTTTCATAAAATTGTTATGAAGAATGACTAGTAAAACCTAAAAACATATAAATATTTATAATGCAAATTCTAGAATTTCATTTTTTTTCAGCTACTAATTAAGATTTACAAAAATACCGTCAGCTAACTATAAAATTAATAAATATATGCGTTTGTTTTTCACATCAACCAGATGACCCTCGACGAATGGTAATATGTTTAGCCGAATATTACATAATATACTATAAATATGAAACTTAATTTCCACATACAGTCAGCGAAATTCATTTATACGCACTCCAATTTTTTTGGTTTCAGAAAATTACGGAAAGTATTGCTAAGACTTATTTAACGGAATTGCTAAGGACCAAAAGTACAGCTTGTTTGTATAATATTTATTTATTCGCATAATAACAAACAAATAATTAATTAGTTTTAACAAAAAATAGGTGCGAAATTCAATTATACGCACATTTGAATTTTCTAAAGATAAGAAAAACAAGAGAAGCGGTAATAAATTAAAGTTATTTTTAATACTTGGTATGACCTCCTCCGTTTCTAATTGTATCGAAAATCCAATTAGGCATCGAATTTATTAAATTTTCAATATCAGTACAATTGACTCTAACCCATGCATTTAAAATTGCCGTCTTCAAGGTCAGAATGTGTGGTATTTTCGTCCACCTTCATAAATCTGCCGTGCCATGTTCCCCCACAAGTTTTCCATAGGGTTGAGGTCGGGGCTAATGGCAGGCCATCTCAGTGTAGGGATGAATTTCGCATTAGATGTGCATGAAATTGTAACCAAGCCACAAAGAATCTCTTTTAATACTGCACTGATAGCCGCAAAGAAATATAACTGTAAATACATTTTCGTCACACCATAACGATTTATTCTTATCCCTTTCAAGATGCTCATTTATATAGCAGAGCAAAAAATATCAAAAATGTCCAGAAATTCACTGTATATTTAGCAGGGACCGAAAATGCGTAAATGGTATTTTTCAATTTTTAAACTAAAAAAGCTGAGGGAAGTTGTCATAGTAGAATAAAATAAAGTACACCAAATTTTGCGCATGATACCTTTTTTCGGTTCTGTAAAGCTTTTCACAATTTAGCTTTTTTTAAAACAAAAAAAAAAAACAACCGCGTATCTAAACTGTAATCTTCCACCGATTTTAATTTGAAGCAAAGTAAAAGAAGCTCAGAAGCTTAATATATTTTTCCAGTAGTGATAATCCTCAAATAGCGTCAAAATGCTTTTTTAATAATGTAATTTTACACATTAGACAGATAGGCGAATTCAATTGTTAGAGCGAATCAATAAAATTACTTCGGTTCGAAGAGATTCATTTTTACAAAACTAAGATAATAAAGTAAAATGGCAAAAACATCTATAAGTAAATACGATAATTTTCACACTTAATTTAAAATTTGCGAAAATGTTTCATTTTGTGATTTCAATTAAATGTGAGTCGAATTCGAACTCTTAAAAGAAACTAATTCAAAACTTTTGTACTAAAATTTATACTTTAAGCATCGGAAGAAGTAATTAAAATGAAAAAATATAGAATTAGAATTAAAATTTCCACTTACATTTCGCTCTTCGTCTTCATCTTCAGGTTTCTCGAAATTTTAACTTTCACTTCATCGGCTCTTAATTTTGAATTTCCAAATTTAATTTTCACTAGCCGGTTGCACACTCACAATCACAAAATCACTTTCACGTTCCTCCAATGCGGCCGATGATCCTGTAAGAAAGAAAAATAAAATAAAAATTAATTAATACAATTAATAAAATCACTGGCTACTTTTATTCTTCTGCTTGAATTATTTGTCAAGAAAACTATTTGTTAAGAAAAGCAGAAATTAAATTTTACCGAATAATCCTCGTAAAAGCCGTATTCTCTGCTTTCCCATGAAAGAAAAACGTTCAGCCGATAATAAAAACATAAAAAAATGCAGCCGAAAACTTTGAACAGATGAAATTTACCTGCGCAATTGATTTTGAAATTTTCCAATGAAAACTGACGCCTTTCCAATGAAAACTGACGCCAACTCGTTCAAGAATAAATAATAACTGATTTCGGTATGAAGTTGGACGCGAAAAAGGAGTTCCGATAAAATTAACTACTCCGCCCCTCCCGTTCAGATTTAACGAATTTAACTTTTCGAAAGCACAGCAAGAAGAAGAGGATCCATAAAAATTGTGCGAAATTTTAAATTCTCATTTTCCATAAATCATTTCCAATTAATTCTTTCCAGCCCCTAGAATTTTCCGAATTAACTTCATCGATTTAAGATTTAAATGTAAGTATTTAAGGTATTTTATTAAAAAGAGGGAAAAATAAAAGCCCCTTTCCTGAAAGAAAACTCACAAAACAATTTAAATTAAATGCTTAGAAACATGTTACCCTCCGCAACAGTCAACGCATAAAATTACCATGCTGCACAACATTTCTCCTGCACTGCAGCATAATGCAAAGCATAAAACATGGAACCTTCGAATTCCCCAGAATTTCGCGATGCGCGCGCCATTACTTATGACGTCTCAAGAAATCAAAACCTGGAGGACCGATTTTTGCAATTTTAAATTTAATAGAAAGGAAATCCTTCAGGACTCTAAGGAAAAATATTAAAAAAAATACCGCACCTGCACCCTTTTTAATCGTTAGCACCCCTAAAATCAACTAGAATTTAACTCAAGGTTTACACTTTCCAATGAAAAAGGAAACTCCCGCGTAATTGCAAAACTCGTCCAAAAATTTTAAATCAATCAAAAATAGAGTCAAAAATTTAAATTTCCAATTACCTTTCGCTTCCTCCTCTTCTTTTCCTTCCTTCTTCTTTCTTCTTCTTCTTCACAACCACGAAACACTTTAAAAATAACAGCACATGCACTTTTATGTCACTTTTATACAGGCCCTTTTTTCTATGAAACACCTTCACAAAATCACTTCAATTCGAAAACACAACTCGAGATAAAGATTTTGAAAAAAAAGCGACACTTTCACTTCATCGGCTCTTCATTTTCCATATTTAATTTTAATTTTCACCAGCCGGTTGCACACAAACACAAAATCACTTTCACTTTCTTCCAATATGGCGGTCATCCTGCAAGAGAGAAAAATAAAATAAAAATTAATTAATAAAATCTCTGGCTAATTTTATTGTTCTGGTTAAAGTACCTACTTTTCAAGGAAAGCAAACATTTTCAAATGTATTTTGAGGTAATTTCACAATAAATCCCGAATAAACGAAAACGCCACGATTTCAAAGGATTTCCTGAGGTAATTTAAAAATTAAAATCATCGAAGCACACCCGCAGTCCATCCGCCCACTCCGAAAATAATTCACGAACTGGGAGAACGCTTATAGAATAACGGTAAATTAGTCTGCATATTTGAAACAAGGGGAAACGAAAACTGCAGGAATTGCCGCAGAACTTCGAGCAGCTTCAGGGAACGAACGGTTGGTTCGATTCAAAAATTGAAATGGGGAGAAACGAAAACATTGAATGTTTCGCGGAAAATTATAGAGCATAATTTTTTTCTAGGCTTATCAAACTTTACTTATTTAAGATTTATTAAAAAGAGGGAAAATTCAGAGCCAATTTCCTGCAAGAAAACTCCGAAAAGAATTTAAAAATTTAAGTCCTTAGAAGTTCGCATAAAATTCACATGTTGCAAAACATTTCCCCTGCAGAATAAAACATGAAACCTTCACCTTCGCCAGAATTTAACCTGGTTGTGAAGTCTCTCAGCGAATCAAAATCCGGAGCACCGATTTTTCCAATTTTAATTTTAACAGAAAGGAAATCTGTCAGGGCTTTAGGGAAAAATATAAAAGCACGAAAGGAGCGCTTAAATTTAAGTTGACTTTCTACAAATTATCCGTCAAACAAAACTAAAAACTTGCCCCTTGCAACTGTTGGAAAAGTTCCTGTGGAGGCGAAACGGAAGAGCCGAGCCTCCCCTCAAAGTTGAGAGCAGCGCGCTCATGTCGCCGTTGTTCCGTTCTCACGCGGTCGCTGCAAATTTGAATTCGAACAAGGGGATTTTTTTTAAGACAGTTGAACATTTTAAAAAAGCGCAAAAATAAAAATCCACCACGATTTACCCGCCGCCAACCGATGCCATAGGAATTCTTGGATTTAGATAAACAATTTAAGATTAATTGCAAAATTTTAGCAATCGGAGGCAAACACATGAGATATTTTCCAAATTTTGGGCTCACTCTTGGGATCTCACTAACCGTCGCACGAGAATCGCTGAATATTTTTTAAATCATTTAAAATTATTTTTCCATAAACGATAACGACAAAAAGCATGAAGTTTACTAAGGTTTACAATCAAAGCCAAAAATATATCGGCTATAATTAACCATATTAAACTTTAGTATATGACAATCGGATAGTCAGGCCCCTTGTTTTTTTTTTTGTGATTAGGAACATTAAAGATCAAATTTTAAAATTAACTTTTGAGTTGTTTGAAAATTTTTTTAAATCTACTTATGGGAAAACTTAAAAATACATACAACTTATAGCTTAGAAACTAACAAAACAAAGATTAATCAAAATTTCTTTTCACAAACATGTTCCAATAAATTGGTAAGTAGGCGAAAGGGAACGAAACATTAAAACTTAAAAATAGGTGTTTGAAGATGCATCAATTAGAGAATATAAAAAAAAAATTTGTAAATTCTGTAAAAAGGACTTTGGCCATGTACATACTTTCTAAATTTTAAGCAGATTTTCTCTCTGTGTAACGAACTAGTCCAACAAGAGAAAAACCTATTATAGTTTTAGAAATCCATATGTATTATGTATGTATGTATAAAAATATAATAAAAAGTAATTATGTAATGTAACAGGTGTTATTGCACTAATAATAAATAAACGCCGGTCAAAGCAGGGATCGAAAATGCGTAACTGGTATTTTTCAATTTTAAACTAAAAAAGCTGATTTTAATTTATACGCATTTTGAATTTCTGGACATTTTTGATATTTTTTGCTCTGCTATATAAATGAGCATCTTGAAAGGGATAATAATAAACCGTTATGGTGTGACGAAAATGTAATTACAGTTATATTTCTTTGCGGCTATCAGTGCAGTATTAAAAGAGATTCTTTGTGGCTTGGTTACAATTTCATGCACATCTAATGCGAAATTCATCCCTACACTGAGATGGCCTGCCATTAGCCCCGACCTCAACCCTATGGAAAACTTGTGGGGGAACATGGCACGGCAGATTTATGAAGGTGGACGAAAATACCACACATTCTGACCTTGAAGACGGCAATTTTAAATGCATAGGTTAGGATCAGTTGTACTGATATTGAAAATTTAATAAATTCGATGCCTAATTGGATTTTCGATACAATTAGAAACGGAGGAGGTCATACCAAGTATCAAAAATAACTTTAATTTATTACCACTTTTCTTGTTTTTCTTATCTTTAGAAAATTCAAATGTGCGTATAATTAAATTTCGCACCTATTTTTTGTTAAAACTAATTAATTATTTGTTTGTTATTATGCGAATAAATAAATATTTCACAAACAAGCTGTACTTTTGGTCCTTAGCAATTCCCTTAAATAAGTCTTAGAAATACTTTCCGTAATTTCCTGAAACCAAAAAAATTGGGGTGCGTTTAAATGAATTTCGCTGACTGTATGTACGTGTATATGACAATTTCTAATTAAAACTTTGACGAAATTTCTAAATTTGGATAAACTAACTAATTCCTACTCTAGAGTCACCGTGCACATTTGAAATTTTGGAACAACGATAAATAGATTTGTCTGAAGGTTTGCTCCTGTCTCCTGTTTGTAATTTTAAAGTTTTCCTACAATACGAAAACAACTCAAATTTGGAAATAAAAAATCTTAGCTGGATTACATTTAACTAAATTGATTAATTCTTTTATTTTCTCTATATACCATATATTAAATAGATTTAGACCTAATTTTTCTGGATTAGGATGTGATAAGCAAAAAGCAATTTTTTATTTCATTTGCTCTCATCTTTTTTGGTACCTGATATATGTATGTATGTACATATATATGTATATGTTTTTAGAGTAATAAACCCCAAATTAAACTTGATTAATTTTATTAAATTTTTTCTTGTTTAAGTATTTGTATTAGATTAATTATTGCATTTATTCGATGATATCGCTAAAATATCTAAAATATTTGCATAATTCATTGAAACCAAAAATAATTTAATAGCAAAAGTATAAATATAGCTATCAACAGTAAACATCAACGTAACTAATAATAATAAGTGGTATAAACCCGAATAACAAGTCCTTCCAAAAGAAACGGTTACACTACCCAGCTTTTATTAGCGTAAAATCGTTTATTACGAAATAAAAGAAATCTAAAGCAGACTATCGAAATGGACAAATTAAAAACCAGCTGAAGTAGAAGACAGCTTGTCTTGCCATTAAGCAGCGCGAAGTCTAAGTATAACGCTGTATGAATCGTCATAACATATTATAATTTTCTTCGGAAATTAATTCATTCTGAAACGGTAATATCTTCTCAACGTTTTCCTTGCTATTCAGCCGATGTCTTCCTCAATTTTTGATTATGCAAATATTTACCATGAAAATTTATCACTTTTTGATGAATAAGCAAGACAAAGTCACCTGGCCCTCTATGGTGGCAATGTCAATTTCATGGTAACTACTTAGACTCCAAGGGCGACACGTCTCCATTCAGTTTCAGATGTATCTTAAATATTTCTCCCCAGAGCACACCCACTCTCTCTCGTGAAGTTTGATTAGCATCGTGAATCAGTTAGCTCTTTATTTATGGGAAAATTGTTTAAAATCGTAAGCGCAAAAGTAATTGTTTTTAGGTGAGGCCCCACTAAATTTTCCACATTATCTCAGTGCCCAGCCACACGTCAAAATCTCCCTCGGAGTACCTCATCTCTGGAATTTATGTTGCTATTTATGTCAAAGAAAGGTTGTTGACCCCTCGTTCGCTAAAAGTGGACGTTACACCATTTTTGTGACGTATACATATTAAATTTACCTATTGCACATCTCGTGATTTTGTTTCTGAATTAAAAACGATAAAACGCCACCAACTCATGGAGAATGTATAGATGATGTAGAATTGAATGTTCCCAAAATAATAATTCCAAACTCATCCGCGTGATGCTGATTAAATCCCAAAGCTAAACAAGCTTTAACTTCGGGAAGCAGAGCGCCCAAAAATAGACTGGGGATTCGCGCCCCTTTAAGCCATGAAACTTTTTTCGCCTATACCTGGACGAGTCGCGGGTTTCTTTAATACGTCGATTGCCGTGACCGGCGTTTTACTCCCATTCGAGTGATTTATCATCCGCGGCATAGGGCACTGTCCAAATATCTTGCTGGGTCTCCATATCGATTTCCCTAATTGATCTTGTTCCGGTTTCTTTCAACTTTCACAAAACGAAAGCTCGTGGGACTCCGCGAAGCGCACTCGCGGTTGCCCGTGCAAGATGGATGACTCCTTAAAATAGTGCCTCAAGACTCGAGAGTGTCTTAAGAAAATCGAGGAGGAGAAGACGCAACAGAACGAGAATCAGCTGATGTCTTGTTAAAATTGTACCACCACCGGCGGAGCCGGCTCCATCGTACCCTTCGCGATGCGCGCCACCGCCGTGGTACGACACATAAACAAATTCAGAAATAAAAATAAACTAAACAAAAAGAGCTAACTTAGAGATACACCTCAGAAAGTGGGGTTCAATGAACCCCGATGTTTGGATACGATAGTCATATGGTTGGCTTAATGTCGTACAATGCAGACCAACACACGTCTTGAGCGATGCCGCCACGTTCTGAGGTCCGCTCTGCACGGAGCTCCGCGGAACCGCATGCGATGTACGGCGGAGCCGAGAGAATTAATCTGCAATACAGGCAAATATAAAATTCAGTCGGTAAACGCAATTATACAGGTAATTTACACAAATCATACGTAGGCATAAATATGAAGTCCCCTCACCTTCACACCGACCAGCGAAGAGAGACAGGCTAGGCGGCTTTAGATAGATTCATCGTGGTTCGCAGTCGCCCGTGGATCAGCCAGATCTCAAGAAGTTATCAAGATGATGAGGAGATGCCTCAAGATCTCCGAAGGTAGATGTGTCTCACGCGATGGATTTGTTATGACCGTCTCAGAGTTGCACGGCCGACTGCCTGCCTGCCAGAAGTAAAGGTTTGCGCTGAAAACGAAAGTTATAAGTGCTCCTGGAAATCTTTTAGCAAATTTCAAACCATTGCCATCTTTCCGGCTGTCGAATTTAAAGATGATAGCAATTTTTATACTGACGGAAGTTATCAATTCAGGTGTCTTCCTCGCTGAAGGTGATAAAGTCGACTATGCGAACCTTACGCAGATTTTTAGCACGTGCTGCTAACTGATTCAAGCGATGCTGATCGATTTAAATTTTGTGAAATCCTATTTAATGTGGATACCGGCAGTCGAGCCCTGACGACTTTAAGTAATATATTGCAAAAAGTGATTTATAGGAGCAAAGTTCATTGGAAACCGCCTCATCGTTGGTGTTCTTAAGGCGAAACTGCCTGATTTGTCGCACCATTAATTTACATAAAAGACTGGGCAGAAGTCTCTGCCTTCATTAGACTTGTCGTCGAGGTGCGCAGAGTCGGGCCTTCTGTGGCCTTTCATTGACCATTTCCTATTAATATTATACCAAAGCGGAAGTGGAAAAATTGCGAAAATCTCAAGCCTTGAAGGCGTCATCATCGAATTTATGGGAATAAAAAATTCAATAAAACTTACGTCGTTTTCATAATTTAACGAATTTCATTCGCAATCGATTTCATCTAGTAAGATCTGCACTATTCCACTTAAATTGATCAACTGTTAAAATTTATTTACCATCATCGAACTTGTTTGCCCTGACTTTAAAAATGCCTCTGAGCAAAACTGGGTTTTTTTGAAACAATCTGGTTCCAGAAAACTATAGGCTAATGTAAAAATTCGTTTCGTCATCAAAGAATGAATTTCAGGTACTTCTAGCACGAGATGGACATCTACTTGATTTTGGATTTATCAAGAAGTCAAGAGGGCATTTACCCCACCTTTCTTCCGATATTTAAATAGGTACACCTTCGTTTAAAATTTAAATTAGACGAATCGCGATCCTTCGTCGAACCTTTGCTGGTGTTTGCAAATAGTATCTACCTTCTGTCAGATAGTATGTAAATATATCAAGTTCTTGCGGCGCATTTTTATCATTTGTTCTCGCCAGACATGTAGTAACTGAACTGATTCACGTGACGGGAGTTTAACAGAAATTCTTTCGGTACATATATTACAGATACTCGTTTTACAAGAAAATCGATCAACTGATTCTCTAAAGTTTTGAAAATTGCTCTACAAAATTCAAGATTACATTAAACAAATTAAAAATCGAAATTTGTTAAGAATTAATTATAATTACAAATAGTATTTTTCGCCTTATCTCTAAATAGTATAAAGCAAAGTCGCTGTTTTCGTTTGTCTGTTTCTCCGTTTACTTCTTCTAAACCACGCAACGGATTTTGATACGGTCTTCACTATCGTTTAGAGAATTTCTTTCGGAAGGTTTATATGTAGAATACATGCATATTATAGTAGAGAAAAGCCGAAAATTTCAAAGATTTGTAATGATGTACTAAAAACCATATTTTTGGGCGCTTAGCATCCTGGGCAAAACAATGGGAGCATGCTGTTATTTTTCTCAGTGTATATTTGCACATCCTTTTTGTACAAAAATATAGTATATTTTTTTAAAAAACAAAGAAGCTGTTGATCCTAGAGCGTGTTAAATTTGAGGCGTTCACGATGTAGTCTTAAAAACAACACAAATTTCCAAATAGTTATTAATTTTTAACCTGTTCGCTTTCGCCGAGAAATTAAAATATTGAAGGTTACGAAAGTTATACCTATACCAATACAAAGTGAAACGTACGATTTGAAGATGCTGCAAAAGTTTCAAGGGAATCGATTCACTACAATTTGAGATATCGCGGGCAGCGATTTGAAAAACGTGATTTCGAGAAAAAATCGGTTTAAAGTTTTAGATTACAAATTACACCCCTATACGCGTCGAATTTCTAAGCCCTATAACTTTCTTAATTCAACGAATTTTCAAAAGCCCATTTGAAGGCATATTTTTGAGGGTTATTGGATTAAAAAATGCAAACAAACCGTCACTGGGGAATACCTCCAAGGTTTACAATTAAAATTTTGACTTACCCTTTGCTTCGTCCTGTTCTTTTTCAACTTTTAATCGCGAAACTTTTAAAAATGGCGGCACATCTACTTTTATATCACTTTTTAACAGGCCCTTTTTCCTGTGAAACACTTCCACGAAATTATTTTAATTCGGAAACATAACTCGCGATAAATATGTATTTAAAAAAACTAGCGACACTTTCACTTCATCGGTTCTTACTTTTTTATATTCAAAAAAATCCCGAACAAACGAAAACGCCGCCATTTCAAATGGTAATTTCTAAATTAAAATGACCGAAGCACGCCCGCAGTCTGTCCGCCCACTCCGAAAACAATTCGCAAACTGCGAGAACGCTTCTAGAATAACGGTAAATTAGACTGCAAATTTGAAACGAGCGGAAACGAAAACTGCAAGAATTTCCGCAGGACTGAGGACGTCCAGGGAACGAACGGTTGATGCGATTCAAAAACTGAACTGGAGGGAAACGAAACGCGCGGAAGCACGTCAGAGCCCCCAAATTAAGCGCGATTTTTAAAATTTTAGCTTTAAAAGAAATTAAACCCTTCGGCGATTAAGGGAAAAATATAAAAAAAAAAAATACTTCCGAAGCAAACATTTTAAATGCCGGCAACCTAAACCGGGGGGTGGTGTAAAAATCAGCTAGAAATAACCAAAAAATTGGATCTGGTTCTAGTGTTTTATATAATCAAAATGCAAAACATAAAAACATAACTTCTTCAACTATTCATATCCTGACAAAATTGTTTATGAATTTGCTGGCAATAAAATTATCATGATAAGAGTATTAATAATTTTTGCAATATAGTAAAAGACTCTTTAGTTATAGTTCTGGAATCCGTAAGATAGTGCGAGAATATAGTCCATCGAACTATATGTATGGTTCTCCTAGAATATATATATATATATACTACATATGTATATACTAATTATATTACATTAAATTGAATGTATAACGAATGTTTAGGCATCCTTATTTAACAAATTATTGATAAAAATTTAAAATATACGGGAGGTTTAGTTAGTAAACAATTTCGGAGCATAAAAATATCTTGTAAACTTTCTCTTAAGCCTATTGAATACCAAAATAGCATGATGCAATGATTCATCTATTTAATGCAGATAGAATAAGCAAAGCGTTGAGAAGAATTTAATTAGCATTTTCAAAGCTAAGACTTAACAAGCAAACATACCAACAGGAAAAATAGATTTTTACGATCTAAACTAGAGTAATTTTTAAACACTGGAACACGTGTTTGTCAACTTGTTTACCAATATAACGATTTGAAAAACAATCACAACGTGGTAAATTTTCTAAACATTATATCTGTTAAGACAAATAGTCTAACCCCGATAAACTACTATCTACTCGTATTTTTATTTAATTGAAACTGGAATTCAGTAAATTTGTATAATTTTAACCATATAGTAAGAATTAAAAGGATTATATCTATTAGCTAACTATTTGATGCGATTTTTAAGGACTTTTTTAACAAGTACACAAAATTAATTATAATCAGTAAATAAGAAATTTATTTTAATTACTAATGCACAAAAGTGTCTTGTATCAAAGGTGTAGTGGATTCAAATTATGTTTAATGTGTGTAACGTACATTGCCCCATTATTTAATTTTTAAATTCTATTCATTTGTTTTAATTTTTACTTACCTTGTTAAATAACCACTGCAGCAATGAAAAATAATAACAATAAATTAAAAACCTGTTTCGAACAAACTTCAATGTTCCGAATGTACATATATATGTAGACCAGAAACAAGCAAGGGCGCACTTATATATTTTTTATGGTATGGAACTTAAAAAATTAATTATTAAAACCAAATACCCCAATGGACTCAAAACAGGCTGTAAGCGTGTTCCATAAACCACAAACAAGATATCTCCACGCAACCTGGGGGTCATACATTAAAATATAAGAGTCCTACAGATTTTAAATTATAAATATATGTTCAGAATTATAAAAATGCTGCAATATAATTAATTACACAAAAAACATTATTTTTGAAATTTTAATTTTTAAATATTGAAAATCAGACAATTTAAATACATAGTTACCTTTTTATTTAAAATATTCAAAACGGTGCAAACAGAGACAATCTCTGTGTACTTATTTTTATAAAACTTCAATTTCTCAATAAAATCATCATATAAATTTAAAATTGCTAGATCTCTTAGTCTGTGTTGAAGCATTGTAAATCTTAGATAAGTTTTAAGACGCCTATAAAAGCTGAAAACGACTTTTCATGTGTAGGTACATGAAGAGCCAGGTAGTTATTAAAATTCTTTTAAACTTAGAATATTCATACAATATTTCAAAGCGCTATTTTTCTGTAAGTGTAATATATGAGGAAGGCCTGTCATGAAAGTATGAAATTTCATACCATAAATAAATTGAGGTATGTAGTTTTCCATATCTTCCATACCGGTAGTGATACCCCTGACCAGAAATTGATTGATGTCCCAAAAAATGTTGGTTAGTCTTTCAAAATATACTATAGGAAAGTAGGATATATAGAGGGATTCATAATTTTTGTAATTTCGATCCCCGCAAAGTTGTTCAAACTACATATATGTATGTATGTGTTAGCTTTTTTCCTCGGAAAAAACTTATACCTGGAATTAAAAATATTCTTTAATATTCAAAATAAAACTTTTGCTTTTCCTTCCATCCCGTTAACCCAAAGTCAGTAGTCTGGCCACATTAAGAAAAGCTGAAACGATAGCAGTCATTTGTTTTTGATACGATTGCTTTTCTTATAATACCGAATTGCAACTTTTGTTTCGTTTGGATTTTGTTTCGTTTTTCGTAATAAATGCCCAGGTTGAAAGTACATGCGTTCAAAAATTACGAATTAATTACATTTGAAAGGATTTTCAACACTTTAAATATCAGTAACTTTACACTTAAAATTGCTGAGGAGGGATATTAAAATTCCAATCTTCCACGTAGTGCTAAATTTCAACTTTTGCTGCTGTAAACGTTTGTGGAATTCCATTTAAACCAGACATGTTGCTTTATATAATTGCTGTATTAACAAGCTGTGGAAGAAATTTTATTAAATAAAACAACAGGTTAAGAGTAATATCAAAAATACATAAATAGTTTTATTAATTCATAGAGTAGTATCAATTCACCTAAGCAGTACAATCTTAAACGTATAGTATAAAATGCCTTATGTACATGTTCCGAGGTTTTAGACTTGGTATATAAGAAGTAAAGTATATGTTAAACCCTAAAAAGTCAAAAATTAGTAAAGGTAGTTAAATCGAAGGGGGAAGTAGGGCCTGCTGGTAGCAGGCAGCATCGAGTGAAGCAGGAAGTCGCAGCCGGTGAGTAACAATAATAATTTAAAGTAAAACAAGTAGAACACAGGCTGAAAATGGCAGTTTGCGGTCAACTCGAAGTTAAGTAAACATGACGATTATGTGTTAATTTCGCATGCATCTAATTCAGATCAGATATCAGGTGGAGTTGGCGAAGAGGCCGGTGATGAAATGCGGAAGAAAATATTAACATTTTTCGAGTGATAAACGGTAAGACGGGGCTTTCGAGACTCCTCTCATTCTTCCGTGTGACTCACAAGAGACCTCTGAGACGGCGGAGTCTGCGCAGCTCGGTTGATTCTGGTGTGGGGCTCACTCACACCGAGGAGGAGTCCGACTGGACCGAACCCGACCCAAACAAATTCAGCCTTAAGAGCGAAAGAGGCTTTTCGCCCCAGGTGAGAGCCAGGTGAGTCGCGCCGCGCCAGTGCACCGCGCGTCCAAGACACCGCCGAGCTCCTCAAGTAGGCGAACTCAGCGGCATTGCGCTAATCACTTTGCACGGGCTGACTCTTCCGGAAAGTGTCAAAAGCGACATGCCAGATATGAAATCACTGAACTTGTTCGGGCTGCCCTTATCGCCGGGAGCAAGCGCAGTCGCGGGGGGTGACTCTCGGCAAAGATCGATTCTAGAATTTCGTTTTTTTTCTTTTATAATTAATTTTATTAGAATCAGGTGGACAAGGTGGGTAATTTTATATTAAAAAAAATATATATATATATATGTCGCACAGCGGTGCAACCGTAATAAAATATTCGTAAAATTACAAAACAATGATAATAAACAAAAATAAAAGATTCCTAATATGACACACACTAATACTTTTTCGTAGGATCCGATACTAAGTACATAGGACGTGGGGAGATGCGGGATGAATACATTAACGTAGACCTAAGCATAGTATGAAGTACTAGAGGAGATACAATCGATTAGCTTAATAATTAAAAGGAAAGCCGAGAATGCGCTAAATGCGGTGCCCTCTTCGCCTGCTTTCTCCGGCGTCTGCAGCTGGAGGTCTCCTCCCTGCCGCGAACACTCTTCCAGCGTATGCTGGCCATCTTCGATCTTGCTCCGGCTAAGGCGACAATATTTTTGCTGTCCAAAGCCCGGTCAGTATTGCCCGGTGGGGTCCAGGGATCTATTCGCAGTTGTGGCAGTGCTTCTAGCGCTTTGCGGACGCTTGTAAGTTCCAGTGGGGTCTAGCTTATCAGGGAACATTTTTATAAATCTTAAGAAATTAACGATCTCTCCTTAAAAAACTAATTATATATCTTGAACACTTTAAATTGGCAGTGTTGGGTCTAGTAGGTGTTCGTTGGATCAAGACCGTCCATCTTGCATCCAGCAGTTCACAGTCTATTCAAAAGTTGAAAGGGGGTTGCTTCAGTTCTTAGTTCTTAATGAGTTTAGAGGACATCAGTCGAGTTCAGCCATTTCGTTGCTCGCAACAGGTTCGGGGGTGATGTGATGTGATGGGCTGCGCGCGCCGATTAATAAGTATTGGTTGGATCGAGCCCGCTCATGGTTCTGCTTGATGAATATCTTAAAGAAATGCAGCAGTGATTCAGTCCGCTCTTGCTTCACGGCAGAGAAACCGTGCTTCTTAGTACGTGTTGGTTGGGTCCAGTCCGTCCATGTTGGATTATTGCAAAACCGATCTCAAGAAAATGGGGAAGATCTCAGCTCTGCTGGGCCTGGCGTCTTAGTACGTGTTGGTTGGGTCTAAGCCATCCATGTTGATTTCAGTAAAATTCATAATATTGATATCAAATTAAATCGATCGAAATTGCAGAACTGATCAATAAACGTTAGTCGGGTCAAGTCCGTCCATAGTTAATTTGCAGGTAAACCAGGTGTCCTTGCTGCTTCCGCAACAGATGATGGATTTACACGATCGCAACAGAAATAATAAACAGGCGATCGGCAGCGATCACAAATTTGGCAGTGTTCGTATTTCGAGTTTTTATAGCTTAAAAAACTCCTTAAAGAAACGTTGTCACTAATCAATATTTACCAGAGGCGTCTAGCATGATGCGAACAGCCTTTGTGGGAGTCGCAAAGATGATCAGCTGAATCTACTCCTCAAGATGTTGATGACCAGCTCAGGCGCAGTGTGTTGACCTCCTCTTCCGGATATTTTTTTTATATTTTTTTATTTTATCTTTCAACCAAAATCAGCTCAACGTATCTGCAGATCAGCGAGTCCCAATAATATTTTGGGCATTTGACGATCACTCACAAAATAAAAATGATCTTTTCTTCTTTTCGTTTATTCTTTTCTTGATTTTCACGCACGCTTCGAGAGTCACTGACACTCATAAAAATATAAGTTCAGCCCGCGAAATTTCTCCAAGTGTAAAAACAGAACCGCGACTCGACGACTTTTTGCTTCGTCTCACGATCACACTCTTTTTAGATATTTCTCAGAACGATTTCTGCACGTTCTGATAGTGGATTTTATTTATCGAAAAAAAAATAATAAAGCTGATAAAAGAGACGCGTATCAGCAGATCGATTTAATAGATGCACACTAATCTTATATCTTACGGAGATCGATGGAACGATCTTGCCCACTCAAAAGTTGTTGATGTTATGAATGATCTTCGTCAAGTCGGGAGTTTAAATCTTCCGAGGAGTCGCTATGAATCTCTGTTCGATCGGCGCTGGCTGGTTCGCTCACTCTCAGAGGAGCGCCCGTCGATCGTTCCATGTACTCAGGCAGCGCTCAACATACATATATGTATGTAGATGTGTCGCTCGAGCCGCGAATACATAACGGCGAGAGGCTTACCTGCGGGCCCAGGTAAATATTCGCGCCGCGGCATACGTGATCTTCACCGCTCGGATCATCTCTCCCGCGATTTTGCGCCTCTTTCACTCTGGGCTCGGGCTTCGGAGCTGCATTTTTCCTGGTGCTTCGGCGCTCTCGCTTCTCGAGCGACGCTCCCGAGCGCGCCGTCGCTATTTCAGGTTTATTTCGACTGGTGCACCGAAACCGGAGGGTTGAGACAGGTAGCACCTAGGCGCTGAAGATCGGGGGTGACTCGTCCTGCTGGTTGGACGCCTCGTCCTGGCCGATCGGGGATAGGTGCGATCGGCCAGGTGCCCTTCGTTCCCTTCGCGAAGCACCAATAAGAAGGGTTTTCTTCTCTTCGCAGCCGGACTCGACCTTTAATTTATTGGCGCATACACGGGCACACCCGAACCTCTCGATATATTTGGGACACTGACTTCTGTCCTAACATCAATGGTTCTAGTCTTGGATCGTAAATAAAAAAATTAATTCACTCGCCCATTATGCCTTTGATTCCTTTAACCCAGCATGCGCCGATTTATGTAACGTAACATCAACAAATTTAAACCTATAAAAACAGGTAAACAATTAATTCAGCACTTTCAACAATTTTATAATATCGAATAGATATACATATACATACTACACACGTTCGCACTAATACTTACTTTTGATTTTCAACGAATTTTGTTGTAAATGATGAATTAATATTTTTTATTATTCATTAAAAAGTTATAATAAGTTTAAAACTAAAGACAATATTTTATTGTTTTTCTACCGTTTTTTCGGAGTAGTATACTATTATTATTTGATAATATTAACATTAATGCTCAAAACTTAATCATTTGCAAATAGTAACAACAGGATGCAAAATTAAATAAATTATATTATTAAATATATCCTAGCAGCGTATAAAATATGTTTTTCCTTGTTTTATAAATAATGGTAATTTTTTTTTAATTTTAACTTAAAATTCCACAGGGTTTTTTAAAAGATTTTTTTGAAAAAATTTCGGTATATTAATATATGACTTGAAAGAGAAAGTTACGCGGGCCCACAGAGGATTTGTTTGAATTTTTGATTGTTTACTAACTTCTCTAGAAGCAACTGACTGCTAATGAACAAATGGCATATTAGTACGATTAGTCAGCGAAATCTAACATAGCCCCACACTAGGAAAAATTGTATTTTAAAATAAAAAAATCATTTAAATTAAATTGAGATTGAGAGTTATTAAGTAAGAAGATGTAAATTATTTTTCTCGGTGACGAAGCAACCTTTTAAACTATGGAGGCTTAACTTTATTTTTTACTTTGTAAAAACACTTTCTCTCCTTTCTTTAAAATATTTATAAAATTCTTATTTTAATTTATATATCTCAGTATTATTTTTAAATTATTCCAACATTTCACATTTACATATATTATAATATAACCATAATAAAAAACGTATTTTTACAAAGACCATTTAGCACATATAAAATGCCCATAAGTTTTTGAACAAGTTCTGTTTTCTTTAGTGTAATTTATTTTCGTACGACATCATATATCTTGTAATCTCATCATAATTCCTTTGCATCTTTAATCCCATTGTAGTTCTTTTGTATTGCCAGAAACAAATGTTTATTCCAATGAAATTGAATGCTGTACCTAGACCCTGCATAAATTTATAGGAGTTGTTCTGTCGCCCCTTGAGGGATAAATCTTAATAATTTCAAGTTAAAACTCTTGGCACCGAATATCAAAATAAGCTCTTTTTAGTTTGGAAAAGTACATACATATATTAAATATTCTCGCTGCAATTTATTTTGAGCTGAAATAACTAAAGTAAAAAATTTTAATCGTTATTCATAACGCTCTTTCAAATGTTAAGATTATATAGAGGATAATAAAAAAAAATATAGCCAAATTTGTATGTATACTTTAATTCCAACAAAATTTGCAAACCTTTAGAAACTTGCACGATTTTTATTTTAGTGTGCTGTGACTTCGAAGGTCTCTGCCTTTTGTATAACACAAAGTGTTACATAATCTGAAGGGACATGCGCCGGATTATTTTCCATATAATTAAAGTCAATGTGGATTGAGACTGATGGTTGGTTCCAAGTAGAACACGAATTCGAGCAGTGCGTGTGTGAAACATTCGCGTGCCCTGAGATTTTTTTTCGATATACCCTTTGAATCATGAATGCCATTTACGGTGAAGCTTGAGTCGCTTAGACTTGGTCCAATGCTCATAATTTATGTGGGCTTTAGATTGCATATCTGATCATACCTGTACCTTTTTGATCACGTTACTCTTTCCGTATAAAAAAGTTATAGAGATTTTAATTCTTTCAACGGTTTCAAAATTCAAATAGACAGCAACAAGTCTGAATATTTGATTTAATTCGGGAACATAAAATATTTTCCATGCAATAATGGGATTACAGATTAATTCAAGAAACAGTAATTTTAGTATTGTATATTACACTAAACACATGTTATCTACAACACATATTGTTGAATTTTCCTTCCATCTTTCTACTTTTCAGAAATGCAAACATATAAATTATAAACTCTCATTTTAAAAATAGGTATTTGAAGTTATTGCTTGAATCTAGATATCTGAATTTAATATCCCAAAAAATTGGACAGCATTATACTTACAGGTGTTAAAAGTGCTTATACATGTATTATACGTACCACATATTACAGACACTAATTGCATTCTTAATTTATAGCTATCACGAAGAAAGCTTCAAGTAGGTACCTGCCATTGCCTACTTCCTTTCAAACAGGTGTTACTATGTGGTAAACGATTCCATAAATAATCCGATCAGTTCCCTTGAGAGAACCCTTTTGTAACGAAGCAAACACATAATTAGATGCATAGAAAGCGCACGCGCCACTCACTTTGGACCCTTCGTTATTCATAGCACTGCGCACCTTAGTAAAGAGGGCACCACATTATCAAATTTAAACCTTTAATGGCAACCGATAAGCGTAATTTTTTATAAACCTCAGTATTTTTTTATCGAACAAATACGAATTAAATAGATAAAGGGACTTGAATTCCTCTAGATGAATACCATCTGTATTTGTTTAATTTTGGAAATGAAAAACAAGGTAACGGCCTGCCGTTATTTTAAGGTCCAGACAGGAAGGTCAGGAAAAACAGGAAGGACAACGAAGTTCAATCTGTCCGGAAGTTTACGACGCGTCGAAGGGACACAACTGCGAATGTTTGTTTAGATCTTAACAGTCCATTGACATTTGACTATCGTATTTGTGAATAGGCTGAATTATCCAAATGTGATTTATAAAGATATTCGAGACATGGGTGGTGTAGCTAATAAAATAAATCAATTTCAACAATATTGTTCCCCTAACAGTTTACGACTGTCAAAATGAATAACATTCACGAACTATTGTAATGATCATATTTATAAATATTCATCTGAATTAATACTCTCATTAAAGGGTATCTTCTTTTTTTATAAGCCGTAGTAGATGAAAACAATTGTAAAACTTCTGCCACACCGATAGTTTTATACCTATTAAGTTAGTGATGGACACGCACTTTTACGTATACTATCAGATACAAATAAGTAATGCCTCAGTTTTTTACATAAAATTCTAAAACGTTAATTGCAGCATACTTTCTAATTTAAATCGTTCTCCTAATTTGAGGCCATGTTTTCTTATTGTTTAAAATTTTACAGATCCTTTGATTGACCTCTATCAATGTTTGCGGAAATAATGCATGATACATCTCAGAGTAGCAAAAAATTTCACAGAGTTCAGAGTCCAGGAGAGTTTGATTTTTCTTAACTTTCAAAGTTTAAGCTAGTCAATGATTTTTTTATAGATTTTATTTATATAACACACCTCCACTAGCTTCGAACTTTCAATATAATATTTAATCAACTTTATTCAAATTTACGTATCGTTACTAAAAATTACAATTAGGATTAGAACTTTTCAGTCTGATTATCACGGAAGCAGTAACAGATATGGTGGTTAGAAATTAGCACAATCCTTCTGAAGTTCTAAAATCTAGTAAAATCATAATTTTGAAGGCTTATTTGTGCAACTCTACAAATAATTGAGATGGTCCAGTGCTAGAGCACTCAATTTAAAAACTGAAAGATGTGCTTCTGGAAACGATCTTCATCTGTATCTATTTAGTTAGTTACGGAGTAGTAAATAAGAGAAGATATAAAAAAAACCCGTTTGTAACTCTGTATCTCGTTATCTTAACAAAATAGACTCTCGTGGTACTTTTTGCGAACCTTGAGATGAAACATCACCTCAGTAAATAGTAAAAAGAGTCAACCGAACAACTTGTATCTAGTTGGGAGTTTTGATAATACTACCATTTACCAATACTGATAATTTGGTACGTTTTAAGACAGCCATCCTTAAAGAAATAATAACAATTGTGCAGTACAAAACTGTGTCAGGTAGCTGACACTTATTTCAAGCAAATAGGACTGGTCGGCTTCTTCAACAGTCCGTGGAATAAAAATAGTCCCAGACTTTCTAGCTGGCTTGAAAGTAAATTTGCGTTGTTTGCAATCAAAAGGGAAATCCGCGGTGCGCGTTATACCTACACCGCATTTTTCCTGCATATCAAACATTTTCAACGGAATGCCTTTGCATTATACTTCCTCTTTTGGACGGTGCTCGCATGTGAGCATCGAGAAATTTCTGTTTCATGGTGTTTCTCACTAATAGTTGTTAGTCAGATAGTCAGAAAATTGCGAAAACTTTCTCTCTGACGTTGATTTGCGCTTGCTTAGTCATTCCCCGCGCACCCGCCGATAGACTGTTTGCGGAATGAAGGAGTTCATGGAATTTTGTTGCCTAACTTCCGCTTTGCAGGCGCTGCACAATTTCACCGGTATAACTATGTCAACTGTCTGAAATTAGTGCAGTTATTGCAAATTTTCGATTGAAACATAAAACCTGTCGGTACGATTGAATCAATCAATTGTGCCCAAGTGAGCTACCATCGTTCGAACGGCACTCCCCCAGAAACAGAGAGGTAACAAGCAACTTTTGACCTAAGTTCAAACCTGCCAAAGTTTAATGAAACCCGCCATTTCCCTGAACGATTTACCCCGAGGTAACGGTCGCTCTCACGGGCTCAAGTTGATAGGTATTGTTCCTCGGGGATACCGTTAAGGCGGCCTAGCAACGTACAACAAGCAAATATTACAATGTCATTCTCGCTCGCCTTTTGCTCGACGGTATCTAGAATTTGTGATGAATCTTTTTCTGATTGGAATCTGTAGTTAGGTAATTTTAAGACCACACCACCTAACGGTCAACCTACTTTCGAGTTACAGACCTCTCGACGCACGCATGCGCCCGTGGTTTATTTACCTGGGGCACCCATGTGACTCCCATCGCAGGCGTGTGCTATTTGCGATTTAACGTGATGGGAGCTGGGGCCTTTCTCCGAAAGAACTTTTCTATGTAAGACACGGCTACATCACCAAAGTGGTATGGGAGGGTTACGACAAAAAACCTTTATACCTCCAATACCCGTTCTCGTCAAGAATGTCACACTGACAGCTCCCAGGTAACGGGTTCTTTCCACAGTCAATATCGAACGGCGACACGTAATGCAAATATCAGCGGGATGATAAAGCGTTCGAGTGACCCAAATTCAGGTCAATACCAGGAAGACGGAGGGTTTGTGGGCTTCTCCATGCAGTTTTCTTGGACTGCACTTCCTCATCGCCAGTGCCAAGTGCACGCCACCGCTGCCATTTGTTTATGTTAATGTTGAACGGCCACTATAATGCGCCGCTGCCGCTGGCGAGATGCCCGCTTAGCGCATTAAAAAGTAATTACCTGCTCGGGCACCGTTACTTCTTTGAGTTCAAAACTCAAAAAAAAAAATAACAATAAATTCCCCGAAAAGCAGCAAACGAAATGAACAAACAATAAAAATAAGAAGTCTTTCGAAGAAAATGGCACACAATTCCAAGAACGGTTGCAGAATTTGCGTTCTTCTCAGGCGGAAGACACTGCTGACCCACATTCGGACTGTCGTCGTCTACGGAAAACATTAGCATTGTTCTCGCCGAAGAAGAAAATTTTCGGCTAAGGTGTTAATTACTTATTGGGAAGTTGTTTGCTTTGTCTTTTATGGTCAAGTTGCTGACTCTGCACGATCACAATCGAAGTTCTTTTCTCGACAGGTAGTCGATTCAGCTGACCGCATTTATTTTTTATATGCATACAAAAATTTTATTTTCTCGTTCCATTGTTACATAAAGTTTTAAATTTTGACACTGGGACTAAACATTTTAACCAAAACAGCACTTTTGTTGTACAATTGAATATTTGTATGTATTAAAAAATAGATGATAGTGTAACTTTTTACCCCAGGTTAGTTGTTACAATATAACTATTTGGACAATCTTCAATTTAATTTTTAAAGAGTTTAGTCTCCAAAACATTTATCTTCTAATTTTAACTAAAATGATACTACTTCAAAACTTGAACACTACAATAAGAATCTTCCTTATCTTAACTAAATATTACATAAAGTAGTAGTGTGAATAATCACTGTCACAACTAATGCACACACAGAATTTTGTATTGCGTATGGCACATTTTATTTACGTAAGACCATTTATAATTATAAGCAGTTGATTGAACCCATTCCTCACAATCTTGACTATGATCAAACATCCCACACCAAATTAGACGAAACATTTTATCGTTTTCTCATCTTCGGAATCAATTACTCGTAATATTTTCCTTTTCGCACCTTTTTGCTTTAGTTTTTCTTGACCTATTCTTATCCTTTTTGGCTTTCTTTAAAACTACGATTGCGATTGTAAGTATGTACATATGTTTTAGCCAAAGATAAGATTTAAGATTTAACATGAATTCGACGATTTTCATTGGTGTGAATGTTCAGTAACATGGCAAAATACCAAATTATTCTTGTCTAATTTGGAGCCTTAATTGCATTGCATTTCAAAATTGTAAAATTGCCAAAAATATCATCGCAATTTCGAAGTACTTAGAACAATAGACTCTAGGAAATATTCGGAGAAGTCAATAAGTAAAATAAAAACATTTCCATAAGAATCGATCCACCCATCTGTTCTTATGAAATAAAACTCAAAATACATAAAACGGAACGCTTTATTTATTTAATTCATTAGGAAATACAATTTATTTTCATTCTGATTAACTTAAAAAAATATCCAATTTCTGAAATGTTTACATAATTTACGTTCAATTAATATTAAAAATTCCCTGAACATTTTAAGATAATGTTTTTCTAAAGGGACAAAAAAATTACTTTTTGAATCTTATAAATTGTTTTAATTTATTATATATTTGTTTTAGAAATATTAATAAATCTATAACGGTTTTTATTGATCGAAAACAGGTTAAAACTCCACCAAATATCTGACGATAATTGATACATTTACATTATTTTACGAATAAAGCTTTCTGTTCCTCTTGCCTGTAAAGAAACTTTACCTCAACAGAAAAACTTGAAGAATGAAAAGAAGAACATAGATCGCGTTTAAAAATTCTTGAGATCATTTCACTTTGGTTCATCCAAAAAGTATTATCAACTTCATATGCCGGTTTATCAGTGTTTAAGACCATTAAAAATCGATAAAGAATAAAAACCTGTGTTCACTAAGAGGGCTGCGCTGAATAACGTAAAGAATCGTTGTAAATCGAAGAAAACAGTAGCCTAATAACCATATTTTTGACTGAGAGGTAATTAAATGACAATCAATCGTCATTATAGATACCTACATCCATTAAAAATCATTAAAAGAGCGTGGAAATATGACTATTGGCAATTTTTTTTTTTTTTAAGAACAAAGCTTCAAAGCATGAATGATCGTTTTTTATTCAGTCAACTCATGAGAGATTATGTTTTATTTTGCTTTTGTAGTTGTATTTTACCTTGTCTATAAACTCAATCTTAATCAATTCTGTAATAGAAAAGTTTCTGAGGAACGCAATTTATTTATACTAAACTGTATAGTGGTACATTTTACTTTACATATGAAAGTTATAAAATCGAACTAACTGCTCACCTATTCATAATGATGACTTGAACGTGTTATACGTCTTAGGGTTTTATAAGATTATCATCCGAAACAAGTAAAACAGAAATACACAAAAAGACAAAGAGGCACAAGGCATTTAAAGCGCATTTCCGAGTGTCATCAATAAAAGGAAAGACATCTTTATTCCACTCGTACTTAAAGCTATATCAGCTCGAATGGGGTCGCCACGTGAAGCGTAGCAGAAGGTCTTTAAACTGTACCTGATGAACTCGTGTAAGCTACGTGTTCAAGCAAAGGTATGACAATGATTACTTCAGTTTCACGCGGTCATTGGGCTCTTAATTGTAATTTGTCTTTTCTACATCTTTGTAAATCCGCAATTGAAGAGAGTATGGGAAGAATACGATTAAATGTTGAAAGGATAAATATTCCTTGGACATATATTAATAATATAATTTAAATCAATAGACTGGAGTTTTGATGAGTCATTATAAAATAATTTATTGTTAATCGAAAATTAATTCATACAATAATTTTTTTATAGCTTCCTTTAAAATGGCGCGGATAAAAATCACTAGAGAATATAAAGATTGAAAACTTTTTGTTATTACTAGAATTTGCCCATTATAGGCATAATCATAGTAAAATAACATAATAAAATGTGTTTTATAAATTTTTATTTTGCTCGTACTTTCCTAAATTACACAAATTTTGACGATAGTTTTATAGAAGACTATAGTTTTAATACAAACAATATAGAAAAAGTATAAAACGAGTCTTAGACTTTCAAATCGTAAGCATTTTTTCTAAGATTTCTCACTTAGTTATTAAACCTTTAAGTTCTACAAACATTGTACATATAAATTTATAAAGATACAATATAAATACTACTAATGAAAACTTGTATTTTACTATTTCTATGATAATATGTTTGTATTACTTTTATTTGTGAAGGTTTTTCTTAAAAATTTACACTAATAATTACTTAAAAATTAATAATAGTCCTCGAGGTGAAAATTCTAGTTGCAATTGATCGGTTTAGAAATAGTCTCGAGCACAGGATATAATAAATATGATAATCTTTATAGCATTTAAAGTTTATACCTATTTCGGGAGAGTTTTCTAAGAGGTAATGGGTGTTTTCCAATATAAGTACAGTAAAATCATACATTAATAGTGTATATATTAGATACTTATTAAGAAGTATAATGTTTTTAAAACCACGAAGTTTAAATGCTTTGTTCATAATGCGATTAATATGAAACGAGATTAAAAGTTCGTTAGCTTATACATTCTGTGTGTGATTCAGAAAACTCTAAGAATTGATATGGAAAATCTTAGGTCATGTCTGTATAATTTCCAAAAGGGATTATTTTATTCTAGGAAAAAAAGATCTTTGCTTTTTAATATCCAAATATTTCTAGTATAGCATCTTATTTCCAACATTCTTAAGAGTGTTGATTTATTTTTTATTTTTTCAATTGAGATGCAATTAGAGAAAGATGGTAATCTATTAAATTCCTTTTTCTTAAATCAAAGCTTGAAAATTTCAATGTTTTTTAAGTCGACTGAGTTATGCTTGCATAGAATCTGGACGGTAGCCAGCTGTAAAGAGCATAAAATGTGCATGGCCTAGTGCGCTCTGCGCTCTAATGCCCGTCCGTCCAGCCTTGTCCCTACTGAGACGGATTTATCAACGCTGGTGACAACTGACTGAAAGCCAGACAATGTGCATAATAACTTCACTCACCTTTACCTTTGCATACCTGTGGGCCTGCGGCGAGTGATAAGCAGTTGCCTGAGTGATTCTAATAATAGTCCGGGCAGTGGCCCGGCACCCGCGCTCTGTTTTGTCTGCCTACATATTGACCGCTCATTGATTTCAGTCCTGACATTGTACCTAGGCGCTGGGTTAATCGCGTGATTTGCATTCAATTCATACTATGTATGCGCATTTAAGTGCCATGGCATTTGAGGTGACCGCCGGCCCTTCCGCCATTATCTTTAAGTCACTCGATGAAGAATCGCTCAAATCCACTGACCACCTTTCGCCGGGGCGTGCGGTTGCTCATGCACACCTTTGACCAGCGAGGCTTCCTTAAAATTGGATTATAAAAAGGATGGAAATGGATGTTTTCAATAAATTTTGATTGATATGGGCTAGTGTCCAGAACCTTTCTAAAATTTACCAAAGAATTTTACATAATGAATCGCGGTTAACTTGCAGCTGCCTAAGTTCTAGATTGTAAAACTACTATGGGCTATTGATGTGATATTTTCCTTTTTAAATCAAGTTTTCGCCAAGCATTATTTCAAAAATATCCTATGATGGGGGAACAGAAAATTTTCCTTTCCTATCCCCAATTACATTTGCATAAAACATTTCTAAAAATAAAAAAAATAAAAAAATTGAACTTTTACTTAAGAGGGCAACAACAACATGGTGTGCAAGTTAGATGATAAAAGGGTAATTTTGGCATAAATTTACATTAATAAACTTCTGTTTACATATATATAATTTTTGATTTCTAGTATTATTCCTCGAGATAATTAGCCGCTCCCGAACGATATAAATTATTTTTAAAACTATACCTACTATTAAATTTGTTTTCAAGGGAATATTTTGTTGTGCCGTGCCGTGCAATTTTCTTCTTGATGTAGATAGATATCGTATGTCTAAAGTTAATATAATATTAATATGATAAATTGCTTTAGAATCAAAAATAACTCTTTGTTGTATAAAATATTTTGTTTGTTGTGCAGTCAGTAGATTACTTGATAGATTTTGAGTTTGAACAACAAATAGGAGATATGTATGAGTAAATTGCAATTGAAAATTGTAGTAGCCGAAAGCAGAAGATATTACAAGGTTATAATATTCTATTATTAACTTTTATGTCTAATACAATATATGTTATGTGCACTTTGTTGTTTCACGTAATATTTATAATTTTAGTAAGAATTTACAAGACCAAATACACCGAAGAGTGAATACCCCTTGCACGTGAGACATATTGTAGGCATTAGATGTAAAAGTTAACAATAGCAATAGAGGATGCCTCTAGCTTTCGAATACTATGTACAACCTTGTCTTCCTTCGGCTACTACAATTTTCAATTGCAATTTATTCATACGTATTTACCATTTAAACTCAAAATCTATGAACGAATCACTGTTTTGTCATTTAACCACTGATGGAAATTTTGCATAGTTTGCTACAGGGTGCTCACTCTTCACTATAAGTAAATACTAGAAATTTGATATTATGAATAAAAATATATCGAACAGTGAATACCCCTTGTATATTTTTATTTTATTCATATTTTCAAAAATTAAAAGCTATATTGCTTGCTTGATTATTTCAACCCTTTAATTGTAGAGAAAGCATCTTCTCGACTTTTACTTTTCTCTGCAAACATTTTCTCTGCTCCTGGTCAAAATGTGACCTACAGAAGGAATATACCCTACATCACGAAACAACCCTTTAGTGCAGTATATCAGCTATTATGTAAATGATATTGCCTGCCTTCATGGGAATCCTATGGAAATAAATATTTAGAACATAACGAGCTCAGCTCTGATCCACCCGTGGTCAAACTACTGTTGTTAGTGTTAATCAGCTAAACTATCAATATTACCATATGAATATATTAGGCTAACAGAAATGTTCCATGTAGAAAACATTTGCAGAAGTGAGAACACTCGTCGTTCCCGAGTAACTAAACCCTCCATCGAAACGAACGCATATATAGATGCCAGGTAAAATAATCGATAAAATAGTTTGAGAGCGTTTGTTAGCCATTTACCTACCTTTTTTACTTTACCTACGCGTATATTTTAAATAATGAAGCCTCTGTCTTTAGTCGCTCATTGAAATGAATTTGATACAGTGCATAACTTACCTGTCCTGAACAGGAACCCAGGAAGATGGCAACGTTAGATTAGTTCAGGTAAGCAGCTCGTTCCTCTTATCGGTGTGAATAATTTTTTGCGTGACCTAATTTCTCCAGGTATTCAGGGGCCTTCAAATGGAGTTTACCTTATATTGCGAGAAATGGTTTGCCACACATTCCAGCAGTAGTTACCAGGATACCAGGAACCAACTAAACAAGGAAAGCAAAGCGAACCGTTCCGCCATTGTGCATATTTGAAACCTTGAACTATGTAGAAGAGAATGAAAACACTAGGGACTGGAAGGATTATTGTTAGAATGATTTGAAAGTACAGGGAAGTAAAATATTAGAAGTAGCCAGGATCTCAGGAGCTCGAGGAGGACTCCGAATCGATATGAAAGGACGTTTAGACGGGCAAGGAAGTTTAAGTACCAAAATTTGATAACAAAATGACTGTAGGGTCCTATTAAAATGCCTTACAAAGGAAGGATGGACTTACTTCTTACTACATATTGAATAAAGTAAGCTACTTTAGTTAAAATAATTCACCTTTGATTGGTTTTCAAGTCTAATCCAACCCCCGTGTCGTTGAAGATCCGCTATATTTTTTCTTACTCTATTCAGTAGTTAATCTTAAGGACTTCTGCTTTCCTGTTCTTGATATTTGCTACAAAGGAAGATTTGATATTTGAAGGTGGGGGTTTAGTTGGTATTTTGCTGAATGAGGAATAAGCCAAATAATTCAAAACTTCGTTATTGAAATTGTATCTTACACAAATAGCACAAAAGATTGGTTATCAGATAGATATTCCTAATATATAAATGTAGACTATATTATGTAAATTAAATCAAGAGCACTGTGACCAAACTTCCGCTGTTATGATTGGAAAATGTTCTAATTTAAATCCCTATTTAACCAATCAATTATTAGCTACACGAACAAAAGGTAAAAACTCTGGCCGCCTTCATTGATTATATCCATACTAAAATTGCTCAATATGGCAAACTTATTCATTAAGATGAAATAAAAATTAAGTATTTGTATTTTTTATAATAAATACTATATAAAAGTATCATACATAAAATTAATAGAAAACCAATTTATTAAGAAATTCAGACTAACAGACTGCTAAACAGAAACTAAAAACGGTAGAAATGTTTATGATTGCATTCGAATTTAGGATTAAAACTTGTACTGGATTCCACTCCATAAGCCAATTAAGTGTTTAAGGAGTCAGAATTTTTTTTATATTTTCTTCTTCTTCTTCTTTTTTCGCCAAATGTTAAAAGTATATATTAGAAATATTGCACAAATTCCAGTGAGATTTATTTTCATAGTGCAAACTTTCTACAAAACTAACGAATGAAACGAATGAATGATGCTATTTTGTTGAGATGCATTCAAGGAAATTTCTCACAGGAGAGATGCTGCAGTTGACTTTGACTCCCCAAAATCAATAGCTCCAGAACGAGATAATATCTTTTGGGGCCATTCTACATCTTCCTGGACATCATGGGACCCTGGTTTTTAAACATTTCTAGAGCTTTGAAGACACTAACTTGCTTATAAGCCGTTTGAAGTGCAATTTGAGTAAAATTACTTATAAACACTCTGCTCGATAAAATATCCGGCTCTTTAGCAACAAGGGGAAATAAGTGTCCTTTGCTTAAAACTCTGTGAACTTTTGTGGGTACGCTTTGATCATGGTTTATTTGATGTGAAACGGACCGTACGTTTGATGAATGAAAAGGATTTTCTTTACGATTTATTTATTCTTAATGAGGGTAGAAATGAAGTGGAAGGAAAGGTAAAAAGGCAAACTGGACCCCGTAGAGTTTCCCACCCAACGTTTGACCTCTCTCTTCACTTTAAAAACTTATTTGCTCTTAAAGAGCCATTGAAACGCTTTAGTGGACCAGGAAAACAGCACGAGTAAGTAGATTTTTAGTCCTTAAGTAGAAACCCTAACTCATTTTCTATAGAGTACCGAGAAAATTATTTAAAGCAGGAGCAGTTTTCTCAGGACTTCCTAATTATTTTGCTCGAGCAAAATGCTACCGATTCGATTTTATTGTCATTTCTCACGTCATAAAAGTGTCAAGTCATCAATCTTTCGGCCTATTCTAACAGGGATTCATGAAACTAGAAACGAGGCAAAAAGAAGCATTTTGTTGGGCGAGCACCTCAAAACAAGGACTTTGATAACACTCCAGAGGGAGCGAGCACGTGGCATTAGGTCAAAATTCCAAAAGGACTATCCGAAGCCTTTTGAAGAGTGTTCTCTAAAACAACGAATTTATGAGAAGGAGTATTCCAAATTTCACCCACGCGCTGCAATATATACACACGAACTGGGGAGCCAGTGCAACAGTAGTCAACCTATATACTTGATTCCTTATCAGGATAGCAGAACTAAGGGCGCCTTTTCCCAATATAAAATCCATTTATTCCTGAACCCATGTCCTGCGCACTCTACAAAAATTTGAAACGATGCATTCTCTCAGGTGAAGTTGTTTTGCTGGAAGTGTATATTGATTTTTGGGAGGCAGGAACTTCAGTGGGATCCTGCTCTAAAATGTTTCGAGGATATTTGCTTGCTACATATTTTGAAAGCCTAGTTACTTGAGAATGTAGATAAGAAATTGGAAAAAAGGCTTCTTTATCTAACCAAAACAAAAGGAGATCGATTATTTTATTGTTGTCAACCTACAAGTCGTCTATATGTACACATTACGTACCTGCATAGATTTGCAGTACACATTACACTATAGGCTCAATGGTACGTACCTACAATATTTTGGACAATTTGAATGGGACTTCCTTAAAGATGAAGTAGGATAAGTTATGTTGATAAGGGAGTTTTATTGTCATTTTTTTTATTCCTGCTGTCTTATCTTATCTTATGTTTTTGGATATAAATATCCTAAAATATAAGTTTTGTTAGACTAAAGCTTATCCTAGAAATTTAATAAAGTTACCCAAATACAATCGCAACCAAAAATCGTATTTAGGACTCAATTATCGATGTACAATCATAACCCAGTCTTCGATGTGCGCCTTGGTAACTTGTGCACGTCAAACAAAATTGTATTATATTTGTCTTACCTCTCATTTACGTTCCATTGTTCCAAATTACGTCACAGAGTGCGACAATTTCTGAACAATTAAATTTTATTGGAGATAAAATTTCTTTGTGAACTAGGCCTCCACATTTATCATATTGTTTTACATTTCATATTATACCTTACAAAGGGTAACGATTTTTGTCATTTACCTTATTGAAACAAACGATATACCTTTCAGTGATGTTTAAAAATGAGCAGTAACAATTTATACTTCAATTACTTTGTATTTAACAAGAATGCTGGCTTTTAGATTGAAATAAATAAATAAATTAGTTTCCGCTACATTTGAGCGGATAATTTTGTAAATAAACAAAAATACATGCGGGTCTACTTGCTAACATCCTCCTATTGAAGTCTACAAAAACCGCTTTTCTTTTAAATTAAATAACCTAGCCCTCCTTTTAATTTTAGAGAATTTTGTTTGGATGTCACCGTTGATTATCTCGGATATTTTTATAAAGCTATCGACTTGAAAGTTGGCATTTGTTTCCTGCGTATAAAAATAAATACGTGGAGATTTTCAGATTCAGTTATTTTAAATATATCGTTCAAATTAATAAATTTGTCAAATTCTAAACTTTATATACGATTTTCTTGGGTATACCTTATGGAATTTTTATAATGATTTATTCATTATGTTATTTTGGAGAGTGATTGACTGTGGACGTTGCTTAGCAAAAATACATACATATTATTCTCCATTCAGTTTTCGGCTTTCGGCTTTCGGCTTTCGACTTTAAATCTAATAGAATCTGTTTGATATTAGATATACTTGCTTTAATATTAAAAGAACAGGTAAAGTGTTCTATCAGGGCGCGACACAAGATTTATTCAAGACGCGTCTAATTATTTGAAGGCAACTGTCAACATATTATCTCTTGATAACAAAAACTCTTTCTTTATGTGACCTACGCAAATCTGTAAATATCCTTTTTTATACAGACTTAAGTCCTATTACTCAACATCTTATATAGAATACTGGAAGTAGGTATAAAAAATAGAATATATTATGCATTTACGCCCTTTCCAATACCGCAGAATTAAATTAGCAAAGCTTTCAAATGGTTACGTAATTAACAAGCCCAAGTAAATCTGTATTGTTTTGAAATGTTAATTAAGTGAACGACACTACGAGTAAAACCATAACGAGACGTTTATGTTGCTAGAACAAAAACTTGACGCCTTCTGAAGCTTTACGTCCGGATACTATAAATAGAGCGCAGTTTGAATGCCGGTGGGGTGTAATTAAGAGCGAGTTCAATAACTAGCATAAGCATTTTATTCTCCAACTAACTTAGTTAAAGAAAAATAATGCAAACGTGACATTTTATCTTTGTAATTGGGGCAACTATTCTGTGCAAAAATCAATCTACGATTGACAGGGATTAGATTGTTATGCTTTATAGAGTGAGTAAATTCTAATCATTTCCCCGATGTGTTTTTCTATTTTTTTCAATTGCTATGATTTTTGTAAATTTGCATCTACATTCAATGCCATATTCAACAGGATATGTGGAGTGATGTCAGAAATACCTCAGGAACAGTTCTACATTAAAATTTACCATTATGAACGAGGGTTAGATGATCGATTGTGTCAAATATTTCAATTTCATTATCCATTTCTGAAAACAATTTTGACTTACATAGATACACACATATAAGTATGTATGTATACAAAATTTCAAACAAATATTTTTCTGGAAGCTACTTGAAATCTCGAAAATAATAGGGACTTTGAAAAGCAGACCTTATATATAATAATTTCGACTTTCGATTTCCCCAGTTATCTTATTGTGGGAAGAAATTACATTTTTGTACTTAACTTACCTTTTCTTGAGTGTTAACGACTAAAGTGATACAATGAATCGAATAGGAATATCGATATTAAACTAAATATTTATTTATCGATTATCAGCTATACTACTGTTAACTATAAATATTTTTTTTTATCAGTGTGTATCTCTAGGTAATATCTGACATAGTAATAGCAAATATATTAATCGTACACTTTAAAATTGTTTATGAGCTGGAACTATGTACGAGTATATGCGTTGATTGATGATGCTTACGTAGTAGAAACTATTATTATTTTCTTCGAATATCAATGTTTTCTTTTCATTTCTGTATGCTAATGCTCTACACTTGTAATCTAATAATACTTCCTATATTTACCTATTTATTGTTTCGATTCCTATCACAATAAAACATCAATATAATGAAAAATTACATATATAGATGTTATGTACATATATCCAGAACCGGAACGAAAAATTTAAAGTTATTGCTTTACTGATCATTAATTGTAATAAATTACGCCAAACCATCAACGTATGCCAGTTTTTAATTCAAATTGATTTTTTTTCGATCGAAAATAGTTTTACTCTGCAGATGCCATCAAAAATGTGCTCAAAAGAAGATCACTCTAAAAATGAGTGAGGAAAAAATGAAAGCGTGTCATTACGGCATGTGCCACCCGCTCAAGATGGCACGAGCCACCTTTTTGTTCATTCATAAAAAGCCGAAGAAAAAACGCCCACCACATGTTTTTCACTTTTCCTCCAACTGGCTCCACTGCTTCCTTGAAGGATCTATTTTTTAGGAAGTCCATCAGCGAAAGTAAATGTGGTTAGAGAAAAAACGGGAAATATAAGATTTTTTATTCGATCTATAATTATTGTTCCTTCAGGGTTTATTCCTTCAGACAAAAAATATCGTGGCACATGCTCCTGAGGGTGCGATTCTCAAAATCAGCGCATCGTGGCCCCGCAATTCAGGCTGCGTTGGCCAGCGAAATTGACTGCTTTATAAAAAGCGAAGCGGATGATGGGTGCCTTGTGTTTTTTAGCCATTTCCGCCTTTTGATAATAAAAGATTCCAACCGCAGACATTTCCGCATATGTATTTTTTTCCATATCATCCTGGAAATGCTATCCCAGTGATCAGTCAGCGGTAATATGGTCCTTGTGGGTACTTATGACCGCCTCAGAATCGCGACCTATACGCACATTTAATTTTTTTACCTTTCCGCAGACTCCATCCAGGTAGACGTGCGACGACCACCCCGAGATTGAATATCCTGGTTTTGTTGATCCTTCTGAATGCGGGATCACCAGGTTGTGAAGATTTTTTGCTAATCTTATCTTTTACCTTTCCCTCTCGAATATACCGTTATAATGGCTTTCTGTTTCAAAGATACCGTAGTGTGCATAACGGTATTGTCATTGTCAATAATGATTTGTATGCCACTTTCTGTATTGAATGCTAATGATTAATGCTTCATTGGAGAAAAATATGCCATCGGTGGTCAATTTCTTAGAACAATAGTACAAAATAGGGAGTTCTAAATTTTTCAAATATGTATATACAACACACATACATATACATATACATGTAGATTCACTCCTATAGGTATATGTATAATGTATAAAATCTACCTTTATTATTCTAAAAGTCATGATAATATAGAAATCAGGAGTAACTTATAAAGGTAAATTTTATCTAGAAGATGATGACTATATTACGACGTAGTTGACTATGAATTTTGATTTTCATATAAATTTCTATAAACTTAAATCCATTTAGGTATAATAATAAGTTAGTGTGATATGTCGCTTATATTGATGTATTTTTAAATAAATTAATTCTGTTATTATGACCGACATTATTTATTAGTCGCAGTAAACGTTGTGGGGTTATTATTACTATTATTATTGCTACATGCTAAACCCTACAATATCACCGCGTCTCAACGGTTTTAGGTAGATTTCATATGAAATACTACCTATTGCCGCGTAGGTGATGGAAAAATTTCGGAAACTGAATGATGCCAAAACTCGTTTTAGAGGTCGTAGACTTATTATTATTATTATATATGTATGTATGTGTATATATATGAGATATAACGAAACTTGTGAACACGATAGAGGCCGTATTCTTAACCAATTTTGACCAAACTTCGCCTATAGGTACGTTTATCCCGCCAATATCTTGGCTAGGGTCGTAAATGGGAGGTCATCAGTCAAGGCGGTGGGGATATACAGGGTGTTCAGAGGTGGGAGGGAAATATTGCAGGAGGTGAAAGGTCAGGCCGAGGCAAGCAAAAAATCGTATGGGTGGTGGGGGGTTATCTCGCACCGTTTGGCAAGTACAGGGTGATTCGTAAATCACGATGTTGCCTTATATGGGAACCGCTATTGTATTTTTATCTTTTTTTCTACGCATCGCAGCGACCCCAAACCGGTCTCAAAAAATCACTATTTTGAAACCCTTTCCAAAAACGTCAACACCGCCCTCCTACCCCCAACCCCTTGGCCGCAATCACCTCTGGAAGTTGAAAAACTAAATTTTATTTCACGATTTTTCACCTTTCGCCCCACTTTTCTCCGAAATTCACGTTATTAACATACCTACTTTTTATTGTTTTTAAGTTTCCTATCTAATTACCTTTCGAAAGAGGTGCAACATGCACAGGTAGAAAAAGGATACAAACATTTATTTACAAAAATCCTTTTACAAAATATTAGGACAATTCGAATTTTTAAGAAATTATACTTAAATTAACTAAAAAATACTTTTTATTCACTTAAAAACTAATTACAATTAAAACTTATGTGCTACAAAAGCTGTTCGAAATGTTCTCCGCCAGTCTCGATGCACGCAAGTAGCCTTCGTCTGAATCCGCGTTTGAGGTCTATGGTAGCCAGTCTCTCCCGTATTTTCGTCGCTGCAGTCCCAATCCTGGTAACTAATTCTTCTCTGGTGTTGATTGGTCTTGAGTAAACCTCATCTTTCATCATTCCCCATAAGAAAAAGTCCAGTGGAATAAGGTCCGGTGATCTAGCAGGCCAAGGAATCGGTCCACCTCGTCCAATCCAGCGCTCTGGGTAATGTTCATTCAACCTTGCCCTAACAATGTTCCCAGTATGCGCAGGTGCTCCGTCGTGCTGTAAATACATTGCGCTTCTGGTGGCCAGGGGGATGTCCTCCAACAGATCCGCAAGGTTATTCTCCAAAAAGTCCGAATATAGCTGACTATTCAGCACTTGAGGCAAGATGAAGGGTCCTATCAACTGGTTGCCGATGATGCCAGCCCAGACATTGACACTAAATCTTTGCTGGAAGGACCGACACCTTGTCCTATGTGGGTTCACATCTGACCAGGTGTGGAGGTTGTGGAAGTTTGTGATGCCATCCCGGGTGAATTGCGATTCATCCGTCCACAGAATTCGGTCTAGAAACCTTCTGTTTTCGATGTCAGACTCGAGCAGCCAAGTGCAGAACTTCAATCGTCTTTCGGAATCTCCTTGATGTAGTGCTTGGACCGGGATATGGTGGTATGGATGTAGTCCCTCTCGGTTCACAACGGTCCACACTCTCCCTGCAGACAATCCTAACCGTCGTGCGACCTGTCTGATGCTTATTTCAGGGCTGTTCCTGACGATGTTGAGGATTTGTTGGTCGGTTTCCGCTGAATCGACCGAAGTTCCTGATCGCGCTTCTGCTCTAGCGGCGGGTTCACTTCCGGTTTCTTTTAACCTCCTGAAAGTCCTTGAAAATACCCTTCTATCGGGTACACGCCGATTCGGGAATCTCCTTTGGTATTCCCGTACGGCCTCACTATCATTTCCGTCTACTAAACCGTACACGTAAATTATGTCGGCATACTCTTCAACAGTGAATTCTGCCATTTTTTCTTAATTTTTTGTATTAAACACCCGTTCTTATCGATTGCCTCTTCAACTATGGTCAATGTCCTTTCAAACGTACCCATTTTTATACGATAATTCATAGGAGGTATTAGACACGGAGCGTCAGGATACTTAGAAGTCAATACTGGATATCATAAACTAATAACGCCATTTAACGAGATTACATTTATTATTTTATAACAGTTTTGCTGAAATAATAAAACTTTATTACCTGTGTTTCCTAAATAAACATTTCCGAACTTGCTGTCATAAAAATTCTTTACTTAACGACTTTTTCCATTATGGTGCAATAAAGTAATTAGGTACCTGTGAAGATGTTTTAATTTCAGGATTTTTGTATCCTTTTTCTACCTGTGCATGTTGCACCTCTTTCGAAAGGTAATTAGATAGGAAACTTAAAAACAATAAAAAGTAGGTATGTTAATAACGTGAATTTCGGAGAAAAGTGGGGCGAAAGGTGAAAAATCGTGAAATAAAATTTAATTTTTCAACTTCCAGAGGTGATTGCGGCCAAGGGGTTGGGGGTAGGAGGGCGGTGTTGACGTTTTTGGAAAGGGTTTCAAAATAGTGATTTTTTGAGACCGGTTTGGGGTCGCTGCGATGCGTAGAAAAAAAGATAAAAATACAATAGCGGTTCCCATATAAGGCAACATCGTGATTTACGAATCACCCTGTAACTGCCAAACGGTGCGAGATAACCCCCCACCACCCATACGATTTTTTGCTTGCCTCGGCCTGACCTTTCACCTCCTGCAATATTTCCCTCCCACCTCTGAACACCCTGTAGAGGCTACGTTATATAAAAATGGTTTGGACCCCAAATCTTTCGTATTTCATAACCGCTATTGATTAAACTTAACATACAGATTGACAACATATAATTCTTAGTCATGTTACAAAATGGTGGTAATCGATCAAAGGAGTAAAGGGCTACATCAGTTTCTAAAAGAGATTTTGTTACCGAGATAACTGCCGCATTTCTGAATGGATTTTGATCCATCTTTGCATATGCGTTTATTAGCTCGATATCTAGGTCATGTTAAAAAATTGCGAAGTTTGAGGAAGGAGAGGAGGAATTTCAACTCGTTATATATTTGAATTTATTTCCATGTAGACTGCATATTTTTTAATCGATTTTGATTAAACTTGGCTAACTGCCGCCAAAAGGTTTTTTTACGCCGGAATATTCAAACACAAATTCCCAATTTTCGTTATACGAATTACTTGAAAAAATTTATGAACATTTAAGGGAACACACATTTCCCTTTATGTCCATTGCAATAGTTTTCATGAAATGAATAGAACTCTTCAAATTAATAAACCTCTAATTCTTATGATTTTGTTATTGTACCTATGTACCACTGAAAATTTATATTAAGGGGTTTGATTTAGAGCTATAAATATCATATGCTTTCTTATATATTAACCGACTTTCAAAGAAATTATAACGATTTTCTTTTTCTGACGAAATGAAATGTTAGTTTTTATAATCATTATATGTAGTATATATGTATACATAATGGAATTAAGTTATTGCAAAAAGTAGAATATTAGAATTTCACCTTTCAATTTACTTGAGTAATATGATTAGAACACTTACGTAATATTCCATCTATTTTCAAATACATTAATATTTTCGTATACCTATGACCAGAGTACTAGAATCCTAAGAAAAGTTTTATCTTAGCAAAGTCATTGAAGTTGCAGATATTTAAAAAAAAATATAATCAACATGAGAACTCAAAAACACACCATCGACAGCTCGTGTGCATCTGTTGAAGAAAATTCTTTGAAACGTGTCTTGAGTTCGAAGCTTACCTCAGAAATTTATAAAAACCGGCGAAAAAACTCGAAAACTTCACATATTGAAAAAAACGACGTGAGTGCAATTTTGTATAAGGCGAGCAATTTAAGATGTCGTCAAAGATTGCAGGTAATGGTCATATCATTTGAACACATTCGTTAAATACCACTTGCGTACCTTGCTCTTTTTGGGAGAACGAAGCAGCGCAGCAGCAACAATGATTCTTCCCACGTGAGCGCGCTCTTCACACCGTCGTCCACTAGATTCCGACGACCGCGAGATGAGCTCGCGATCGCGGCTTGTTCGCTTTTCCAGTATCAAATTCTCATTTACCTGTGTCTCTTTTCCATTAGCGCATTTTTTCGTACATCGCTCGAGTGGAGCATATCTACATAGCACTGCAGCATATATTATGTGGGGAGCTGTGGATCGATGTATATACATATGTGTAACTCTTGGCTTATTTTAAATGCGGGAATTCAAGTCTTTCTTTTGCCAGGGAATACCGTCGGGTCAATGCCCCGTGACGTCACCGGTTCAATGGCAAATTCTGACCCAGATTGTCTGCTCTTTGCAGCCGAATACATTCTTAAGACCCTCGGTTATGTACGAACCTAGAATATCACATTCGTCGACGCTAACCTCCAGGGGTATGGGTTTTGCTTTTGCAGCATAAAATTCTACCTGAGCTGCCAGTTCTCTTTAGATGTCCGGTTTTAATCCCCAACATCGTGGTTACCAACGCCGAAGAACTGATTTTCGCGCCATACTTCTGACTCAGTTGGATCAAGTACCGACTTACCATTTAGAAGATCGGCACATACCACGAAACTGAAACGATCTTTAGAAGACATCTAGAGTCAATCTTCGTTTTGACCATGCCAACAACTATGGCAATACTTGTCGTCTTCAAAGCTTTCTCGTAAGAATCGTTAAACTCCCAAGCTCGGACAGGTAACCAGGTAGATGAGCAGATAACTCAGCTTTACCTGGGCCTCAGCTGATTAAAACGCTCACCACGCGTCTCGCGATATGCGCTCGGGCCGCGCTTAGCTGCACAGCTTTTAAATTAATTGAAAACAGCTGATTGACTCATACATAGGTCGCGGAAGCATTGCCACGAGTACATAGCACACCGTCACAAGTGCCCTTCTGTTTACCTTTCATTTGGATTACCTGAGAAATTTCGTCGCTTTTTCTTCTCACATTTTTCTTGCTATTAAGAAGATAATTTCGAACGAGGAAGTGTACTTTTACATCACAACATGCCCAAGTATGTAGATATTCCCGCGCTCTTATGTATGATGCAATGTGGGTACACTTTCTGGTTGATACTCCTATGCCCCATACATAATATGCATTTTTAAGGCAAGATTTTTCAGAACAAAGCTATTTATAGCGGCGGGGCGGCATGCATTAAATTAAATTTGCAAATTACGTTGGCAAATAGTCTATGAAATAAATCACGTAGACAAGATGGCCATGGCCGTGGAACTTGATAAAGCAAGGCCATTGCCACTGGCGCAAAAAAAATATAACATCAGTCTGACCATACTTATGTGGAATTAATTTATTCGAAAACTCCAGAATGACTGCAGAGTGCATAATTTTCGCGCATTAAGAGATCTTCCAAGTTTGCAAATTGTTTTATTAGACGACCGCCAAGGTTCTGAGCGAAAATGGTATAGCCGTGGATTTGGCCGCCTCAAAATGGGTCTCTCGTGGTAGAAGACGTTTATTTAAAATCTAATTAAGTCGTTTATTATGGTTCGCCTAATTTCGCATAATTTTCAAGCAACCAAGCGTTTTCAGAACAAGTGAAATCAAACAAAAACTTCTAGTTTTATCAAGTGATGATGGATATCACTTCCGAATGAAGAAAATGGTGCACAAAACATACTAAAAAAGCGGAAGTTCAAAATTTAAATTCATCGCAGCGTTTCAGTAAATAAATTATGCAAATAGATTTGACACGCGCTTTTGTATCTTTATTAAATTAATTTTCTGTTAAACATCTCTATGAAGATGTAATAAAATGCCAAAAACTTCACATTTTTATATTAGTTAGAGAGAGCTATTCAGTCACTTATGTCCGAATGAATAGCTTTTTATCCTCTCCATAAAATGCGTTGATTTCTTCTATCTTATTTTCTACTTTGACTTCTATATTCGGTCGGGAAGAATAAATACAGATACCTAGATTTCTTGAAAAAGGTCACTGACTGATTTACATCACAACACCCAGCAACAAAAAATCGTTTAAATATTAAATTTCTAAAATGATGCTGTATCTACTCCTGATTTGATTTGCTCTGATGCTCCGGTTATCGAAAAGTAATAACTTAGTTGTATGGTCAAAACCCTACCCAACCCATCTCAAATATTTTTTTATTCTTTATTGATTTTACCAATTTGCTGATTTTGTGTGTTTTCTTACTCTGACTCGATGATCAAAAAAGACTGGCTTTGTAGTTTTATAAGACCAATGGACTCATATATAAAGAACCACATATGTTCTTACGTCACATAAAGTGCATAGTGGCGTTGAAACCAATTTGAGGTCAATGCATTTAGTTCATTTTTATCATTTTTCAGTATTTCAAGGCTGTTATGAAAAGCTACGTTTGTGGTTCTTAAGTACACAGCGATAAAACGGCCTTACATATCAAGAAAAGAAAGTTGGAAGTAACATAACACATCAGTGTAATAAACGAATTATAGTTTGAAAAAGTCCAACAAATACGCTTTTATGACTAGCGCACTAAACTCATTTAGACAAATCAAATGAGTCCAAACTCGATGGACTTATTGTTAGCCATTGATTTGTTCCTATGACCACCTCCATCATCGTACAAGCTCGATGGTATCATATTATTGTTTTGACACCAGAATTGCGTATATAATATAAAGGTATAATATTTGCTTACAATATTAGGGTGTTACAAGTCAAGCTAATAAAAACGTGTTAAAAATGATCCCACACACTCGGAAGGTTAAATACAATTTCCACATATATGTAACTCAAAATTTTGTTAAATACAATTTCCAAATATACATATAACTCAAAATATTGTTCTTGATATATTACCTAACATTAACTTATGAAAACAAATTACATATAAAATATACATACATACATACTTCCTTCACCATAAATTACCATAAATTTTAATTGTCTCTGAATATGTATTCGTTTTCGAAATTAATGACAGCCATACAGCTTCAATCTGGTATCGATGTTCGATCGAGTTGCTATGCGAAATCTGAGCAATCTAACAAATATTTACATACTTTCATGGTCGTTTCATTCATGTTTTGTCAGCTAAATATTATATTAAATCTAGAATGTCACCTGTTCATAACCATACATATGTATGTAGTATATACATATGTATATACATATGCGTTTGCTAAGAACAAATGTGAATGAAGTGAAGGCACGGTAACAGTGCTGGTAACACGGTGTTTGTTATTGATTTCGGAGAGTATTATTCTCAATGATACAAACAAAAATTATAAAAAATGTCATCATTGAACTTTAAAGATATAGAATGTGCATACATACATATATGTACATATATACATATATTGTAAGTAGTATATCAACGAACAATGGCAATGTTTAACTTGTAGTTATTTTCTTGATGTCACTCCTACTATAAATGCATCTGTGCAAACATTCTGGAAGTTTTAAAACATCTGTTGTTGCGTCAGTAGTAAGAGTATTCTGTTGACAAGAGAAATATAAATCTTACTTTTTAGCTTTGTTTCCAATTGAATAAATTATACCGTCTTATATTATGGCTTGTACATGTATAACAGAAATATGTATAAAAAAAAAAGAAAAAGTACAATTTACTTGAATGGTTCATGAGGACGATTAATATAATTTGCAACTATGAATGTAGTAGTTCTTTTAAAACATATAAACATCAAATCAAAAGATAGTCTTCTCGTCAGAGATTTAAAGACAATTATATCTTAATACAGAGTCTGTTCTATGTTATGTTGGATTCTAGACAAACACCCAAAGCCCGATCTAAATTTAGCGGAGCGGCAAATATCGTTGAAAGAGAATATTCAAGTCAATACATAAAACTCTATGAAAACATAACACTGTTTAGACGTTTCAATCTAACATCAAATTTTTCGATAAATTAAAAATTATTAGATGGTACAAAGTCTAAAACCCAAAATTGTTTTCGCCTTACTAATCGGACGAACTGTCATAAAAAATACTGGGCAGTATTCTTGCAATCGTTCGAATCAGATCGAAAAGAGCTTACAAAAGCACCTTTTGAATTGAAATTTCTTAATAAACTTTCTAAATTTTTAGTAAATTCATTTCAGTTACCTTTAGCTTCAATTAATTTTTTCGTGCGTGGTTAAAATATTCCGATAGTAAAATCCAATCGAAGGAAGAGGATAGAAAGTCGGAGTATCTACTATTGCATAAGGATACAATAAAATTGCGTATTTTAAATGAATAATTAGAGGTTAATTAGAGGGCTATAAAAACATGCCCAGAAATAAAGTATAATTATTCGAAGTCAAATTCAAAAATTCCTCTTAGATTTTTCGAAGCATATTAGACGTATATAAGGAATCCCTGTATAATTTGTATAGTTAGAGCTGCCTATTGGAAGGTATGATTTAAGAAATTTTATTATACGTACTATCTCTAATTGACTAGTGCGGCAACCAAAATACTTACATAAGCAAACTATTTAATTTTCCGTTATATTCAAATAAATATTTTAAGTATGTAGCATAGTGTAGTTGTTCTGTCCTCTACTATGGCTGATTAGCTTCAACGTCCCGGAAATTTTACTTGGCAAGTTATATAACCTCCTTATGCAGTAAATACTCAGGTACGTAACAACTAGATAAGAGCAAAGACACCTTAAATAGAAATATAAAAAATCGTCCGAGCTTTGGAAGAGGTCTCCAGCTTCATATGTATGTGCATCACGCAGGCGTGATCGCATTTTTACGACTTTCTTATGAAAAACGGTTGAGACTGCTCAAACTGAAAACGTTGCGTTTCCCTGTGCACCTTACTAGACGCAATGCAACCCAACGCAAGAAAGTGTCCCCCCCATTGGCTAGTATCATACAAGCGCGACGCTTTGCCCTGGGAAAACTTATTTTTAAGGCAGAAGCAGCAAAACAGCAATTATTTTTCAACTCCATCAGTTAGAGGAATCTCAAGCAGTAAATGGAAACTGTATTAAGTGCTTATCGGCTGGATTGAAACGCATACACGTTTTGATAAGACGCGGTCATTGCATAAAGCCAAGAAATCCGGACAAGATCACTTCCTACAGCGGGAAAGTTCTGAAGTCATAAACAATTCCTGCATGGAGCAAGTTTCTTACAGGTAACTTAAAGTTTTCTACCCGGCCATGTGCCCCCGTACGTGTGTGATTCCCTCCACTTATGTGCACATACACGTCTTAGCTGCCTGGACCAAAGTATTGTATTTACAAACGGCCAAAAGGTCAATGGCCGCACAAATAGTGACCCACTAACATCTGCGAGTACACTCACCTTGTGACGTATTACCCGCGGTTGCAAAAACCATTGATCTTTTCCCACGTACACAAACATACAGTCGCGAGCCGCGTACCTGTGTGAAGAAAGTTGAGAAATGTAGTCGCAGCAAGTCGCGGTTGGCTCCAGCTAAGAATAGCTGGAAGCTCTGAATCATCTCAGGAGAGAATTCTCACCTAATCTTCAACGTTTTCGCTTTATGTACTCTCTACAGTTTCCCCCACGACACGATATCAAAACTATTTCCTCCTGCATCTCGCATGTATGTGCCGGTGAAGGCATGTAGCTTCTTTAAGAAAGCGCTGCCCCCCAAAAAGACATTCTTGCCACGAAAGCACTCCCCCACGAGAGATCACATCTTACCTATGAATCGCGGCTTTTCATGACCTCTTGGGACAACTTCCGCAATTCGGACCCGTATCTGAATGGAGCGGTAACAAAACATAAATTCATCATATCATGCAGCCTCTTTTATTTAAAATTCTCTCTTTTGACTAAATTCATTTAAAATCTGGCTTTGAAATCAACTTGTAGCCAGGATCGGTTTGTTGAACCAAGATTCCTCTGAGAAGTGGAAAAATCCGCACAAATTAAGTATTTCCTCGAAGAAGTAAAATAAAATTTATAAAATTCACAAAATATCTAGGTACTAAGTACTTACTTTATTTTTCCATCTTGTATAACTTAATTATAATTTATATCTATTATGGATCGAGATACAAATTGATTATGGTAGCCAGTGCAAACAACTATTAGAATTCCGCAAATTGATTTGAAAACTATGTGTATTTCGGTTAAAACTACATAAATTTGGAAAACTTTGTTTTTCCATTATGGATGGAAAATCATATGACTTAAGAAAAAATAATCATTGGACTTAGAATGCTCAAAATAAGTTCAATTTTGCTAATGTATCAACAACACCAAGAATAACTACAAAATTAAAACAAAAATAGTATTAGAATGTGTAAAAAATTACCTTTTATATGATACCCCATTTGTCATAATGTTTTTATTTTCTTTGATCACCTTGTCGAGAATCAAAACTTTTCTAGTCCTTGTATATTCCGGAAATGAATTTCAGAACTCACTTTTTTCGAAATTTTAATAATGTAGTGTATAGAAACAAAACTGCGATAATTGAATAGGTGCAATTTGCATTTAAAGGTCATTGGACCCAATTATACCCCTTATATAAAAGTCATAATGCACTTTTTCGTTTTTTATAGTCCCAACCGTAAAAAATGCATCGAGTAGCAATAGTAGTTATTATTCTTTAATTAACTATCATATTTAAGATATAACTGCATTAAAATTATTAAAGAACTGATAAGCGTACGCAAGATAATAAAATGTAATTATTATGTTTAATAAATTAAAATTTACTACATACATTAAATTCAGAGCAATCGCATATATAAATGTATTTATTTATTTTCTTCGATTAGCATTCAACTTGAGCAAGATGATCTTCCCAGACGAGTTGGCAATTGAAATGGGTGCCACACTTGCTAGACCACAAAATGCGATCGTTAGAATGAGCTCTTACCTTGCGTACGAAATGACCGTCACCTTAATAATGACGCGTTGGTGCTTGCATTACTCCTCGTTATCAACATTGTAAGCAATAACTGTAACTTGGTCGTTTAATGCCGCACAGATGCAAGGAAAACATAAAGAGAAATTAGGTCGACCTTTCTGATTTGTCTAGAAAAGAATTTTAGAGCATAAAATCAACTTTTGATAATTTAAAAGGTTGTAATGAGGTATTTGAATTTTTCTCTATTACTTGAACTGTTTAATTCAATTCTGATCAAATCTATCCAAGACACTTTTCAATTGTTGTGATCGTAAAATAAGTTATTAGCCTTCCGAAGGCAAACAAAAGGTTGTCTTATCGTTCCCCTCTTTCTGTAAGAGCCCTAGAAATAGGAGTTGGAAAACCCGAGCTCCACTCGATAGTCATTGAAGATTCTCAGTTTTTGACTGATAGATTAACTCAAATCTTAAATTTATTTAAGTCTGCCTCAAGCCTAGCTTAAGCCTGACTTTAGGCTGATCAAGACTTTCAACGTCAAACCTTATTTCCTTAATAAAACAGATTCAAAACTTTGCTCGTTTAATCGTGTAGTATAATTGGGAATACCGCGTATTTATTAAATAAAATTTTTTTCTACTAAACCCCTATCACGTTTTTCTTTACAAGAAAATGTTGTGCGAATTTATACATGTATCTTTAAGGAGAAATAAAAATTAAATTTTTTTAAATATTTTTGTTATTTACCCCTTTATTCCCAAATTTATAAGTACTCTTGTTATACAATATCAAATTGTACGGATATTAATTTATCAAAAATCTAAGTGAGTCTTAGCCAGGGCTATAATTGGTGCGCCAGTAGGGATTTTAGGGTACTCGCCAGCACTCCCAGCTATATCTAGATGAGAGTATTTAATCGGCTTCGACGATGTAAGTCCATTTTTATCCAAACCAGATGCGACAATCATAAACGACGCTGGAACCTTTTAAAAATAAAATGTTTAAATAAATAAGTTCAGTCAAGTAATGTACGAGTAGCAATTAATTACCTGGTGTCCTCGAGGTGTTTTGCTTGAAGGCAGATTATTGCACTGAACTATATCTTCTCCTATAACCTGCGCAGCATTAAAATCGAAGTCATCGTGCCTTAAAGTGGAAATTTCAAAGGGATCTCCAGTTTCTTCTCCAATCTGCTGCAACTTCTCAGCATGATGGGACTTTCTAGCCACGCTATTATCAATAACAATAGAGTACCCTTCTCCCACTGCAATGCACGCGTGTCCTGTTAATGTTGCCACGGTGAATATATGCGGATCTGGAGCATTCAATGCCAATTCTTTCATTTTATTAACAGCATCAGTCATAGCCATTCTGCCCTCAGCATCCGTATTTCCTATACGAACTCGAACACCAGCTCGAGAAGTGATAATTTCATCAGATACGTAACATTCCTCCCCAACCGAATTCCTTACCATGCATAGTGCAGCTATTACATGGATGTCAGTAGGCTTCTTTTTTTCAACGACCTAGAAAATGTTATAAAACAAACCGCTGAATTATAGTTACATGTAAATGTAGATACTGCAAGCCTATTATAAAAATTGTTGACCAAATTTACAAATTATATAAGACATTAACTGAATTAAGTTAATTGAATTACAGAATCAAATAAAACTTTATAATCATACCTTCATAAAACCAGCAACTGCTGCTGCTCCGCACTTGTCTCGAGACATCCCAGCCATAACACCACCAGCCTTGATATCAGCACCACCCGTGTCGTAAGTCACTCCCTTACCGACCAAGCACAAAGTTTTCTTCGGCGCTTGGGGAGGGACATACTCAAGGAAGATTATCCGTCCTGAGAACACAAATGTTTTAAATTTTCAATTATATTTCGATACAATTCCTAAAAATTTACCTTGATGCCTAGAAACTGAGCAGGCTGCTCTGTTCACAGCTTGGAAAAGAGGATATTCCTTTTGCAAAACACGAGGATCACTTATAACACTTATTTTCAAGTTAGGAAATGCATTTTTCACGTACAGCTCAACACTTGGAGGAGCCATTCGTTCAGGATCCCCGACACCTTAATCATTAAAAATATAAATTAAATCCAGCTTATTTGTAACAGGCATTTTTCAAAAATTACCAATATCTCTTGCAATGAATCGTCCCGCTTCTAAGAGCAAAGCTTCACGAAAAATTTCTTGAGTCTTTACTAAATCCTGGCCATACATATGAATAGTTAAAGTTTGAATTCGTTGTTTCTTTTCCGGGACATTTTCTCTTAGTTGGATGGGCTTTGGAACAATATTTTCAATAAATACAAATTTAATTAAGACATACACAGTCGATTAAACTTACCACATACAATTCTTGCAATGCCCCTAAAATAGTACATAAAGCCGCATTTTTAAAACTGCTATTACTTGGTATCAAAAGTAAAGGCAGCTTAGCTCCAGCCTTCAAAATAAAATATTACATATTTTTGTAATATAAAATAAAATGCATTACCTTAATAGCTCTATTAACTGCTTTAGCAGCTGCTACCTGATACACTCTTACATCATGATAATCAGTTAAATTTCCTAGAGGAGAGTAAACTACAGGCACCTTTAAAGTTGGACTCTTGAAACAAGTTATCTACCAAAATATCAATTATATAAAATATTTGCTGTAATAAGGAGATTCTTACCTCAGAATTAAATGCTTTGTCGCACTCGCTACAGTCTTTAAGAGTTTGGGCTATCTCAGAAGGAACTTGATCATCGATAACACATATAAAATCATGCTGAGCCTCCTGAATACTTGACGCAAGATTCACTGGGCACGGGTGCAAACTAAGGAAAAATAATATTTGTTTTATTTATTTAGATTTAAGTGTAGACATGGCTAAAAAATTTTAATTGTAACAAAAACATTATTTTACACAAGCGAATAAAAACGGTTGATAAAATGCATCTTACGAAAGCACCAATAAAATACTTTCAATTGTGAAAAAACAGCTACCCGCTCTTCACGAGATTGAACGAATTATCAATTTTCTTTGGAATGGTGCAACCCCCTTTTTGAATTTTATTTTTAAAAACTTCAATGAACTTTATTTTTAAAAAATTCAAAATATATGTGCTATGTATATTTTTATAAATTAGTCATAAGTAATAATAATTAGTAATTTTCCTTGAGCAAGTTATTCAAAATCAAATTATTAAACGATCCAAAGAATGCAATGAAAGCGTGTGGCTCCCACTTCTAGCGTTCCGTTCCATGTACTATTATATTGTAAATTTTCAAAATCTCTAAGACCCAGAATCACATCCTTAATTTTTGTGCTTGTAATTCTGTTTTTTTTTTTTTCATAATTTTAGCCTTAGTAGCTTCCGAAATGAGAATAACATTTAAAAAAAAATTGTTAATCCCTTGTGACTAGCCTTTATTTTATTAGCATATTTCAAATACTAAAGATTTGAGTTAAATCAATTGTAAAAGCTGCTATAAGATAATATTTGGACCTTAGAACCCAGATATCGCAGGCTATCGGCCACTTGCCTCCCGGTTTTTGAAATCATACACGCCCCGAAGATAAGACGAAAGATTAAAAGAATTTATCGTTGGCAATGCACATTTGAGTCAGCATCTTCTTGCTACTGGAATATTTCTGGTAACATTAACCTCTAGAGTTAAGCTGTTCTATCACCGGCTTAATGTCAAGGTTAAACCAACTTTCACCAAAAGATAGACTGAAAAATGAAAATTCAATATAATTGGGGAAAACTTTATCTTAATCTCAAGAGGAGCCTTTAAAGTTCTAGAGATAGAAATGCAGATCTAAGCTATTAATCCTACCCCTGGAACTTGTTTAGTTGTTCCTCCAAGGTCTAGGAAGACTTACTCTGTGGATTCCATCCTTGCAGTCGCCGGTCCTCCAAATAGTAGGGTTTTCCGTTAAATTACAAATCACAAATCAACACAATGGGACAAGTATCGCTTGCACTTCACGTCCACTCCTGCTCGTTTCCTTATTCGGTAATTTTTGATTAGATATAAAATCAAAAGAAACTCTCACGTCCCGTCATCCAAAAATCCACCAGTCAACTTCCCGGAGAGCCAGTTCAATTCTAAAATGTCATCTGTTTCTGTTTGACGGAAATCCAGGGATGACTTTTAGATATTTTCTTTTAATTCTGCTAGATGTCACTTTGCCATGTCTCGGTTTTGCCTATTTTCAGGCTTATTCGTAATTTCTCATTGTTCGTTCAAATAACAAACCCGTGCTGTGATGTAATTGACCATTAATAATTGAAACCAATTGAAAATTTTAATATTTATAAAACTCGCTGATATTATACACACTTTCAACTAGAAATTAAAGCTTAATCTCATCCTTTTGTAAACCAAATTCAACCCTTTGCAAATTTACTCTAAACACAGCTTTTTCTATATTAAAATTCATATTTTATTCTTTTTAAGATTAAGTTGGTTTTCGAAATGTAAGCCCCACAAAAGCCAGTAAGTAAGAAAGTGTTTCTATGATTATACAGGGCATACCATCCATACCTCAAAAAGAAAAAAAAAATAGATCACTTTGTTGTCCGTCTCTGTCCGTAAAGACCCTTTTTTCGGGAACGGCTAGAAATATCGATTTGAAACTAATACCAAATACTACATTAAGTCTACAGCCTCAAAGTCCTGCAAGTTTTTAACTCAATGCAATAAAAAGATACGGTCTTTAAGGTGTATACGTAGGTTGCTACTTAAGTTTTGAGATTATTAATGCATTATTATGCATTATTAATCTGACATTGTCATCGTAAAGTTTGAAATTTTTAATGGTAAACCTACCCTCGTACTGACAGACTAACTCAATCTGCAACACGTCAAAATCCATAGGGTACTTTCCATTGACCTAGAATCTTGAAATTTAGCACGAAGGAAGACTCGCACTTGCCCATATTTTTTTATCATTATATTCTCCAATGACGACTGCTACACAACAAATCGCCACAATTATTACACGAACATAAAAAATATATAAACACAATTTGAGTGCATTGTTTCTATTTCAAAACTATAATCATTTGGGGATTTTCTAGGTAAGATTCTTAAATTGACTTTTTTTTAAGCGATGTTAAATTAAAATTATTAACTGGAAAAATAATAATAATCGGTCGAAGAACTACTCCATAATCTTTCAAAAATGTGGTCAAATTTAATAATTACTTTAATATAAAATCACTCGATATAAAATAAGTAAATATCTATAGTCAAATGTTTTCCTTTTTATAAACATTCTTCACTGAAAATATTAAAATAAAAATTAAAAATAGCAGGAAAAAGGGCGAAATTAGGTTGTGACTATACATACATATACTAAAAAAGGAGAACATGTTTTTTACAAAATAAAAATGCCCAAACATTTTAAATTATTGACTTTTAAAAGATATGCTACTAAATTTCTCTCAATTGTATAATAAAATCAAATTTTTCCTTTCTTTAAATGACCTCTACAGATGATATTTAATTTTAGTCTGATAAAATAAAAACCAAAAGATGAGAATAATAAAATAAAATTAAACAAACTCTTATTAAATACAGTGACTCAACTTATTGATCAAATAACTCGAAATTGAAATTGGACTTAATGTGAATCATTTTTGTATAGGGAAAAGGAAAAAGGGGGAGTGTAATATCAAAGATAAAAGTATTTTATTTATATATATAAAAAAAAAAATTCACCAATTCATTTTATAACGACGATTTTCCTGAAAAAAGAAAAAAAGGCATTTGATCAATTAGTTGATTCTCTTTTCCTAAGATATGTTTTATTTACAATTTAATATTTTGTATGGCCTCCTTTCGCCTTGATGACGGCCTCAATCCTGCGGGGTATGGAGTCCACCAAATTCCTGCAAACGGAGGCTGGAATGTTTTTCCAGGCATTCTCCGCACGGCTCCAAAGTTCGTCCAAGGTTCGGACCTCTGACCGTGTTGAAGCGATCGATCTTTTGACCTCAACCCACAGATGTTCGATGGGGTTGAGTTCAGGAGACTGTGAGGGCCAGTCTAATAATTGAAATCCCTGATTTTGTAGGCATTCAAGGGTGATTCGAGCTGTATGTTTCGGATCATTATCTTGTTGAAAGATGATGTCCGAAACATTTTGTCCCCACTGTTGTAAGCTGCCAACGAGATCAGCCTCAAGGATGCTGACATAATGAGCGGCAGTCATCCTCCCTATAATTCGTTGGCACCTTCCAACTCCTTGGGACGTCATACACCCCCACAGCATGATGTTTCCTCCTCCAAATTTTACCGTCTGCTTGACGTGACGGTCTTGGAGAGGTTCATTGACCTTTTTCCAGGTCCATTGTCGGCCATCGGAACCAAATCTATTAATTTTGGTTTCGTCAGACCAGATAACCTTCGCCCAATCCTCGGTGGTGAAATTCCTATAACGCCTAGCGAAATTTAACCGCGCTTGACGATGTCGCTTTTTTAAAAGCGGTTTTTTTATTTTTGCCCGACCGTGGAAATCATGTTTCCGAAGGACTTTTCGGACTGCCTCGGCTGACACGTCAATACTATCAACCCGGCTCAGCTCGTCCTTTATCTGAACGGCATTATCACACCCACCTGTAGTAATTTGCCGTAAAATTCGCCGCTGAATTCCTTCTGTTAAAATGGCTTTCTTGCCCGCCCTGTTTTTTGGTGCGTCGACATTGAATTTTTTGCGAATGTTAGATACTGTGCCGCCCCAACACTCAACTGGGAGGCAATTTGTCGGTGTTTTTCCCTCCTCGAGCAGCCGTTTAATTTCCTGTATTTTGATTGTCCTAACAGGCTTCATCTGACGAAAATTTTAAAAATGCACAAAAAAAAAATATGCAAGATACTAATTTTAATTAACTTTTAAGCTTCATATACCCACTTTTAAATTCCCACAAAATTAAAAAAATTCCACTTAGATTTTGATTTTAAAATGTCCTTCTATTTTTACTGTGCATCAAACTCAACTAATTGATCAAGTGCGAAGAAATTATTTTTACTCCACATTAACCGTTATTTGTGGACTTTGGTCTCGAACTCTTTTAGTATTGCTAGGAGAGAAAATCCTTTCTCCACAGGGCCATATTTACAATATGATATTTGAAAGAAGAAGAAAATATTCATGTTTATTTCGAAAATTATTTTCATTTGATCAATAAGTTGAGTCACTGTATATACAGAAAATGAAGAGTATATTGATCTTTCCTACATCATAAAGTCAAGAGGTCCGTTCGTCATTTGCAGATTAAAATTCGTACGCAGACATGATTCCATCACAATTAAAGAAATTGCCTCCTCCATTTCAGAGCTTTTGATAAAAATTATAAACACTTTCAATAGATTTATGCTTGCTATAAAAAGATAATTCCTAACTTATGTACTTCCTTCCTTCCGCTAAATCTGTTTCCTTTTTGATAAAATCTTAAAGAAACAGATTCTGCTGCTATGGTTGAAATAAAAAATTATTTATTATTGTTTTTCATGAAGGCAAACCAACCTTAGCGCCTATCAGCGCTTTATCAGAGCTCCTATGTTAAATAATTGCGATTAAACCACTCATCATGTATTATGTATTTATTATGCCGGTATTGGTCGGCATTTCTGAGCGGTTGCTTTGTGCTCATATAAATCAGCCGGCTTAAACATCTTAGCTCAGTCTTAGACTAGTGCTCCAGCAGTTCGCGTTTAACTTAATAATTTCAGCCGTATTTTTTGCTAATTAATTCTAAAGATGAGGCTAGGAACGACCGTGCCGAATTTCAAGGCCAATACCACCAAGGGACCCATCCAGTTCTACGATTGGCAGGGTGATTCGTAAGTTTTTTTTTTTATATTTATTTTAGTTTTTGAAAATTAGCATAAACAATGTCATATGTAATGATAAAACCATTCAGTTTTTGCGTCATGTAATTTAATATTTGGATCAATTAATTAGTGCTGCCTAGATGAGATCGGGGTGAAATAGTGAGAAATGCGTCTTAAAATTAATTAAGTTTATTTTAAGCAATTAATAGAAAGTGTAACTTTTCCAGCAATCGCTTTTATTACATTTTGTGTCATTTTAAAGTGAAATCAAATCCACTTCATTAAAGAGAAAGTGTCGTCAGCGTACTTAATTTGTTTTACCTCCCGTGAAATCGACACTTGATCTCGTTTAAATTTTCGTTACATAATTCGCGACGGGAAGACTGCAAGCAAACAAGTATACGTGCTGCAAATATTGAATATCGATACTTCTTAAAATTTGTGAGACTTTATAAAATAAATTATTTTTAAAAGTATTACGATTTTAGATTATATTGTCCATAAAAATGTTTTAAGCTTACATATTTTAACGAGTTAATAGCCCACTTGAACGCAAATAACTCCTCAAATCGGGCATTCACTTTAAAGATATGTTCTTATCAGGTTATAAAATATTTGATAAAGTAATAATTTTCAGGTGGTGTGTCTTATTTTCCCATCCGGCAGATTTTACGCCTGTATGCACCACCGAGCTCGGCAGAATTGCCGTCCACCAGCATGAGTTCGCGAAGAGAAACACGAAAATTTTGGCGCATTCGGTTGATGATATCAAGAGCCACGTCGACTGGGTAAACGATATTAAATCGTATTGCCTGGACATTCCCGGAGACTTTCCCTATCCCATAATTGCTGACGCAACTCGCGATCTAGCCGTTCAATTCGGAATGCTCGACGAGGACCAGAAGAACGATCCCGAGATCGCAAAGACCATCCGAGCCCTATTTATCATCGGTCCAGATAGGAAAGTCAAGTTGTCCATGTTCTATCCCATGTCCACTGGCAGAAATGTTGAGTACGTTGTTTGCTTTTCTTATTAATCGTATTATACTTAACTTGAACATTTTTTTCCAATTTTTAATTAGTGAAATTCTTCGTTGCATCGACTCCATTCAGCTTACAGAACGCCTGAAGGTCGTAGCAACTCCGGCCAACTGGACTGTGAGTACCTTCGTGACCAGCATCGAAATAAATTTAATTAATTAATTCACCTTTTTTGCAGCCTGGCACAAAAGTTATGATTCTGCCTCATGTTTCCGAAGAGCAAGCAGACAAGTTGTTCCCTAAAGGCATTGAAAGGGTGTCCATGCCGTCTGGACAAAATTACGTCAGAACTACAACAAATTATTAGAAATAAAAAAAATATAAAAATAAACTTAAATTTTCTTTTATTCTTATTGAAGATGTAATTTTTTTAATTTTGTTTATATTTTGAAATAAATAATTGCTATCGTATTCCTTGTTCGAATATTTGCAATTGTGAAAAAAATAACATAAAGAAAATCTTTTATTTAGAGTTAACATTTAAATATTATACCCAGAAGTGGAATTTTGTATTGCATCTACTCGTTTATACAAAGTTTCATAATAATTGATAAGTAAGAATAAATGCCTAATTTGCATTTACACCGATTTATAAATATTGCAAGAATTGTGTTTTATAAACACAGCAATTAGTATGAATTTTAATATATTGAGAAGAATAATTAAAATCATTTAGCTTACTGAAAATAATAAAATAAACCAATATCAAAGACGAAAAAATTTAAGATAAGGCGTTGTAATGATTAGAATAGTACATACATAGTCTGTAGGCAAACAAAACCTACCCTAATTAGTCATAATTTAATTTTAGTATATTTTTGTACTTGCTGGCATTTAATCAAAGTAGCCTTCGTTATTTTTTAGTAATATTTGGAAGTTATACTAAGAGATTATTTTTTAATTTGTTATTTCACTGCCATCTGAAATACGTGACATGGGTATCATTCAATCACCTCGAACAGCATATATGACATAATTACAGATCGAGAGTATTTAATTTAAAATTGTAAGGAGCATTTCCTTAAAATATGCGTTTAATTCTATTTAATTTTCCTTAAGTGCTTGAGTTCTCGTTGAATACAATTAATATTTTAGAGGAAGTATTCATCTACGTTATCGTTAGGAATCATTAAATACTCCTATAGAATTTTAATGAGCTACATACATACATATGAATATTCGAGTACCTTTAAATTAATTTAGATAATTAAATTCTAATCAGTTGTAATCAGCTGTAGACGAATACTGTAACACCTTAATCTTTAATATTCGTTTTCGCAAATATGTAGTAAAAAATGTTTACCATGAGTACATACATATGTAGGTTTCAGTTTTATGTCTACTTCATATTATAATATCTTAAAATTAATTTAAAACTAATAAAAAATAAGAGCATAATTAAAGTTCTTTCTTATAATAAACAAAAACATTTTCCAAACGTACATAGATACCAATAAATGTTAGTAAGTATCATAAAAGTTTTGTTGAATTTAACTAAGTTTTGATTATTTTAAACTAAAATTTCTACTCCAAGAAGTTAGCAAATAGTATAACATTTCTCATGTTAAAACAATTGTTGATGACAATATTTTCGATGTTATAAAAGATTTCTCAATTTTATTCTCGTATTCTCTCCTTCCGCTACACGCTGTTAGATTATTGTCATTAAGAAATTTACTGAGAAAATTGTTCACATAATTTTGTTTTTTATTTTTACCCCATACTCATTTTCAGCGACTCAAAAGCACCTGAGAAGTTTTTTCTTCGTAAACTTATCTATCATTCGAAAAATTATAAAGATTATTTTTAAACAATCTGAAAATTATTTTTAGAAAAGTAAGTAAAATAGCTAATGTTTGCAGTGAAATCGAAGCAAAATTCTCTGAGATGTTGATGAACCACTGAATGGAGGACGATGGAGCGCCGAGCGCCGAGCACTGCCTTTCTTCGATTCGATTAGATTGATAATTTTAAAGTGTTTCACATAAACAACCCTGACAATGACCTGGATGCAATCGACGGGGCCAAGCCAATAATATGCTGGAAGATCGTACAGGTTAATCTCCAGCACTCGAAGTGTGCTTCGGAATCTGCTAGTTGTCCTAAGGGAGAAAAACATCGACTTGGCCCTAGTGCATGAAACCTGAAAATTAAATATGTAAATGTTATCATATGTTCTAATTTTAGCGCGGACGATTCAACAATTGTTAAATTGCATGATGCAAGTATTGGCGATCTGCATATTGGATATATGTTTACATGGCTCACGAAAAGCCTGCACCACCCAATGAATTCTGCAAAGTTACATACTACGCTTATTTCATTTTTGCTTGTGGGCTGCGATGTCCTTGGATAGAAAGTTGGAAAGTATCCTATTTGAATTGGTTTTCAGATCACAGCTAGTTTCTTGCCTTACGAAGATGACCAGAGAAGTCTTTAACACCTGTTATAATCACAAATTTTGGCAAACTTATAAGGATTGTATTAAGAATTAAAAGCAGGAAGCTTAGAAGAACTATGCCACTCCTTTGAAAGTATCAGGGACTCTGCAATATTATAAGCAACATTTTGCCAAAGAAGCGTGTCCTTCGTGAAGAGGCCGGAATCTGTTGCTGAATCCCTTGAGCTTTTACTAAATACACATTTTCCGAGGTGTTCGGATAAGTGCGCAATACGGCTCTAAGAATAACTCAGATAATTGAGTATTTTAATTTCCAGCTGGAAAACTCAAATACTCGCAGTGGCTTGAATCTAATTTCAGTAGAGGCGTTTTGAGTACTCAAGTATTGAGAAAAAAAATTATCCGATACCTGGAGTATGTATATTTGAGTACTCAATTAAGGGGTATTCGAATATTAGAGTTTGAGAGTATTCAAGTACTTGTTTATAGTTTATTCCTAATTTCCAGGCATTTTGGAAGATTAGCAAACCCCGCAGAGAGGAGCCTAAAAGGCTTTCTAAATATGTAGTGCTTCAAGCATATTCCGTGTCATAAAAAGCATCTAAAAACTGTGGAATACACGATATCTATACCTGATTTTTATAGCTTATGACGGAAGGCCTTATTTACTTATTAAAATCTACAATTAATTAACTTGCATTCTTACTTCTCAATGCCTTAATTAAATACTCAAGTATATTTCTCTTTAAACTAAGTTCAGAAGTTCTTATAATAATAGCCCTACTGACAGTCCACAGTATTTACATCACATTCGAAATTTTATTTGCTATAATAATTAGTTTAATTGTACTTTTGATTATTTGTAAATGCCAGTCATTTTAAATTTTTTTTTAAATTTAATTTGCATTTCTGTATGGGAATAGAATAGTCATTTGTTCAGTCATTTGTTTAATTATTTTTTGTAAGTGTTTCTTGTATATCTAAACCGGTAACTTTCAACTAGTGGTAAATAAAATCTGAGGATAGGATTGTGTAAATATTTAAATAAATTCAAAATGGGAATTTTCCCGCCTTATTTCGTGGCCCAGACCACTGCGGTCCTACGTCCTTATGGAGACGCAGTAGCTAACCGCAGTGCAAGTATAAATTAAAATTATTCGGTCATATTTCAATGATTTCTTGCCTTGATAATTTTTAGGATTTTTCCTGAGCGATTTGTGAAGATTTTAATTAATTTTTTCCCGTGTAAAGCCAAATATTTATTCAAGACACGCCCCACAAATCCGATCCGTTCCGCGCCGAGTCATCAGAAAGCACCGTTCACGTGGTTCGACTTGAATTTGGTGCCACTTGGCACTTTGCGGTTTGCGTCGCCGCTGGCAAAAGTACTTACGTCAATCACAAAGTACGGAATATACATCGAGATAGGTGGTCGCCATTGTTCTGTTAATTGAGATTTTTTAAGAGTTTGGGAGCATTTTTCGCAGGTCGTTTACGCCCAAATCGAGGATTCGAAACGGCGCCAGAAGTATTAAAGTATTGCAGCTAGTTTGATTTGTGCGCGGTGATTAAGTGCGGTCGCGAAAAAGTTCCCTGAGGATAAACACGAAAGAGAGCAACCAGAATGTCTGCAATGAGTCCCGAGTAGTAAGTTGTTTTCGTCGCTTTTTCAGCCCCAAATATTCATCCCCGCACCAATCGTTCGACCGAAAAAGCGAATCCAGCGGCCAGCTCGTCACACGCGCCAGGGCGATTATTTCATCGGATATTTACAAGAACTGTGACTCTGTGGAGAACTGCGAAGACGGCGATGACTCATGCATTTCGCTTTATTCCAATTGTCAAAATTCTCTGCAATTTTTTGGGGCTTTTCACCTCGGCCTGCCGCGGCCACTTCTGGTCAGCGCAAAAGGCTCAAACTGCGTGTACAACTGCAGGGAGAAAGTGCGACCCAGCGACTCGGCGGTGACACGTTCCTAGCTTTTTTTCCTCAACCGCGGGGTAAAATGGGCGTGAGGTGAGTGAAAAATGCTTGGAACTGCCCGACCGAGCTGCTGCCGCGGCCGCCGTCTCAGCTGAAGGGAGCGGACAGGTGCACGCCGCGCGGAGTAATTACCTCAAATAGTTTTGATCAAATGTTTACTGTCCGGGGGCGACGCATGACGTGCTCTGCTGGGTCAGCAGAAATCTTATTCCGATCCAGCCAGAAACTCAGATCGCACATCAGGGCCCCTTATCACCTCCCTTCATGTCGCTGCAGCCAGAGGCTCGCAATAGTGCGAAATATGTTCCATTTGCAGAACTGGCGAGTGATTCATTACTCTTTGTGCGGTCGTAAGAAAGAAATCCTTTCAAACAATCGACGCTGAGGGATTTCGTTGAGCTATGTCCACAGGGAGGCGTGGGGACTGGGGAGCCAGCGTGAGCAGATAAAACTTCAATGAGCTGGCGCTTGTGAAAAGCAATGGAGTTATTTTATCAGCCGTCGATTTTATCAAGAAGACAGTTTAAGTAGTATCTACTACATTTAAATATGTATGTGGTTTTTTTCCAGTTCGAGAGTAGTTCAAATTTATTCCCGATCATCTTGGATATTCATCAGACGCTAGCAACCAATCCTTATTCCGAAACATTACAGGCAAACTTAACTTTAAGTCACAAATAGTCTGATTTTCAAAACAAATATTGGCTCTTTTGAGCGATGAAAATAAAATTGCTATTCAAAATATTCTACAAAATTCCAGTTTAAATCATAACTAAACCGTTTCTAGGACTATTTAGCATCTAATCAAATGCTTAAATTCTTCATGTACATGTTTCTTTCGAAAATGGTCTTAGCTCATAAAATTTTCCAGCCGATTGAGATGAAAATTTAGTTCATGGAAAAATACTTTTATATTTAGAGAAACTTCCCATACATAGGACTCATGATTAAAAAATATTTCCTGTAAATCATAGACCTCGGTTCTGTTGGGAGGACTTGCTGTTTGACGCTGGCTGGGTTTTATTTTATTATTACTAAGTCTCAACAATCTGGTTCGTTAATTACTGTACCGAATAAGATCCAGAAAAACATTTAAATAACGCTTTGGAATTATATAAATAAATCATATTTACGAAATTGTTTTTGCTCATTTTTGTGTACTTATTAATATCAGTTTGCAAACAATTTTTTTTAATGAAACATTACTAGTAAGAGCTGTTTTCTTTTATCACACATATGTTGCTAGAAGTAATCAGAACCGAAAGCTGCCACAGAAAAGTTCGGAACTTTCTATCCAACAGCATTTCACAATAAATAGCCTCTTTTTTTAAGACTCGCTAATATCGTCTTGTTCGTTAGGTAAACAAAATAAAACCAATTCGTAGACATTAAAATTATAATTGGCCACGATATTTTCGGGGGTGCCAGTGTCCCATGTTAGAAACCAACAAAATTGCGGGCCGTACTGATAGAAGAGGTTTTTTATTCCTTCTTGGGAAACTGCTACGGATGTGACTGATAAGATTTTTGCATAGGCCAACTGAAAAAATTTCATTTTATCAATTGAATTTCCTATTTTAATTAAAATCATAAAAATCAATACAGCGCAAGAGTTGCTGAATAGCACTCACTGCTTTAGGTGTTAGGGGGTGGAAAAATCTATAACATTTACTTACAAATAATTTCTTGCTTAAAAGTAATATTCTCAGATCTTAACAAAGCACAATTTTGTACTGCATCGATTTCGATTATGTATTACATCCGAGTTTAATGACGTGATGCAGGGTAGCACTTATCTACAGCTTTAAAGCGCCACAGCTGGAAACCAGCACCTTGTGCACCACAGATAAGTGCGTTACCAAGAAAAATGCGTGTAATTTTCAGATGCACAAGTTAATAAGATGCACCTATTTAGGCAATTGAATAGACTGGATTAAGATTGTTTTAGTTTTGTCAAAAAAAAGTTCAGAATAATTTGTAAGCTTAATTAATAATATTAGCCCTTATTGGATTTCTTTCCTTTTTTATCATAACATACAATCGAAAATACGTTTTCAACTTAACAAAACATATATTTTTTTCTGTTACAGCGATTATCTTTTCAAACTGCTATTGATTGGCGACTCAGGTGTGGGTAAATCTTGCCTTTTATTACGTTTTGCTGTGAGTATTTTCTTGAGTTTGTTTTTCGTGAATATCTAACGTATTCGATTATTTTAGGATGATACGTATACAGAGAGCTACATCAGCACCATTGGCGTAGACTTTGTAAGTTTCCGCTATTATGCACTTTTTCGACTCTTTCATATTCCCCTTTTTTTTAGAAAATTAGAACCATTGAACTAGACGGAAAGACGATTAAGCTGCAAATTGTAAGTAACGTACTCAGATAGCTTGGTCGTTTATCTGTAAGTTAATCTAATTTTCCAGTGGGATACTGCTGGCCAGGAGCGATTCCGCACGATAACTTCATCATATTACCGTGGTGCACACGGTATCATAGTCGTTTATGACTGCACAGATCAAGAATCGTTCAATAACGTTAAGCAGTGGTTGGAGGAAATCGAACGTTATGCCTGCGAAAACGTAAACAAATTACTTGTAGGAAACAAATGTGATCTAACGACGAAAAAAGTTGTCGAGCACACCACAGCTATGGTGAGTTAGTTTGTTCTTTATGTAAATTTAAATCTAATGAAAGTTAATTTCTCAAAAAGGAATACGCAAATCAGCTGGGCATTCCATTCCTTGAAACGTCCGCCAAAAACGCAACAAATGTGGAACAAGCATTCATGACAATGGCTGCAGAAATCAAGAATCGTGTAGGGCCACCCTCAAGTGCTACAGAAACTGCTAGCAAAGTTAAAATTGATCAAGGTCGTCCAGTTGAGAACACTAAGTCGGGTTGTTGCTGAATCTGATACCTTATTTTTACTTTTGCGCTTCAATTGAAGTAATGCAGAAAATACAGATGAATCCAAAAAAAAAAAGAGAAAAAAAATTTCGAAAGATTAAGAGATATTTTACTTAAAGAAAATTACACCACATGATAGATACACAACATAAGAAAATTTTTAAGGGAAATAACAACTGCAAGCTGAGAAACAAAAGGTCTGTGTCTATATAATTTCACCGAAACGTTTTTATTATTTCGTTCTATTCGTGAAAAACGTAGGGAGACTCATTCACACCTTCTCTAACTTTTTAAAGTGTTTGTTCTTGCGAACAAGGAAATTGCAATGAAACCAGATAAAAGCATTTTTATCAGTTTCCTGTAAAGAAGATAATTTATAAAACACATAAATGGTAATAAAGTAAAATATATAAAGTATGGAAGCAAGACACTTATAATTTATAATAAATACAATAAATTTATTAAACAAATGGAATATAGAGAATTTAATCGTAAGATCACATGTATTATCGAGCAATCTCTTTTATTTGCATCCGATTCCATTTACTTTAGATTTTAATACTTTATCGTTTTTTCTATAATATAGTGGAGGCTCTGATGTAGAAGGAAATAAATGTTTTTTTCTGTGATGTGCAAAGTAATTTCGTAATTTGAGGTACTCTTAGAAATTTTAAATAACTTCACAGAGTTGACCTTTTTTCTAAACAATTACACTCTATCCCCATTGGCTGTATTACTAAGCTGCGTAACACTACTTACTACTACTACTACTGCTGTTTGTCGCGTTCCAACGTTTGCCTATTGCTCCAAAAAGTATTCATGGAACCGAAATAGATTTATATTAATTATAGCAATTTTTATCCACAGGTTGTACAGTTAAGTAGTGCAATAAATTGATGTATGTTTTGGCATTTTTGAGAAGTAGCTTAGAGTCTTATTTATTTTGAACCGTTTGCTACCACAAGCTGTAGCGTCTTGAAAAATCCTACCTTGGTCCATCATAAACAGGTGAAAATAAATTATATTGCATAATAACTGTTGCCACATAAAACAGATGGAAAAAAAGATAAGAGAAAGATGTGGCTGTCAGCTAAGCTCTAAAATGATTTTTCTTATATTGGGCCCTGTTCTAATTTTCGTACAAAACGAACTGAAAAGAGTTTAGAACAGGGCCCAGTAATTATTTATTTTGTGGACTTCAAGATTATTTTAACTTTGAATAAAATTAAACCAGGCATCGCAGGTAGATACTATAACTGAAGTCACCAATGGTAGTGACGAAGTCCCCAATTTATTTTCCTTCAAACTAATTCTGAGTTATCGAACCGGCTGAATCAGTCATTTTTAAAATGCATTTTGGTGATTGCCACTTTAGTTCATTTTCAAATTTGGTTTTGTAAATTACCGAATAATTTGATATAAATAAATTGTATACATACATTTGAATGCGACATGTTCCCCTTAAAAAGGCAGGATCCCAGGGTTTTCTCTAAAATTGATACAATTTTGGGAGTGTTAAAGTAGGTATACCAATCTTTAAACAAACACCATGTATTAAGGTAAAAAATTTATTTTTGTGCATTCAAAACATAAAAATTCTTCTATTTATAACATAATGTGTGTAATAACATGCCATGCATGGAATGCACAATCAATTTCAAGCAACATTCCTTAATTTACATTTGATCAAAAATATCCATTTCTTCGCAGGGATCTTCTTGAGCTGCGTAACTGCATCCAGGTTTATTTTTATCAATAGGAATCAATTGCTTCCCCTCACTTCTCTCCATTATTGCCCTGCGCTTTGGTAAAGTTTTCAGACTAGATTTTTCTTTAGGAGTGAGCTCGTCATCAGTAGACCCATCAGGATTAAGGTTTTCATCAGGTTCATCTCTCTTCGAAAACTTTAATTTCTTTTCTTTGATGAACTCTTCCAATTCTGCGATTTTATCCTTTTTAGCATTTAGAATAGCACAAAATTTGGTTAATAGCGTTGTTTCCAACGATTTTGTCTTATCTACGTATGTTCTGTACGACTCAAGACTAGTTTGGAACTCAATAGACTGTGCCTGGTACTGCATTTGCAGCCGTTGATGATTGTCCCTCAAGTCTTTAATCACATCAATGGAATTTAGTATTAATTGAGTTTTGAGGTCCGTCGCCGGTTCCAGCGGTACCTCCCCGTAAACTACACGAAATTTTCCGAGCCTTCGCCAGATAAATTTTGTACCTTCGATTGAATAAGTGAAATTTTCGAGCCCGCCAGATGTGCAAAGTGCCCTCTTCGATTCTTGTATAAATTCTTCATCGAGAATATCAAGTTCTTTTGCTGAATTCCTCAAATCCTCAATTGGAAGGCGTCCCATCCATTCACCCTCATTTTCTTTAGAAATGTCTACTAATTTAAATTCCACGTCCTCATCGGTCCAGCGTGTGTGGAGTATAAAAAAACTGGAATTTTCATTTGTGGGGAGCTTGACTAGAAATGAATTCTTGTCGTTGCCTTCCATGTGACAAGTAATTTCAGCTTAAATCTGAAAAGTTTTGAAATATGTACATATTTAATAACATATGCTAGGTTCTATGCAGTAATGAGATTAATCTAAACCTGAAGGTAGAGTCTTAGGGACATATATAAATATAAATAAATTTAGACTTCAGAATTTATATTTGGTCCATTTTTTCTCTTTAAAAAATTCGTTCTTGAAGAGGTTAAAGGCATTTAATTGTGGTTCCTGGAGTTCTCAAATAAAAAACTATAATTTATATACCCAAGTATTTTTTAATTTCTCAGAAGTTACGATAATTACAAACTAGGTAAGTATATTTTAAATTGGGCAAGTATTCTTTGCTCTTCAGGCAAAAATATTTTCTTAGAATAAAAATCATTAGTTTAAAAAGTAGTGTATGTTGTTTTGTGATTGATAGTCTGTTTTGTTTTTTAATTAGACCCAAGTTGCATTTTCAGCTTTTTAGGAGAAGTGCCTATCCCAGAAATTTTAGATTATCAGTCACTGAATGGGGCTTAAAATCGCTAAAATTAATTTCCAAGACAAGGGTGGTATGAAAATAAAAGTAAATGCATTATTTAAGCTACGGAAGGGATATTTGAAAGCAGGCCAATACTGGATTATAACATTTTTTAATTTTTAGATATTGAAAAGAAGAATGGCGGGCAAAGTATATATCGCTTTGAATTGAATAAGAAAATGTTGCTGCTATCAAAAAGAACACTATTTTACTTCCGCTAAAGTAAAATAGTGTTCTTTTTGATAGCAGCAACATTTTCTTATTCAATTCAAAGTACCATACTTCTAACTATAATATCCTAAATCTTAGGAATAGTTTATTAAATCAGCAAAACTACTTAAAATCAAAATTGCAACAAACGAACTGCCAGCTCAGTCTCAGTTCAGAGCCATTCGAATATTTATTAAATTACGTTAGTGCGTCCCGGCTTTCTTGAAAGCTCCTCGCTTTTGAACTTAATTTTTTAAAGGTATTCACTTCTTCCTACCTGCTAATAGGCAAAATAAAACAAAATAAACAAATGTAGGTCATCCGGGAAATGTCAATATTTTACCTTGAGACTGTTTAGTGGTTTGCCGCCACTTTGCAAATTCGTACGTCAGTTGAAAATCTACAGTTCAAATCAAAAGTTACTCTGTACGCAATTTAATTGTGATGACTGAAATGAGTGGGGTTTTTTTTAAAAAAAAATACAGAAATGGTGAAGTAATTATTTTATAAAAATATAATTATTTTATTGTTTTTGCTACTTTACTGCTAACTGGTGTCTGAAAAACGAAATCATTTTTAGCTCAGGTTCAAACTTCGTGAGACAATTAACGTTCAAATTGCATTTTCATTCTTCCTGTACCAATATACAAAAAAGCACTGCAATCTCGGCATAAATGTGCGATTTTCATCGAAAAGTAAGAAGAAGCGCCGAGGCTGTTTTGACTTTCTGCGATCAGCTGTAGAAATAAATTTCATTTTACGCAGATAGCTTTGTTTTTTGAAAGTTTTTCAAGTGGAATTGTTGAGTTTCTGGAGAGTGTCTTTCAGCGACATTACACATTTACGCTGTTCCTGAGCCCCGCAAACTTTCTCCCAAAGTATGCCGTTGACTATTTTGCACGCTCTGATTTATTGCGATCTTGTTTGGGTCGCTTAATTTAGGTCTACTCTGGTTCTGGTCCATTTAGTTCAGGCCGGGAAATAATGTATTTAATTTGTTTTAGAGAATTTAGGCAATGATTGCTCAAGTCCAGCGCAACTTGAAGGTAACTTTGACCTATTAGCGTATTTTGCGGCTTCCACAAGTTTGCCTTTGATTTTTTGTGAATTAAGGGTAAATTGTTCGAATGCCATCATTGAACGAACCTTAGATAAGTTGGAATTGAGAAGAAAACCCCAACAGCATTTAATATTTCTGGCAGGAATCCTATCCTTCCCGCCCCCTTTATTAACCAATTCGCGGTCGCGCAATTATCCGCCGACTGGTCTGAACTGGTTTAAGCGATTCAGTAGAGAAGTACCTGCCCCCAAAATCGTAAAACCATTAACCCGCCGAGACCACGCTTGGGAAATCAAATGAGATTCCAAAAAATCGCACCCACTTAATCAGAGAAGTATCAGCTCCGTCGGCATCGATTCGTATCTAATCCAACATGACCTCTGGTGCTACCGTGCCAGATCGCTCGTAAGCATAACCAGCGGCTCATTATCATCATCTGCGTAAAGAGCTAGAAAATGTTTAATCCTTATCATTCAGTCAAGAGTAAAATGAATTTGTAATCCGGCGCCGATAAAGCCCCTTTTCACCCGAAGAAAACTTCCTTGAGACAAACACGCTTCTTTCAGTTCCACACTGGATTCTGTGAAAAATGGTTGTGCTTCGTAACGAACGGCGTGCAAATTCGGCTGGTAGCTTCGTTGTGTGATCAAACAGTGGAGGAAGCATGGATACTCCGCAGGAGGAACGACTCCGGGAGCTCCAAAGACTCTGGATGAACTTTGAGAAAGAGGAAAGCGATGAAGAAAAGGTGCCAACGGTCGGTAGAAATTGGAACGATGAGATGAATGATTTTCTCTTCTTGCAGAAGCGCTGGATCTTCCTGTTCTTGTATACATATCAGCGACTGGATCCTGAAGTCCTGAAATCAGAAAGGTGAGTCCTTGCAGAGCACGTTTACCTCTGCGTCATCAGAATAAAATCTACGTAAAAAGCAAATTCCACGATTAAAGCAGGAAGAAGCGGAGGTGCTTCTGCTACGAGCCCTCTGACCTCCAATGGAGATTGTAAATTAGTCAATGCAATAAACAAAAATAAGTGAAATTACTCACCACAGATAAGTGAAAGTATTTACTGTTTGTCTATATTTTAGTATCCAACTGTTTTAATGAGCTTTTTTAAGTGCACATGAAAATATGAAAATAGTCGAATTCAGTCAACTCATTTATTTATAATGCTATTATAACTTTCTACGGGTTGGGTACGAAATTAAAAAGAACAAAATCCAAGAACTACGAAATCCGGAATCGATAAAATCTAGAAACGAAAGAATCCAGAAAAATATTAGTGCGATGCTTTTCTTAATTCCTCTAGAGTACTTGAAATTGTCTTGATTATGTTTCAATTCATTCAAGTTAAACAAATTACAATTGATGAAATAAAGTAGTCTTTCTGGATTTTGTTATGACACTCTTTAAAATAGTTTACTCAACCAAACGAAATCCATTAATTTATAATGCTACTAGATTATGAAAACCTTTTTTTTTTTAACGTACCGAAGAATCAAGATTTTCATTATTTTATTTACCTAAGTTTTTGTTACATGAAATTTTGAATTTTTGACTGTATTTTATTGTTGATTGTGTTTTACAAGTGCAACGTTTATATAAATTACAAATTGAATTAATTGACGTGGTTGTTCCAAAACTAAACACATTAAAGAGCGATTTAATTTTATATTTTGCATATTTAGTAAATACTTTAAACACTTAAGCAAAACTTAAAATTACCGTTTTAATTAATTAAGAACTGTAGTTGACTTAAAGAGATGTTTATCACGTAAAAGTTGTAAGAGATATGTAAAGAAATATTAGAAGAAATGCCGCTTAAATCTGTAGAGCCGCTCAGTTGTATAATTGGTACAACTAGTTATAATTAATTCTTCTCACTATTGCCAATGATTTTAAAGTTATGTGCCAGAAATATTTAGTAGAAAGTTGAAGTTTGGCCAGTTGTAAGATGATGCACTGGTCACTCAATCCGGGGAAAACGTAACGTCGTAAAATTAACTTTTCCCAGCAGTTTATATTTGTCTTCTAGATTTATATGCAATATTCCCAACTTTTTTCATCAATTGTCTAACTTGTGCCCATTAGTATTTTCTCGACATGAACATCACATTTAAGTAACTTCCTTGTTTTACAGCTTCTTTAAGGATGTGCCAACAAAACTGTGCAGTTTTATGCTTGAACTTGTTTATAGCATCATAACAGATGCCGTAACAGCTGCTCAGCCAGAATTGAATGCAAGCTATTCTGAAAGCGATGAGCAACTAAATAAAAGTTCATTAATTGCCAAATTACTGGAGGAAAATTGCAGACTAACTGAAAATTCAGGAGAGCTTTCTAAGGTTTTATAGTACATATACTTATTTAATTAGAATTTTCGATTTAATTTTCCGAAAAATTTAGTTGACGGTGAGCACTCCTAGTGATATTACAGCGATTATATCGTTAAGAAAATTTCTAACCAATGGATTGGGGCATCATTTTCTAGATTTCCTTTTAACTTGTGATGTCGAGGTAAGAGAATTTTTCTTCTTGAAGTTTGAATTCGCATCCCATTCATTATATTTAAATAAATTAATTAGAGGAGATAAGAGTTCAGTTCAACTGCTCGTTTTGTAAAAATCTCGTGCTTACTTTATTTGAATCTCAGTTTTACGGTTCATAAAATAAATTCATTAATTTTTGTAACTTTTACCTTCAATCAAAATGAACATTTTATTTCATATAAAGTTTATTTAGTAGAACAACAAAAACCCAACAGTAATTAGTTTATTCCTCTTTTCTTTTCCAGACTATAACATCAAAGAGAAATTTAGTAGTTTTATTAATTAATTTATTCCCAAATTCACCATGGGAGAACAAGGGCAAAGATTATGTTTTAAAAGAGCCAATTTCTTTAGAAAAATTTTGTAGTAGTATACATTTGCTCGATCTGGATGCTTATGAGAATGGACTCGAGGATGTTTTACCACTTTCTCAGCCATCAGAAGAAAACAAAACTGTAATTCCTCATGCCCCAGAAATCCTCAAGAGTGATGAAGCGATACTACCTATCAACGATAGCGACTTCGAGTTATTCGAATCCAGGCAGAAAACCAGTGATGAAATCGCAGAAATTATATTAGATCTGCTTGCTAAATTCGTTGCAAAAGAAAAGAATATTGTTCTGAATGAAAACTCTACTACCGTTGAAACCCTAAGATTTTCGGCAGAAATATTTTCCAACATTGAACAATCAAATGCGTTTGAGGAAACAAGAAAAGTCAGCCTCAGACTGAAGCTATTGTCGTTAATAATATTATGTATTAACAATTTGTACTCTTATAAAGCAAATATTTTGCTGTGCGACTTAAGAGGCGTATTCGAAAAATTCTTTACTTATTTACAAAATTGTGATAAAAGCGATGATTGTAATTCAAACCAAATGGATATTACGTACAGGTGTTTGTTTGCAGCAATCGCTATTGTTTATAACTCTTTAATTTTACGCCCAAGGAAACCTGGAAGTGTTGAATGTTTTTTAAAGATTTTTAATGAAGATAAAGTACGAATTGTTGTAAACTTGTTAGTTGGAACGCCAGATGAGTTTCAAATTCAACATGAACATTATTTTGAAAGCTTATTTCGCCTCATTTTTATTCTAATAAACAAATCAGGTGCAAGCAGGACTAATACTCTAAGGAAAAGGCAAAAAAAGCAAACAGAGTATCTGACTGAAAATGAGGTGCACTGTAAAGGAAGAAATCTCACCTGCTTTCTGGAGGAAATTTTACTCAAATCAGTAACATGCACCACATTACATCTGCAAACAATTGCTATGAGTTATTTTCATAAAAATAAACCTTGTTGCTGTCTAAGTACGTTAAATAATATGACGTTCCTCTTAGCATGTCCTTACAATACTCAAATCGAAAAATCAGTATACAAATTCATATGTTTAACATTTTTAAGAAATTTTTTGTCAAAAAGTGCCTGCGAATACTGTCTAAAAAAGGCTTCTTCTGTTGATCTGCACGAACATCTTTTCCAATTGTACAAGCAAAAATATCTAAACATATCAAACACTGCAAAGATTCGAATTTATTTAAAACATTTAATAAGGGCAGGACGCTTGTTTCCAACTGAAATACTCTCCCGAATTTTAGAAGAAGTTATCCTTCCGATATTCCGGAACGAAAAACAAAAGAAAGGGAATGAAAGAAAAATTAGTATACTTCTAGATAGTTTAAATGTTGTTATCATATATTTAAACGATCCAAGACTAATTAAGATTGTCTACAATGAAGAGAATATAAAACATATTGAAGAAATAATATACATGCCTGAGTTATGTAGGGCTGCTTGTGATCTAATCAGGATTGGAATTGAGAGTGCTTCGACTCTTCGAAGTGAGGGCTGCATGGTCCAACTAAGTGAGCATCTTATTAAGCTTCTATTAAACGCAACGGAGGAGTTATCCAAAGATCTTAATTACCTTTATTGGATTTCGAGGCATGAAACTGAAGATATAGAAAATGATAAAGCTCAAAAGGAGGAACAGGTTGAAGTCTTAAAACATCCCTTCTTCAATCGAAGTAAATTATCACTTAGCGAAATTTTTCATCTCGCAAACACGTTTTGGGGTGCAACATTTGAATTGTACGCATCGAACGATCGGTTTCGCGAATTTTTCCATCCAAAATATTTAATAGAAAAGGGTAGCTCTAAAAATACAGCTGATTGCAGTCTTTTCTGCCTGATCTACAGTACCTTAACAACTTTTCTGCGCCAATATCCGCAAGAGAATTCAACTAACCGCGTATCGATGTCGCACGTCGGAGGCACTTCTAGAGATTCTTTGTTTGCTGGGTATGCCGGCGGAAAAACTTCGCCAGACACCTCAGTTGCACTACCTCAGAATAAGGAATTCACTCATAGTTACCTGGAGTACCACGTAAATTCCGAGTGCGGTGAATGGACTGAAAACGGCGTAGATATTCCGTACTCGCTGACTTACGACAGACGAGATAAGATTTTCAGCGACGACACCTCTGTGCATACAAGTTTTGTGGAAATTATCTTAAAATCATATCCAGCCGATGATGAGAGTGTGCACGGTGCATTTCTAGAAAAACTTAAGTCGAATGATAATAATATTATTTTTGATATACGAAACCAGAATACGAGCGCATCGTACTACAAAACAAATTGCGAGGGTGGTGAGGAAAGCGGTTTATTTACTGGTGGTCTGCGAAAAATTAATTCAATTCTATCCTCGAGTTTTACATATTTTTTCGGTGCAACAAACCTTAAATCTCAGTGCAATGAATATGACACCGTGCAAAGTGATATGCTCGACTCATTGCGGTCGATTGGCTGCAGAAAATCACTAATTGAAATATTCGAGTTTACCTTGTGTATTTTCATCATGGACAACTGGGAGAAGAGCGGTAAGTGATAAGCTTTTTGTTTTGAATTCTTTTAATAAGACTTAATTCATTTTGTAGATAGGTACGGTTTATTTGGGTTATATTAATGAAAGCAGAAAACCGCAATTTACGCTTGCCTCTATCTTAAGCTTATTGTGAAGTAATTAATCTTGTTTCAATAATAGTAAAACGAGAAGTCGGTATGCGGTTTTCTGGTAAGATAAGAAGTTACGTGCGCGATCTTAATTAAAAACATTCCCTTCTCTTTGGATATTTACAGAATATTATTTAATATTAATTCAGTATGAGGGTTTTTCGTAACAGTTCTTATTTTATAGTTTATAGTTACAATACCGATTCTGGATAGCAGCTTGAAAAAATCGTTTGTAGTGTTTAACATAGTTAGGTCCGGTAGATACACTTTTGCAGCATGCCGTATAAAATATTGGACCATAAAATAATATCTTACAAGTTAGAGGTAGGAGGTCATTAATTTTTGCCAGTGGATACTTTCGCATTTGTTACAGTCGCATCGACTACTCATAGAAGAAAACTTTACCCTGAAAACGCTTCTTGAAGTAATTACATGCAAAGTTCTTTGAAGTTCTTAAGGGTAGTACGAGGGGATCACTCTCGGACTTCGATTTATTTCGAATCCACCGAAATTTTTTCAAATTTTACCGTTTACTTGGGGTCATTATTCTCTTGAAATCTCTATTTCACCGATGATTATTATGTCGTTCTTAAAAAAGGAATAAAACTTATGTAGCTTTAACGTAGTTTAAAAAGTACGTTTCGTGCACAACATTTAAGAAAATTCGTTTAACTACTTTTCAGACGGCAACTGCTTTGTATACCTAAACAAATTGAAAGAAGCAATACTTTGTTGCTCCAAAAAAATTGAAGGCAATAGTACAAATGCTGTAATTCAGGCGTTGCAATCTCTTTTAAAAGTAGCTGAACTGGCAAATCGTCCAAAGCTCTTGAATTATAAAAATGGCCAAGAATCATCCGAGGAGCATGCCGGAAACATTTCCCTAGATAGCGATGCTGATTACTATTCCTCAAAAATGAGTTGTAGCTTTGTGGACAGTGAAACTGAAATTAGTGAAAATGACACAGAAGAATGCTACATTACCGCCGATGAGGGATATCAGGCCGATGCTGAACTTCCCGATGTATCAGAGCTGGATGATGAACTTAAGGATATTTGGCAGAACTATGTGCCATCATCACAATTTAGAGCAGTAGTCGTTCATGAGGGAATATGCAAGATTGTTATTGAAATATTAATGGAGCTATCAATGAGGTGCATCGAAAACCCTTCCCGGTGGGCAAACAGCTTAAGTCAATTAACTAATGGATTGTATGTTATACGAGAATTTCTGGGTGGACCTCTATTTTTATTAAAGGGATTTGCACCAGTGCTAAAGAATAACGACTCTAGGCTTAGAGGTTTTTATTTTCTTGCAATAAATGGAAATGTAGTAACAGCTTAATTTCCAGACTTCCAGCAGTCAATTGTCGATTTAATAACAAACTTTAACTGCCCAGAAACCCTGTTGGCATACTACGAAATTCTGGGCTCTGATAATTGCCCTGTTGATATTCTCATCAAGCACTTGTACTACGCTTGCATTAGTAACCTGCAATTTCAACCAAGTGCCGAGCTAATTTTTCCAGGACAAAGTGGTTTGTTAAATCTTTCTCCTTTACAACTAACCGGCACAAATTGTTTTATAGAAGAGTATATCTCAGCAACTGATAGTAGCTTTGTTTGTGAACAAGTGAAGCAAGTGCGAAATTACCATAAATCGCATAATTTAAAGACTCCTTTCACGAAAGCGTCTGGTATTATACCTCTTGTTGCTAACAAATTGTGGCACGAAGGGGGATTTACGGCTTCGCTTTGGCTGCAAATTAAAGAGTGCTTATTCTCAAACTCATCCAACAGACATAACAGATGCAGTCAAAGATCTACCAAAAAAGTAAATAATTATATTTAGTACCTGAAATTGTAAAATAGTGTATAAATCTAATTTTGTTTAGGTCCATTTAATCTCCTTCGGGTCTAACCAAGTACTGCTCAGTATTTATATAACCGATGAATTATATTTAACATTTGAAATCAGTACACCAAACAAAGAAATGAAGAGTCCGAAGGAGCCTGTGAAAACTTTCGAAGCGAGAAAACCGAAAGATATTAAACCTCAGCAAGAGCAGTCCTTCTGTATGTTAAGACGGAGAAAAAGGATAATGAAAAAAATAAATAAGGTACCTCAAATAAACGAGGAAGAAACGGACAACGAAATCACACTTCCTGAGAAGCAAATCCCTACAACTTCAGAGAAAATTGCTAGTGCCATGCACAACACAAAGCAAGCGATTATCAACAGTCTCAACAATTTTCAATTTTTTCCAACAACTTCCTTCGCTCCGGTAGAAGATTACGAAGAGTCCAGTGTTCTTCTTAAATATCTTCGACTTTCTAAAAGGAAATGGATGCATTTATGCTTTGCTGTTAGTTTTACTGCTAAAGCATTGGAGATTACTGTCACTGTTAACGGTGCTGAACAAAACGTAATTAGCCTTCCGTGCAACATCAGTCAATTAGCGAAATGTGATAAATTTCAAGCAATATGTTTGGGGCATACGCGAACGCCGATTGAGGAAAAATTTTTGGAATACAGTCTGTCGAACTTGATGTTTTTCCACAAAAGTTTTAATAATAAAAGTTTGTTGGCCAATCTTACTGCACTTGGTCCTGACTGCACAAACCTCACACATTGCCAGGTAGATTCGCTAATAAATTGAAAAACGTAGTTATAAATGACAAAAAACTTTTAGGTTGGAAATAACTATCCAAACTACGGGCTATTCAATTTTGGTAAGACATTTAATTTGAAGATAAACGACTTTGGAGACTCAATGCGACAGCTGAAGGAGAATCTCATTATTAGCTATTCGGCACATGAGCCATGGCATGTGACTTCATTTGAAAAGGACACAAACGGTTCTACTTTAGGTTCATTTTAAATCGTAGCACATCGTTAAAGTACTAATGGTATTTTATAGGTTTTATTAGTGGCTTAGTTATCTTCGACGCGAAACTTACTATGAATCGCATACCTTCAGTTCAGACTGCAGTTTTTTTGACCGGTGGACTATCTTCTGTTTTGTATCTATTTGCAAGGGTAAGTTCTGTTTATGATTAAATTAGTAGTTACATTTACCTTTCAACTTGTATGTAAATTATTAACGAGGTATTTCTATCTGTGTAAAACTGTTAAAGTAGTAATAGTAATAAAGTTTTCTCACTTTATTATGAGAAAGTAAAACAAACACAAACCAAGCTGACAATAGTTCTTTATAATAAATAAATTCGTTATGTGTACCACTAGGCTCTTCATTGGATCCTGTTTTATTTAAATTTGTTTTTTATTTAATTTTATTTATTCAAAGGTAGCTGAGCTGAGTTCGGATCCTGCGATTCAAGCAACAGCACTTGATGTCCTTCTTTGTATCGCCCGATACGACTGTGGTCTCTACACAGAATTTGTAAAACAGAATTACTTAGATATGATAGGATACGTAATAAGAACAGATCAGTGCTCAAAAGACACCACATTACTAAAGAGCATTGTTAATAATGCATGTACACTGCCGGTAATTTCGAAAAGAAACGACGTGTTGCAAGTAATGGAGAACACCACGGCATGCGTTATTTATCCAAACTTTATAGTCAGTGTGATAAGGAGATACTCGGATTGGTGCCGTCCAGGTTCTAAGGAATCGAACGTGCTTGATATGCTCCTGCAAAGCATTCGAGCTCTAATACGCGATAGACATCCTCATCAGAACTTTAATATAAACCAACTGGTCGAAGCAGGTCTAATACGAGAAATGCTTAATCTTTGTAAAATATACGTAATTGAATCTCCAAACCCTGTTCATATATCAGAAGAAGCTGCTTTGTCATACGTAAGCATACTTAATACTCTGGCGGGCTCACCGCCTCCACCCTCACTACTTGATGAAATTATGAAACTATTGCTACTTCTGCAAAAGCCAAGTGAATGTTTCGTAACGCATGACCGCTCAAAATTTTATTTTCTTGTTAATCCTGATCCTCCTATTAAACATAAGAAAATTGGATTGTCTCTGCCTTCTAAGCACATGAAGCAGATTCTGCGGGAGAGAAAACGAACAACATCGACACATGAACCATCTTTTGAAGATAAGAGTCCTACTTCTGAGCAAGTGATGCCCGAAAAAAGTCACAAATCGGGCATTAGCGGTTTAAAGAGTGGACGAAATCAAAAAAAATCATCGGAGGTTAAAGCGAATAATATTTTTCAAATAGATAATTTTGAGAATTTAAAAGATATAGCAAACTGCTCAAGACTGGATGAAAAAAGCATGAATTTGCTAAAGTCTGGGAAATCAATTAATTTCAAAAGCGTGTGCTCACCCAGAAGTAGAAGTAGGTTGAAGGGATTCCAGCTTCACAGGGATAATAAAATAGGAAATATAAGCCGAAAAAGGATCAGAAGTACATCTTTAACTCATAGCGATAGTGATATCGAAAAGAAACGTAACTAAACACGATTGTTTCAAACATCATTTTGTTTATCTCGTACTTTCTACAGGTAAGGTTTTGTTGGAAGACGACGCAAGGAACGACTACTTTATTTCTGGTGAGTACGATATTGTGCAATCAGATGAGGTGTCGGATTTGGAAGAACCAAGGCTTGGACGAGCAAAGAAATTCGTCTTTATGTCGAAACGAGATTTTTACGAACTCCCTGGAATAATTAAAATGCAAGAAGGCTTATTTATGCTCCTCAAGGACTCTTTGCTAATTTTACCCGATGGCTCTGTTGATGAGGTTAAATTCTTTAAATTATTGTTAATTGGAGACAACTTGGTAACTATATTGCAGGTACTAACTCATTATATCAAGCTCGAAATTCTTATTATTTTATCAAATCACAAAAACTGTGGGATTAGAGCTTCGATTGTAAGATTGATTTCAGCGTTATGTGACCGGTTACCAACAAACGATTTGCATAACTTTACAAAAAAGTTTTATTGGCATCACTTAGCTAATCAGTTAGCATTGAATCAAGTCGATCTAAATTTGATTGAAGCTTGTATTCAGTGGATTACTGGAACGTACCACAATTTTGAAGGACTTCTTCGATGCAGCAGCTTGCAAGCCGCAAAGAAATACGGCCTTAATTCACTAATTGCGTTCTTGCCGCAGACTTTGCGCAGTGGAACTCTTTGTGCCAACACTTTTCAAATTGTGGAAAAGTTGTATACAGGAGACATCTCTTGTTGTGCTTATTTCCATGATAATGGACTGATTCAATCTTCAGTGAAAACGCTCTACAGACTGTTCAATAAGCAGAAAGTTAGTAACTGCAGCGTTCAGACTTCTATAACTAACGTATTGGCTGCAATTGCTAAGAAATCTATCAAGTCGTCTGGACATATAAATGTAAGTTAATATTTTTGGTATATACTATTTTAATTTATTTTTCTTGAAAACACGTGCTAATTAAGTATTTCTATTTAATTTATAGAAATGTGTAAACTATCTATATCTTGACATTAACACTTTTCTAAATTTCTGTAGCTCAGAGACCTTAATTACCATAAAACGTTTAACAAACAAGATATTTTCTGCTTTTATGTAATGCTGCTTTTGTAATAATAAATTTTAATCATTAACTGGTTCAAAATTCGTTTTTGTATTCCAGATTTTTTGGGAGGTTTTAAACTTATTATCCTTCAATCAGAAAAGCGATATATTAAGCGTAGTATCAGGCTTCCGATCAGTGGAGGCTAATATTCTTCTTAGATCTCTTGAATTGTTTACAACCAAAGAATCGACATCATCAACAACTAATAAGTACCAAAGTAAATAATATTTTTTGAGTTAACCACTGTAGTTCTAAAAGTTTATTTTTGCGACTAGGTTTTCGGTTTTCGGATTCCTTTCTATCTCCAACAGAACTTCGAACGCGCTTTGAGTTAATCATAGACAGGAGTCTACAGCTTTTGATTAGTTCCAAGTCTTCATATCAGCCTACGATTAATGAAGAAAACCTTTTTGAGCTCTTAATTTCAATTGGACTTTCAGGAAATACAAAATGTTCTAATTTGCTCATTTGGGGACTTTTACCAATGCGGCATACTTCCTACAAAACCATTGCTATCAAGACATTTTGGAGGATGTGTAGAGATGAGACAATTCCAACAACTTTAAATGATTTGAAAATGATAAAGTCATTGCTTGGTTTGCACTTGGTAGAAACCTCCCAAACAGAATCTGACGAGAACCAGACATTACCGCTTGTGAATTTGTGTAAAAAATTTAATATTTCAAAAACTGATGTCCAGAGCATTGACATTGATTCAGACAAAATAGACTTAAATAACGAGCACCACATAAGCAAGCAAAAGAGCGCTACTGAAAAGGCGCTTTATAAGTACGAAGCACTTGCCCAGTCTTGCATTGAGTCTTCTATGGTCATCACCAGGGTCGTCACTGAACTACAGGTAAGTATTATATAAATTTTGAAAATATTCTACTTTATGACTTTTAAGAATTCGGAGCGGAAAGCTCTAATTAGCCAAATGAAGGAATACGATGAGAATTACATTTATGAGAAATGGACTTCTGTAGTGCACCGAATGACCCATGAAGGTGCTCCATGGTTCAATGAGAAATTGTATCCAAAGTGAGTTATTCTACGAATTTTCCTTGTTGCGTATTTTGAACTTAAAAGTATTGCTTAGGTCGTGGGAGCTCGATGACACGGAGGGACCTTTTCGAATAAGAGTAAGATTAAGACGGTGCCATTTGAACATCGATCGAAGGTTTCTAATGACTGAACCGGAGAATGCTGAGGGTCAAAACAAGTTCCCACTTGCTTATCTCTTAGCAGGACATGAGCATCATTTGAGTTTCTCCAAGAATGCTCAAGTCCTTTTTAATTTTCCAGCAGTTTATCTTCCGGTTGATGGCGAAATCGATGGGGAACTTTTGATAACTGATGAGAAAATGTACTTTGTAGCAACCTACCGCTATCGTTTTTATTGTATATCATATGAAATCGATAGCATCACAGATATTTGGTTAAGACGGTACCAGCATCAGGATAATGCTTTTGAAATATTTCTCGACACAAATCAATCGAAATTTTTTGTGTTGAAAAATCGTGTGGATTTCAAGACAATTAAAGAGATTTTCGCGGATAAAATTATTCATTTCCCTGAGCAAGGAAAATTGTACCTTATAACTCAACAGTGGAGAGACGGACAATTAACCAACTGGGAATATCTTATGACTTTAAATCAGTTGGCTGGTCGAACATATAACGACTTAATGCAGTATCCGGTTTTCCCTTGGGTTTTGTCAAATTTTAAATCGGATAGTTTGGATTTAAAGGATCCCGCCAATTTCAGGAGATTAAAAAAACCTATCGCAGTTCAGCACGAAGAAAATGAGCCTCATTACATGAACAATTATTCGGTACCTTATTAAATTTAAACGTAAGTTAAAGCAATAATAATGTTATTTTTAGTATATAAGCAATACGATGACAACTATGGGCGAACTACCCATGAAACCATATCACTATAGTTCACACTATTCGAATTCTGGTACTGTCCTGCATTTTTTGGTTCGTGTTCCTCCTTTTACCGGGTTCTTTCTACGCTATCAAGGTATTTGATTAAAAGATTGCCTATAATTATGATTGAGTTGTGCTTTGTGTTTGTAGATAATAATTTTGACTTGCCGGACAGGACTTTTCATTCTATTAATACCACATGGCGTCTGGCAAGCAGGGATAGCCCAACTGATGTGAAGGAATTAATACCAGAATTTTACTGTCTCCCCGAAATGTTTGAAAACTTCGAAGGGTTCAATTTTGGAGCACGGCAGTCAGGCGAAGTGGTCGATGATGTCATACTGCCCTCATGGTGCTCGCATAACGCAAGGTTGTTCGTCCTAATTCATCGACAAGCACTTGAATCGGAAATTGTTAGAAATAATCTCAACAATTGGATTGATTTAATCTTTGGCTGCAAACAGTCTGGCCCACAGGCTGTGGAAGCTATTAACGTCTTTCATCCAGCCGTAAGCTTGTATTCAAATAAAGAGAAGAAATAGATATTAATTTATATTTCAGACTTATGCCGAGTTCCACATGTACAACATATCAGATCCGATAGAACGAAAAGCAGTAGAGACGATGGTCCGCACCTATGGGCAGATGCCGCGGCAATTATTTAAATTAATCCATCCGCCATCTAAGCAAAACTCGATTAATTTCTGCAGTTTAAAAGTCCTGCCCACGGTTGATGGGCTCCGTTGGGGTGTTTTTACTGGATCACCAGAATTACCAGAACCGGAATTAAATAGCCGGCACACATTGAGCGCGGCGATATTTACATCACTTGTATCGTTTACTCGAACAAATGTTATCTACGGTGTACCTGAAAAATGCTGTGTTATGCAAGGTATGTTGAAATTATAAATACATTTTATTTTTATTTGTTTTCGTGGAATAGGAGTATCTATAATGCCACGGAAAAAAGTAGTATTTTGTATTATTAGTACATTTTACCATATGTATGCATAACAAAATCTAGAAAAGTATCGATACTTTACTCATAGTTTTACTTTTTATTATTAATATAACATTTTTGCTGTATAGGTCCAGAAAATGATGTATATCTTTTGGTGTCGTGGAACCACGAAGACAAAGTTGTTCGCTTGCAATCGCTTAGTGGGTCGAATGCACTTTCAAAACCTTTGTTTTATAATAATCCTCTCGATGAAATAACATGCTGCGGATCAGATGTTAACACGAATTCCCTTTGGTTTGGCCACAAATCCGGAAGAATTAGTGTTTATCAATGTTATAAAGTGCACAAGACAAGCAAGAGTAGACAAAATCATGTTGGTATAAAATTATCCTACAATTCAGCATTTCGGATAATTCCAAATAAATTCACACAAAAATCTGAGGATACTTCGAACGGTGATAAAAGTGGTGGAGGATTCAATGAAAGCAGCTACAGATGGATGGCTCCAATAATTTTGACCCGACACTCGGATGAGGTCACATCGTTCGCACTATCGTCGGAATTTAAAATAGCTGTCTCCGTTGCTAAGGATGGTCTTGCGGTTATTTGGGACACAAATAGGTACTTAAATATTGGTCATCGTATGCTAGTTTTTTAAAATATTGTTTTGGGTTACAGCTTCTCCTACATACGAACGATTCAAAAACCCTCTGAGATACACAATTTGCCTATTAGCTTAGTCGCCATTAGTCCGACATTGGGGGACATAATTACAGTCCACACAATGGAGAAGCAGGTGCGGTGCGGTAATAACGGTGATGAATGCTTCGAAGTTACAGAGGATAGCTTTGATGGATTCGTTAATGTGTCTATGAGCTTAAGCGGAAAATCAATGATGAGGCTACACTCAATAAACGCGAAATACATCGAGCGTATTGTTTCCACTGAAAAGATAATTTCCGTGTGCTATTCTTACGTGAGGGAAGGAGTTGGCGTCAACGTTGTAGCAACTGCCATGGAAAATGGCGTTATAAAGCTGTGGTCTAGCTGGAATTTGGCGTATGTAAGAGAAATAGAATTGAATTCCCAAATTTTAAGGTAAGACATATTTTTATTCGAAACTTCGTTTCACTTTTGATTTTATTACGGATTCCAAAATTCTAATTTCACAATTTGCATTTGTAATAATTACCCTTTTAAGTCTTTATATACATTAATTTTTAATATTATAGCTTAACTTACTCAGCTTACCAACACCTTGTTGTTCTAACTAAAGACAATATAATTGAAGTGTGGATGTCGGAAGGATTACCTGGAAAACCTCCGCTCTTTCCCCAAATATCTTTTAATAAACTGAATATGAGTTAAAGTTGAAAAATGAAAAGTTTTTGTTTTTTAAAATCATTGCTTTCTATTTTGTGATTTATAGTTCTTCGTACTTATTATTTTCTACCCATAAGAATTTTGTTAAACTTTGTAATATGTGCTAAGACTGTATTAAAACTATTTTTGCTTAAAATGATTTTATTTCAAGTCCACGTTTTTAAAGTTCCTAATTTCCTTATTGTTCATAATTAACCGTCAAAAAAGTATTAGGTTATTTGTATTTAATTATTAATTTTAAACAATTTGCTCCTTAAAGAATAGTAAGTGAAAACACAAAATCTTTCGTTTTTCAAACTTTGCAGTTTTAAGATCGTTTTCTAAGTATTTCTTTTAAAAGTAAATTTGGCCAAGAGGAGATAAAAGGGTTAATTGAGGGTTAAACACATTAAATACTCATAAAACAGATTGAAAGTTTTATTCAATAAAAATATACAAAAATTAAAATATGTTTCAAAATTATCTTGTACAACTTTTCTACACTTTATCTAATATAAACATTGACCTTTACTACCCAATGGGTATCATTTTCAAAATCTATTTACAACTTATCTTTAGTTTCTATACTGAAACGTATCGCAAATACTTCAGACTATTTTATATTCTAATTTAAATACAATTATATTAAAAGGACGAAAGGCAGAAAAACTAGGAAATTAGTTTTTTAATCTTAGAAACAACATCTGTTGTATGTAATTTGACTCTAAGTCCAATAATTGCACTACAATATAAAGTAGAAAAGGCTGCGATGAGAGATTGTGTCATGGGATTAAAGTGTTATTGCTTTACCATCATTTTGGCTAGAGCACGAACATGATTTTTTTTTTTTTAATACATTAAAAGTTGCATCATCAATGTCATTTAGTATTTTATGTTCATTTTGTCGTTTTTTGTTTACAATGAAACACCTAATATACAGATTAAGTGCAAAACTTCAAGACTACCTCTAGTAAAATTTTTACACCGGTGTGAGCAGCACACATAATTTCGACCTTAAATAGATCACATATTTTTTGACATTTAATATTTCGGCGATTATCTCTACACAGAACTACCAGCTTCATAAGTTGCCCTAGTTGAGCGGAAAATTATTAGCTAAAATTTGAGAAATCCCCTATTTGAGCTTATTGAACATTTTAAATTATATTATTTGAATGCTTATTTACAATAGATTAAATTATCTTTTTGTTTCGGATGAAATAGCTATGAAGATTTACACGTAGGTTTGTGCTCTTTATTACACATGCAGTTGATGAAAACGTGTAGACGCTTTAAAGCTGATAGAGTACTAGCGCAACAATTTTTTATCGAGGGTATCTCAAAATTGGCGTCCTTTGTTTTTAAATTATTTAGAGTTTTTGACTAAACAACTTGTTGCTTAATCTTTAAAAGAACATGTATTTGTAGTCAGAAGGAATGGCAACGGTCTAGATTAGTGGTAATACTTCTTACCTTAATCTAAATTGAAGATAAAATTAAAATAAAATCACATTAAAGAAGTTAACTTTTAAAATCAAATGCCAAATTCAGTAATTAGAAAACAAAAACAAACTTATTTTGCAGTTTGGTTTGCACTTCTAATTTTTTTTTTATTTATTTATTTACAATCCATTTTGAAATACCCTTCACAAGAAAATGCTAAAAATAAGAATTGATGTCGAATTTGAAATTCACTGGCGCATGGAAGAACGCGCGCCACTTAAACTCCGATTATAGGTAAATTAAAATAATATGAAATTTGGTTTTCTTTGTAGCATAACTGAGCTTCTAAAAGATTTCAATTATACCTCACTCACAGTAATGTCTTTTATTAAACATAAAAAAAAATAGTGATTGATAAAGGCAAAGAAATATTTAATCACGTTTTAAAGAGAAATTTCAATAGGGAATAATAAGTTTTCTGTCATTTTGATTATTCATATTTCATTTTCAGGATTTTAGCAATGTGGGTGGCGCATTTTTTAATTGTGCTAGTTTGTTAATTTATTTACGATCGACTTACCTATGAAATTTGCATTGTACATGTGTATTTTAGTGTAATTTGTTATTCGAACAATCTAAGCGACTTAAGTAATTTTGCTAAATTAGGGAAGTAGTCTGAAATGTTGATTTCAAAAATCGAGTTTTGTTAGTATCTTTATACTGTAGAAAATATGTTTGTAAAAGGATTTATTTTTTTCAAAATTTGTTAATTCAACAAAGTTATTAAGCCTAAAAAGGTTTTGCTCAGTGCGTTCAATTTGTTTACATGGTAATTATAATTTTACTCAACCAATGAACCATGTTTAAATTTTGTATTAAGCTTCAACAGACATGTTATTATCAATATCAGAATTACCAATTTTTAAATAATTGCTAAATAAATAAAGTAAAACAAAACCATATAAATATCTTTAATAATCTTACTCGAGAGCCGGGACCACCCCCTTAAAGTAAAAAACAAAAACAATAATATTATAATTATAAGGTTGAGACAAAATATTACTAATTCCTTTCAATCATATTTTTTCACGTATACAAATCAGGAACATTCCCATTGTAAATAAGCTAAATCATGCCTCTGTTGTGTTTTTATAAAATATTGGAACCTGTTCCTTTCGTAAATAAGCCTATTACACAACCAATTCATTTATATACATATTTTGCTATCTAACTTTTCCTAATTGGAAGTTTTGTTCTTATCCTTTGACAAATTAGAAATATTTAAATTAGAAGATTTAACACAGAAAATAAATAAATTAAACGAATGCAAGTCCCTACACAAAATTTAAACTTTCTTTGAGATATGTACAGAAATTTAAAAGTGTATGCTCGTAATTAACGGAACCACAGAAGCTTTTAGTTAGATAAACATTATGGTTTTATATCTTTGTGCTGTTATATTTGTAAAACTGCATTCCCTCTATAATTAAGAACAGTTTATGTATTTTATTGCGGTAATATGTGAAAACCCAAACCTTTAGAAAAGCCCTTTAACAAAAGTTTGTATTGTAGTAAAACCCAAGTAAAATAAATTGAATTACCTTTCCCACGTTAGTTTTTAGAACTAACCTTAAGAAGGATGTTACTATAAAAAATCCCTACATAACTTTTGAATACGGAAAATTATTTGTCTTTAATGAAGGGATTGTAGTCACAAAAGTGAACACAATTTTGAGCGCTTTTTCGTTTTATCTGGCTTTCCTTGGGCTTCTTTACTTTGCTGATTCTGCCCTTCTGCTTCGACATCAATATTTTTATCTTTCACCGGCTTACCGTCCATATGACCGTATAAAGACTTTGATAGTCTAGATCTAACTGCTTTCGCAAGAACGCCCGATTTTCGAATGCTGCTATACTTCTGTCGATGTTCGGGACTGGTCGATTCAATATTGTCGCTATGTTGACAATTAAGAGTCGTCACCGTGAATTCTATATCTGCAATTTCTTCTTTGCACGCTGAAATATGATAAAATTATCGGTCTTATTTTGATATCCAAATCTTTGCTACTTTGGACTATAATATATATCTTTATTAAATTTACATTTAATAATTGTAAGCAGAAAATAATATGCACACTAAATTTTTCAGTCTTATAAAATTCGATTGAATTTCATAAAAAATTAAAATATATTGAGTTATAACTTTCTTACCGGCAAACTCTTCTACAGGCTTATCAATGGTGTCGTGATCTATCCATGTTAAACCCATTTCCACCTTTTCTGCAAGATCTTGCCAATGTTTGCGATTTTCTAATGTTCCATCATACAACGGTTGTATCCAAGGAAAAGTATCACATAATACCCGATAAAGGGGCAAACAAATTACATCTATAAATCCTACTTGCATTTTTGGAAGTTCATCTTTCCTTTCTCTGAAATAACACACAATCCAAATTATATTTGTAAAAAAATAATTAAATAATTAAGTAGCAATCGGAATGTTTTACTATTTAACTTACAAATATTTTACTCAAAAGTTTGCATTTTGTAAGGAAAAATATAAAAATATCCTAATTTTTACCTATCCATCATAGCTACAGGCTGCGTATTCAACTGCAATTTTTCCAAATCGCCCTGATCAAAAAATTCATCTGCAACCAATTTTGCAACACGATGTTGCACTTCCCACGGTTTTGCTATGGCACTTACATCGCAGGCCGTCATCATCATGCCGCATAAAACTATAATAAAAAGGTTGAAAATCAAAATAAATATTTATTCGTAGTGAAATCTACTTACGTTCCTTTTTCTCCTCACTTTGCCAATCGAACTCTCCGTTCTCCACCAGCTCGAGAAAACTATTCCTTTTTTTGAAATACATGGCCAAGTCTGTTGACAAAATTGCATTTTCAACAGTTTTCATTACTCTCCTATAGTCATCTGGTGACAATGCCTTGAGGTTGTTAAAAAAATAAATCAGTTATATGTACATAGACAGGTCCTTTGAAATATATCGCGATTAGTTTTCGCCATGACTGTTATTGCTCAATTTTGGACTTATGACACAAAGTACATTAACCCTTTGCGGTCCTTTGATTTTATTAGACTGATTGTAGTCAGGTCTCCAACAATGGACAGTGGACCGCAAAGGGTTAAAATGCATCACATAAATTACATGCATTAGTCAAAACAGCGTAAACAAAGGGAAGCTCTGATAATATCTTGTAACTGAAGGGTTAAAATTAAAAAGTTCCAAAAATTATTATGTTGTGTTATAAAACACGTATCTAACGACATCCTATTCGAATACGATAAATTCATTTGTAACCAATTTAATAGAAAATTATTTATTAATCGGAGTCTTAGACAATATAAAAAAGCAGCTTTATAATAAGCATAATTAACTCAAAAAGATCAGATATTTGTAACACTTTGTTAAAGATTAAGTAAGACACATTACCCCAAGTAATTGGAATAAGACGAAATAACTGAATTCTTGAAACGGTGTTTTACTTAATAAGTCAAATGAACACAAATCACGTACAAATTTTTGGTAAAAAAGGTGAGAAGTGCTGAAGTGCGGTAAAGCAATAAAAGAATCATTAAAAAATAATGGGATCCCACCTCCCATACCAAAAACTGATAAATTGAGTCTACGTGACTTGAATTTTCTACTGTAATTTGAGTATGTCAAGAATTTTGACTTAAATATTAAATTATTTATCCAAAATATGAGAATGGGAAATATTCAGTATTGTACATATGTTGAAATATGTTTTTTAATAAATTATATATTATGATAATTAAGCTGCGTATCTTTTAAGGATGGTTTAAGAATTAAATATTATAAAGAGGTTGAAATTTCAAGAATTATATCTAAAGAAATACAAATTGCTTAAATTATCTTATTCTATCAAAACTGTTTTTTAACGATTTATATATAGGAACAACATGAAAAAACAAATTACCTGAAATATATTGTTCCCCTCTGAGTTGAGTATCATAACACATTGATCAAAGTGATGGTGTTCCATTGTACTTGTAGTATACAAAATAGCTAGAGGGCTCTCAGTTTTTGTTTGAAAAGCATTATTTGTCCCTCTATGGTCAAGATCGTGGCAAAAGCATGCGACCAGTAGGCCCAGTATTTCTAAATCAGTCATAAATCGTTCCATCTTACCGGTCTTTAACATAGCAAACATCGTTTGCGCGACATTCAATGCATGTCTCCAATTATGATATTTAACAGGGCGATAATTCTTCCGAACACTCAACACCCACCGGCATAGAACCTAGAAAAATCCAATAACAAATTTTAGTGGTATAGTTAGCCTCTCATACAAATATAAACAAGACAAGTATTAGCGGAGTATTTGCACGCTCAGCATGCCGAACATTGCATGTGGTGCTATTAATCGATTTTAATGTGCACTTTATGCCAAGAGAAATAACCTTTAATAAAGTTTTACTTACATCGTAGGGTATGTGAAATTGTTGGACCAAATTGCACTGCAGGAACATACGAACCGCCGCCCTGCAAGTGTCGTCATCCGAAAGATCAAAGTCTATGCAACATTTATGAAATAATAAAAAAGTTAAATGGACCCGGTGCACTTGTGTGACCTATCTGCAGACATACCAATGAACTTAAAACTGTAGAGACTGTACGCCTCCGCCGATGGGATGGTGTCCTGGACCAGCTTCATAGTCTGATCCTGACTCGCCGTCGCATGATATGACAAACATTCGAGAGCCACCTTCTGCTTCGCCATTAGCTTGCATGCATTCTCATACATTTGGGTGTTATGTATCCCCAGGCCGCAGAATATTGCAAATGCTTCAAATATGGACACGTCTGAGTCCGTAAATGGCAGACCATTTCCCTGATGCAATAACAGATTATGTTCCAGTCCAACACTACTAATGGTGCCAATTTTGCGCCATATGCTGACCTACCTTATTTATAAGTTGAGCGACTCCCACGACATTCTTTTGAGCGTTTACAATTGGCATACATAAAATGGCTTTAGTACAATCGATTTCACCATCGCTTTGGATTTGATTGTGTTCACGCACCCATTCCCTAACGTCTGCTATATTCAAAGTTTGCCCAGTTGACGCAACACATTGTGCTATTTGAGCAAGAGTTGAGCTATTTAAATCATCCGTAGAGGGTCGGGAAACATTCGCGGATTGATTGGCTGCACCAAGTTCAAACAATATCGTAAATCGGGTGCTTTTCTAAACAATATTTGGGGAAAGATACTTGAGGTAAATATCAATCAATTTTCGACATGTATGCCTTTATATACCTGTCGCTCCAAAATATCTTCGACATTCACGTTATTACTTCGTCTCCTCAATAAAATAGAACCACCTGTACTGGGCTTCTCAATGATTTTTTCCAAATGACTCTGTAACGACCACAAATTATATTTTTATAAGTATCAACAAGGCTTTCTCGTTTTTTATTATAATAATTTAAAAGCAGGACAGATACAATTCTCTTTGTGATGCACCTGGAACATAAGATATTATGTATGTACTTTATTTACATTGAAGGTGCTTTCGTGTAAAGCATTTTAACGATTATGTGACATTACAAGCAGTCATATCAATTAATTTGGATATATGAAAAGTCGAATACCAATTTTCCATATTAGATAGGATCTTTTATTTTTATTGCATTCATTATTGAAATTGAATGTAGTTAGATAAGCTTTGTATAAAAACAGACATCGTAGTTTAAGTCTAAAACCTCCCAGTTTATAGCTATATTTTGTACTTGAAAACGTCATAGATACCTGATTGTTCGTTAATATTACCAACATTGAGGTACTAATATAGTGGAAATTTTAGAATTCTATAAAGTGCTTTTTCTAGACCTACTAAGTTTCATTACCTTGTCTCCTAATTTCCTGGCACATAAACTACAGACTGACAAATTCTAGGCTTGAAATACGAATGCTCTTTATTTATAATACACAACTTGAGTTACAAATAGGTACTATAAAGTCCAATTTTTGATATGAAAGAGCCAGAAAATTAGTCCTAAATAAAATGGATACGACATTCAATAAAATGTATTAATCGATTTAAAAAACTCTTCTTACTGTTGCTTAGGTATTTTTTTCCCCAACAATTTAGGTATATATCCTTTTCAAAAGAAACCGAGTAATTCGTCTAGATATCTTTTGTAAATGTGAAATGCATGTGTGAGCATATGTACGTCACCGCCACTAAAAACCCTCATTTGCATATGCACACGGATAAAAATATGTCATCCTCGAATTTGACGAACACATAACGTATACCACTTTAATTGACATGATGATGATTATGATAAGTGCACTCTTTGTATATCATTTCATTTTATGTTACATACTTATAAAGATAAAATTTAACTTCAAATTCGTTTTTGGGATATAGTAAAAATGAAGTGCGCCGGGACTATTGCGTTTAGTCCTTATTAAAGTTTTTAATGGAAAAGCACTTCAAGATAATAGAGAATGATTTAACTAAATACACAAGCTTTTCTCTTAAAATGATTTTCCCTGGTATCCGAAAACAAGCTTTCAACTCGTTAGGTGATACAATTAAAATGCACAAATTGGGGAATACTTTGGATATTTTAATAGGTTAGTTGTTATAAATATTTTACAAACATAATAAATTAAATATCTCAGCAATTCCGTTTTTATTACTAAAAAAAATTTCTCAGGGAACCGAATGCTTAAAATAGCATGCGTGGTGCAATTCTTAAGGGAATCGGACTTAATTAACAATTGAGTGAATCGTTGTAAATGAGGTAACTTAAAATTCTACCCTCTTGGGAGAAATATTGAGCACGTTCGGAACGATTTAATAGTCGTAATTCTGGCGTTATAATTACCAGTTAGAATGAGTAAAGGTGCTCGACAAAAATTGCCTTCCCCTGAGGTGAGGTGAGGGTATATTTTGTGCGATATCCACAAAATGAAAAGGACGTTTTAATAGCTTTTTCATACTTTTATAAAATACTCCCCAAACGACTCAAACGACTCATTCATTTCCCTTTGTCAAGTTGACTGAGTGCAGGTCGGTTTTAACTTATGTCCTGTTGGAGACAGCGTTTCTTCCCATAAATCCAGAGCCAACAACATGTTCATGTCCTATAAATATTTCACGCTGTGTGTGGCATGTGAATTATGTGTACCTGCGCTACCATTCGTGACTTTTCTGCTGCGATTATTGAAGTACTACATAGTGGCGATTGGTGCCCTTTTCACACAATGTGCTCTGAACTGAAGTGATTTTTGTATTCTCTTATTTTCCTTTTACCTTTTTGCCCGAACTAGCGAATGTCTCGTACATTTCATCAAGCTAATAAAAATTTATCGATGAGCAACAGCTTCCATAAATTTAGGGATTTTAATAATTCTCACCCACAGGATAATAATACTTACTGCCTCGCAACAATCCAAGTCGACAAGGAATACGGCGCATCGTTCACATTTAAGAAGCTCCCTTGCCTCCGTCATGATTTTGGTTACCAGGCACTCCAAATTATTTTGTTCTTCAAATATACTGCGGGCTAGATTAAGTAATATCTGATTCCGACGGTACTCCTGCACCGACATTTCAAAAAGTTGAGCGTTTTGTATTCCAATACCACAAAAGGTGAGGTATCGACGAAATATCTCCACATCGTGATCAGTAAATTCACCGGAACCTATAATTGAAATCAATTAATTCAAGAATTATACGACGAAAATAAAAATGTTATATCACATTTGAATGAACAAATTAAATTTCCTATAAAATTTCTTGGAAATTATGTGAGAGATGAATGAATGAATTTTATTGAAACTTTGGGGAATAATTTAATGAATAAGACTTAGCAAAAATCAAATATTCATTCTACTTTATTACCTATATTTATACCCAATTTTCTCCAGAATAATTCCCTTTAACCTTCATAATTCTAATAATAATTTCCCAAAATAATTTAGCGAAACAATTAAAAATGTTAATATACATAATTATCGTTCCCATTTCTGATTAGTTTAATAATTAATGTGGAACTTCTTTGAAATCGTTGTCTTAATGCTTATAAACCTAATATTCCCAAATCCTAAGAAGCGGCAATGTAAAGCCACAATTAAAAATTATTAAAGGGAAGTTAAGAAGTGAAACTTCTCGCAATTTATGGTTTATTATAAAATAATTTCAATTAGTGTTATTTGTTATGAAATTACTAACGATAAGTTGTAAAAGGTTAAAGGATTGTATTTAGTTGTATGTTTAGAAATAGCAATTGATTGGGATATTGTTATAATTTATGTTTTATTAAAATATTTATTTTTCCTTTAGTTATTATATTAAAATAATTGTTTAAATTTTTTTTTTTTGTTAAGTAAAAATGATGAAATTAGTATAATCTGTTGTCTGTTAATTATTTTTTTTTAAATTAATGTAAATAACTCGATAAATTTAGTGTCCGCCTTATGTTACGAAAAGTTATTGCTAAGATATTTTGGAAATGGGGAATTTACAAGTGGTCTAGGTGTAGGCACTTAAATTTAATATAAGATCCTTTTTAGAGTGAAAGGTAGTACAGAACAAAATACGACAAATTATGTACATACTCCATATATAAAAATTTTGACAACAAATTTAAAAAAGAGAGTAGAAGTCAAAATTGAATTAAATCTTTATCATAATATTAGAACGTACCAGATGTTTTATTGATAATCTGAGCAACTCCAATAACATCCCCCTCATAGTTGCATATAGGCATTGATAGGATGGCATTCGTTTTATATCCAGTCTTTAAATCAATTTCACAATTAAATCGTGAATCTTTATAGGCCTCTTTAATATTAATCATCTCTTTCGTTTTAGCAACAGTACCAGCAATACCTACACCAAATGGTATTATAATTTCCTCCGAACTTGCCTTTTTCACAGCTTCACTTAGCTCTATAAAAGATATTTTAAAAATAGAAATTATAAAATGATTTTCATTTTGCTACTGTAAAAGAAAAGGATTACATTGTACAATATTCGATTATTACGCAAAACATGTATGCCATGGGATTCATAAGAGCGTAGGGACTGAGTGGCAGCAATTGAAGAGTTGGATTCGTTTCGTAAAAATCGTTATTTGCACGTCAGCAAAAATTATTCTGCGCATTAACTGCAGTGGCAAACATCCCATTTGGTATCCATCGTGATGTCCAATACCCTTGGAATATTACCCTGACATTGACAGTGCATTCTGGGAATCAGATCCAATATTTTTGCACATGTTCATATAAATCAGAAGTACATCACAAGGACTAAAAGATCGTTATGCCATATACCATACCATATACATACGTTTGTACTATATGGCATATGCGATGAGGCAGCAACACCAAAGTACAGAGAGCGATTCGCACGTAACTTAGCCCTTATCAGTGACAATGGATGCTTTTTAACGATGTACGACAAAAGGCCTTTGATGTCCGCCAGCAATTCAGATAAATCTCATTGAACAAAATTGATAAGAAAGGGAAAAGAGAATGATACATAGAGATATATGTTTTACAATTCCATGAGAGATAAAATGCGCAAACAAAATCCGTATATCCAGCTTTTATTATACATATCCGAAGTAGCGAGTGTCCAAGTGTTCTAAGCATATTATTCAAATACGTATCGCTATGGTTTTTAGTTGGGGCTTCGTATAAATCTCTGAATATTCGTATTACCAAAAGAGGCTTTGGTGACCTAAAAAGGTGGCTCGCACTACCAAATTCTGGAAAACGTATGTAGTTTGGGGAAATACAAAAAAAAAAAAAAAAATAAATCTGCGGAATTGATCGTATTTTGAGCCTTTTTTGGGTGAGCTCGAAATTTGTCAGTTAACCAAAAGGATAAAACAGTGTAGTTCACTTAAATAGCTTAAAGCTATTTCTATCTTAACCCGAAAGCCTAAAGAGCCCAAACGTAAAGGGATTTTAAGTGCCATTAAAGAAGAATGAGATTACCAAGAAACCAATAATCTCCTGCTTAAGAAAGGTTACATGCTTAAATTTCAATTCCCGCAATTTATTAGGACTCCCTTGTTGCGTCCCTTTGCCCTCAGGCATCCTATTTGCTTTATTTTCGGAATTTTATTGCATTAATGGGTGTTTTTTTTATAAATGACGAAATCAGAGCGTCTTTCTAAACCTATATGACGACGCTATGATAAAGGATATGAGCCCACCGAAATCTTTATTTAAATAAATTTAACTGGAACATTTTCGAGGACGAGATTTCCTATCCTTTCCGCCTTGTCTTAAATTTGGAAACAATTTACATATTTTTGTGTGCTGATACGAACGATGACATTATATTCGAAAACTTCCAACTCTTATCTCCCATGTAAATTGCGGCAAAGATACGTACGTAGTACATCTACATACAGTTCGTATGGTGGCCCACATAACACCAGATGTATCAGAACTTTAAATTCAAAACAGGGAGGAAACAAAATTAAGAATTCACTAAACAGAAGTTGTTCAAATAACTGTCGAAAGAAGTTTTACGTCCTTGCGAACAATACTCGTAAGTAGGCTTATTCCGCATCTCTGCCAATAAAATGTTAATTCGATATTAAAGTCAACTTCGTGTTTGGGACGAAAGTAAACATTTGATTTGTATTCGGGCACTTTAAAAGTTTTATGGCAACCAGATTAGCGTCTAATAAAGTTTGTGCGCTTACCTGTGGATTGTGTGACGTCAAACAGCTTTGCGACTAAATAGCGATTATTCGGTGGTCCCTTTGCCAGAAACAAGGAGCCTCGATCCGCGTTGGTTAATAAGCCAACATTAACGAGAATCTTATGGCAGAGCACATTAATATCCAATTCGTTGGCCACATCACGGATTAATTCCATGAATAGCTCGCCTTCATCCAACCCCTGAAGGTATCGGCGGCAAACAGTTGCAGCCCTCAATGTCGGTGAACGACATTTCTGTAAAATATTTAAATTATTTAATTACTCTTGATGCTACCAATTATTGGATAATTTTTAATGGATTTTCCCTCGAAGTGATTCTTTTTAAGTACATAATTAATTTCGCCGTTATTTTTTATTCAATTAAGGAGTTATCCTACTGTGATGGTGATTTAAAAAGTTATGAATTTATATAAAAGTTATCGACTATGACCTAACTTTTCTACCGCAACACTTAAAGTTTTTCTATCCTTTCTGAGAAAAAATACACTGAAAGTTTCCTGAAAATATAGAAATTAAAAGAAATTCGATTCGATTCGTCATTTCACAAAACAAATGCGTGCTTGTGGCACTCTATAAATCGAATAAGTTATTTCCCTTTAATACGTTTTAGTTTGAGAACTTTTCTAGAAATTAACTAACTTAAGGTTTTGACAATTTCCAACAAAACTTTTTTGGGAACATGCTGAAAAGTGCGATGGAAATAAGTAATTTTTTTCTAAATTTCAGGGTTAAATATCTCAGGAACTAAGACCGACTGACAACTTGTTTAACATATTTGCCGTAGTATCAAAGTATTTAGAAAACTAATTTAATGTAACATGTTTTCATAACAATGACAATCAGTTTTGGGGACTAGATCTTTCAAGTTATATACTGTGTGGATAGAATAATAAACCAGGAACATATTAATGATAAGGTGATAAGGTTTTTATTTTTTTTTCGTCAATTTATTTTGTGCTCATAAAGCGTTTCTTAAAAATCTTTTAATTGTAGACAATTTTAAGCTTTTTTTTGGTGTTCAACTACTTGTCGAAACTTATTTATGGTAAAGGAATAATTTTGAAATTTGAAAAATCCAAATTTGTAGGTACAACGTTTTAAAATTAACGCCCAAGTTTTGTTAACATTGTGCAAAATCTATAAATAATATGTAAATTAATTTAATCCGTAACTCAGGTCTATTTTGAGACTGAAAGAGAAAAAATCGATTTGGAATCCTCCGCATCAAGTGTTTTAAATCTTGAGTTTAATCTCATTAAAAAAAAAGTTTTTTGTATTTATGGAGTATTGAAAATTGTGTTAATAAAATAATTGGAGATAGAAAATTCGAATGTACATTAATTTAGACAATTGAGTTCTAAACCTGTAGGAAATTTTTTATTGAAGTAGATATGCTTTATTAGTGCCCAAAATGTTGAGGTTTTCTCAAAAAAAAATTGTTTCGGATAATTAACTAAAGTAGTGTTAATTTGGAACTTTGCAAAATAGTTTTATGATAAATAGCTATATAACTTTCTCTCCGATTCGTGATAATTCTCTAAAATCTCCAATTTCATAGATAGGTTATCCAAAACCACTTTTATCTTTAATTTTGCTATCACTTGGATATAAATAGCAAAAGTGAAGAAAATGTTAGATTTATGAAGAGTTTTTCTCTAATAAACCCTAACTGGTAGACCCCATAAAGTGTCATTACCCTTTTCATTGCGACTGTAATCCAATAAAATATTATGTTTGCCTCCTCAACATGGTTACACTTCGTAATATCATAGAGTATTTGCCAAAGATTGCTTTGTACATCAAAACAAAGTGCTTACTTCTTAATTGACTCTAGGTTTGATTTAAAAACATCAAGATAATCCTTCTTAGCGGAGTCAACATGAAAAAGGCGTGGGCTTCTCTTTCTGTTCTAGAAAAAAGCGATGCCTCTTTAAATTGAATTATCTCAAGGAAAAGCGCCTCAACTCTCTGTAAACATGAAGTACTTGAAGTTACAGAAAAAAAAGCGAATGTTCCTTGGAGCTAGCAGACGATTTTACTTCTCAAAACACATTAAGAGTTTTAATAGCCCTTCGCATACTTATTTTTACAGAGAAGAGGGTTTTTCAAGATGCGACGCTCGGAATTTGCTACTACAACTTCTTGTTCTGTTCTGGTGCTCCTTCGCTGTTATCTATTCACCCAAGTGAAGGGGTAGCTTAGAGGTGTTAATTTATTCTAGCTCCTTTTGCAATTCACCATTTGCCATTTGTGTTCAAGACATTAAAATTATCTTATTCCTTCCATGGAGCGTTATTGTAACGCCAGCAAATATTTGATATCGCGAGAACATTTTCAGGCAGTTCGTTTGGGGGGATAATTGGCATGAACGGCGCTCATTTGCACATCTTAATAAGAGTGCGCACTTAAGGCTGAAGTCAAAGTGGTTTCTATAGAAGATAAGTGGGCGAAATATTCCGAATAGTCAGTTTTAATGAGCTTACAAAATAAATAGAGAACTTTATTATCATTAAATTAATCGGCAAACAACAATTCAACCAAACTGACACTGTCTTCTGAAAACACTGTTACTGGTTTGCAATCGAGCTGTTTTATATTTGTATCAAAATTATTTTATAATGATAATAAGTTACAATTAATAAATACCTTCATAGTATGATAGTGGTAACTTCAAAGTCCTTGTTTAATTTTCATTTTCTCAATTCAAAAAGAGGTACTCACATAACTACGACAGTGATGTATTATTACATAACATTACATAAATATTTAATTTTCAATTAAATTAAGCACAATTCTGAGAACATTTATTTTATATTAAATTCTACTACTATACTTTGCTCTTTAACCATGGAGACCCGTTTAAGTGTTCCCGCCAGAAGTGGAATCTTGTTAAAAAATTAAACTTTATACATTTTAAAATTTATTTTATGCTGATAGGTAGATACTTTAATTTTATTATTTTCGAATTGAATCACCTCTGACAAATAGAGAAGTTGAAAAGTTTGCGGTTAAAATAAAGTAATTTAAACATGATGGTACACCACCGTGGTGCCTACTGCAAACCAGGTTTTTATTACTCGTAGCAGCCAAATTATGGTCGCTTTTGATGCCTTCACCTGAAATTGTTCAGTAAAACATTAAAATGCTATCACCGCTCTCTAAAGGTCAATCTTATTGCTGAGGCGGAATGTTTTAAACATTCGAAATGTATCACTATCAGAAATTTATTTTGCTTCACGCACAGAGACATTCTTGTTTTTGTTGAAGAAGATGAAAAATAAATTTCATTTTATATTTCTTTGCGGTGATTAATAGGATCACAAAGTAATTAGACCCCAAAGGCAAACAATTATTATAAAAGTCTTTGTTGACTACATAGGTCAGAATGAAATAAATTTTAGAAAATTTGATGAAAACGTAGGCTAGAGTACTTGTATTAGGTCTGTCACTAGAAATATTTTTCGGCATCGCTATTTTTTCAGTAGCATACTACAAAGATCAAAACCTCATAGAAAAAAATATGACTATTAAAATATTATGATTTTAAACAGAATTTGCTACATTTCACGTGCTTTATTTTACTTACAAATTAATGATAAATTTGAATTTTTTTCCATGTCATGCCGCAGGATAGCATACAAAAGTCGCCACCCTTTAATTAAAATACAATGTTCGATAAGTACGGAGATCACGACCACACACAATGTCTATGCGATACCGCACACAATGTCATTAAAACAATTTTGTCATTCATATTTCAGTTTTAACAAGGCTTTTTAGTATCGAGAGTTGAAGACTGCTCGCAATTACATCATTAAACTAGAAAACATTGGAGCGATTTCGTGCAGAATACCAATGGGGGAATCGATGCCATTGTCATTTGGTTACTATCTCCGAAAGCAACCCAAGAAATTACCTCCGCTTTCAAACATTCAAGTCATAACTGGGCTGATTGTGGCCACCAATTCTAATTGGAATATATTTTTCACAAAAGGCCTCCCAACGAGGGAGACGTTTGACTGTGGCCCCATACCGACCGCATTTAATTGCTATTGTATTTCGCGTGCCACCGAATGGTTCTATGTGAATTTTTATACAGTAGCAATAATGGATCCATTAACCTTCGCAACCACCGTCGACCACACGTAAATTGTGACAAATTAATTAGATTTAGTACCCCTACGTGCTATAAGCAATTTCAGTACAGACAGCCGAAGGAAATAATTGTTCCCAGCGTAATTACATTAAGATGAATTATGCACTATTCGTTTAACTCGAATTATTCGGATAAACGTTTGTATCTTTTTGCATTGTGTCAGTTTGGTTTTGCCGATTTGAAAGATGGGTCGCATGATATTCTCATTTACTTTTTGCTGGAGCTAAACATGAATTTCAATAGAAATCAATTTCCCTCATGACATGTCATGCCAAAATTTACGATCATCCTTTGTCATAAATACTTTTGCGACTTCCTTGAATTATCCTAACTTAAATGCGAAATACATGTACAGCGGCAGCGACATTTATGGCTATCGGCTTTTGTTTATGAATTTGCTAAGTTACCAATTTCGTATCAGTTGGGATATCAAATATGAAATATGAGATTTCTGCCAGGCGTAATTACCCTTTTCTTTAACTATCACGAAAAAGGAGAAATAATTATCGCCAATCAACTTCCTTCAAATTGCCTTTCCACTAAAATTACTAAAAGTTCGCCAAACTGCCGCTAAACCCTCGTAAAAGCTTTAAGTGGTGACCTATATGCAGGAATAAAAATTTTCATTTGAAAAGTTTACCGTTTGGGATAAATAAATTACAAAGAAGAATTCCGCCGAACAACAACATTTCGGGAAGACTTCTGGCGTAACGAGGGACTCCTGAAAAGTTGACAAAAACTTCTCAATCCCGAGTGAAGCTTTGCATCGGTACAGATTTTTTCATTAAACTTAAAGACTTAATTCATGAGAGAATCAGATCTCTTATTTCAACAACAAAGGAAAACTTTTTTCCAGTTTTAGAATTTTTTCTCCTTCCGCCAGGTAGAATCTATTTTTTAAATGAATGTCTAGTGCACGGAAGTCCTTATGGCAAGGAAAAATTTTTAAATTAGTTTCTTCCTGGTCAAGTTCGACCCTGGGAATAAATAAGTATTTGTAATCAATGTGGGTCTACCCACTCCAAGCCCAAGGTTAAGGTAGGAATATATTTATGGATTATGTCCTAAGATTTAGATTAGCACGCACATAAATTATTCTGCTTACAAAATTATTTCGCAATTTCGCTTTTTTTCAATAAACTTTTGTTTCTGGTGAACGCTTTTCGAATAAATATCCTTCAGAAATTTCTTTTGAAACTATCGATTCTTCCCAGATACGCACGTGTGGCATCTTTAAGTTAGTCACGAATGCTAATTTAGAATCCTCCTCCTAGAAAATCGACCGTACTTGCTATACTAAGCTATTTGAGGCATGGTTGAAGTGGAGTGGCAGATGTCCTTTTAAATCTTTTATACCAATAACTTTTAAAAGGCACTTTAAGGGCCACTTTTTGAAAGTACTTTGTTTATAATACGTTTAAATCCTTGAATTTCTAGTGAAAAATATTATGGCGCATTTTGTTAGGCATACAATAAGAATTTCATCCCTTTATAAATATATCTCGGTACTTCCTTGTTTCTACATTTTATTATTAATTAAATAAAAATTTTATCCAACCCATTAACCGCTTTTTTACAGTCTGCTACTCCGATTAATGATAAAATATATTTAAAAGAAAATAGTATTTAAAAAGGTATGTCTTGATACTTTGGGGCTTAACAAAACTAATTTACTAATTTAAACATAAATAAATGGATTCTTTCGTACGATATAAACCTCAGTGAATCTAATAAAGACCATTTTATAAAATAAATAAATTACTCAACAATCCAAAGTTTAGCAAAACATTTCACTAGTAATTTGCAGAAATCGGAATTTTTAATCCCTGTCTTCCTTAAAATATCATGATGACAAAAGCTAAGGAAAACAGGATTTTTTCAACAAAGTAAACCTCATTTCTTCTCTTATATGTACGTTATAAAGTTATTTAATATGCCTTTTTTTAGGCTTCCAGAATACTCAGAAAGCATATTTTTTAAAAAGTTTTCTTGCCATTAAATTAAATTCTAATAATACCAGATCTGGATTTATGAATAGCACAACAAACAACAATAAGTGTTTTAATTTAGCGTCGCACAGAAAATTAGTTCACCATTAAAACCCTTTTCCACACTAACTATATCTAAGTAGTATGACTTAATTATCTCATTTGTGCACCTATTCGATCAAAGTTCTTCCCACGCATAATAGAAGAAGACCTGACAACGAATCGTTCACAACAATAGAGCAGAATATCTTAATTTTTAATCAATGACTCAAATCGAGTTGAAATCCCTATAAAAGTCGGTTGCCCTCACTTATTGAATTTTCAAGTAATTTGTAAACTTTCCCCATAAATTTCTTAGAATAAGTACCCCGTGCAGAATTCCGAGGAAATTCAAATAGTGAACTAAATCGGAGTCTGCAGGGCTCCCCTCAGCATTTTAGGAATTGGTATGCAAAAAATGATTTCGATTGATCTGCCGTGTTGGAATGAGAGATTAAATCTGGAAATATGACTTTGCGGAAGAATGTCAGGCACCTAATCGATACGAAAAGGAAGATATATTGAAAGGAGGTGCGGAAATTAATTAATAGTAAGGATTTCATTTCAGGCTCTATAAGATGCGTATATTTAGACATAGTAAACTAATTAAAAATTTACTTATAGAGTTAGTATGTGGGAGAAAAGACAATAATAGCGCACTCATTCTTTTTAAAATTCCAAATTTCGAAGCGCTAATTGACTCCTTTAGTTTACCAAAGACGAATCCTTAAAGATTTCTTCGACTGTTCAAATGAAGTTAGAATGAAGAGCTTATTTAGTATACGCTCGACACATGAGTCGGCAGAGGATGGGCATTAAGTTGCTGAAGCAGATTCAACAGAACTCGGTTATTCGTGAAGAAATTTTGCCGGGAGTAACCAACGCGCAAAGCCATGAATATGTATATAATGGCATTCAGGAGGCTCCTCAGAGCTATTTAGAATATAAGAAACACTAATCGGATTAGAAACATAAATAATTCAAATGCTTGATGAACTACAATGGTGTGGCTGCACAAAAGCCCGGCTTTCTTCATAAGAATTCTTCCACTTTGAATAAATCATTATTTTGAAATGTTTCCTGTTTTAAATTAATGAAGGCTTGCAAATGTAAATTGACGGACGAAAGTGCTGTGTAAAATTAATGTAAGTTTGTTCAAGAAAGCTACCATTCAGACAAATGCCAAGTTATTCATACGAAATGAAACCTGGAGGGCGAGAAATCCTCAATTTGAGGTAAAACTAAGGTGTAGCGATATTTCAAAGGGAAAATGTTCCCCATTCTAAAAATATAACTTACCTTCGGCGATGATGACGCTAACCACTGCTGGAATAAATCGGAGGTGACGGAGGCTCTCTTGGGGCTTTTTGGCGGTTTTTTCCCTTCAACAAAATCATGTAGCCTCGATATGACTTCAGGGGGTGCTCTCTCCGTCAGCCATTTTTCAAAGGCCTCGGGCTTCTCCTCGAACAGCCTAGAGACTTCGTCGACGTCACTCGACGTCGCGACGTCGTTCGCAAAAATATGCGCTCCTTGTAATTCTGCATCCTGCGGCGAGAGATAATTTGCGTTCGCAGCGGATGGTGACAGGTCGTTTACTTGACCCCCCTCAATTGATTCCAATTTATAAATTTCAATCCGGTGCACACCTTTGTCAGGCTCCTGCCCGTGGCCCGCGCAGGTGGGTGGCAGGATTTTATTGAGGACGCCATTGTGCTGACCCTCGGACCTTTCCGCGCTAAGATTCGACGGTGAGTGTCCTTCTTGACTCGACAGCTTATCTAGCGCTTTTCTATTTTCGGCTCCACCTGACGTGGTCACCGAAGTGTTTTCTGTCATTTTGGCACCCCCACATTCTATGGGTTGGAGTGGCTGGTGAAAGAGACCACTTTTACATTGTTATCGATGTGGATTTGAAAACGCCGGCTATTTCCTGTATACTGGTCGATTTTATCCCTGGGGGCTGTTTCCGCAGCTCTCAATTCGCCCTGGTCTGATTTATTACAAATGAGTCTCGCAAATCCGTCATCCTGGAAATTTTATTAAAACAATATTATTTATGCTTCAAATAATTGAATATGCATTTCGAAAATTGAAATATTTCAGGAGAGAGAATAAATTATTTATTACCAAACTAGGGAAAGCAGAAAAACAGCGGTGTCTTTTTGTCTGTCTGTCTGTGTGCTACGGCGTAGTTTCTCAGAGGCCATGTAAATTAGCATACGCTAAAGCATTGGTTTTTACGCCATAAATTCTTAAAACGGGCATAGATTCGTTAAAAACAAATTTTACGTGCCAAAATTTTGAGTTGATTGAACCTAATCTCAAAAATACTTATAAAATTCTGACTATTGTTGGTCCTGGAAGTATGTATAAGCTAGAGTATCCCCAAAATTGCATTTTGATCAGTTGAAAACTCTGAGATTAGAATTGCCCGCCAATTTATACGACACCAACAAAAATAAACTTTATTGGAAATTGAGTTTAAAGTTCTGAAAATATGTATCAATCATACCTTGGTTAAAATCCACCATTGCGCGCGTTTTTTTTCTGAATTTCGACGTTTTAAGGCAATAAAAAAAACAATATTTTGATGAATTTAACTCAGGTTTGCCCCTAAAACTATAATACAAGAGGTAGATATCCTATTACAAGAGGGAAAAGGATCCTAAAATTAAGATATTCCGCAAACAAATACAATAACACAAAACAAACAACAAAAACTATATTTACAAAATTTGTCTTGATGGTGGCAACGATATCTCGGAATTTATTATTCGGTAAAAATTTAGTTCTATTTTTGAAAAATTTAAACTTTTAAATAAAAAGCGAAGTTCTGTCGAACAATGTTCAAATTTGATAAAACCTACAAAATAAAACTAAAGCCCAAATAAGAAAAAAAACGAAATAATTGAAACATTGAAATCTGGTACTTGAAAAGGAAGATATTAAGAGATGTTAATCTAAAATTAAGAAAATCCGGAAAAAAAATCGATTTGGTAGAAATTGTACCCCTCCCCCTTAATGTGATGTAATTTTCAGGGACCTACCGTAATTTTAACATCCCAATTCACATGTTTAAACATCTTTATATATATGTATTATATATATAGGTATAATATATGTATAATAATAAATAATATATCGTCAGCTTAATTTTAATACCGCATAACTGAAATTCAGATGCGAACAATCCTTTTTAACAGCTTTTCCAGTTATTGAATAAAATTTTCTTAAAATTAATAAAGTTTTAACCAAGCCAAGATAATATTTACTCAATTTAACTCATCATTCTCAAACCCAAGGGAGCTTTATTATAATAAGAAGGATATTAGATTATTTTAAAGAAACTTATGCGGACTTAAAATTAACTTCATAGCTCCAAGTAAAATTTTATTAAAAACAAAGAACACAAGATTAATTAAAGGAATTTGCTTTCGAAATTGTTGTCTTAATTTTCTTAAACTAATGAAAAACTCAAGACGTAATTCCTAAGTTAAAAGTAATTTAATGAGGTTTTAAAATAAAGACAGTGGCTCGTATGCTAAAAAAAAAAAGTAAAAAGTAGCTCAGTCTCAATTTTTAAAATACATATAAATATATAGAAAAGCCGAACTCCGTCTCAATTTGAAACTCTGTTTTACAAAATTCGAGTTTGCACTTTTGCTTAGTTTTTTAAAATATGAGCCAATGTTTTTGCTTCTACATAGTAGATTATTAAAAAACTTTAACAACTAAGGGTATTTAGTTTGCAAAATATGAAGACTGCATTCTACAAACGCAGATGAGTTTTAAGGGTTTCAAATTTAAATTGGTTTAATATTGCCAGGTAATTTAATGGTTCACATTATGTTTTCTATGTTGTAAGTTCTTAGTTTCGAAGAAATAGAATAAATACCAGGAGCGTCAAGTAACGTTAATTTTTATAATATTCACCAAATTACGAGTATTGTACATATGTACATACATACATATATCCATATGTGCGACAGTAAAACTATAAACTGGTTCCGTTTCTTCATTTTCTTTGATTTATGTTCATTTCGATTTGGCATGATTTGAAGATAAACACTTTCACACTTCAGTTGGAAAGACGGCACGTTGCGAATTATGTCTTTTCTGGTATGTGATGTGTCCTTGTCTTTTTGAAATGAACGCTTGACAAACCCCCACAACTACGGTGGCGCCTTAATGCAAACAAGGTGCCCTTTTCACTTCAAAAGATTGTATGGAATTTCTAGAATGTAGTTTTATTAAAAAGTTTCTGGAGCATGATATCGAGCTGTGACCTTTTCGTAATTTCGGATTTAATTATTTTCACGATGGATGCTGCTTTTTTAATAAAACAGGTTGAGAATGAAATTATTACATTTCCAGCAAGCGGTATTAATTTACACACATGATATGGAAGAATGCTGCTAACAAGGGATCTTGTCTAATCAGTATCCTGTTTTATATAATAGAATAGAAGCTCATTTAAATAATGTCCCATACATTGCCTGAATGACTTTCCATTCCAGAAATACCTGCGGTTTCAACGCACGGGCGGAAGTGAATTATCTACGGATTCAATTTCTTTTTTTTTCGCAAGGATTAATTGTATTTTTTAATGGAATTTTAAATTCAATATATTTATTTGAATTCATCCCGAATCGAATTTCAAACGGAAATTCTTTCGCATTAAATTTTTCTGTCATTAACTATTCGTCAAGTTCTGTTTTGTTATTATGATGCAGAATTCTTCAATTGGGATATTTGTTATTAATAAACAACATACTTTTGCATTATTCCCAGGTGGTCTTCGTTTTCTCAACTTTCGATTTTAGAACGACCTAGAGTTTCTTAGGAAAGTTTCCGCATAGATTTCCTTAAATGCATCTCAAATTTTATGATAGATCGAGTAATTAATTTACTGATTGTTAATATGTAACGATATATAAAAAAATCACTCATTATATATGAGCGACAAATAGTAGTTACTCCTAAGTGAAAAGAAATGATACGATTTCGAAAATCACACGGTACTTTCATCATATTTTATAGCTTAGTTGAGAGGAAAAAATTTTCAAACATTGTCAAAATACGCCTTTTTTCACTTTCTATGTGTTCATGTAGGTTTTTCGGAAACATGATGTGATGGAACAATTTCAGTATCAGCTTCTAATCTACGAAAAAGTCCTATACATACATATGTATATGTATTTTATATACATAAGTACATCATTTGAACGGGAGAAAATTGTCGTTGACCTGTGTAATCAGTTGAAAAATAAATATAGTCCCCAAAAAGGAGAAGCAAAATTAAATTAAATCTTTTTCTTTATCTACAAAAATGCAAATGATTGTGTACTTAACACTAAACGATCTCAAGTTAAACATAAAAGTAAACAAAAGTAGCAATTTCCCTTCTTTAATACAAAAGAAATCCTAGTTGTTATTTTTTTTGGTTTTTGTCAAAATAAATTCTAGGGCTAAGCACTAAACATACCAGAGGCAATTCACTGATTCCACAATTTGCGGCAACACGTACTCCTATATAAATCCCGAAACCCAATTGTCTCTCATCAGTTAAACAAAATTAACCCAAGGAGCCTTACCCATGAATTTCTTAAAGACGCCCTCCTCCTCTGTGCTGTCTTCGCCGTTCTCATGGGCTCAGGTGAGGCTAACAGGCAAAGGGATTTTGTAACGAAATGAAACTAAATTTGTAAGTATTCCACGCACACAGAAATCCCCAATAAAAATCGTTTAACCTTGATCCTGTGATTATTGCAGAAGCCTGAGAGACACGGCAGCTGTCCAAACTATGGAACCATAGGCCAACCTAAGGAATAGCTCCTACTTTAATCAGTGGAATTTCACTTTGCTGGAGAAATATTTAAATACACAATTTGAAGCCCTTCTCTCTCGATAAATATTTATTTTCTACGCAAAGCGCTTTTCCAGTAATTACAAGAAGTGGCAGTTGGCTTTGATTTGGTGCTCTGGTCTAGTTCCCGAAAGAGGAAGCAGCCTCTCAAAGGACGTTGACTAATAATAAATAAATTAGGCAAATCCTCTGCGGAATATTCACCGTGGTTGAACCAAACTTGCGTGAAAATGCAATGGTGCAGCGGAGGAAGAATGCGAAAGAACTCTTCTCCTTCCCGGATGTGCTTGTTCCCTTAGCTCCTGGGATTATTAATCGACCATTCCAGCTCCTTTCCTTCGCTTTTAATAATGCAAATATTCCCCCTAAGAACTTTTAATTTATTTCATGTGCAGACACCGGAATAACTCTTGTTGTTCTATTTTTATATGGATTTCGTACCTTCCTCTGACTGCCTCTACAATGTGAGGTCTTCATTAGTGCGACCTAGATTTTTTGTTTGGCCAACGAACAGCTTCGGCAACCACTGAGCTTATTTTTGTGCAAATTTGAATAAAATGAAATAAATAGTGCACTTCTCCCGGGATGAAGAAGGGAGAATTAGTTGGAAATTCACTTTTTATTTAAAACATTTGAATCTTAATTTTAATTTGGGTCTTAGACCTCTCAGTCGGAGGAACTTCCTCATAGAAATCTCATTAAGAAGACGACGCCGAGGCTTAAAAAGGAAAAAAAAATACTTTCTTTGAACGAATTCAGCGTTTTCTTCATTTTAGGAATCTAGATATGAAGCTAAAAAGAATCTGTTAGCACAAACGTTAATTATTTCTTCCCACCCTAGTACAATAAATTCTATAGAAGTAACATCAAAACGGCTCGCTCAACATTTCTCTGAATTCATTCGTGATTCTTAGAACTCCTCAAAACATTGAAATAACATCGAAGTTGTGATTTTCCAAAAATATGGTATTTTTATTTTCTAAATGAAATGAGTGTTGCGGCTTTCTAAATAATTAATTTATTTCTGTTAGCACTAAGAGCCCCTTATTGTTGCCAGAACGTTGGCCCCTTGTTGGGCGATGGCAATCGTTTTAATAGCCGCATTGCGTATATTCTTCCCAATCTTCTCCTATTGAAATTTATAAATAAAATAAATAAATTACCATCTTAAAAAAGTCTCTTACAAAATTTTATAACTTACTAATTTTTTTCCAAACTTTTTCAACTTTCCAGTATCTCCTCCATGACTGGTAAATATCAAAAGAAACAGAAAAAGAAATACAGAAATTTTCGTGAAATTCATCTTGGGCCCTGGGATGATACTAAAGACATCTTAAATTGAATGATGTGTCAATGAAGGTGAGAAGCTTTATATACATTTCATTGCCACTCAGAAAGAAGAAATGCGGGAATTCACCTTAATGATACAAAGATATTTTTTTGTTAGAAAAACCCACAAGAAGTTAATGTGCGGGTAATTTGATAGATGCTAGATGGAAACGAAAAGCAAAGATATCTTTCCTCCAAAAGTTTTGCAGAGTTAAATTATTTAATTACTGAATACGTCTGGAGGTGAAAATTGGACGGTTGGACACAGGTGTGACTATTTTGCGGGTTATCAATTTGAATTTAATTATTGGCTAAAGGGGTCTTATCACTTTCAAACTTTATAAGCCCTTTGCCTTTGACTAAACCAACATAAGCTTCACACCGTAGTCGCATACGAACACCAATTTGTGTGTAATTTAAAGGAAAAAGGGCCCAAGGTATTCGTTAAGGGTGAAAGCGATGCTTTAATCACTTGCTACATTACATTCTTTCCTCTAACCACTACGGACCTAACTTTCTGGTCAAAAGAACTCCTCGCAGCGAGCAAATTAGATCGATAGTGTGGACGTGATTTCAGAATAGTTCAATAAGCTTATTAGTTAAGTAAATTAGTGCTACTACATCTTTTATTCGTAATCGACGTGGAAATTCTAAAAATAACAGAGCTTTTATGGTCTAACTTTTCTTGGCAGGATTCCGTTTATGCAGAACTCTGAAATAGAACTATAATTATACAATTCCAGTCTACGCTTTGACCGAGACTGGGGAAAGAATGAATGAAACCATATTATTGGAAGCACTTTTGTTTCATTGTAGGATGGGGATAATCTCAACCAATCCCTCTGATTCTAGATAAAAGTTAAGAGCTCTTCCTCATCCTATGAAAAATCTCTTTAAATGTAGGTATTAAATAAAATTCTGTCTAAGCATAAGATATACTAGAAATATGCTTAATGTTTTTATTCATATTTTTGGATATTCTTCCACAAATAGATATTGTTTTTAATGGAAAACGATTTGTTAAAACAAACAAAGAGGTCGAGGTACTTTTTTTCTTTTTGAAATTTTTTCTACAATATCTTTAAAATAGCAGGTCAAAATTTATTAAGGAAGGCACAATTTGAGACGTAACCAAAACTTCAGACGCGTTTTTCTCAAAACAGTGTTTTTGCTTAGGATAAGACTTACGACTCAATCCGTTAACAAACAAGCGAGAAATACCGCGTCAAATTTCCACAATGGCGATAAAAGTATATAAAGTATAAGTATGTATGTATATAAAGTCGAAAGATTATTTCTTTGTCGCTCAATCAAGCATAAGTGTTTGGTGCCATAATTTTTATTTTTTAACTGAAAGTAGGTACTGCATATGCCAATTTACCGGATGTATACTATTTTGCGTGCAAAATCTGTTGGGCGAACTATTTTGCACTCGAATTGATTTTTTTAAACTGGTCCTTTACCGTTACTGTTTTTGTTGGAATTTATATACGTTTTGGTTCTATTAGTCAACACTCTGAAGAATCTAAAGCATATTGTCTGTTTCACATCTGCTTCATCTTGCCCATAACAAAGATTCCAATTCGGAAAAAGTCTAAAAGGAACACTGGGCGAACTCTTTTGCGTTTGGGTAGTATGTAATGTATATAGGCTATTTTTTATTTGCGAGCATCAAAATGGGGAACCCAAGATAATGCCATGAACATTTTATTTGAATTTTGCCACCACAATCGGGAAATTGAAAATGGCGATCATGGTTTTTGAAATTCAAGGTATTTGAATGGAAATTGATGCACAAATAATTCGGTAATACTAATTTCGAATTTATTTCATAATTTTATAAACTCAAGATGGAAGATCCAATATGACGACAATTTTTCGAATTTGACGAATTTAAGTGAAGTTAAGTAAGTATTAAGGGTATTTTGCGGAAACTATTCACGAATTTACTATCAACATTTAAAATGGAATATCCAATATGGCGAACTAATTTCTCGATTTCTATAATAATTGTAAAGATTTCCAATGCACATTAAATACTTAAAAGGGTTTTCATATCGTCCCTCTTATGCCAAAACCATGAATTTGCAAATTTTCTTTTTTGAATTTATTAATTAATGTAATGAGTCTTTCTGAATACCAACTTTTGCGAGAACCATACTCTGTCTGTGTACGCAGACAGTGGGGAAACAGCATTTTCATCCTACGCCAATAGGATGAATGATAAAATCAAGACCAGAAACTTGAGTATGGTTCATGAATCAGGATCGGCACCAAACGTATGTACACAAAGCAGTCGTTATGAATGTGTCTCTAATTATTAAGAATATTCATTTTAAACCTTTGGGCAAATTAATATTTTGAATAAAAGTTTTCTTTTACTTTTAATTAGTAACTTCTCATTCAATACTAATGACCGCACGACGGTTGATGTGTAGAATATAATTAATGAATTAATTAATTATAATTTCATAATTTAGTGCGAATTATTCATTAATATAATATTAACAAAATATATTCATTGGTGATGTTCAAATACCAGATTTTTATGTGATATTTACATATTACAGTTTACACTTAATGTTTGGTTCATATGGTTGCTTTAAAATACTTGATACAAAAAATGCATTCGAGACTATACATATGTATGTATTAAGTATGTACACAGAAGAACGATTTAGGAATTAATAACATTTATTATCAATGAATAGATAGTATTATAAAGTGCGTGTATATTTATATGCGTGCTTATAGTCCATAATATAAAGCCCATTTATAAATGAATTAAATTTGGTGCGGCTGAAATACAGTCGCGCTGCGGCCTTTTTGTTTGTACTTGAATTCAATCTTGATGCGGCCGAACGTGCAGCCCTTTTCGTTTTAGTCGTGTGACCTTTAAAGGTTTCCAAAAGCTATTCGTACTCAGTGCGGCCGTGGTGCAGCCGATGCAAATTTTACAAAATCTGTGCGACCGTCTTACCACCGTTGTTTAAAAACCGTGTGGCCACCAAACCTGCCACCGTTTATTTTTATTCGAGCTCAACTGGGTGAAATATAAAACTTGAGCATTTGATAAGTCTCTAACTAAATGATATACTTGATACACCGGGTGCTCAGCTAACATTTTATATAAAATTGACACGAAATAGGTTTATTTACTAAAAAAAAATTGTTTGAGTCCTACATAAGCGACGAACTTTATTTATGTTTTATCTTTTTTATGTTCGGAACATCTTTCAATTAATTATTATATTTAAGAAATTCTTGTAAAAAATCAATAAAGAAAACATTGGTTAGCAAGAATCTCTGAATTTTTCTGAACTGCGATTTCTCGAAAATATCTCTAATGGACTTATCCGGTTACGCCGGGCAGCCACAGATTTATGATGCTACTAAAGCAACACAGTTTTATAGCTCCGTTCCCAAAGGACATGAAGTAGAAACGTTGATCCTTAAAAAGCACATTCAATCAATATTATCCCCGCAGTACCTATTTTTTATAGAACTCACTCACGCGCCAAACAGAAATCAAAAATAATTAAATTACTGCTCTGAAGCAGAAACCTTGCACAGTTCATAATTTAATTGTAGCTCACATTACGCTAAAAGGGAACGTGCAAAGCAATAAATTAATCTTTTATCTCAAACAGCGAATCGATAGCTCTTCTTAGGTCGGTCGGTTGGTCGGTCGAAATCAAAGTGAACATAAATTGATCAAGAATTCGTAAATATTTGATGCCACCGTCATCGTCAGCTGTTCTTAACCCTTGCTAGTGTGGGCCAAACGGCAATAAACTTCCCCAAAAGTTGCAAGAACCGCGGCTCTTAAAGCACCAGCAGTGCCATTAATCATGCATGAAAAAAAAAAAGATTTATCCGGAACGAAGAAGCATTACCCGTAATTTCGAGGAATTTCAGCTTAATAAGTTCTTCTTCCGACTTTTGCCGAGTTGAATCACGCGGGGGACCCCTGAAACCACGCTTCAACTTCGAGCCGGAAAACCTCAGTGATCCCAGCTGAATGTATCCCGGAGTAATTAACAAACGTGCCTTGAGAAAACTTTGTTTGTGTCGTGGGTCCCCAACTACTTAAGTAGAAAAACGCAACAACGCTAAGAATCTGTGGCAGCGTGAATATTTTTTTATTTTCATTTTAGCCCCGCCTTGAACTGAAATGATTTACGGGAAGTTCTCCGGCTGGATGCGAAACCATTTCGAGATTGGATCCACTGCAGACATACGAACGTTCTTGCTTTGCGTTGCTCGCCTCCCACGTCTTTTTAATCTTCTAGATTTGAAGACTCTCGTGCAGAGCACTTAGGTAAATGCACCCATAATTAATGGGATTTTGACGACACGTCACATAGGATAAACTCTAAAAAGTAGACATTAAGGTAGGTACATACCTGCACTCTACACAAACATTTTTAACTACAGTAATATCATACAATACTGCATAAGTATTACCTATGTCTGAAATTTTTGCGAAAATCTAACTGCTATTCTTTAATCATCGACATTTAGGGAATTTCCATCTAAAAAAGATACTGATATAATTTAAGATAAGATTTATCATCTTTCATTCACATATTTCTATAGACAATTCGAAATCAGCAACCATAAAAACATCCATGATTAAAATTCCTTTAAATTAGCAATGTTGATCGACATAGATATTAAATCCCTCATCTTTAATTTTCATTCTTTAAAAGCAGATTCGTAATCAACACTCCAGAGGCTGGGATACTAATTGTCATGGCAATCTCGTTGAAATGGAGCTTTTATTTGAGCCGCATTACGAGCTCCTAGGCAATACATATGCTCTCTATTTATCCTAAAAACGAGACCCAGGAACTCTCTGAGGTATTTATTCTCTACAGAAAAAACCTTAGAAATTGATGATTACAATTTATGTTGACTTCAGTAAAATAAAGATAGTACACAAGGCAATAGCCAGAAAGATATTTCCGGATGGATTCAAACCTTTTGATTCCTCCTCGCTATGACCTTGATTAGTCAAACCTCTAGAAATAGCATAGATGAAAAATTAAAGTTTAAAGGTTACTGTAAAAACCCGAAATATTAAATTTTGAAGCATTACATTGATTCTTGAATTTTTATAATTGGATTTAACAAAATGATTGCAAAACGTTTCTGTTACTGTATATTTCTGCGTGTGATCCAACATTTCTGTGCACTGATTGTTGATATATGTATAGCATTTCAAAGAATTCCCTACCACCTACCAGATGAAAAAATGCTCATTCAAATCTACCTGACCGTCTTCACGTAATCGTTGCACATAAATAAAATTCAATTCGAGAGGTACTCGGACGAAAAGCGATCCGTACAACATAACTGACAAACGAATTGTTTATTATTTATTGCAGATAATTTAAAAAAAGAAAAATGTATATATCAAATAAATAGGGCGTTTTGTAATTCATAGCAAATCGCTAGCACTTGACCGGTTTTCCCCCAGAAATCTTTACTAAATTCTTTATTAGTATATGAATATTATCGAGGTTTTTCTTTGACTATACTAATGCTAAATAAGCAGAGACTATTTTTGTATTAAAAGTATAGTACATATGTATAATAGACTATAATAGATATTAGCCTGTATTATACAAATACAACATACACATTCTAGGTGTATGTAACTCCTTGAAAAGTTAACTTTCAACTTTTTGAAAATTCTGCGAAGTCTAACGCCTCAGAAGTACAATGTAATAAAATATAAGAGTGAATTACAATAGCTTATTATGTACCCATAACACCCTTCTAATGAATGACGAGAAACTACATCAACTTTTATATTTACCTTGTTTTATCAGAACGGGGGTAAACACTTTTTGAAAGCTTCTACGCTGCGTTGATAGTAAGCACTTAAACAGCTCTAAAAAAGAGATGTATTCAGAGCTGAGCAAAGTAAAAAGCCTAATAAAACCTCTGGGAAAACATGACAAATTCGATAGCTAATTACTCTCAGGTAAATCCCCGGAAGATGCCAAATTGAACAATTTCTCCTATATAAGACTTGAGGCAGTTTATCCGATTATTATTTCATCTTCTTCAATCATAAGAAGTTCTGGAAGCCGAGACTCTCTAATAATGAATTTCTTAAAATTATCGTTCTTCTTAATTTTGCTGCTCACTGTATTTACCGGATTAAATGAAGCTGGTAAATTGAGAAAATGGGGAAAGAAATTAGTAAGTACCAAATTAAGTGAACATTTAAGACAATGATGAATAATATTGTTTAATTTATACTTATCTTAGGAGAAAGCAGGCAAAAACATTGGAAACGCAGCTGTTCAGACATTTGCTATTGCACAGCAAGGCGCAAATGTTCTAGCAACAGTGAGGGGCGGTTAAAATTAGATACATTACTATATATACATTATACATATGTTTAAATTAAATTAAAAGCTTTATTTATGTTTGAAACCGATGTTTATTTAAAAATTGTGTAAGACAATAATGAATATTAATAAAAAAAATATATTTACAACATCTATATCATAGACAATTATTTTTAAAAATTCTATGATGGTATTAAAAATAACAGCCAAAATACCAAAAAACAATTATCTTGCCGTATATTTCTGAATAATAAATTATTATGCTTATAAAATATTCGACGTATTACATTTGAAAGCCTTCTTTTTAGCTAAATATATTATAGGTTTTTAGATCTATTCAAATAGGAAAGCTTCAAGTTTGAAAAGGGTAAATGTCACTGAAATGCTTTTTTCCTGAGTTATTCTTTTCAATCTATTTTAATCAATAGCTGGTGTATGCTCATTTCCCTATAAATAGTAAATATTTTTAGAAACATATTAACTTGCAACGAAAATATGTTGGAAATATACCACCTCACTTGGTCGAATGCCAAGCTCATTAACAAATATTTTATGCTTGAAAAAGGTCCTATGTATAAATACTTGCATCCAACTTGATGAAAAAGCTAAATGTAAAATACAAAAAAGTCATCTACAAGCGGTTTCTATTGTTAAATATTTGCAAATAATATTATACATTTTTAAAATTCAGTATATACATACATATAATAAGTTTCTACGAAATGTTTAAATAATAATTCAAATTGAAAAATTAATGTTGTATTATATATTTATAAATAGTCCCCTTTCAAATATCATGGTTAATAATAAATTTGTTTTAAATATAATTTAAAGGAAAGCTGAGCTTTACTCATTTCACAATAAATGTTTTTCTAAAATCGATACCCGTCTAATCGTCATAACCCAAAACCAGACAATATTAGTTTTCACTCTTCAAATCTTTAGGTCTGTTTAAGTGAACGAATTTTTGATTTCAAAGTTTATCTTTCCTATATGTATGATTTTCCCAATTTTCCTTTACACAAGTCGGACTTATTTATGTAAAAACATAGCAAGCAAAATGCTCATGATCTTGACCTAGTCTCATTAGCGTACAAATGGCCATGGAACCCAGAATATTAATTTCATTTAATCCAATCCTATACAACTTTTTCTGTGAGTTGTTAACTTCTTTTGTCATTTTTTATAATTTCTTTTATTTACATAATAATTTTGTTTTGTTTTGTAATGATACTTGCGTTCATTAATAAAATTTAAGTCAATAAGACAAGCGTTTGATTTTACTGATCTTGGGTGGTTATTGTTATGTCCGGAATCGTGCTCAAAACATGCTTTATTACATTTTTTATTTCAACTGCATTGTGAAAATTTTAAAGAATTTTTTATTGTTACGTCATTTCATCTTGCTTTAGCTCATTATATAAAAACTACTCGAATTTAAGACATATTCCGGCTAAATAGATGTATTTAGCTGATTATTATTATTATTTCTCGCTCGGTATATAGGACAATACTTACTTTGACCAAACGTTCATCTTAAATCAAAAAAACAGGAAAATTTGGATAGTTTGTTACACCACCTATTGCTTGATTAAAACTTTTTGTTAAAAATAAATTGGCATTAAAACAACAGTGTGTACTAAAAGTAATTTCATGGATTTTAAAGGACGAAAACTAGCTACACATGCATACATACATTTAATTTTATAATAACAAGCATGATTTTAAATAAATATCTCTTGCCTTAAACTGACGCTTATGTTAAAATAGTTTTCAAGGAAAAATATGAAGTGTTAAGTTACGTTCGATTTTTTCTACGTAGTTACTTTAATTTTCTGCTGCTTATTTTATCTCCTTTTTACTCTCCAAATTATATTCATCTTTTGAAATATTAGTAGGTATTGAGTGAGGATCAAATTTGGGCATTTTTTATTTGATTTTAATTTTGATTTAATGTGATATCTTAGTAAGACAACTAAATGTGTGTAGAATATGTTTCAAGGGTTAAAGAGTAAGATAACGCAACAAATTCAATCTTAATTGTACGATGTCCAGTAGAAAGGACTTTCTCTAATTTGTTGCTTCAAATCGAAGTAGATAACCACAAATTGTTGCGGCTCCCTATCGCTGTATATTAAGTTTCGAATCAGCCAGGGGAATAGCTCCAGAGCACAAATTTCGGCGTGCGCGTGAATTGCTTGCTAATGAATTGATTTCGTCCGATTAGCAATGCCTCGAGAGCACTTTAGGAAGTCGAGCGTGATTCTTGATTGATTTGATATGACTCTATGAATAATCAATCCAGCAGTTTTGTCAAACCGTCTAATGATTGCGCCAGAACTTATGCTCCCAGTCCCACCTACCGGCGTTGCTCGGATCTTAATTTCAGGAAGACACATGCAGGTACACGGGGAGTATCTCTGAGCATTTGCATAATTCACATTCCGGTAGTCACTCGCCTTGAATATTCTTGGCAGCTACCAAAACTGGCAGGACTCACCCTCAGGCCCCCGGGTAGGAGCAGCTATGTCGAATCTGGCTGAATTCTAGCCGAGTTAAGTTTTCATTAGCCAAGGGACACAATCTCCGCAAATTTGAATACATAATCCCGGCGAAATTTTCTCTGGACAATGCTCAAATGGTGTCTGAGGGGAGGATACTGGTTTATGTATCACCGCATCTGTCGGCGTCAGCAGACCCAAACAAACCCAACGGAGCCAGGGCGGCCCTATCCACCCCCGCCCGAACTACTGAGCACGAGTGAGAGTCGCTTCGCATGAACCCAATGTTACGCAAAATTTTTATCGATTGATTTTTGTCAAAAAAAAAAATTACGTAAATTGATTTGTTTACTTCCTTCGGGAGGATTAAGAGTTGCGGTTGTATGTATCAGGATTTAGCGGCAGCTGGAGGCGTAAGATTCGGGCACCTACCAGGGATATAGCCACTTTTGGGAAATGAAAACATTTAAGGAAGCCGAGCTAGAAAAGCACAAAAAGATTGATAGACGCTGCTGCTCTAGACCATCGCAAGCAGCAGGTTACCTCCTACGTGTATACATAATAAACAAACCTTGGCTTTTGTATAACTCCAGAAAAGCCCCTCAGTTCAGTATCCCGGGATGTTCGGATGGATAGTTACCCGGAACAATGGGGCTGCTAATCGAGATCTGGGCCACTATTGTTGGCTAGGATAATGTTAACCTTGGTGCAGACAGCTAATTCTGGTTTTCTATCATAATTTATTTCACCGAATCACAAAAGTAGAGGAATTTTTCACAACAACGACTGACTGCTCCAACTTACACTATTGAATCAATCCACCGGGCTTGTGGCCTCGATATCGCGAAAAATATTTGGGTCGAACGAGCACTTCGAATTAATAAGCCGAAAAACTGTATGGTGTTTTTCACTTTGCCAGAACCGAGCTTTGTTGCACAAGGTAACACAGCGGTGTACACGGCTGCAAGACACGTTCTGCAAAGTCGGCAGCAGCTTTCAGACTACTTCGGGGGCTTCCGCTGCGACCAAGGTACCAGCCGGAGTCGGTGGGTGGTGGGTAAACAACCCTCCGCTCGCCAGTCAGGGGAAAGTAGGAGAGCTTTCCTTCTAATTTTCCCGAGGGACCTGGATTCCAGTGATAAAAAAGCTCCAGAAAAGGATTATTATTAATGGGAGCCGTAAGAAAAGTGCGGTTCACCAGTGTGAATTTTGGTCGTTACATCAATTAGAAAACCCTATCCTGGGTGCGGGTATGAAACAAAACAAACTCTGTGAATATTACTTTTGATGGAACAAATACTACCAAATGGAATTCGGAGGGTTCACCACCCCAACCAACGCCTAGGCATTTCTTACGACTAAACGGCAAAAGGTCTGCGAACGTCTCCATTCGTCTTCTTGACTTGTATTACAAAGAAAATATCTAAACTCCTACATTTTTCTAGCTCTAATGGACAACAGCTACCGATTTATTAGTCAGAAATTCTTAAAAAAAAAATAGAGACCACACTAATTCTTACTTACAGTCAGGACAAAAGAGAGAGAGTGACTTAATCTTTTCCATTTAAAAATTAATAATAGCAAAGTATGTTGCATGTTAGTAATATTTTTTAACTATAGCTAAGGGTGCAAACTTTTATTCAGATTTCGTTTTGAGTTCTTTCGACGCTCCACGGTTTTTATAAAAAATTTCAAAAATAGTCAAGATATCCATATTCTCAATTTTTATTCTATTGAGTTGAAATTTGAGTTCTAAACATATAACTTACTCTAATATATGTGTATAGTTTTTATCATGATGATATTTTATTGAATAACTTATTCATAGGCGTCCAAAATGACGAGAAATTTGCATTGCCTTTAATTGCAGAAAATTTTAAATTCCCAAAATATCATAATTGAAGACATATGCAATTTCTAGAGGGGCAATTCTCGGCAAATAAGTCAGGAAAGAGAACAAATTTATTTTTAAGCAATAATAGTGTGGGAATTCCGCGGTATGTAAAATACTGAGATCAAAATTTTAACTAGGAAAGTACGAATTTATTTCGTGATTACTTTTGCACGCTTATCCACGCTTATCCAATTAAACATTCTGAAATTCTCTGGAAAAGCCAAATAAGATATTTTCGTTCTTCCGGAAATAAGTATGATAGTTCACGGTGTTCCCTTGGTGAACAATACCTATACTATTAACATATCTGAGTCAGTTTGTATTTATTCTAAATATAGGTTACATAATATAAGGCCGAAAAATATTTATATAAGCCGCCCTTTTTTAAAATAACACTAGCGCTTGATTTTGTTGAAAAATATAAATTTATATTTTGTAGCTTAATTCCAAAAGTTGCAGGAATTGTAGCCATTAGTAATTTTAATTGATTTGAACCATAAAAAGATACAGAAAAGAAATTATATTGCTTAATAAATGCAGAGTGTAGAACAAATTGCAAACTTATATTTAATTAGGTACTAGCAGCTAGTAGTACCCATATATGTATTTGCAAAGGGAATTAAAATTTGTGTGAACCTGTCTGTTAAACTGAAACAATTTAATTCTATACAAATAGTATTATAATAAAACCAGCTGTTAAACTCAAGGCAATTTAATTCCACACAAATAATTTCATAACTAAAGTCATTGCTAAGTAACACATACCGCAAACTATACAAAATATCAGTAATAAATAACACAAAGGGGTTTTGTTTAAAATACATCACAAATTTTCATAAGCAATTATAATAAAATTAGTATAGTTGGAACAAGCCGAATATTCTCTATGAGATAGAATTATGGACGTCCCAATTTACAGTCATAAACTCTAGCATAACTTTCGGTATACATAAGCTTGCAGTAGGCAGCATTATTATCGAACGACATTTCTGGAACCTTAAATTCTGGGTTAATCGCTACTTTGAGTGTATAATCACCGAAAATCATTTCAGTTATATCTACCCACTGACAGTCAATGTTATAGCGATAAATATCAGAGCAATTCACGGAGATGCCTAAAATAATGTAAAATAAGTAGATAGTTCGTGTTTTTTTTAAATAAAACTAGCCTTGATCTCCATAATTAGCGCAAGCGTATTTTGGTTCAACACCAGGCAAACACTGGTTGTCTTCCAGACAAAACGATGCCTTGTGTCCTTCAGCCACTTTGTTATTACTTTCGTCATATATGTCGAAAACAGCAAAAACTTCCATGCTATGGTAATGCCTTAAAAATATATATATATATAATAAATTAATCGGCTAATATTAACTATAGTCAAAGCCTACATATGACACATGTGCCACTCCCATAAGTGCTTAGGAATGGACGGCCGAAAATCAGCATTTCCAGAATTTATGACACGGGCAGTAAATTTTAACAGTCTTCTAGTTTCAAGATGCCAAGCAGGATTGTCTTTTTGAATCTCATAAGCCTCAGATGCTACACAGTTTTCTTCCATGGCGCACTGCAGAAAGAACATAGGCTTGTCTTCGAGATGTGCGGTCATTTCTAGCTCTTGGTGGTCGAACACCAGGTCCGATAAGTATTTGGTGCAAGAAACAGCAGCAACATGATTTCTATGACCGTGACAATGCGAGTGTTTCTCGTGATCGTGATGCATACACTGCGCCAGGGATGTTTCATTCCCATAGCACTCAGTTCCACTTAATATTATCTTTGAAATATTGGATCCCCCAAAATAATCGGTTTGGTAGGCATCAATTGCAAACCCTAAGTCTAACTGGCGGCAGACAACGTTTGCTTCGAGGAGGGACCAACCATCACCGCAAAGTGTTCCCCAGGGACCCTTGTTGAATCGCACCTACAATGGAATTTCATTAATAACCAAACTTCAATAGTTCTATTAAAAAAAATTCAAGTACCTCTACCCTCCCCTCGGTATCTAGGCGTCCTCCAACTAACCGAATTTGCATACTATACTTATGAGAAATTTTATACTTGGGTTTTTTTAAAACCTTTGGTTTAACACGTTTTGGTTTCGGATTAATACAAACGACTCCAGCTGCTTCGGATGATTCGCAATCACTATTGGCCCATCCGTCGAAACGGCAATGAACAAGCTCCTTTTCTTTTCCATTACAATAAACATTGTCCATCCAAAATTTTCCTAAAAATATAAATACATAATTACATATATACCTACCTAAAAACATATATGTATGTAGTAGATATAAATTAGATACTTACTTCTGGCTGGACCAAATTTCGAACTATGAGTAACCTTTTTTAGACCTTCGAATCCTAACTGCCTGCAAACGATCTCACCTTCGGTGTTATCCCATTCATCGTCACAAACAGCTCCCCATTTTTCGTCATGAAGAATTTCCACATTTCCTAGAGAAAACGTTTTAAAAAGGAAATTTTATAAATTAAGGGATAAGAAAATTGACAAAGGAAAACATCATTAATGAGGCCACTTTTTTAAACATATCATTTGAACAACTTCTCTAGCCACTTTAGAAAAAGAATGTAAAAAGACATTCTTCTTCTTGCATTATTGCATTACGCAATTCTAAAAGGAATTTTGTACATTTTTTTTAAACATCTTCCATAACATGTGCACTCTATTTCTTAAAACTAACGAAACATAACTTAATGGTTTTGTGGTTTTCCCCAAAGTTTGTGAAGTTGATGTCACCTCAAAAAAGTTCTTCAAATACCATATTTTTGCTAAAAGTTACTAAACTTCGCCAAATTGATCTAAAAAAATCACTTTCAACCACTTTTTAAATTTGGTTAATTACATGTTTAACTGTGAGATTAGCGAATTATATTTATGGAAGCATTGATAATTCAAAGAATTACATAATGTGAACAGAAAAATAAATATTTATAGTTTCAACATTCGCCTACTCCTAATTCATAAACTAATACGCAACATAAACTTGATTATGCGAAGAAATCAGAAATAAAATCAGTAATAAGCAAAATGAGGTATGAAACTAAATTTTACCCTATTAAGTCTATCAAAAATTATTTGGGCCTGTTCACTTCCCAAAATGGATTCGGTTCTTAGAGTCTATAGTCGTTAGTAATTCACAAAGTAACAGAATTTTCACTTCCATGTGTATACACTTTTAACGCCGATTTGCACAAATATTTTGAGTATTGATGATTAATTTGAATTTATGAAAAAAGCAAAATTTCTATTAAAAATTGTCCATTGTAGACTACAGAGATGTTCGAAAATTTTCAATTCAATTTTTTTCTAAAGTTCTACATATATCGATTAAAATAAATGTTTAAAATTGTGGACATGGAAGAAGCAATTAAATTCACCTTCATACTCGTTATCACCACCAACCAGCCTTATAGCACCTTCCTCCTTTTTTAGCGTCTTAATATACTTTTTAACTAATTGTTCTCGTTCATTTCTCGCTTCCTCCAAAGATCTATGAACACATGTCGCGATCGTAAAACAAATTAAAATCACTAAGCACTTAAACATTAGATTCGCCCCCATTTCGTTAATATTAATTATCTGCCTCACACGAAGTGGGTCACTAACTAATTGCAGAATGTTAAAAGGTTCGCACAATCGAGTCGAGGTGGTCTTCGATTCTGGCACCAATCAATTCGAAATCGCGTATGCGCCCGCTACTCGGACCTGGAGTCTGAAGATCTGCTCGGTAGAATAATTGAAACATAGATTTATAGTACAAATGCATATAAGGAAGTCAAGAGAGGCGTGTCCTGACATCATCGTCGCCGGTTCTCACATATGTGCCGTCACGTCTTTATTACTATCGCCTTTAGCGCAACGATTTGCCTAATTTGTTTGTGAGACACTTTTGTCACCAAGGCAATGGATAATTTATTGCGGCTCAGGCCCCATTATATAGATGTTTACAGACAGCTAACCGATTACAATTTCATTGAACACACATCTTCCAGCAGCGAAAAAGACGGCCGAATGAATGTCTTCAATATGCGGGGAAAGCTGATCGTGCTGACCGCTTGATATCAAAAGATCAGTTTTATGGGTTTGCCATCTGTTAAGTCAATATCCCTCTGGGACAGGGGTTTACGTAATAAAATTTATTAACATTTATCCAGATTCCAGCCTCAAGGGTGTCAAGTGATAGCCGCAGACTATCACGACTTTTTCAGACTGCAAAATATGTATCTACAGAATAATTTTTATTAGTTATCCAACAGAGATATCACCCAATGTCTCAAATAACATTTGCAATGATCGTTAGAGCCACCTCAACAGTCGCCAAAGATAATTTGTTTTAGTCATTGCGATGCAATCGTAAATCTTGAATCTGAGTCATATTCAAGGGCGGACAAGCCAACTACAAGATCAAGACCACGCGCCGCATTTAACGCTCAAGACGGTTTGATTTGGGTATCTTTTAAGACTCACTGACTGCAACTCTAAGTCTGTGTCCGCGAATGATTTAATTTTGTTGTGAAGGCGTCTGTTCTTGTGTATAAAAAGCCATAAATTGTATGAAACAATTTTCGAGCATGACGATTACTTCAATAAATATCTTAAGACGCCTTTTAAAAATTCCCGAAATTAAGTAATCGGATAATGCAACAACCTTCTATTTGCTTCTAAGCCTGAAAACTTTTAGTTATTTAAGACCCTGCATTTTTTATTAAATATTTTACCAAAGGAAGTACAGAATAAGTGTATACTATTTAATTAAAATAATATAATAAAATGTCTGTCTACCTTTAATGAATAAACGTGAAAACGGTAGAATTTCCAAAGTCCCTGATTAATCATAATGATTAAATTTTTTAACTGTTTATATGACGTATGATAGACGATAGCAATGCTAAATTATGTCGACGAGCATCGATACACTAAAAATAAAAATGCCAAAACAATGGGATAAGTTTAACTTACCATTTAAATGCATGCTTTTCGCTTGCATTTCGAGTAAAATTAAATGAAGTATTGGAATATGTTTTTCGCACAAATCCCAAGATTTTCAATTTTGTTTTCGATTTCAAAAAGTTATGCGCTGTATAGTTAATTAAATTCTCAATTAGGACATAAAAAAGGTTAATAAAATATTACAAAAGTGTGACTTTACTAAGAATTATTATTTCTGTTATATTTTCGTTCGTTTACATTCTTCTACAAAAATGTGCTTATTGATAAACGTTTAAATCACAAAAGAAATTTATTACTATTAATTTTTTAAAAAAAACGTAATTGTGCTACCTTGATCAGTTTATTTGATCTGCACTTATTTCTACAGTTGTTTTTCTTTAATAAATTAATTTGTCGGCAAACTGTGAGCTGTCTGATTCGACTTACGTAAGAGATCCTTGATGATGAATACTTATTAAAAACTGTTCGATACATAATATTTTTAAAATACGTACAGCAGTGTCCACTGATATTAAAAATAAAAACCTTTATGGCAGTAGAAAAACTCATTTGAAAGATTTATTCATTTTATTTTACTTATTTAAAGTGGGTAAGTATTTTATCAAAATCGATTCAGTTTTCTTCATAGTAAATGTAAGCAAACTGTGTGTTCCCAAGCAAGGAAAATAGAAACAAGAAAATTTAAAGTACGTATATTTGGTACTCTACGTAAATTACTAAGATATTTAACATTCATGCAGGAATCGTTGGCAAGGTAGTGAACTAAAATTTGCTACGTCTTTTTTTTAAACCGTGGACTACTGAGAAGAGAAATTGATGTTGCTCATTCTGCTTAGCCGATATTTTAAATGTTTTACAATGAACGCTATTACTATTTTATTTATTTTTTGTGCATTGCAGTCAATCGAATAAAAAAAAATATATGTTTAAAACTAGCTTCTCGCTTTGCTCTGAACCATTTTGATTATCCTTGCTTTGTGTAATAAATGAATACATTACCAGCGTATATTTGAAAAATGCTTTGTGGTGGCTTTTTCTTAGAAAATTGTACCTTACATACAAACGATTCTTCAAAATTTTCATTTATAACGTATAGCTTTTAAGCTATCTAAAAATAATAACAAAAACGAAAAAGGTTCTGAGAGCAAAAAAACATCCTAATTGTAACACGCCTGCAGATTCCATTCTTTCATCTCCACTTTATACTTATAAAAAATGTATTTTCAAAACATTTCATCAAAAATATGGAAATATTTTTACAACCGAATGTGCGCTATATATTTGAAGCTTATAAGTTATGAATTGAGATAGATTGAAGTTATAAATAAATTATATTCATAATTGGCACGGAAATATTCGTGAATTTTTTGGTTCATTTACTTAGCAGTTATTACTAGTCTAAATATCGCTTGGTAAAAAAAATCTCGTTTGATTTCATTCTTACAATTTTCACCAAAGGTTCAAACAGCTTTTTGCTTGGTTGTTTTTAATTTTTTGGAATACCTTTGAAAAAAATACCTAAAGAAATAATTAATGCTTTAACAAGCAGTGAGATTTCTTTATCCATTTGGAAAACATTTATTTTTTTCGTCTATATTTTTAAAAATGTCTAAACTACCATTCTGCTTAGTTGGAAGAAAACTGACTTATTTATTAGTACAATGAAAAATCGTTAAGTATCATTCGTTCGCAGCTATATCTCTCAGTTGAGATTTATTAAAACCATGACATTTGTATTAAGTAGGGTATTAGATAATTTTAAACTCTGAAGCTGAAAAGTGTATTCAAACAAGTTATAGACGTTTAGAGAAACAAAAAACAAAGCGAAAATACAGGGGGAATTGTATGTAGTGCACTATTTTGTCAATGCATTACCACTCCACTATCATTGAATTGTTAATTGGTAGAGCGAAACGAAAATCATTAAATGGTCAAATTCACTATCATAAAATCGGTTAGTAATAAAAATAAATGTAGTAAATTGCCACTATTAGCGACAGTACAACAAGTTATTATAGTGAAATTCACTACCACTAAATCACTTAATGATAGTGTACTATGTACAATTCTAATTTCAATTAATTCATAACCCCTAAATAATAATTCCCTTTTTCACTCCCTGATGCAGGCTGATTTAACACTCCGAGAACTTACATGAGTTAATTAATTCAGCAGCGTTTTTTTTTTAAATTGAAGGCAAGAAATTAAGAAAATAAAAACTACGACAGAGGGATACAAGAAGTATGGAATCCTAGCAGAGAGTGAAGAATGAGATCTCTTTTATTCAACATTGCTGAAGATATCTGAAACAAGAGAAACGTTCCTTGAGCACTTAAAATAAGATGACAACTAGAATTAGATTCCCAAAGACTGTGGTAAGCTACATACGCAGTTGTTTTGTTCTACAAAAATTGTCTCTACAAATAAAACAGACAATATTAATATTACCACCATACTTTATACATTGAATATTTAAATTAACACTTTTCAGGTAAATGTTACTCGTTGATATCTTACTTTCTTGTACAACAGTGTTGCAGCAAATCTTAAATTCTTTACATAATAGGCTATATTATCTGTTCAGTTCCCAAATAAAAATACTAAAATGAAATAATTAAATTTTGTGTCAGATGTAACTTATGTCTCGGGATTCAGAACCTCAAAAACATTTACGTTTATTATGCGATTTTTTTCCAAAATTTGTAATACTTACAATACCGTTTTGGAATTCATGAAGAAAACATTAAAACGTGAAACTCGCCAATAATATTAAATATTTCTTCTCCATAAATTACATTCTCAAAATTGTGTTTATTTAACACATTTTTTTAACGCGTTTCTTCTCTTATTGTGTATATGTGCAATAATTATCCGTTTTGTATTTATTATTTTCTTATTATCAGACAAGGTTTGGTTGTGTATGATTATTAAAACTTTTATTGATTGAACGTATATTAACGAAATTAGGAACGACAACTATTTGCAAATCAAATTTTATTTACAAATCATTTCCAGAAATACTTAAGTTGAAGACAGCCACAGCAAGTAATTTTATTTGTGCTTTTCTTTTGTAAATTATCTTAGATTAAAATGCAGTTTTCGCGGCAGATCAGCCATAAATATAATCAGCAGAAGATAGCAACAACAACACCTCGTTTCAAAGCATTGCTGATTAGTTGAACAATTTAACGTATTTGTACTGAATTTAATATTAATAGATCTTATTCAAAAGTAAGAAAACATATATGTATGCACATTTTATATCCTGTAGGAGGGTCATTATTATTATTGCCCATCTTTCAGTCTTGTATTATTAAGATAATACTGTCAAAGCCTGGGATTTCGAAATATATATGCGGCATCAAACAGCTCACGAATAAATTCAAATTTAAAGCTTGCACCTTCGATCAAAGCAAGGATTTATAAAATTTGTAAATGAGTGATAACTAAATGCAATTGAATCCTTTAGATTTCCATAAAATCACACATAGTTACGCAGCAGGAGTATTTAAGTGTAAAACTGCGGAATGAATATTCGTTTATTTTGTGCGCAGCCAACTATTTATATTACAAACATTAAGTAAACTGGATATTATTCATCCAACAAGTTAAATTTAAACAAGGAAATTCATCCACTTGTTATCAATACTTTTCGTTTATCCTTGATTTGAGCCGAAGATAATAAAGAGTTCATGTATAAAAAAGGTATATACTAAATGAGTTTTGTTACAAATTTTAAAACTGAAACCTTTTCCAAGATTGTCTGCATAAAATCGCCTTAGAGGTAAAGAAAATCAAGGAATACAATGATGTAAGAAAAGTTGTGCGAACATTTTTAATCCACTTTCACTCGACAGAATGATAAAATATTTTAAGGGATTTAAATACGCGTTATTCCAAACCTTTGGAATAAACTAGAATTCCTAAAATAGAAGTACATTTAGTACGTCCGTAATTATATCGCGCCGAGCTCGCGTCGGCAGTGCCTGACATGACTAATGCTTTGTGTTGTAGTTAAGTCTTATGTTTGCTCTTTTGTTGTTAATTAAATAGTTATGTTTCTAAAATTACAAAATAATTTATTTTAATTAAATCTATCAGCTTTCTGCTGGCGTTGAGGGAACACTGTGACTAGTTAATAAATGTTCAGGAATGGGTATGGGCCTCGTCCTTGCCGGCTGCTTCTTCTAAAGGAAAACACATAAATCCTACAGATGAATTTGAAACTAAATTTGTATTAAATTTCATTGTAAAGTTACCTTCCGTCTAAATGGAAAACAACCAGGTTTTTCCACAACAGGGGTTGCATTGATAAGTAGATCGGGTGTAGGGCAGTCATCTGGACCAAACACATTAAGCTCTCGAAAGCACTCAGTTTCAATCATTTCATTCTGCCACGATATCGAAACAGAGCCCGTATTAAACTTTGAGTAAAAATTAGAATCGGAATCATCGATATTGACACCCTTAACTGTAGAAAATTGTTCAATATCTAATACATCTTTGGCATAAACCGCGTGAGGCTAAATTATAAATCATTATTTTGGGAAATTCACTGATAACATTTTTCTTACATCCGGGACAAATGGGGGATCCACCATTCCAGCTTCAAGCCGCTTCCAATTGATACAATTAAAAAATGGATGTAACTTAACTTCTCGTGCTCCATAGCGGCCATTTCTGCATCCTAAACGTAATTTTACAGATTTAGCTAAAAGCTGTTGGCACAACGATTTGGCTTCATCACTAAATTTTAAAGAATACTTTTCTAGGTCCTCCTGAAATTCATAAAAGTACCAATAATAGTCTGAATTATAAACTCTTCAAGAACTTTATACCTTAACACGCCTATCCACTTCTTCCCTTTTCACTTTTTCCTTTCTCATACGGAATGGAGCTTGGCCCTCAATCATCTCATACAGTAGACATCCAAAACTAAACCAGTCTGGAGAAAATGAGTATTTTTCGTTATCGATTACCTCCGGAGCCATATATCCTATAAAGAAATACGATTCAGCAATTCAAATGGTAAGAAAAATAATTTCGAAGCTTACCAACGGTTCCGACACGTCCCCTTACCATTTCACCCTCTGGAATTTCCACAGCTAAACCTAAATCCGATATCCGCACATGCCCATGGTCATCAAGTAGAATATTTTCTGGTTTACAATCCCTGTACACAATGCCCTGCTGATGTAAATGCTCCAGTCCACACACAACTTCAGCCGCATAAAATCTTGCTCTGACCAATTCGAATCCTGGTTCACCACCCATGTTATATATGTGGAACTTCAAATCACCACCTATTAGGGAATTATGCATTGAAGAATGTATTGACCATCTCTTAACATCCGTACCATTCATTATTGTGAGAACCAGACATAAGGCGTCCTTCGTCTCATATGCATATGCTAAATTTACCACAAAACGAGAGTTGATTTTCTGTAAAATTTGCTTCTCAATAAGAACCATAGACTCTCCCTTCCTCTTTTTTATTCGCTTTTTTTCCAACTTCTTGCATGCATACATTTTTCCTGTTGCACGTACCTAGAATAATTTTTTTTTTTTTTATAAATACCACAGAATTTTAAAGTGAATATTCTCCTATACCTGACATGCACACACTTCACCAAAGCCGCCTTTGCCTAGAACACGATACATTCTAAACGTTTTATATGTAATTGGTTGTGCTTCAAGCCATTTCCACTGTAAATATCTAAAAAATAATAATAATTGATTATTGTAACGTAAGTACCATTACTTCCTCTAAGTATAATAACTAATAATAGGCTCAGAATTAAGTGCTCTAAAGTGAATTTGATAGAATCTTAATTATATGTTTTTATTTTTAGTCCTTCGTACCAAATTTGGGAATACTTTTCTTATATTTCTGTCCGTTTCCCACCCACATCTTATTTTGTTATAACCCATGCGACATGGAAACCGTAGTAGTTAGTTATTCTTAGTATTGACTCAAATGTAGATGTAATAAATAAAAAATTATTAATAGTTCTTTAAAATCAATATATTCTTCATAAATAAGAGTATCTGATTGGATAAAAATTTCTCAGATATTGAAACTGAAATTTTCCAGCTTTCTAGACTAAATAGAGGGTTTCCAATTTATTATTCCCTTCACCCCGATCGAACGAACGTTACATTTGTATTTTGCAAATTATGCGCGAAAAAATTTATTACTAATATATTAAATGACCCTAGCTGGCTTTTACACGTATTACTTATCACAAATTTATTTAAAGATCCGATAGCACACTAAACGGATATATATAGTTTATTTTTTCAACAATTTATAAGTATTTCCGAACAAAAACTGAAAGCAATAATTATGACTTATAAAATCAAAAACATTCATATAACATGTTACTAACAATTTCTTCATCAATATATTCAAATTGTTTGCGAAAGCTTTACTTTGTGACGCAAATCATTAAAAAGAATTCACGCATATTTTATCCCCATTAGACGAATCATTGATTTCATAATTTTTATGGCGTCTATAAAGCTCTATAAATGCCTTATTTGAATTTTAATATATGCTAAGAATATTTTCAGGATGTTATTTATTTGAAGCGGACATATGTAAATGCAACTGATGTACGATTGCGGTTGTTTTTTACTAGGAGTTTTTTTTTCAAATTCACAATAATTAATAATATATAATATATGAAAAATTTTATAACGAACTTGTTAAACAATTATTTAATTTAAAAAATTATTACAATAAGACTACAATTATCAATCACCTGTGAAAATACATGGATGTCTCAAATTCTCTAAATGGTTCACCAGCCAGAAATGATTTCACCGCAATCATGCAAGCCTCAAACAACTCTTTGCTACCAACTGAAATGAAGGATTACTTGATAAGCTCGAGCACATGACCATTAATTTATTACATATGTAATAGGATATGTGAGATTATTGTTCGTAAGGTATACATACTCGTTATTTTATCTCGAACCTTCGCGATAAGGTCATCATTTAATACATCGAGAACTAATTCGTTGCCATTGCTTAATGTGTGTGCAGCTTTTGTCTTAGCTTCTTTAGTTGTGTCGTCGTTAATCTCGATGCAATTTCCCCCGACGACAACATTACTTCCGTCATCTCCTCCACCCTTATCCTTCCCATGGTCCTCATCCTGATTAATGTCGTTCCCATTATCGAGAGTAGCAATATTATCTAGCTTGTGATTATCACTTTCAGGCTCGTCGTCGTTTGTGTTAATATTGAGAAATCTCCTACCAATTTCCTTTCCTATTGTAAGGCGGTTCTCGTCGTACTCAACTTCATATCTGTAAGATGCAAGATTATTTTGAGGCACATTAGGTAGTAGCACATAATTACCTTTGAACTTGATCTAGGAACGAAATATATCTATAGTAAATAGGCCTTTTGCTTTCACAAAACTGTCTGAATAGTATTCGGCCAATAGGTTGTTGATCTACCACATAACCATAGCTTACATCTGTGAATATTGGACGAAAAGAAATCAATCAAAACTTATTATTAAAAATTATATTAAAATTAAATTTAGGGATATTCTAAATAATTCCGAAGCCTTGCAATAATACACAAATATTTACATGCATACGAAAGAACAATTACGTAATTCATATCCAAGTAGTACTTCTTTATGAATAATTTGTTTATTTTAATCATGCTTTTTTCAAAAACAATTATTTCGAGAGGGATTATGTAACTTGGCAGGAATCAGTAGGCATTTTTAACTGTTTGGAAAAAAAGCTTCTTCCTATTTTGCTTAGAATCTGTGAAAACAATAAATAATACAAAATATTACATTATACATACTATGTATAAGAATCTTTAAAATACGGGGTGAATGACAACAGCAAATGTGTAAACTGAATTATACAGGGTGTTATTTAGTGGGTATGCCAAAATAAGTGGACTGAAAGATCTAACCTAGATAAACAAAAAATTGTATGGCAGAGGGGAGGGGTTGACATGCTCCGGTTTTTAATTAAACAAAAAGCATTTTGAGGTTAATTTTAGTTTAATTTCTTTAAAATTCGATTTTTTTAATTCACCAGAAAAAGTTTTCCACGAATAAATTTCCATATTTGTTTTCTACTTGGACATGTTGTACCTTGTTGAAAAGGTTGTAAGATGGGCAATTCGATAAAATTAAAAATAAGTGCATTAATTACATGAATTTCGGGGAAAAGGTGAATTTTAGGAAAATAAAATTAATTTTTCCACTTTTGAAAGTGACTGTACCTGCCTGCAGTGGGTGGTGGTAAGGAAAGGACATTTTGATAGTCGATTTTTGACGTGAGTTGGATGTCGCTGCGTTGAGTAGGTCAAAAGATAAAAATAAAATAATAATGTGCATACCATGGAAAATCTAAAATTACGAATCACCCTGTAACTCCCAAACGGTTGACATAGCCCTCCCCCCGCCATACAATTTTTTGTTTGTGGTCAGACCTTTCATGCCACTCATTTTGGCATACGCACTAAACAACACCCTGTATAATGCTGTTAAATAAAGAATACCAACAAACATCTACATCAAGCCACCAAAGAGAAACTTTATCTATTAGCTTTTAAAACCAATATGTATTTAAGAGTCTTACCTATTTTGTCTTTGAGGAGTATACATTGAGATATGTGTGGAAATTGTAAAATTTTTCTCCATTTTTTACTTTTTCCTTTATTGCTATCAGATCCTCCTGGAAAAGAAGTAAAAATTGAGATAGTTGAACAAATTGTCTAAACAAAAATAAAAATAGATATATGATATATACATATATGTAAGTTTCTAATTTTAACCATTAAAAATGAAAAACTATATTTTTTAAGGGGCTTGTCGAAATTAGTGTAAACTTATGCACTAGAGTGATAAATTAACGCAGAAATATTAATAAATCAAAGCGGCAACCTTCATCCTTCACTGCAGATACGCATCGACATCAATTAACCTCTGCATTCTAAGTCTGAGGTAGATGAACTGCAGACTCATGAAAATCAGATAGTGCGATAAAAATGCCCAGGTGCCGAGAAGGTAGCCATTAGTAAGCTAAACATTCGTGGCACCATAAATGTAATCGATTCAGAGCTTTTCGTCGCTGACAATTAAATGCGTAGATAGACGTGGTGCACACAATTATGTCAATTTATAGATTTATCTGTGTCCAGTTTACCCATTTGATTTCTAAAGTGCTACGAGCTATTTATCTTAGAATGCGACGACAATGTTTTCAACTTGATGACATATGTTAACAAATCTAAGGTGAGTGTGCGTTTCGTAAAACGAAAATGGACACACGGTGGGCAGTATCAGGAAAAGTCCCACATCCTAAATGAACTGCGGGATTTATAGTTAATTCCTCTTTACTTAAATTGTATCCGCCAATCCGAGCCCGTTCGCCAGCACATGGAAATTGCAAATAATTTGTGGTATGAGGTGTGGGATCATGTGAAATCAAGTGTAAATGTTGTTTTAGCAAATAATTGCGCTCAAATGGCTCATGCCTTTGCTTTGCAGCCGCTTTATTCAACCAATTTCGAAATTATTCATTTGAATTTAGCATTTTGAGTTGTTTACCCACTCAGAACATTGAAGCATACAGCGTTGACTATATGACGCGTTTTAAATGAATGCTATCTGTGCTATTAATAGGAATCATATTTTAAACATTTACAAACGGACTAAAACAACACTGGACCTCACAGTTTTTATCCTTTTATCTTTTTATTATATTCCGCCCATTGGCCATAATTGCATATTTAAAATATTCAATAAAAGCTTATAAATAAATGTATTATTGTTTTTGATGTTTATTTCATTTCAATTTTATTGACAAGTTGCACCTGCCGCAAACAAAATAAAATGGTTCATTGGCGAAATAAAATTATTCAAAACGACGCTTGCATTGCTCGAACAACCAATGCTAATTTGTTTTTAAATAATCTTCATGTATAAAAAGTTATTAAAATAAATACGACTAAATTTCACATCGATAAATCAGTCACCAATGTATGGAAAAAATATAAAAGTCATTCAATCACGTTTTAATAGCTATAAAACGTTGTGATTATTTCATTGAAATAATAATTGGCTGTAAAATAAAGCCATATCATTACCTCGCGGATAAAATTTAAAAATTTGCCAACTTTTAAGAGAAACAACATTTTATATTGAAATTAAAATGCTTTATTAAAAACATTCAATAATAAACAGAAGTATAGAAAATACAGAAACATAAATATTAATAAAAATAAGCTAGGGTAGGTAATAACTTACCTTATAAGTGGTAGGTGTCATTAGTTCATTTAGTTTTTATAGCTTCATACATATTAAGGAAAATGTATTACAAAAATAGGAATTTAGCATGAAATCTGCTAGCGGCAGTTTTAAAATACGATCTTAAGCTTCATGTTTACTTTAACCAAAAGCTTTTTTTAGCTTAGAACTTAACCCTTTGGGGTTAGGTGGGTTACATTACAAATTTATTTACTTTAAACTCATATGCCTCAAAGAATTAAATAAATTTGGATTTTGCCCTGAAATTAAACTATATGTTTGGTTTGTTTGTGTTTTTCAACTCAATAACTTTTTTTTACCATAATAAAACTACTTCCCTGACAAAATACAATACAGAATTACCATGCATATAAGAGCTTAAACTCAACTCCAATAATAATTAACGAACCTCCAATTACATACGTACAAATCCATCAGTCAATATTTCCGTTGATTTATCGTTTACCTATCAATGCAATGTTTCTCATTGATTTTATCAAAGAAAAATTCCTATGAAAAAATGATTAATGGCCTGCCAATTTTCGCTGAAGGAATAAAAATCAAAGGCAGCGTAAGAACTCGATATCTCTGCTGCTTGTTTTTCATTGTCTAGGTAATTCTGCAATTTTTGGGTTTGCTACAATTTTTATGTTGTTAACTACCTTTTTATCTTAAATAGGTAACTGCGTCATTAGTTTCAGTAAGTTAAGTATCTATTAGTGTAAAAAATGTCGAGGAAAATAAATAACTTAACCTTGCTAGCTGCTATTATTTATCACCCCAATAAAAATAGCTACGCCAAGATTAGATTAACTGCATGGATCAGAGCGTCTTTCGAAGTTTAATAAATATGTGAGGGATTAAATCTTATAAAGAGATAACTGGAGATGTTAATCGTATATTAATGATATCGTATTTTTTACAAAGAATCAATGACTCGAAACTATTTTGAGGCTCATTATATATTTCAAATGTTTAAAGTAGATATTTTTATATACCTTGCATGATGTTTGCAATATTTTTTCCAGCCATATATAACTTTTAAGATCTCCTAACTAGAACCAAATGTGGGTTAAAATTACCTCAGGCAACAAATCGTTCTACATATTTTTAAAACTGTTTAAATTTTATAGAAAATGTATAGACATTATTTGGAGTATACTTAAAAATGACATATAATAATTAGTATAATATATGTATATTAACAATATACATTATATAATATAATACCATATTAATACAATATTTTAAATCAAAGCTTGGAATTGCTCAAAGGCATAATTAAAATTGAATCAAGCTGAATCAAAACCGAAATTGTTTAGTTTTATTTGTTATGTAAACAAATTGTAATATAATAGAAATGAATGAACTTCTTCTATCTGTATTTAAAAACAAAAACTTGATTGATTAGTAAATTAATTTTGCAATACGGCAGAAACGAATAAATTTATTTAAATAAGCCCTAATATATTGCTTATTTAGTTAGGCCGTTGACCACCATGAGAGACACTCGGTCAAGCATATTTGAAGAAGTTAATTTACGTATACTAAATATGTCATAGAAACTAATTATCAAACTAACTTTAGATAATTATTTCGTGAATAGTAAAAAGGCCTTATTTTTAATCACATATAATGTATGTACATATAGTATATATATTAAAACATACGGAAGGCTTAGATAAAAATAACAAATTTAAATTCGACCTGAAACCTCTTTTCACACACTTCTTTTGATAGAAATGTGGAAATTCTGTGCCAATTTCTAAAGAAGAAAAGTGTGACAACACATGAATAATTTATGTGCGTCAAAATAGTGCCTTTATATATATTTTTTTCTTCTGTTGCGCAAACCAATTGCAGCAATTCATCTGAAGAAAATGCGAATTAAATGCTCCTTGGAATTGAAGTGAATGATCCCACGACTCTGTGCTGATACACAGCCTACGTCGATTTACGGCCACTTTGCTTTTGACTCGTAAATTACCTCGTTGTCTGGGCTTACAGATCTAGCCGTTGTTGGTGCTAACTTTAATAACCGAGTGGACCGCACGGAATACACGCCATAAATTAGAGTTGAGGAACAGATATCAATGGAGCAAATGCCAACAGCCATTTCAACAGTGTGACACGCATTCAGGCAGGTCGAATAATAAAAAATCTGCCTCGCAGCAATCATCTTATAAATCAGTTTAGTAAACATTTAATTTATAACATTGCCACACTTATCGTGACACTAATTTTGTGATAAGTACATTCATTAAATCAATTATACTAACGTCATAAATGGAAAGTGCGCATGGAAGACGCATTAGGTGGAATTTAGTGATTAGGTTTAATTTCACCGCTGAAAACTACTCTTTAATGAAATAAAACGCCACTCCACCCTAATTTGCTTTGTTTATGCTCATGATCCAGAAGGACGCCGCCGCCGCGCCTGGGGAGAAAATACAATTATTGCATGCGATGCGAGATCGATTTATTTCAAATAACCGGAAAATTAAATGCGAATTTTCATTTGCATACAGAGCACAAATTTTAATTGCAAATATTTTCACTCTGATTTCAATGGGAGCTTTTGAATTGTACTATAAAACCCATAATGAAGTTTTAAGAAATAAATGCGAAACTTAAAGAATTATAGCTGAATTGATCTTAGAAAACAATTTTGACACAAAATATGTAAATATGTACATATTACATATATCAAATTTCATTTACAAATTCAATTAACTGCGAAAAAATAACGTGATGCGAACCTTAATCAGATAAAATACCATTCTTCGGTTATCAAAATTCGTTTCAAAATAAAAACTGAAATTGATTTTTGTTTAAGCTGGGTAACGTGTGGTTGAATCTACCAACCTCCCAACATTCGCCTCAAAAGTACAGAAAAATCAATCAAATATATCGAGACAAAAAATCAAATATATTGGGCGTGATTAATGGACGAACGGATGTCCATTTAATCAAATAAAATAAAATAACGACACTTTTTTTAAACGACTTTATTTTATACTATCTTCGTCAGCGAGATCACAATTAGGCTGAATATTCCTTTTTATAAATAATTTTAATACAGTCACCGCGGATAAATTCAATTAAATTCATTGCACATCCGATAGATAGTGGGTTTAAGTGCTTTTCGAACATATATGTAACTAAATTACTTAATTACCGCATCTTCACGGTATTTTTCTTTTTAATTCACCAGAAAATTACTCCCTTAAAAGTGCACTTTGCTTTGATTATGATCAAACGCATGTACAGTACTTATCGTATATTGCATTATACATACATACATATTGTTAAATTAGAGATTGTTTATCAAAAAAAAGTATTAATTTTTCTCCGATTATTTTTTTCAAAACAGTACAGGCAGCGAAGATACTATTTACGAGTTTTTGATGATAGAAAAAAATATTAGTTAGATAAATATTGTTTCCAAAAATTGAAATGTTATTTAATATATGTACATACAGTATATGCATATAATCAGTAGTATAGCCCGGACCCGGAATATTGAAATTAAAAATATCCATCGAATCGAAGTGCTTAGTTCTTCCTTTAAGACTCCCACATCGTGGTGACAAGTCCCATATCAAATTACCCATTCTCCTCTGAGCTTATTAAGCTAATTTCTCATCATCAACAATCAAATAAATCTAGAAAAATCAAAAAACCCCAAATTAACTTCTAACACAAGATGGATGAAGTGCAAAATAATACAGCAAGGAAGTATGGCATGAAATTGTTTGTCTACTAAAACTATTATCCTTGAGAATCCTTGAAATTCGCGCTAAATATACAATCCGTACATTAATTTACAGTTTCCGTGACACACACGATGTGACACGGTTCCAGTTATGACATAATCACGGATACGGTTTTCGTGTTTGAGCCTTTCGACGGATGAAGGATTAAAGGGAAAGTCGTTCGTTTGCGGATATACTTTGCCACGACAGGCGCTCGTTCGCGTGAATAAGACATAAATAGATATAAGTTTGAAACCGACAGTGGTTAATGTGGTGTGAATGACATGAACCCACTTTAGCTAAAGACCCAAATCAATTTCGGTTACTCAACGAACTTTGCAAAATTCTATGCTGAATTTTTTATTCAGTTTTGGCTTTCCTTTAAGACTGACATAAAAAGGAAAAGGGTAGCACAGCACCGTAAGGGGTCTATTTTAATAGATTCTTCGTTAGGACTCGCCCATATAACTTTAAGAATTTTAAAGCTATCAAAATATCGGATTCCAGTTTAGAAACGAATCTTTCATTAACATTTTAATAGCAAAAAGCATCAGAACTTCTGCGCATAGGCGAAAATCCACAGCAGAACAAAAACATCAAATCCATTTTCATCTGCTGTGCGATTTGCCTTCATTCCTCTTATTAAATAACATTGCAAAATGTTGCATTAATCAGCTCCTGTATAGGCAATATAATATTTAAGCATCCTTAAGAAACTCGGAAAATGTCTCAGGAACTGCGAAAAATTGATATGCAACAGAGTCGTCAGATTGCGCCCAAGCGCTGAAAGAATTCCAATATACCACCGCAGTGGAGCGAGTCAATTATAAAATTTGAACCATTGCCAGAAAGCATCCAGTTGTATTGCTGAAATTAAAACATATAATTCTTTCCCATGCTGTGTTAAAATTATGCGAGCGAATTTTATAGGAAGCATATTCAGCCGCCGATTCTTGATTTAATTGATTTGCATTTATTGGTACAAGGAGGGGAAGTTTTAATAAACACCTCCGCTAAGAATATATTTTCGTTTTTAGTTTTACGCGCTTGGCCATTCGATTGATACCCCAACCGTAATAAGATTATTTCGAATCATGACCAATTAATAATTTTCTTGCTGTGACATTTAATGGTTCTTGGTTCTTTCGATTATTTTCGAATTTTTCGAAAAAAAACATGCCATATGTAGTGGGACTGTTTATTAATAATTGTATGCTTAATGGCATATTATTAAATTTGAAATGTACTTTTAATAAATAAAATCATAACTAATCCGATAGAGCCATTTTTGGGTAAATTAATATTATTCTAAGTATGTAAACTTTAGAATTTTTAGTTTTCAGGATGTCAGTTACCTGGTTGAAAAAGAAGACTGAAAAGGAAAAAATAAACTGAAAATTGAATTTAGGGTATACAATCTGAAATAAAGCAGAAATAATTATTTGCACTGAAAACTGACTGAATAATTTGCATCGAGGAAGTGAAAACAGAATTTAGACGGAAATGAGGCGGAAGTATTTTACAGCCGGAAAAGAGACTGAAAACAATGACGCTGAAACTAGCAGCCACACCGAGCAACCGAAGCGCGAAACCAGCCTCATCAATCGAAATAGAGCTAACTGTTATAAAAATGGTCTTAATGTCGTAAAACTTTAAGAAAAGGATTATTTCGGTAGTGGAAAAGATCTAGTTAAAGAAAATATAATTAATTATTTATTGTTTTGTCGGCAAAAGAAATGACGAATAAAAATTGAAAAATGTTTGAAAACCAAAGTATAATTCTAAAATTTGGTCTGAAGCATCATTTGTTTATTGCTAGTGCAATTAGCAAATAATTGTGAAGGAGCTAGTTTTTTTTATTTTAACCCTTAACTACCACACCAAGGTACCAGACCATTTATGATTTTTTTTAGCAAAAACAGTAATTTTTGTGATTTTTCCGACAATTTTTAAGTTTTTACTCTTATTCAGTATTACATTTTTCCAAAAACTCTTATCTACTTATAGAGCACTGTTTGAAGAATGCTTGGCAAGATTTCAAAGTAAAATAATCAATAGCTTACTCATAGTAAACATTTATAGCTGGGGTACTAGACGACCCCAGTGTGGCAGCTATGTGACTCTGGCAGAGGTGTGGCAGCTAAGGATTAAAAGGGGAAGGGAACAAAATATTTTTTATTTTATTTTTAAAAACAATTTCCAAATTTATTTGCTCATTGTATCAGCAACAAACAAATGATGTTTCAGAATTCGAGTGCTTGGTGTGGCTGCTAGTTTCAGCGTCATCTGAAAGCAGACTGAAATTATCATATTAGAATAGCAGCGTTGGGAAACAGACTTAAATAGCAATTACCTTTGATGAGTACCAGTAAGAAATTGAAAAGAATTTTATCGCTATATTTGAAATTATTTCTTTAAAAAACTTTCAACCACAACTGAATGGCAAAATATAATAGTTGATCGATTAATGATTATACTGATAATATAATATCAAATACTATTTGAAGCTAATTACATAACTCATTGGCACCATAAAACAACATGAGTTTAATGGTTAAAAAAAACATTATATATTATTGCATAAAAATCTTAAGTGTTTTTCATCGCCTAGATTAATTCAAGAACTATTCGAATTACATTTCAATAAACAACTGTAAATCGTTCTCAGCATAAACATAACAAGAGAAAATCTATTTTAATCCATAAAACATTTTCATTACTTTTTTGGAGTGAAATCAAACGAGACACGCAACGCACTCATCCAAAAAGAACGTCTCCCCTGGGCACCGCGGTTACGCTTGGCGGTTCTAAATTTGAAACGATTACAAATTCAGGTCAGCGCGGCATTATTATCTTTCCGATAAGGTATCAATAACAAGTCACAAAATGACACAATTGCGCCAAAAAAGGCAGGCCCGGCTTATTAATTACGAATTCCGAATTTCGTCCAAAACAGCGTAAAACCGATCGACCGACTGGCGCCAGAGAAAAAAAAATAAAATTATATAACTAATATCAATTGTAATCGTATACATGAGCGATCAGCAACAGTGCTCAAAATGACTACTTAAGACTGTGATGTGATTGAAATCAAGAGCAGAACGCAGAGACGAAAATTGACTGTGTACCTCCGAGGAAGAAAAGAAAACAATCAAAACATATGTAATAAAAATCGTGTTTAAATGACGTCAAACGCTTGAATTTGAAAAATTTCTATAGTGTCATTGATTCGACTACATCTGCTTTGATTAGTTATTAAGGCTATTTTGATTCCCGAAAGAAGGTTCACTACATGGCAGCAATTTCCACCATTAATCGTAAACCAGAATTTGAACATCTTGACAGGCTATACGAAAATTTACTTGCTTGATACATTAATTAATTCTACTGTTTACAAAACTTGAAATAAAAAACTTTTGGCACCTGTATTAACGTCTTCATTTGATATTTTAAAACATCAAGCAAATAAGCGCCAAAAGTTTGCTGTTTCATCCAGTCACCGCTTAATTATTACAAAATAAAACGCCAAGGCAATGGAGCTATGTTTTTTGGGCGCTTTTTAAACAGACGCCCGTCTTTTACGCACGGTATGGAGCCAAAATAATATAATACCTACTGGAGACCAAACGCTCAAATTTATTCAAATAGGGTAAATTGTGCAGAATTTCAGTGTGCGTCATTGTCTTGCGTCAAGAGTTCGATTATCTTTTGTTGCGGCCATCTATATTTCTACATTTGGATGACATGAAATTTAAAACTGTTTCATGCATAAAACACACGACACGAACAAATAATATGGAAGCCGGACAGGAATCTTGCGGCACCCTATTTACTAAAATATGAATAAAATAATTAACACAAACCATTTTAGGAAGATCTAAAAACGCAGCTTACTTTTAGCATTCTATATTTAGTAAATGTGAGTCGTAGTTACTGATCTTATTCTACAAAGATAATACGCCATCTGTTTAATTTTTTCATTGAAATGATTCTTTGTTTATATGTATTTATATTCGCATATTTTGATGTCAATAACTATTCATTCAAGTTTTACACAACGCGAATAACTTGCTTCTATTCATAGAATTAAGAATTACTATGTGATTGCTTAATTTATTTTGTTATCGAATTTATTTATTTTTACGTTTAAAAACAAACAAAGTAAAGAGTAAATATGTTTAAATAAATCATTCTACAAAATTAAAATAGATTACTAAAACAACGTGATAATATTTATAGTATTAGGTTATTTCCTACAACAGAAAAATTTAAAATCAAAACAATACACATACACTTATAAACATACGGTGTTTTTCAATTCGAATAGGAAAAAAGATCTGAGATGAAACACATTCATTTTTCTGTGTCATTAATTTAGCAAAATTTTCAACAAATCTTTCGTGAGAATGTTACAAATTACATTTGATAGAGAGCGCTTTTATTTGTGAGACGTTTTCAGTACACGCGACACGGAACGTGCTAGTTTCACAAATCAACATCATATTTGAAATGTTTGCATTAAATCACTTCTGCAAATAAAATATCATTGGATACATGAAACTCATATTTTAGTAAGTTTTAAATTTATTTTTTAAATTCGGAACAGGAAACACAGGAGACATGTCATAAACCAAAGTGCTAATTAAGATTAGCACAAATATTTTGAAATATAAAACTGATCTAATATTGTAGCTTATTGCTAAATAGGAACGTACACAAGTGTGTAGACATACAAAAACTTAGAAATACGAGCATGTACTTCTTGCAAGGAATTGAAAATAAAATAATGAATAAATCGTTCGGAAACCATCCCTCCTATAAAATGCGCAAACAATACTAAATTGTGGAACTCGTTGAAAAATCGAATGCTCATGCTAAAAAATAGGAAAACAAAATATCTGGGAACTCCCGTGTTGTTTATAACAAATTTATAAAGCACGAATTCTTCTTCGAAATTTATGATGAAATAAATTTCGAGACAGGTTTGAGCATACGACAACGAACAGACAATTACAGTTTGCTTTAGGTTTTAAATTAAGAATTCGTTTTTATGGAAAACGCTAGACGACTAGGGTTTTAGTCCAGTTTAAATTTTAAAAGTCTTTGTATTTTTATTCATATTAGTGTTACTCATTAGACAAAATGTTTAGTGTGACACAATATTTATATGCCCCTTCGGAATATATCATTTAAATTTCGAAATTCGAAAAAGTGTACATACTTAGCAATACAATAATAGTAAAAACATTAAATTACCTTCTCTAGCTTTCAGGTAGACCGTGTTGGCCACGATGTTCTCTAATTCCATTAGTTCCAGGTTGGCGGTTTTTTGTAATCTCCAGGCGACGGTCCGAAAAAAATCCTCCAATTAAGTGTAACTTAGCGCTTCTACGTGAGTTCGTTCTCCTACTGCAGCTTCGTTTTAGTTGATTAGCGACGAGCGAATTTTTATCGGTTTTATACACTTTACGGCATTGATCTTCCATTAACGACGGTATTCACCAATTCAGCTCAATATTTCTTAACGCACTTGACATTATTGTGCTCCACGGTTGCAACTAAATTGCTCCTCCAATCTTATGCTTAGCACTTGATTATTATTGCACTTTCATAAATATTGCTAAAATATACGTCATTCAGCGGTGGCAGCGAGTCTCAACGGATACGGATCCAGCCGCCTCAATTCGCACAGCTGAAAACTGCAATGAAAACAAAACGACCACGTGACATTTCGGCACTTGCTAAATGTTAACAAGTATTCGATATTTATATAAACACGTAGTTGACGCAAGCAAAACTTTGACCCAGATATAAGGCGAGATGCTAAATACCAATAAGTGTAATTGATACAAACGCTCGTCTGGAGACGGCCGTGGTAAGAACCTATTATTGCGTAATTGTACCTTCGACCCGGGATCATTCATGGAATCGCTATTGAAGCAGGCAATTTCTTGGCATGGCCATTAGCGAACACGCGGCCACCCAATTGGATATTCAAAATTGGGAGAGCTTCGCGGGTCGTGATAGCCAGCCAGATGCGAATATATTGATTGATTGGACGCTGTTCTGAGAATTTAAGACCGAAAGACGAAGCTTGCTAGGAAGGAATGCAATCCTCTGGACCAAGAGTCTCTCAGACCGCCTTTATTTACTTGAAATCGTTGGTCAGCATATTGGGGGCATCGTCTTTGCGGGTCTTTCCACACTAATCTCATCTCAAGACTACTATCCAGTCCACTCATATTGCCGACAAAGCTATCTGCATGATACTATCATGAAATTTTATGTTAATGCTGGCTGATAGTAAGGTTAATGCATTCCCGTCTTATAGAGTTACTTTATTAGAGTCCAGATAGCGTAATCTAGTTCACTTTAGACCATCAATGTTGACACACTGTAAATTGTCATCGAAAAGGGTGAAGCCTGGATTTCATCGCTTGAATGCCTCTCCACCAAATCCTAATTAAAGCATTCAGTTCATAGTTTTAGTATTACATACATACATTTGAACTACTTTGAAACAATAACAATAATTAAAATTGCTTCACTAAAATAAACTTGAAGCGGGACTTATTGAGTCTCGCAAGACCGAATCTGATCTTTACAATTATAATTTAGTAATTTTTAAAATAATTTCCTTAATATTTAAAGGAATTAATACCAGTAAAAATTGACTTCGCGGTTACTTACCCTAACTTTCCGGACGTGAAAATATAATCTACCTCCGCTTTATTTTTAACTGACAGGGAACCTACATATTAAGCACGCCGATAAAAAATATAAAAGAATTGGGCCAGTGTAAGCATTTTATATTTCGGAAATTCAGTTTTGACCTTTGTGGGCTTCCAAAAATAAAATGATTGTCTATTTCCACTTTATTATCTCTCCCAATAAAGATTTAACAAAAACAAAAATATATTTCTATAAACTTTCTTATTATAATGAAGTTTGCAAGAAATGCTCTTTCTGTTTGTAAAAATAATTACAACGACAAATGGTATGAAAGATATTTATGGAGTGTAATTCTTAGGTTTGTGCATTGTATAATTAAAAAATAACAATAATAAGTAATGCTCCGTGAACACGTTGAAATAAAATTATCTCGGGGATATTACAATGACAAGACAAATTTATTTACAACAATAATAATAATAGACATAATGAGGTTTTCGTAGCTGACATCTCTCTATCAATATCTGTTGTAAATTTCAAGAATAAGTATATAAAACTGACATTTTCTGTACCAAATTTAATATACCAATAGTTCAAATTGAATAGAAACAATAGCTTTTATGATAAACAATTTTATTTTATTACTTTTATTTCTACCCTTCAGCGAGTCGGTATAGATTGCACAGGCTAGAAGATTAAACATAATCGAATGCGATTAAAAAAAACAGACATCCTTGTAAGAGGACATTTATGCGTCTGTAATTGCTAAGGGTTAATGTATGTAATCCCCATGTATGCTAAGGGTTAATGCTTTCTTATCTTGACTTTGTCCTATGCTAAGTTGGTGTCAAAGAAATAAAGAAGAACAGCAGGTACAGGACCCTCTAATGCAGTCAATTTCACTCATAAAGATAACCTTCCTGAGCAATCTACGATGAAACAAATATAAGTGCTGCTATTTCAATCATAACATTTATACAGCCAAAAAATTTAAATTTCAACGGATTATTACTAAAATATGCACTAGGGATGTCATTGATTTTCAATCCACTATCAAAATTTGAAAATTCAAGTCAACGAATCTAACATTAAACATTAAAATTCGAAATTTAAAAATGATCGATCCAATATGAGGTGCTGCCAACATTTTTCAATTTCATGGGATTTAAGTTTCGTTTTTACATGGAGGTTTTAAAATTTCATATCCAAGGAGTTTCCGTGCAAATATAATTTACTCAAATTCGAAAAAGTTTAGTAAATAAGTCTATCGATTTATTACTTTCGCTTTCTTAGAAAAGAAGAAGGAAGATAATGAAAAAGACCAGTATATATATAAATATATATATATATATAAGGACTATATAATATAAGGACTACGTTACTATATAATATAAGGACTGCACAGTTTTTAATTAAATTACAAACGAAGGTCTTGTAAAGATTTATAAGAGATAATTATCATATTTTACATACATAAGTCTAATGATGGGCCCTCTTACAACTCCTCCGAAATAATTTCGGAATATTAAGCAGCAACCAATATGTGTACAGATACATATTAATTTCTTAAAATATTTTAAATGTGACTTTAATATATCTTCTGGTCGCCAGTTTAATTTTCTCATCTTATGTCATTTGCTTCCATTAAATCAACTCGAGAAATGAATCGAAATGGGGGGTCAATATACGGCGCACAGGACGACGTAGTTATTGCAAATCCAAAGTAAAAGTTGTCTGTAAGGGGGGGGGGAAGGAATCGCAAAAGAGTTTAGTTCCTTTTCTTATGTATTAAAGAGCATGTATAACATGAATTCCTCGCAACAAGATTAGAACATTCGCTACAAAAATCCCATAATAATTTTAGAAATAGTCCTAATATACGCCCACGACCGAAGTTCCTTTGCCAAAAAGCTATGAACGCTCCCACCATCCTTTTTATTTGCTTGAATGGAATCTATTCCCATGTATAAATTTTCCTTAGTCTTCATAAAAGGCGTTGCTCCAAGCTTTATCCCGAACGTATATTATTAGCTGGAAAGAATAGAATTAAAACAGGACGCAGAACTGCCGGAATATGCCCCTCTAGTCGGGCTGATAAGACTTTGGGTGAAGGAATCTTCTCGAGTGACCTTTTCTCGGATATGTAGATATGTTATCGCCCCTTTTAATACGGTGAACCCTAAGTCATCAGGAATATCCTCGTTACAGACGAGGGCACCAGCCAGGTCAGGCGCTTGCCTCGCGGGGAGTCCGTCTTTCAGGGACATTCCTCAGCAGCAGTGCTGGAGGATTTCCTTTTTTACTTTAAGACAAGAAATCGATCGGAATCCAAAGGAGCCCATTCCCCCGAACAATCGAAGCGTTTTTGGTCGGGGCTCGGTGCAGACGTGTTCTCTCGGAATAACTGAAGCAGATTTCCCTCTGCATGTACATCACCAGCCAGAGCAATTCTCGCTATAAATTTATGTTATTCACAAACACTTGAAGAATTCAAGGAATGGAGCTTTGGGAGCTACACATGCACAGAAGGTCGGAGCTGGAGGTTAGACTGTCAGAGTATAAGCGCCGCTCGTCTAGGAAATGTAAGCACACCCTGCGACGGGCATCACCGGCGGATGCAGCACGGGGAGAAGAAATGGATCGAGTCCTTAAATACTTAAGCGCGGATTCAATTGATGGGTTTAAGTTGGAAGAGCGCCTCGGGCTCGCTTTGGCACCTACATACAGGATACAGCCCGAGAACATGGAACTCCTCGGGAAGTACTCATTGAAGTGCGCATATCCAGACCGTGCTGGGGGGAGGTGAGTACTTCCTCTGCATTCCGTGATTAGCAAAATCGTCTCTTAAATACCTTGGGGGGTCTTCGATTTTCAGGCTTGCACCAACACCCAGCAGAGCTTCAAAAAATCGTCCGACTGCGGGCTCTTGCACAATGGTTCTTCTGAATCGCAACGCGACCTCTTACCACTAGGGAGTCCGGCCAAAATGCATAGCCCAGCAGATATTGCTGAAATTACACCGAAATTGCGAAAAATTCACTTGTTTTGCTTATCGCAGATTTATTTACAGAGATATATTGCAAAGTGCCGCTTTACTACCCATTGACGAACGCACAAGTGAAATACTGCCGGGAAAAAAAATGTAGTCTTTGCTGCTGCGGAGTCTGGACTAATTTTTATTTGTGTATCCGTTCCTGGGGGGCCCCGCCGCTTTCTCACTTTTTATTTACTCTAAATCCAGCACAAGAGCGCTTCCAGCGACACAAATTTGCCACAAACAAAGTCAATTTCCGACGGGACGAGCCACCACACGCCGCGGTGATATAATCGAGCAAATTATAATGCCGCTGCCCCCGAATGGCTCAACGATTAGCAACCCTTTTGCACAAAAGGGTTTTTTTTATCTCTGTAGGGCACGAGCACCTGCTACGAACAAGATATAGCGCCTCACTTAAAATTCCCGAACGGTGCTCCAGGGTGTGGTAATTTTCGCCGAGACGAGATCTCGATTTTCTAACGTACCTGAAGCGGATACCCCTGAGCGGAAAACGCTTTTCGCACTCGCTTCGCACTTGAGGAATTCACTAACCGATAATAGAATTTGAGAATTATCCTCCTGTATTTTTACAACTGTGCAAGGGCGACAAGCAACGAACTCCGTACTTCGAACGACTATTAAAACTAAACTTTCCAGGCAAAGGTAAGACACCATGCCAGTGCGCTTTCCCGCTGAATACACGCGCATCGAAGCGACTTTACGCTGAAGTTGAGACTGTGTATCATATATGTAAGAACAGGCAGTGGTGTGGGAGACGGCACCCATGCGAAGGCAGCTTCCAGTAAAATCGGCACTAGCTTCAGAAGTACATCACCTTTATAAGGCCGGAACTGCCAGGCCCGTCGATGTTTACAGAATATAATTTCAATTAAATTAAATGATCCGCCCAGCTTATTTCTTTGTTTCTTTTTTAATACGATATAACAAACTTTAAAATATAAAAGATATTCAATTCAATTTCTGCGAGCATTTCTTAATTTTTCGGGTATCATATCAATTAGCAATTAACTTCCCATCATTGCTTTCCTCATATTATATTAGTGAATTTTCGTTCTCAAAAGTAGGTTGATAGATGATTTTTAAATTTCTTTGTAATGTTATAAAAGACTTTAGCCTTTTCATCTCATGTTGTTTCAAATTTAAATTGTCTGTACTTTCATATAAAAATGCAGCAGAAGTACTCCGAGAAAGATTGTATACACTACTTTGATGGCTCTATTTAACAATCTCGATACAATTTGCAGGTTTTTTACTGTGGTTTGACTCCATATCATTAAGCAGACTATCAATTACCAACGGCAATGTAATTGTATTGTAGATTATGATTCTTAGTTTTTGATAGTACATAATATCGTCTGCAGATATATGACGTTCAGGTTTTGGAATTGAATATTATTAGTGTGGAGTAAATAAAGCAATTCAATTATTTAAGAAGTAACTGAAACGTTTACACTTAGTGAATTTTCAAGGGCTTCAGCAGTGGGGGAAGAATCAAGAATTAGTTCATAATAAAGATAATTCAGATAAAATATTTCTCCATACCGAAAGTCGTCTTGGTTTACATAAGATAATTTAAAATGTGGATTCAAAATGAAAAAATAGCATTTAAGTGTTCAGCAGCAACAACATTTTTTTAAATACGTTACAAATTTAAAAAAAATCTTTCTGCAGATGGCGCTTTAAACTGTTATACCAACCAGCAAAATGTCACCAAGTGGGAATCATTTTGACCAGAGTAAGTTGGAAGCTATAAAACTTGGTTTTTACGAATGAATACCAGGCTAAACTATTTAAAATTGCAAACTAGCGACATTGTGCATTGGAGCGATATATGTGGATTTCAAAATCTGGGAGAATTAAGTGGAAAACACCTTTTACACGACTTCGTCTCTCCATAGGTTTACAACTTCTAACTGGAACGGAATTAAAAATAATTCAAAATTGCGATAACTAACGTTTTATTGCAATTTCGTGCCTTTCAAAGGCATATTCTCAATAGCAAAATGAGTAAGTACAGAAAGTAAAATGCATGCTTATAATTTTATTATAAAAGCTAACTGACAATTCAATCATATGTTCCTGTTTGCTATGAAGTTGGATGAATTCAGGTATTTTTGTAATTGTCAGTTTTTGCGCGGGAGATGCTTAAATTTTATTGTGTGGCGGAAATACTTCAGAGTGTCTCGCGTGCTTGCCTTGTCTTCGTATTATTTTAAACAAAGTATTTAGTAATATAGTTATCCGCCCAACGAAAAGTTAGTACATATATTGTGATATATATTTTCGCTTTAAAAGCTTGCGAGCGATAGAACATTATTTAAGGGAGCCTCCCTAAGTTACTAACAAATTATCCTCACGTAAATTGTGTCTAAGTATAGCTCGCTACTTTAAATTGTTTAGTAAATTTGTACTCGTAATATAATAATTAACAGTAATCCTTTTGCGGGATACTTTGACCTTTTTTTTTTATCTCAATCATTCCGAAGTCTTTCAGATCAATTTGGTAAACAATCGACTTCCCTCAATTTTAATTTTGCCTTATATTCATAATTTCAATTATTTATAATCAAATAATAATAGAAAATGGTTCATCTCTGGTATAGAACTATATTTTTACAGAATTTAAGACCTTGTGAAAGTATATTCTCAAATTTGAAGTTCCTTTGTTTATTTGAGAGGTCTGTTCAATAAAGATTGAATATAATTTAAAGCTTTTGCTTTAAGAGTGGGATGCCTTAAATGCCATTTTGCATTTATTTATCTCATTAAGATGATACGTTTACTTCTCAGTTCAAAAGCTTCTTAACAGCTGTCATCATTATTGCAATGAGTGCAGTTTTTTTCCGGGATTGCACTATCAGAAATAGAAGTTTGAAGTACATCTGTGTATTTCGAAATTATTGATTAATTAGTTTATTAAGCCCTTGTCTAACGCACTCTCCCTCTTGCTTCGGCCGGACAAATAATATAATTTTAATAAAGTCCTACATGAGGATTATTCAAGGAATTAGTAAATATATATTTAACTTTCCTAAAGCTAGTTTATTTTTAATATTATTCCAGAACGCTTCATGGCAACGTTACCCAGGTATGCTGAAAATGCTCAGCCATTCACAGTTCTAATTGAGGGCAACATAGGAAGCGGGAAGACAACATTCCTAAATCATTTTCGCAAATTTGACGAAATTTGCTTGCTGACGGAGCCGGTGGAGAAATGGCGAAATTGTTCCGGCGTAAACTTATTGGTAATAATACCTTTTGGCTTTTGAATAAAATCCTAAAGTACCTCTTGTGCTTGCAGGACATGATGTACAAGGAGCCCTACAGATGGGCGATGCCTTTCCAGACCTACGTGACCTTAACTATGCTCGAACAACATACCACTTACACTGATAAACCTGTTAAGTTAATGGAGCGATCACTTTTCAGCTCGAGGTTGGGAATTGCATTTAGTATAAAATTATATGGTTATTGTAATTGCAGATTTTTCTAGATATTGCTTCGTTCAAAATATGCTCAAAAACGGTAGCATTCACGAGGGGATGTATAACATACTACAGAATTGGTACGCGTTTATTGATAAGACTATTAACATCCGAGCAGATTTGATAAGTAGGTTTTCTATTTTTTAATTTTGTTCCTACAATAATTCTTTTTAGTATATTTGAGGACAACTCCTGAAGTCGTTTTAGAGAGGATGAGGAAGCGAGCACGTGAGGAGGAGAGCTGTGTGCCACTGAAGTACTTGCAGGAGTTGCACGAACTCCATGAGAATTGGCTTATTCATAAAAGTTGCGGCCCAGACATTCCGGTAAAAATAACTTATATTAGAAACAATATTTCACTAAGCGCTAAATATTGCAAATCACACCCAAATTACATTAATGACGCAATTAATATTGTTATCGTTATTGTATGTAATACCATTTTGTAAACATGCAATTTGACCTATCTGTTTTCAAGGTTTGGACTTTAGACGCCAATTTAGGACTGGACAGGATTGTGACGGAGTACATAAAATCAGAAAGCCGTATCTTGAGACCAAAAGAGACACCACAACCAGTTACAACATCACCAATGAAGCGAAGCAGGTTAAGCAATTAGAATTAAAAATTTGTATTTAGTGGGAAAGTGCTTTTATGTTTTTTTTTCTTTCTCTGAATGAGTGTAATTGTTTTAGCCAGAATAAAATATATTGTATACTTAAATTACAATGATGGATTTTAAAGGTAATGTCTGAAACACATCAGTAGGAGAAGTTCAAGAATTTGAGGATAAATTACCCAAATAATTTTCATTCATAACTAAAAATGTAGGAACTGTGTTCTAAGAATGATTCTCCTCCCTATATACAAAATTCATTAGGAATTATATAAATTTGGTTTATTTTCGCCCTTGTTTTTTTAATAGAAATAAATATCGCAATATCCAGTTGTAGAAATTTCCAATATTTCTGAATTGTCAGACATTCTTAATGTTTTCATTCCACCTTGAAATCGGCTTATATGTTAGTGTTGGCAATCGATATGAGAGGAGACGTTACTAAGTACTAAAAAGAAAACCATAAAGACCGTAGTTACGAGGTTCTATTTCGAATAGCCAACAACATATCCTCTAATATCTTATTCCTCTTTCGCTCCCTTTCCAACTGCCTGTTGGCTATGTTGAGCTGTTGTCTGCACCTCTGAAGGTCGCGTTCTTCCTCCTTGAGAATATCGTCAAAGTCTATATCCGAATCGTCTGAATCTTGTGCAACTTCAGGCAGGTCAGCCTCCGAATTGAGTCTTCTTCGCTTGGCAACTGGTTGCGATCTTATCCCCGTTTGGGTTTCGTACATTGCCTACATAAATCAGAGTTGTAAATAAATTGTAAAAGGCGTAAGAAGTCTTAACTTACCCTCAATTCTTCGGTCAACCTTTCTTCCGTTTCTCTTAGTTGGTAGAATCTATTTCTTTCGTCTGAAATCTCGTTAGTCAACCTTTCTTCGGTTTCTATCAATTGATCTAGCCTGCTCCTGTGTGACGTGCTTTCACCAGTGAACATTTCTCTAGTTTTCTTAGACCTAAGAAACCTACTTCTTAGGGACGGCGAAAGAAAGTCTAGTGGGTCATCAAAATCTTCGTCGTCTTGGTCCGCAAGCACATTTAGCACGTTCTCCATGCATGCTTGCAACATAGTGTCCATTTTCATTGTGACTTTCAGGAACTGTTTACTAACAAACTTAAAAATCGTCAAATATTTGCCTACTTCAGTCGAAAAACGAAACTATTGAAAAATGACGTTACCGGGGCAGTGCGTAGTTAAGCAACGGCAGATAATGGGCGTAGTTCAAATGTTGAATATGGCTCTTTTTTGTAATCGAATTTGTCACTTTTAAATTCTTTTTCAATGCGCCCTTATTTTATTACAACAATTAGTGAATTCGTTAAATAAACATATGGAAAAAATTAAAAAGTATGCTTAAAAAAATTTAAATCTATTCTCAAAACTTCGGAACTGACCCTAAATAAAGTCAAGCCGCAGAAACGTCAAAATGGCATGGTTGCATTGTGTCATTTCTGCGGTAACATGTCGATTTGGTGAAAGTGCTGCAGAATTTTACTTTAAATACCATCAAAATGATGTACGATAATGAGGAAGGTATGTTGTTTTAAATTTTTAAAATTGTTAAAATGTATCAACATAGTTTTAGACGCCCAGTTTTGCTTACGGGCCGTATTTCAATGCATATTTTTACACAGCGTTGTATTACGATTTTCACTTTTAAACTCATAAAATTAGAGCCTTTTATTAAGGCTTTGAGTACCTATCAAAAAGCGTCTAAAAGAATACCAACGATTTATGTGTACTGTAAACAATTAGTTAATGTTATGAAATTATAGTCTGCGGTGGTAGCTAATACCGCACTTGCTTTATTTTATAACTTGAAATTTACGACGTAGTGTCCATTCCTCAAATGTGGTCCTGCTGAATCTAGCAAAACATAGTAAAATTAAAATTTTATATTTATTATTTTCAGAGAATTATGAGGAGGAGAATGCTGAACAGATCTCCCACGAATTGTGGCAGGAAGCGTGCTGGATTGTAATAAACGCTTACTTTGATGAAAAGGGCTTGGTGCGTCAACAATTGGACAGTTTTGATGAATTCATTCAGGTACCTTAATACTTGCAAAAGGCGTTTTTGTAACATTTTTTAACCATTAAGTGTTTTATTAGATGTCCGTCCAGCGTATTGTTGAAGATTCTCCGGCCATTGATTTACAGGCAGAGGCACAGCACACCTCTGGAGAAATTGAAACTCCGGTAATTATGCATTTGAGATAAAATATTTAGGAACTCTACATATTTGGAACCACTTACTAAAATCTCAATGAAATATTACAAAATTCAAGTGCTTCGAAGTCATGATTTATAAATTCAATTGATTAATTTAACGTAAATTTGCAGCCGCGATTTCTTCTAAAATTCGATCAAATTTACTTGTCGAAACCAACACATTGGGAGAAAGATGGCTCGCCCAGTCCTATGATGCCAAATGAGGCGCGTCTTCGCAATTTAACATATTCAGCTCCTTTATACGTTGATATCACCAAAACAAAAATTGTAGAAGGGCAAGATCCTGTCGAAACTCAGCACCAAAAAACATTTATAGGAAAGATCCCAATTATGTTGCGTTCCACTTATTGTCTACTTAGCCAACTGACTGATCGTGATTTAACAGAATTGAATGAATGTCCACTGGATCCCGGTGGTTATTTCATTATTAATGGATCAGAAAAGGTACTTATTGCCCAGGAGAAGATGGCAACAAACACAGTATACGTATTTAGTATGAAAGACGGAAAGTATGCGTACAAGTCTGAAATCCGCTCATGTCTCGAGCACAGCTCACGTCCCACGTCGACCCTCTGGGTAAATATGATGGCGCGAGGAGGTCAAAGTATTAAAAAGTCAGCCATTGGACAGCGTATCATTGCTATCCTGCCCTACATTAAGCAGGAAATACCTATTATGATTGTGTTTCGTGCCCTGGGTTTCGTCGCCGATAGGGACATCTTGGAGCACATCATTTATGATTTTGATGATCCAGAAATGATGGAAATGGTGAAACCGTCTCTTGATGAAGCATTTGTTGTTCAAGAACAAAACGTTGCCCTAAATTTCATTGGCGCTAGAGGTGCGAGGCCTGGTGTAACTAAGGAAAAACGTATAAAATATGCAAAGGAAATTTTGCAGAAAGAAATGCTTCCTCATGTGGGCGTCTCTGATTTCTGCGAAACTAAGAAGGCATACTTCTTGGGTTATATGGTACACAGGTTGTTGCTGGCTGCTTTGGGTAGACGCGAGTTAGATGACCGGGATCACTATGGTAATAAGCGTTTAGATTTGGCTGGACCACTTTTAGCCTTCCTATTTCGCGGGCTATTTAAAAATTTGATGAAGGAGGTTCGGATGTATACTCAGAAATTCATTGACAGAGGAAAGGACTTCAATCTCGAGCTAGCTATCAAGACCAATATTATTACAGATGGCTTGAGGTATTCCTTAGCCACTGGAAATTGGGGTGACCAGAAGAAGGCGCATCAGGCTCGTGCTGGAGTATCCCAGGTAGATAAAATGTATTTTTATTATTTATTTATATTAAAAATAATTCTTATTTTAGGTGTTGAATCGCCTAACATTTGCGTCCACATTATCCCATCTTCGTCGTGTTAACTCTCCTATTGGTAGAGATGGTAAATTAGCAAAACCCCGACAGTTACACAACACACTTTGGGGTATGATATGCCCAGCCGAAACACCTGAAGGTGCCGCTGTCGGTCTGGTGAAAAATCTGGCTCTTATGGCCTATATTTCTGTTGGATCCCAACCTTCTCCTATCTTGGAGTTCTTGGAGGAGTGGTCCATGGAAAATCTAGAAGAAATTGCACCTTCAGCTATAGCAGATGCCACAAAGATTTTCGTAAATGGATGCTGGGTAGGGATACATCGTGATCCAGAGCAACTGATGGCAACATTGAGGAAGCTGAGGAGACAAATGGACATCATTGTGTCGGAAGTGTCCATGGTCCGTGATATCAGAGACAGAGAAATACGAATTTACACCGATGCTGGACGTATTTGTAGGCCATTGCTAATCGTTGAAAATGGAAATTTGCTCCTTAAGAAAACCCATATTGAAATGCTAAAAGAAAGGGATTATAATAATTATAGTTGGCAAGTACTGGTTGCTTCCGGAGTAGTCGAGTATATAGACACTTTGGAGGAAGAGACAGTAATGATAGCCATGTCTCCATACGACTTGAAGCAAGACAAAGACTATGCCTATTGTACCACCTATACACATTGTGAAATTCATCCGGCTATGATACTTGGCGTTTGCGCCTCTATTATTCCGTTTCCTGATCACAATCAGAGTCCCAGGAACACTTATCAAAGTGCTATGGGGAAACAAGCTATGGGAGTTTACATTACAAACTTCCATGTTAGAATGGACACCCTGGCTCACGTTTTGTACTATCCAATGAAACCTCTTGTTACTACAAGATCAATGGAGTACTTGCGTTTCAGAGAACTACCAGCTGGCATTAACTCAATTGTAGCTATTTTGTGCTACACTGGCTACAACCAAGTAAATATGCTGAGTAATTATTGTGAACAGGTATCAATTAACTAATTTTTTGTTATGTTATAGGAAGACAGTGTCATTCTAAATGCTTCGGCCGTTGAACGCGGATTCTTCCGATCAGTCTTTTATCGTTCATACAAAGATGCTGAAAATAAACGAATTGGCGATCAGGAAGAGCAGTTTGAAAAACCTAACCGTCAAACGTGCCAAGGAATGAGGAATGCTCACTATGATAAATTAGACGATGACGGTATAATAGCCCCTGGCATTCGTGTATCAGGTGATGATGTGGTTATTGGGAAAACAATTACTCTCCCGGAAAATGATGATGAGGTATTTCTAGAAAAATTTTGATAGATCTGTTAAGCATTGATTTATAATATTTTAGTTGGAAGGTACTACAAAGAGATTCACAAAACGAGATGCCTCGACATTTTTGCGAAATTCTGAGACTGGTATTGTTGATCAGGTCATGCTGACACTAAATAGTGAGGGATACAAGTTCTGCAAGATTCGAGTACGATCAGTTCGCATTCCCCAAATTGGAGATAAGTTTGCCTCTCGGCACGGTCAGAAAGGTACTTGTGGAATTCAGTACCGTCAGGAAGATATGCCCTTCACCTGTGAGGGTCTTACCCCGGATATCATCATCAATCCTCATGCCATTCCATCTCGTATGACAATTGGCCACTTGATTGAGTGCTTACAAGGTAAACTTATTTCTCCCAGTTTTAAATATTTCCATTAAGGTTTTGTTTCTATGTAGGGAAACTTGGATCTAACAAAGGTGAAATTGGTGATGCTACACCGTTCAACGATGCTGTGAACGTACAGAAGATCTCAACGTTCTTGCAGGAATACGGCTATCATTTAAGAGGCAATGAAGTTATGTACAACGGACATACGGGAAGGAAAATTAATGCCCAGGTTTGTTGTTCATCAATTTTTAATTATTTTGAACTTTGGCATATTCTTTTGAGCAGGTATTTCTCGGGCCCACCTACTATCAACGTCTTAAGCACATGGTAGATGACAAGATCCATTCAAGGGCCAGAGGTCCTGTACAAATTCTTGTTCGACAACCTATGGAAGGTAGGGCCAGAGATGGTGGCCTACGTTTCGGTGAGATGGAACGTGATTGTCAAATTGCTCATGGAGCTGCGCAGTTTCTTAGAGAGCGTCTATTTGAAGTATCCGATCCGTACAGAATTCATGTTTGCAACTTTTGCGGTTTAATAGCAATTGCAAATTTGAGGAATAATACGTTTGAGTGTAAGGGATGCAAAAATAAGACTCAAATCTCTCAAGTAAGGTTGCCTTATGCTGCCAAGCTATTATTCCAGGAACTTATGTCTATGAATATTGCTCCAAGGTTAATGGTAGTTTAAGGTAATAAACGGTTTTATAATACGACATTTAAATTTTTTATTATTTTCCTTTCAAGCTTGAATTCTCTGAATTCGAGTGTTGAAAAATATCGTCAACTATTTTGAATAGTGTTAATTGTCACTAATTTAAAATCTCCACCATATTTTATTATACCGATATTCTTGTTGATTTTTATGTTCTGACCAAGATTGCACTACTGTGTTTTGGGTTTAAATATAAAACAAAAGAACATTAGAAAATAACATTAATTTTATTACAAATTTTAACTAATCTCACACCGTCATAGTTTCTACTTATTAGTTAGGGGACAGTTTGAAAATGTCTGATGTTTTTAATTTTCAATTATTTAGAACTAGTTAGAATTATATCGTTCGATGTGTAATTTTACAGGGTATTTTATGTACAATATTCAAGAATCAAAATTAAGAAATATAGGTATATATATTAATTAGTTGGGCTGAGATTCGTCACCTTCAAGCTCATCTAAATGAACAATTTTTGAATTATCTACCATGTGAGTGGATTTTCCTTATTTTCGTAAGAGAGGTACAAGACATACATAACTTTTTCCTACTTATTTTATGATTCGCGGAGTGCCAGTTCATCTCCCGACGCCCATGGCCAAAAATTATTCATAAATGAAATAAAAACGATTTTTTCTGCAGTGTCCTTTATTTGGCTTAATCTTGGGCCATATTTTCCCCTTTGATGCTTAATCCCATGCCCAACGAAAAAAGTTTGTTTAGAATGTGGGACATGAGAGCATCGAGCATTGCCTCCGTGTTTTTCGCGCTTCTTTGTAATCCGATCCGCCGAAAAAGAGTCGTTTAGAAAAGAAAAAACACCCACGATCATCATATGGTAGTTTCAAAATCTGCTAAACTCAAAAGGCCCTGCTTTTCCGACAAGACGGCCACACTGTTCGTAGCCCTCGTTTGGCAATCACTTGACTTGGGATTTTTCAGTCAAGTTCTACGTGCAGCGGACGTGCGTCGTTTGGTGGCTCTGCGATGAAAGTGACGTTTCTACCGAGGGTTGTCAAGAGGTATTAGAAGGATTCGATGGAATTATTGATTTTTGATAAGTTGTGTTGCTAAACAAGGTGGAAATGAAATAAATACGACTGCTGCTGCCCTGCTACAACCGAGACAATGTGGATACCAGCGAACAATAAATACGGAGTTGGTAAGTACTATCGAAGAGCGGAAGTGGCTCGTGGTGTCCTTAAATTGTTCCTATTTCGGTCCGGGAGCGGTCCACATTTTTCAGCCGTAAAGCGGAAGCTAGACGCTTTCGCCTGGGATAATGTGGCTTACCGTAAATTGGACGTCTCCTCCCGGCCGAATGAGTGCAAGGGGCGATTTCTTGGAGTGTTTTCACTCAGCCGCTGCAAATTTGTTGACATCTATCTGTTTATTAACCCGTCTTTCAATGCAAATTAGCCCCGTCTGCGCTAGTGGTGTATCGTATCTAACAGGGTTTCTGGGAGATACGGCTCGACGAAATCTCGAAAATTTTAACTTGAAGTTTGACCGGAAATGCAGTGCTTGTTTTGATTACTCTTAATGAAGCTATTGACTCAACTGGTCGGGCTACTGGATAACGATGAAGTTGGAATTCTACCGCAGTATCTAACTAAACTTCCACGGCTTTTGGCTTCTATTTAGTTGAGTGCAACTAATTTGCCAAGCCCATGCCTACCTAGAGACTTACAGCGTCATTCGGCCAGTAATTTCGCCGCCAACACTTCGCACATCTAAAAATATTCGCGATGATGAAGATGAGTCATTAACACTTGGAATTCATTGACTCCTAAAGGGAATAATACTACTAAATTGTCGCACCCGTCACGGGTCGACTCCCGGACTCCCGGACTCCCCTGGAGGATATGGGGACATCCACTTGGGGCACACGCTTTAACACTTTCTTATCAATTTAAATCTCCGGGCAGGCACACGTAAAAATATTGCCAGGCCTCCCCCCGCTCGAATGTATCGGTGGAATCAAGGAAAGAGCCAAACGGAAGTAGCGTCGACTCGGGAATATTAGCCACTTCTGCTAATGTGAACGGAATACCTAATTGCGGGCTGAGGTAAACGAATCCCCAAAGCGGTAGGACTCACGATCCATGGTCGGTTCGGGCCGCGGAGAATTTTATTTTTGAATATTCTCGCCTGCACGCAATCGATCGTTTGTTTATTGTCGTACGCCCTTCAACTTGCATCTGGTTCGGATTGATATCGAGCTGCTGAGAGGCGCAGAAGCAGCTTGATCGGAAGAGGAAATCCAACACCTTAAAGTTGCTAATAACTGTTAAATAATCTTATCTATGAGTCTTCGGCTTCGATCACTCAACCAGCTATTGCGGAAGAAAGCCATAATCAGCATGCACATTTTTAATCTTTTTCTGGGAAGAAATGATAATTCATATTCTTTGTTCTCTCAGTCAAGATGCAATTTGCTTGAACTTGAAGTTCTTAAGCTAATTTATGGCTCAACCGTCTGTGTTTTAAACAATGATAAAAATCTTTAAATAGCATATTTTTTTCTAAGCTTACTGGGTGATAAAAGATTTGTTATGATTAGTTAACGATATATTTGTCCATTAGACGCGCACTTTGCGTTGTTAGATTTTGTTGCATTCGCTAATCCACTTAATTGTTTGTAGCTCTTTAGGATTTATGTAGATTGGCACATAATCGATGCTAACTCGAGTTATGGCGGCAGAACCTTATCAAGTAATTTTGTTTTTCGATTGCTCGATAACGATTACGAAGTAATTTTTATTTCTCAATCGCTCGATAACGATTATCAAATAATTTCTATTTTTCGATTGGTTTATAAATAATATTAAGAAACGATCTTTAACCGACTTAAAAAGAAGAGAAGGCTATAATTCCGCATCGTACATATTTTTTTTATTTCTCCACTCTTTAAAGAAAGGAAAAAAAACAAACTTTTTGCGTAAACATATGAATGTTAAATGTTTGCTGAAATAGACCATACATACAACGCTTTTCAATTTTTTTAAAACCCAAAACTACTTTTTGAAATATCAGAAATTTTAATACTATTTAATTTTCATACAGCTATACACAATTGGCATGGGGATGTCCGATGCGGTCTTCCATTGGATGTTGGCGATTCCGTAGAAATTTTAGAGGAATGTGAATATTGGTATCGGGGTACTTGTCCCAGAAAACCTCGGACTGTCGGACTTTTTCCTAAATCATATATTCATATTAAGGACCTCAGCAAAGTTGATCCTGTGGTGGCAGAATGCACTCAAGTGCTCAGAGAATGGTCAGAAATATGGAAGCGTTGTTTTGTGGTAAGTTGCTCTAGCTTATATTTGTGCGTAATTTACTGATTAATTTATGCATTTTGATTATTTTAGGAACGAGAAACCTACAAATATACAACGCTCAGAAAGGTGATGTTTTCCTTATTAGAAAGCAGAAGGGAATTGCTTGGCGCTACATTGACGCAAGATCAAACTTTGGAATTGCAAATGAGTGTGATATCGAAAATTGATTGGGGAAACCGGTAAGTGATTGTTTATGATTCAATTTTATTAAAATTGTGGCTTACGAATATTAAATGGAAGCACACTTTGATTGAGTGAGTGATGTATTTATGGAATACAAAAACGATTTGTAGTTGTAATTTTTACTGCGGTATGACTGTTATGAGTGTATTAACATTGGACTGGCAAATATTTTAATTGGTTGTTAGGAAAAGGTACATATTTTTTTTCCATGTCGAAAATATTTGGAGGTTTTCAGACAAAATATTCAAAACAATTTTTTTTTTATACTGGCCTGCTTCTACTTAGAGATATTATATTATAGACCGCGAAAAATAATTTTTAAAAAAACCATACATCCTTAAAGTTACGTCAAATTGTTATGAAACAATTAAAAGATTCGAGACTGAAAGCAATCAAATGTCACTCTTCTGGTATGTTTTTCCTTTCAAAATCCTGAGAATAATTGAAACTGCACTATAACTCTTATTTTTTAAATTTTTGGTATAATACACATTAATGCAATAATGATTGAGAAGGGAAGTATATTTAATATTTCTATGCTTTTTTATTTTTCATCTAGGGTTAATCCTCTGGACAATATATTTTAATCATCTGGCATTAATTTTACTTCGTAGAAAATATTTAAAAATATTATTATAATTATTGTTGTTTTTTATATCACATATTTATGATGCTAAAATTCATCCAATCAATTTAAATATATAATATTTAAAAGCAACCTGAAATAAAGTTTTTAGCAAGTTTCGGGTTGTGTGGCATTTTCAAGCATCTGACAATAATTTAGGTTTCAAATGAATAGAGGTGACTAGCCTTGTCAAACTAAATGATGTCCTTATGCCAGGTGCTCTTTCTTTCTTTCTTTTCCATATCAAATTTAAACTTGCAATCCTGAAATTTAAAAGTACTACGGATGCTTGCTCGAGCGGATATCCGACGACTGACAAGATCCCAATTTGATCTTGATTAGATTTTTGCTGCTTTGCGTATGAACTGCATTTTAGCCTGCGAAATATTACGAATAACGAATAATATTAGACAAAAATACAATTATTATAGACATTCTGCACGACAGAAATTATAGGACTATATGGCATACGAATTTGTATTTAAAGTGAGAATTTAGATACATATTTACATAATTTCTCATTATTCAGAAGTAAACGAGAAATTAAGTTAATATTTATAAAGAAAGAGCAAATCCCACAGAGATGTGATCAATTCATTATTTGAGTGAACAAAGGGGATATAATTTTTTTTTATAGTAGTATCAATTCACAGCTTGAATGAATAAATCACAGTACAATTTGCTGTAAATGGAATAAACGAAATACACACATATCAATTTATAATAAAGTATATTTCCTAAAATATTTTACTTAAATCACTTCGAAATAATTGATTTAGGAGTAAATTGTAATGCGGCTTAAAATAAATAAGTGATAAGAAAGCTGGAATTGAACAGAATTAAAATTCTGTTCAGCGTATGCATCGTTTTGTTAAAAGTAAAATGATAATATTGTAAAAAGTGTGTGAAAATAAGGTGGTCTTTTACTTCGAACAGTCTTAGCTGATATGTTCCAGCATTTTTAAACTATGTCTCGGTTTCTTTTCCAAATTTCTCAGGATATATTGGATGCATCTCCAATGTCGAAGGTGCCGAGGGTGTTCCTCCTGAGCTACCACCGAGATTATTGCATAATTCCTGCAGCATTTCGCTGTAGGATGTCATGTTGATGTTCTGCCCAAGAAGATGCAGAAGAAGGAAATCACCGATCTGAAAATAATATAAATAAGTTTATTTTGGGTTAACAATTAGGAGGAAATTCATTTATTATTTACCTCAATGCGGCGTACGAGGCGTTCAATTTCCTTGGAAGATCCATGGCGGAATCTTCGTTTGATAATAGTTTCACGAGTTGTTGGCATCATTACAACAATGGCAGAATATAGAATAGCAAGTCCAGAAAATACAGAAAGTATGATAAACCAGAACCTAGAGAAAAATATTCAAACTATTAAAAAACATTTATGTTTATATATTGGAGAACTTACCACAAAAATATGTAAATTTTTTCATTGAGTATGTTTAGCGCCAAAACACAAAGCGTATCGTGTTTCTGTGGAGATCCACCAGGGCCATATTTGTGGAAGGTACATTTTGTTAGTCTTGGAAATATTTCAATCATAGGATCATATCTGGTTTCTTGGTTCATATTAGAAAATTTAATAACTTCTGTCCCATATGTCATGAAAGCTCCACCAAGAAATTTATCAATGAAAAATATGTTTCCAACAACATTGACGAAATTTAACATTTCACAAAAGAAATATCCAAATGAGTACGCGTTGTGGGTTCGTAAGCTGGCCAGGATGTATTCAATGATTCTACTCTGTCGACAAATGCGCTCCTCAATAGGAGCTGTTAGAATACCTCTCATTCCATCGGAGATCATGCGGATTTTACCATCTTCCCAATTTTTCCATATCCAGTGGGGGAGGTAAAACAACAAACCCTAGGCAGGTAGAAATAACTTATTTTAAGTATTTAAAGAGAGCGCTTTTAACATTACCTGGAAAAACAGCATGAACGGAACCCACTGATAATAGCTGTGGTATCGCTTTTCTTGGTTATATTCGTTGCCTAATCCATGGCTGGCTACATCTGTCCCAATTTGCCTGTGCTGCTGACCGGGAATTGTAAAAGTGTATGTAATCCAGCAGAATGTGTTAATAACGTGGTTCGGAATTGCTCCATCATGTATGCAAGAAATTGGGTCACCTGTGGAAAAAAAAGTTTATACTATTTTAAAAGACTGGTTTTTTTATTTTTTTATTATTTATAGTATAGTTGATAGTCCATGTAAATTAAAATTCGTAAGAATAAATATGTAAGTCAAAGAGAGAATTTTAACTTAACTTGAGAGATAACTGGCTCAAGTTTTTAAAGGTTGGTTTTTCAATAGGCGGATAACTTTATTCTTCAAATAAAAAATCGACCTATTTTTTTTTTTGTATATAATTAAAGATAATCTTAGATAATTATCGGTCTCAAAATTATCTTTAAAATCTATGTAATTTTGGAGCTTTTCTGTAAGAACTATTATAATTTCGTCTCTCTCGTGTAGTACAAATAAATGTCTTGAAAACGAAGGAAGATTATTGTTCTCGATACATATCAAAAGTTGTTTTTGTTTTGAGCGCTTTCTATTTCAATATAAGTGATAACGTCGAATTATCAAAAAAAAGAAGAAGAAAAAGAAGAAAAAAAAGAAAAAAACCGAGCTAAAAAGAAAAGAACGAACTTTCAAAGAAGTTTATTTTTAAAAACGTCTATTCTTGACTCTCGTTGATAGTCGAGAGCTCCGAAAACGTTTTTTATTTGGTCATATTTTAATAAATAATTAAACGCAGAAATAAAATTTTTTATTGTGCAATACAGAAAATTGTTAGGTTGCTACAACTACTATGTGCTACTATTACTTGTTACCTACAAGGCACTTTTCTAATATATTCGGTAAGCGTTAGCGCCTTTATACCTAATTTTCCATGATTTTATGTTTCTAAATGAAGATTGACCGAGTTTTGAATTTATGATTTAATATCTCCAATCCCGACTATCCAAAATAAATTGCAAAGTTATAATACAAACAAAAAATAATAATAATAATAAATTATAATAATCTAATCGACGAAGTTAATATTTTAAAATGGTGATTGAATGATTTTTTTATCTTTTATTTTGATATGCAACAATATATCAGTTATTATACTCTTTGACCTATACAAGAATCGGCATATTCCTAATAGATTAAGAGGGTACGATTTTAAAATGTAAAACTTTGCTTATTAATTTATTTCATGTATGTATCAAAGAAACCCTTCACTGTTTTATTGAATTATATCGCTGAACATTGAGAGACTCTCACAAAACCTTGAGCTATGAGTTTTGTATTTGAAATAACTAAAACCACGTGAGTTGATTAATACGCCAGCAATTCATTAAAAAAAAAAACATAAATTTAAATTTGCATTTCGCAATAATCTAGCATTAAATCCTACGCGACGAAAAAGCATGTCTGGACTCCGAGAAACATTTATTATTTGCTTGAGAGAAGAACGCTACTTACCAATTAAGTTGTTAGCTGTGACAATAATGCAACAGACGAAAAGAATTGCAGTAGTTACTCTGTAATGGCACCGGAACACCATGTTGTCTATGATTGCCTTGTCTATTAAATATCGTACTTTTACAAAGCCGGCTACAGCCGACAGCATGCCAAACACAGCCATCGTTGCTCCAAGTCTTCAGCGTTCAGCCCTGCCTGGAATTTGAGAAGTTATAAAGTCGTTGACGGCGATAAGTCTTTTTTTTATGGAACGGGTTGATTTATAAAAAGGCGGAATAATAAAAAGATGTCAGTTTTAAAGATAAGAAATTCAGCCTTTCGAGTGCGGTGCGGTTTAGCACCTCTGGTGCTACATTTGTCTTGCGAAGCAAATAAGCGTGAAAGCTTTGTAGCACTTGTTCGCTTATGTAAATTCTCTACCCTCGCCTACAGCAAATGTTTTCTTTTTTTTGGGTTTTAAGTCTTATTAATTTTAATCGTCTTAATTATACAATCGGAAGTCACTGAGTTACACGATATTTGGGTCACGATTTAGATAAAATGTTTCTTTTACGAAGATCTTAGTCATATTTCCAAGAAAATGTAAAATTTCACTTGGGTAAAACCCTGAAACAAAGGAGCACAGTAGCAAGACAACTTTCTTTGCTATTCTTAGTGATTAAAATTGTTCTGCTTATGGAATGATTTGTTTGTTCGCTTATGCAAGTGAAAAAACACTTAAGGAAAATTTATGCGATTTTCTACTTCACTGAAAAAGCCAACGCTCACCTAACACAACTGGCTGAATACCTTTCCAAGCCTAACCAAACAAGAGCGAACGCGACTCTACTTTAGAAGATCACAGTCGCAGACTGAATGCAGAGTGTACTGTACAGAGCCCAGACCCAGAGGCAAGCAGCAGAGCCGCGAAGATCGCGGCATACCATTTTGGTAATTATTTGTATGCGAGGGATGAAAACTTGCTGGACAACACCACTACATATGTAGGAACTAGTTATGTTGCAGCTTCTGCAAATGCACCACAAAGTCGTAAAGGTAAAAATGCAATGTGCTTTGTGCAAGAGCAGTTCCAATGATTCTAATTTAAAGATCTCTTTTCATTTCATGCACCCGTTTGCTGGTTTCAGGTGTTGTACATACCTGGAGAGATGTAACCAAAACTTCCACGTATTGCTTGCTACTGAATTCCTCTTTAAAATATTCGTTCCTTTCGTACATGCATATGTGGTAACTGGTAAGATCACCTGAAAGGTGATGTTCATACATGCTCAAGGATAATTTTACCTATCATTCCTTGCATACACATAGTGTACGTCATAAAATCTGAAACATTTGTAGGCCAGGGACAAAACACATACATTGAACTAGTTTCAAGCCAGTTTCAAGCTTCTTTTATTTTACTCTGAAGAATTTTATAAACCGGCAAGCAAGCATACTTTGCGTGCGTCACCGTTTAGGTGAATAACCAGAGCAACGTTGCCAATTTTTTTTTTGATCGTAATATTGCCATGTGTAGCGGTTGGCATACGATCATTTTTTTTGATTTCGTAATGCAATTGAATATGTTTTGAAATTATAAAAGTTTTATACTATGAAGGTCTGTTCAAATTAAGACAACTTATGAATGCGACTCCAGCTTAATTTAGTGCGAATGGGTTGAAATTTCCAATTTTTAGTACGTTAGCGGTATGCTGTCGTAGTTTCGTGTTGGTTAGATACCACTTTTAGTAGGAGAAATTTTGTTATTGAGGATTAGTAAGACGGTAAGAAATTTCCCATAAAATATATGTTCGTGTTATTAGTAATTTAAATGTTGTCTTGTGCGTTTTAATCTTTAAAAAAAATTAAGAATAAATATAAGTTACGATTTATCTCCTCTCAAACAATTAATTTTCATTTAATTTTAAAGAAAACTTGGTCTTGATCTTGTCCCTCGATCTGGACCGCTTGCAGTAAATCCCCATGATGTAGGAATTGTATCATTGCATCAAGTACATGTAAATAGTGCCGAAAACGCTAAGGCTTCATCGGTAAGGTGCAATCCAGCTTTAAGATTATGTAATTTTAAACGTGACTTTTCCACCTTGAAGAGTCGAGGGACTCTAAGAAGAAAATCATCGAAAAAGGTACTGACTCATCACTTGTATTTTTGTATGAGAGATTTTGGACACCGGATTGGAGATGACGCCGAAGTTTATTTCTTCCTGTACGATGCTTATCCAACTAGAATGCGAGCACTATCTGAACGATTTCTTGTTAAAATATCAAAGGATGGATTTTCCAACTATGTGGAAAAATTACATAGCAATTGTACTGCGTTTGCTGATTTGGGTGAGTAATTCTTTAATATATTTTTAAAACTTTCAAAATAGTCTGCTCTACTTTAAGTATGTAATACCTTCAACATTTATTTTATTCCGACCGTTAATTTACTTATGACTTAATAATTGCCTTCTCAGGTGCCGCTGAGCTTGGAGAAGACTTATATTTAGTAGCGAATGTGATGAGGGTGGGAAAAATTATTCACCCAGAATCTATTAAGAGAGGTGATAAACAGAACTCATATCTAACGTATAAGAGACCATATGGTGTTGGAGTTCTACCACTGATGGAAATATGTCAGTACGATAGCTCAGTAGAGTCAGAGGAGAAGGAGTATAGCTTTAAAATCTTTCAATGCGATGAAAAAGATTTCCATCAATTGCACGAGCTCATAATTAAGAAGGCAAGTGGAAAATTCTCACCCCTAAATACAGGAGGACAAAGTAATTATGGGATAGTCGTCTCGTTAAAATTGCTCCACGGTGAATTAGTGCAAGCAAAACAGGAACAACCTCTTTTATTCCAAGGAATAACAATCACTAGAAAGATGGGTTTCCCTGATGTTATAATGCCGGGTGATGTTAGGAATGATTTATTCATCACCCTTGAACGTGGTGAATTTGAAAGAGGAGGAAAAAGTACAGCCAAAAATATCGAAGTATCCGTGCTTATCTTAGATGCATCGGGTAAGATTTTACCGGAATGTTTGTGGGGTGCCTCCGGTATGGATCCTCAGAACAGCTACAAGTCGATGATTTTATACCATCAGAATTCTCCTTGCTGGAATGAAACACTTAGAATTAGTGTGCCAATTGATAAGTTTTCCACAGCTCATGTACGTTTTGAATTCAGACATTGTTCGACAAGAGATAAATCCGAACCAAAACTGTTTGGCTTCAGTTTTGCAAGACTTATGGAACCAAGTGGGGCTACGTTAACTGATGGTCTGCATGATCTGTTTGTATACAAATGTGAAGACTCAACGAAGCTTATATCTGCCAACTACTTGAAACTTCCCTACAAGGCCAAAGATATACAAGCCCAAGTGGAGCAAAGCGCTTTGTTCCACCGAAGCTCCAAAGAGTCGTTCACTATTAAATCCCTACTCTGCTCCACAAAATTAACTCAAAATAGCGACCTCCTTTCACTTTTGCAGTGGAGGGCGCATCCTGAAAAAATTGAAGATTCCCTGAAGGGTGTAGCCAGACTTCGAGATGAAGAACTTGTAAAATTTTTACAAGACGTCTTAGATGCTCTATTTGCTATGTTTTCGAATGAAGAAGGAAATAGTACAATCCACTCAGGATTGGTGTTTCATGTTCTCGTTAGCATATTCAGTCTTCTTCAGAGCAGCAAATTTCAACATTTTAAACCTGTTATGAATGCGTATATTGAAAATCACTTTGCTGCTGCTCTTGTTTATAAAGGACTTATTACATCTGTTCAACACTTGGCTATACATCTAACGAAAGGCCATCCAGACCCATTCGATAAATGCTTTGGCTCACTGGAATACATCTTTAAACTTATTATACAGTCAAGGAAGTTATTTGCACGAGCAACTGGAGGACAATATGAGGACTCTTTTCGAAAGGATTTGTATGGGCTATTTAACTCTTTTAACAATATGCTTGCTGTTCCGCGCGACGACGTTATTTTGCCAACTCAAGAGGCTTTGCTTCAATCTATTGGTGTTGTGCTTGAACAACTGAAAGATACTCTTCCCGCCTCTGAACTCGGGGTGCTTGCAAGGAATATTTTAGACTCAGTTCCACGCGACGCCCAACAACCCTTAATACAGGCGAAACTACATGCTGTGAAAAATCTAGTCTCAGGCCAGCTCTTTCATGATGATGGTGGGTAATTTTTGTATTTGAAATATTTAGTTTACCATGAAAATATTCCGTTTCAGAGTCAAGGTCAGTTATTTTACAAGTTGCCTGTAAACACTTGAGAATCCACTTAGTCCGTCGTGATGAGCTTCGCTTATGTGCTGAGATACTTTCGGAAATTCTTAACCACCTTTACGAACTACAGCAAAAGCAGCAAGAAAAGGTTACGAATACACTGCAACATGACTTGGATTCGCTTTGCAAAAATATTCTGAACATACTCATGCAAACTATTATCATAATTATGGAAAGCTCCCTAATGATTCTATCTTCATTAGTGGCTGTGCTTTTAGGATTACTACAATTATTGGACGAAACTCACTATAAGCATTTTTGGGATGAACTCAGCTCGAACGGAGATACCAAAGAGTTAAAAGATTTCCTACATCGCACCCTACTTGTGTTTAAAGAGCTTCTTAGCCAAGATTGGCACGTATTCCCAGGAGATTGGTTAGTGATGAAATTAGCAGCGAACGATGTTATGAGGAAGGCTCTTGAAGAATTTGCCAAACCCTTAGTCTATAGATTTCTGGGAATACAGTCCTTTGATTCTCAGCTTTGGTGGTCGTACTTTAGCTTGGCTGTAGCCTTTCTTACGCAACCTTGTCTGCAGTTGGAGCAATATCACGAACAAAAACGACGAAAGATTTTGCACTCCCATGGCGATATGCGTGTGCTTATGGGATTTCAAATATTAAGCATGTGGTCGCAGTTGGGAGAGCATAAGCTGCACTTTATTCCATCCATGGTGGGCCCCTTTTTGGAAGTAACGCTGGTTCCAGAACCAGCATTGAGAAAGGCAACCTTAACCGTTTTCTATGATATGATGCAATGTGAACAGGTAAGGATCTAATGTCAAAACTCTAAAATTTTTAAATAATATAAATATGCGTCCCTACAGTCAGCACGAGGCTCATTCCGGTTGGTGGAAAGCGAACTCATTGATAAACTTGATTTACTAATAAGTGAAAATAAAGGTGACGACGAGTACCGGGAGCTTTTCAGTACTATGTAAGTAAAACTTAAGTGGAAATCATTTCGCTAAACATTGCGCTAACATGAAATAAACATTCACGCTTCCATTCTCAATGAATAAACAACCATATCAGGGAGCATCTCAGCTTAGTGTAAGTTAATGCTTTATTCGCCTTTTTCGAAATATTTGCTCTGCACATCACCAACAATTACTGACCTTTAAAAGAAATAAAAGGACATTTAAATTTATACATATAATGTAGTAATTTCTTTATTTTATGTGGGGGATATAACAGAAGTTCGTTCAATTGCAGGAATTTAGATTTACAGTTAAGTTTTTAGAATAAGGAGAGTTTTTGTCTTCCAGTAAAATATTGAGCTGTAGCTGTTTGTTCAGAAAAAGAATTGGGGGGATATTACATATCCTTTCTAAGTAACAAACGGCCATGGTAAATGACAATTTTTCGAAAAAGCGCAAAAGCTGTTAACTGACTAATAATTTTCTTGTATAATATGTAATTTTTTGTTAATGCAACCACCTTCAAAACTCCAAGCTCTGAAAAGTATTAAATCCCCCGTAAACACGAATTTTTACAATTTAGGACCGAACTTGAAATAAGCGAGCTCAAAAACCCCTTTATACTTATTTCTTTTTTATAACTCAGGATCAGATGGACGTTTTGCATATTTATAGGATGTTGATATGAGCACTCTCAATAAATTTAACTTTACTACGTTTGTTTATTATTTTTGTAATACTATGAAAGTAAAAATAAAAATAAAAGAAGAAACCATGCTGCTTATGGGATAATGATCCATTAGATCCATCCGCGAACGAATGGATTAATTAAATGGATACTCGAAGCATGAAATCACAATAAAATGTATCGTAATTATAAACTTTAAGAGTTTTTTTTTTAAAGGCTGAAAAGACAAGTTGTTTTATAGATTTTTTTAAACAAGACTAGCTTGACTGAATTTACAAGCCAAAAACGTGGCGTTTTAGAATACTTTATTTTATTTACATATATACGAATAACGAGAAAGTTAGGGTTACGAAAGGCATTACTGCTCGAACTTTTGTTACATTCCTAGTACGAAAATATTTTGCCGGGGGTGTAGCTATTTTTAAAAGTAACCACACCTTTAACGCACTGAAAACGATTATTATTATTAAAACTTTAAGCAAATTGATCTCAACGATTTTCTTTTATTTAGTTTACTGGAAAAAGTGCAGTCCGAAGATCCTGCATGGCGAGAAACCGGTGCAGCTTTCATATCTTCTGTGACTAGATTGCTAGAGAGATTGCTGGATTACCGCAGCGTCATGCAAGGAGAAGAAAACAGGGATAAACGTATGTCCTGTACAGTCAACCTTCTTAATTTTTACAAGAGTGAAATAAATAGAAAGGAAATGTATTTGAGGTAATAGTGAATGTTATTTTATAGATCAGTGCAAATATGTCTTAAGTGCATTATTTTTTACAGATATATTTACAAACTCCATGATCTCCATTTGCAAGCCGAAAACTTCACAGAAGCTGGATTTACCTTGAAATTATACGCCGATATGCTGAGTTGGGACAAAGAAACATTGACTTTTGCACCTAACGATAGTTTAGGTCATCCTGAATGGCAACGAAAGGAAAGACTGTATCACGAGGTTAGATACTTACTTAAAAAATATATTTATACTTTTATTGCTTAATGCTTCAATTCCAGATACTGAAATATTTTGACAAAGGCAAATGCTGGGAGAAAGGAATACCACTATGCAAAGAATTGGCCAACTTATACGAAACCAAACGATTTGATTACAATAAATTAAGCGAAATTTTAATAATGGAGGCAAAGTTCTTCCAGAATATCTTAACTCAGCTCCGACCGGAGCCTGAGTACTTCAGGGTGGGTTTTTATGGAATGGGATTTCCGCTTTTTGTGAGGGTAAGTACAGGAAAATTAAGTAGAATTTTAATAGGCTTCAATGGTGTTCTGTTCTAGAACAAGCAATTCGTGTATCGCGGACTGGAGTACGAGCGAATTGGAGCATTTACCCAAAGATTGCAAACTGAATTTCCACAAGCACAAATTTTAACGAAGAACTCTCCTCCGGATAAGTCAATCTTATCAGCACCAGATCAGTATATCCAAATTAGTAACGTGAGACCTATCGGGGATCCGCAGCCTTTAAAAACATCGATGGTACCAGTGCCGGAAAAGATCGCACGATTTTATGAGGTTCGTAAAATTGCTTTAAACAGTTGGGTAAAAAATATTTATATAATTTCGATCAGGTGAACGATGTTACCAAATTTATCCACGATCGGCCAATATATAAAGGACCTATTGACAAAGACAATGAATTTAAAAGCCTGTGGATAGAAAGAACTACTTTGGATATTTCGAATCCCTTACCAGGCATACTGAGGTGGTTTGAAATTGTCTCTAAATCAGTTCAAGAGCTAACACCTGTTGAATTTGCTTGTGAAACAATGGGAAATGTTAGGAAAGAATTGGTCGATTTGATTGCACAGTACCGCACTGACCCGAAGCGCAATATCAATCCATTTTCAATGCGCTTGCAAGGAATTATTGACGCTAATGTTATGGGTGGAATCAGCAAGTACCAAGAAGCTTTCTTCAACGAGCAATTCCTAAAGTCTCCTCACGGTCAGGAGCAGCAAGCAAACGTGCAAAGGCTAAAGTGTTTGATATTAGAACAAATACAAGTCCTTGAGACTGCTCTAAAATTGCATGGACAATTGGCACCAGCAGGTGTGCAACCGTTGCATAGTAGGTTGCTTGAAAGATTTTCACAGCTGAAGCAGAGTCTTTCCGGTCTTGGAAAATTAAAGCGACAGCATTCCGAAAGTATTGTGAACACACCGCTTCCTCCTCTTCCTATTGAAAAGAGAACGATGAGTTTGGGTAACACATACGGCGTATACGAGCAAGACGATATATACACTCGTCCAGCCGAGTCTAAGCAGAATTTGGTACACAACCCATCAGTAAACAATGGCTCTTTGGGTAGAGATGGATTAGTTTTTACAGAAATGCCCCAAGACGAGTGCGTTATTGCACCTCCAATTCCTGTTCGTCCAAAATCCGCAGGTTATGGGCCTATCGAAAGTCCGGAGGTTCCACCGAAGCATGTTGGGAGAGATAAGGTGGGCTCACCGAATGCTCCGCCACTGCCTCCTCGGGGACTAACACCGGACAAACGAGCATCAAATCCTATTCCATTTGGGGAATTTTCTGAACACCAGTGGTCTAATGTGCCACGGAGATCGTCTGGAAATCATAAGTACTCGGTAGTTGACATCAGTTTCGACGAACCGGAATCAGACTATAACCACCATATGCATGTGCAGAACTGCTTCGATATATGCAATCCACCTAGTGATTTCAGGGACTCGGGTATTTCTACTTGCTCCAACGACCTTTCTCATATGAATAATTTCAACGCTTTGGAGGAATATTCCGGAGAGCACTGTAGGGCTGCTTCAAATCCCGATGCAATGAACATTCCATCCTCGGAGCACAATTATGCAGCGAAACCACCACCTCCAATACCTCCAAAGTCAGGGAATAGCATGCCCGAAGGCATCGAAAAAACATCGCCACCAGCACCCCAAAACGGGATGGATGGCTACTGCATTCCGAAGCATACGCTGGAAAGCAGCTCAGAAGTTAACTAGCACAAATCGACGTAAGCCGTTTTTTTATTTTCATTTGATATTAATGGGTGTCTTGTGATTATATGCAACTTTTGTACTCATTGCTCTCTTGCGCCGAACAAATGTTAATTAACAAGGAACAAGGGAATTGTGAATCTCAGTATCTACGCCTAATGTGCAAGTAATATTAGTTACCGATTACAGAAGCTTTAGTTTTTATTTATCATTTTACATATCAGATTAGTTCCTCACATAAATGGTGGGTATATTTGAGGGCTACAGCGCCCTATCGTTTATTTTACATTTAAAATTAATTTGCAGTTCATTAGATCGGCTGTATATAAGGCGACAGTTCGTAACCTCGATTAATTTTATTATTGTATATTTTTATAAATTACACTAGTCAAATACAATATACTATTTATATTACGGCAAAAATACTTTATTTTTCAAAAACCTTTTCCTTCTATTTGTATTAATGGTCTCCTGGAATATAACGTTAAAAGAAACAAGATAATAGAGTTGAGTTCAGCTTTGGTAAACTGGTAAAAGGACTAAGACTTCGAAAAATGTCCACGCAATAACTCATCAGCATAATTGTTTGATCGAAAACATTAAAACGCTACTATGGTGAGAATAGAACAATATAACTTCCTTATTTTATTGGAATAATAATACAAAAATATAAATCAATAAACAAAATTTGTAATTTTTACTTCTTGCCAATACCAGTAAGCTCCTCCAAACTTTTTATCAAGTATTTGTTGTACTCTTTGTAGTTAACCGGGGATGCAGCAACTATGGACATTTTATTTCTATTCATGTCCTGTGAAAATCAAAAGTACAAATTAATAAATACCATTTAAAAAATTGCGTTGTTTCTTACCCCAAACATTTCTATCTTGCTACGTATCTTGAAAACGAACGACTTGAAGTTTATAGCGGAAAATATTTCTTGGCCATCGTCTGGATTAAGATCCAAAGCTTCTCCAATTTCTTTAGAGGTCTTACCAAGGATCTGTTCAGCAACATCGCTGAAACATGTTACCCATCTGTTTGAAGTCCAATCACCAATACTCATCTGCAATATTAATTTAATATATTTAATAAGATTGATTTCAAGTGTAAGCACTTGTTATACTTACGTTAACCAGTAACCTATATTTAAAATCTTGGAATGTGGCGTTGCATTTTTCACACCGAAAGAGCCCATTGCCTTCATCAACCAATTTCTTATTACATTGTGGTTGTGGACAAGCTTTATAAACAGCATTAGTACTTTTAACAATGTGAATAACACCTTTTGTTTGGAAATAATCTGGCTTGTCTCCAGATCCGAGATTCTTAAGACGAGCTTCGTGGAATGTGAGCCACTCTGTGTTTATGGGACCAGCCATTCCTCCAGTGCTATAAGATGTTTTAGTATTAAAACTCAAGCCAAAAGTAACATGTTCAACAACTCACCGCATAGAAACACTGTTAGATATATTTTCACCACCTCCATTGTCGAACCACCCTCGTAGTTTATGACCTTCTGGCATATCGGGATTAATTTTTATAGATGACCCCCCTCCAAGACTCAAGCTTTTCCCACCTCCAAATTCAGAAACCCTTCCATTTTTAACGAGTATTATTGGCTGGACGTGACCTTCGAAATTAACGGCATCATCACCCCAGAGTGTAACTTGAACCTTCAAATATTAATAATCTTAAAGTGAACTTCAAATCATTATTTAGTTATAAATATATACGAGGTGTACAAGTCATAAGAAAATTATTAGAATTTTATTACTTACACTCGCATTACTGGCGTCAACGAGAGTAAGTTCCCTCTTTTTAAACTCCCGATTGTTAGTCCTTCCCGTGAAAACTTGTAGCTCTCCAACCTCCTTGCAAACCCCAATTATATCTAGGAATACTTTATTTTAACCTGATTTAATATTTTCTGGAACTTGACTTACCAACAGCTGTTTGTGGCTCAATGTTTGCAATTTGAGAAATTGGAACAATATCGTATTGAAGCTGGGGGATGTTCGAATCATCCTCATGACATAATTGAACTGTGGTTTCATTTGTAAAAGTCATCTCGTAGTCATTCTTTAGAGTTGTGAACTGCTTATTTGCCGGTTTTAGTTGGCACTTTGAAATGAAGTAGACTTTGTCCACTTCTATCAAATCGTAATACTTGTCGCACATTTCCTTGAAGGCGGTGGCGCGAATTTCACCAGATTCATCCATTAGATCCATACTGAAAAGCTTGCCCTCACCTTTTGCGTTACTCCAAGTGCGAATGGCGCTTTTTGCTGTAACTCTAGCTTTAATAACCCATCTGTAAACAAATATTTTATAGACCCGAGGAATTGTGCCAATCGTTGGTGACTTACTTGTTCTGATAAGGACTCAAGCTTGCAATCGGATGTGTTAGCGACTGGTCGATTGCTTGATCGCGCATGCCGCTGTTATTCGAGGATGCAGAACCTCCGAAAGAGGACAGAGCTGTTGGCCTATTTGCAGATGAATTTGCATTACCCACTCTTTGATTAGATCCAAAATTGCTCGCGCTCGCTTGCGGCGGAGGAAGAGGTTTGTTTGATACATCTCCGGTGTACTGGACAGGAGTTCCAATTTTCTTTCCTACCTCTGAGCCGTGATTCAATACAGTAAGTTCCAGGATTATAAGAACTCGCCTGCAAGAAAGTTATAGTCAGAATAGAAGACATGGGTTAAGCAGAATGACTTTTACGTACTTGTCTCCTCCTTTATCCGATTTGTTGACCATCGATGTGATAAATCTATCGACGCGAATAATTGTGAATTCGACCAAGTTTCCTTGGGTGTAAAGCTCGTTCAGCTGGGTGGCGAGCATAGCGAAACTGTTCAAATACTTCCCGTCCGAGACCAGCAGGCGATAGCGCTCATTCCCTTCGCCTCCTGAAATTTTTTTGGTACCCAGGATTTGAAGCACTGGCTTGTCGTAGTCGTTTCCCGTCATTATGTACTATTAAATAAATTGCTACAGCTCTAAAAAAATTGTGCATTTGTATATTGTGAAATACCTCCATGCATCCTGTAGACAAATCCGCAAGCCGGCTCATTTCACAAATTTATTTTACGAGGTCCTTAACAGATCAGAATACGCATTCAGCACGAATATTAAATGTTTGTTGAATTTCTAGCCTTTTTTAAAAATTTTTAACAACCTCCTGCAGCCCTTTTCACTGACAAGCTTCAGATTTCATTATAAATCTAGCGGGAAAACAGTCCCCCCAGCACTGTTGTTTTAGGTTATTTTTTTTTGATGCGCCATCTGCCCATTCACTTTGAGAAAAAGGGTTTTTAACGAACGCATCCGCAAATTTTTGCATGGTTGAACAGCTGTTTTTGTTTGACAGACCTCAAAAAGCGGCAACAGGAAATCGGTTGCTTTGTACGTTTCATTCAAAATATCAATAAAGAATGGTAAGTTGGTTGGATTTTATATGCAATACATTGAATAAATTGCCCCTTTTTATTTTTTCTGTTATAGGCGCGAAATGCGGAGAAGGCAATGTAAGTAATTTAAAAAAAAAAAAAATCGTTTTCCAGAGAGTTAATTCTTTCGGACCTTTTCAGGACCACCTTGGCTCGATGGAGGGCTGCTAAAGAGGCTGAAACTGGGGAGAAGGATCGAAGACCTTTCCTGGCATCAGAGTGCACCGATTTGTCCAAGTGCGAAAAATATCGTTTGGAAATTATACGGGAGATATCCAAAAAGGTGGCTCAGATTCAAAATGGTAAGTGCCAACCTCTGCAGCTTTTGTATCTTGGAACTTGTTTATATCATTATTTAAAGTGAATTTCTATTACGACCTTTAGAATGCGCAGTGAATTCAATTAGTATTATTCTCATTAAGAATGAAAAGAGGAATATAAAGCGGAGATGGTCCTCCGTTCAGTGACCGCATGACGAAATTTGATAAACTAGCCTTTTCCGAATCTAAAAGAAACTGCATTCTATATGTTGCCTTCGATTAGAAGACTGTGATCTAAATGTGAGAAATAAAAACTAAATTCTTTTATATTTCAGCTGGCTTAGGTGAATTCCGAATAAGAGATTTGAACGACGAAATAAACAAATTACTTCGAGAGAAGCGCCACTGGGAGAATCAAATATCAGCACTTGGTGGACCGCACTATCGTCGCTATGGGCCAAAAATGTTTGATGCTGAAGGTAGAGAAGTTCCAGGGAATCGTGGCTACAAATACTTTGGAGCAGCAAAAGATTTACCCGGTGTGAGGGAATTATTTGAGCAGGAGCCTCCACCACCACCACGTAAAACGAGGGCAGAACTTATGAAGGACATCGACGCTGACTACTATGGCTATCGGGATGATGACGACGGCATCCTAATTCCACTCGAGGAGAAAGTAGAAAAGGAAGCATTGGAAAAGGCTATCCTGGAGTGGAAGGAGAAAGTTCTTAAGGGCGAAATAATTGGTGAGGAGGAGGAGGAAATATATCCACAGAGCACCGTGGATAGTTCTACTAAGGCGGGTGATGCGAATAAGGATGATCCTATGGAATTACTTGGACCCAGGTTTACAGCTCATGTTCCTGTCCCCACACAGAAGGATATTGAGCTGGCTTTGCTTAAAAAGAGAAAACAAGAACTTCTGGAAAAGTATTGTATGGATTAGGAGTAGAATAAATTCTCTTTTACGTACTGATGTTATTTGAAGATTTACTTCTTACCTTATAAATTATCCAAAATCAATGAAATACTTATACAAAATTTTCGTAGAATATTAATGAAATGCAACATGTTTTTAAACGACACTTCAGTTTAACTTTATGATTACTCATAATCCTTAAGTATTTCATAGCCGCGTGGACTAGCGCATTGGTATTACAAGAGCAATTCGCATTTTATTACTTTCTTTATGTTCAAGCCTGCCAAAAGATTTATTTATTTAAAAAAAGGATGTAATGAGCCATCGGATCGTGGATTTTGCAAAGCTGTAAATCTTGTGAGAGGCGGTGAGGTGAAAATAGAGCTACTCAATTTCTTATAAAGATTTTAATTTTGTTCACTCCACAAATTTTTAGCGACATCTCGTGCAATCGAAACGAAGCGATGTATGTGTCATCTGTTCGGGCTTCAATTATCGACTGACGATTTGTCAAAATCGCAACTTTGTCAATAGGAAAAGGAGAAAGGGGTGCCCGCATATTACATTTGGGCGTAATATCCTCAATCACCGATCAGTTGTTTCCAGAGTTATTTTGTGAGCAAATTTCAAGATGCTGGCTCTAATCAATCGAATACTGGACTGGTTCAAGAGTCTCTTCTGGAAGGAGGAAATGGAATTGACCTTAGTGGGGCTGCAGTACTCCGGAAAAACAACATTCGTCAATGTTATAGCGGTAAGATTTAATGCATGTGCCTGTAAAATGCAACAATCGAAAGAAATTTGACCGTCCACCCATCGGTGGTTGTTGATCAAGGGAATTCCTTGATATTCGCAAGGTGTGGATTTATTGGCAAAATCAATATGACTTTTGCAGCTGGAGGAGATAAGGGATTGCAGTGCGGCGAGGTCAGAAGTCGAAGTTATTTTGATAGAGTGCTTAGCCGGTTAGTGAACAAAGAAGTCACACATTCGGATCTTTCGAATAATCTACTTTATTTTGCGGGATTGCTGAAATCCAATATTCCGTGGAAACCATTGCCTTCGTAAATGGGTAAAAGCTTCTAAATTGCTCGGTCGCCTAACGTTACACGCAAAACAGCTAGAAATTATTAATGACTCTTATTTCATCCATTATTAGTCACCGCAAATTCAGTAATCTAGCTAAAATATCAAAGCGAGCGATCAATCTGTCTGTAAATATTTGGTTACAAAGAGCCTTTATGCAGTTCTCGATTAGCTATCGGTTCGTATCCGTTCGTTTCTCTAGCAACAATTAATCTCAAACCGTCTAATCTCAAATTTGATAAACAGGCTAATAAGTGAAATTGTTCCAAAAGATGATAACGTTTCACTGTTTCCCTGCTGAAATTTCACCCAAATAATAACAGAGTAATTGAAATAGAAAAAAAAAAAAAAACAAGCGATTAGAACGCATTGGTATTATTTTAAAACGCACGTAGATACTTGTAGTTTGGCGCTTCTCAATCTCAGAAATGCTATCTGCCTTTTACGGTACGCAAAAGCTAATAATACTGATCTTACTGTAATAAATTATGGTTTAATATTCTTTAATAGAAAAAAAGCACTACATATTTAGTGATTCAAAGTCTGAGTCAAGTTTCGAGATAGTCGCGAGGATAAAAATGGCCAAAAGGGCTCTCCGGAATATACAGAAGATCTTCTCTAAGAACGAAATCAATCTGAGTCTGAAATGAAGCTATAAGTATATTGTCCATCCTTTTATATGGAATGGAAACCTAAATTCTATAAAAAAGAAAGGAATACTAAAAGCTAGAATCTCTTCAAATGTGTAGATATCGCATCGAAACAATAAGCGGATGTTTTAGACAGAAAAGATAAGACATGTAAATAAAATACGTAAGACTGCTGATTCGATTCCTTATTATGAGTGTCTAAGAGTAGAATTCAGGCGTTATACCGATGAAATATGTCTGGCTTCTGGAATCGAAAGACATTACTACTTTGATGTCGTTAACTTTGCTACACAGCATCACTTTTAAAAAATATTTCTCCCTATTAATAATGTGGAAGGAAATGAACAGGTATCTGCCGATTTTTTGAATTCTATGTTGAAGTGCAATGTAGTGTTTTTACCTGCGTTTATAAAATTCAAACTCACGAAAAGAGGTTGGCATTGTTTGTTTAAACGCTTATAACTCTGCAAATCCGCAAATAAATTGACTTGGATATTTCCAATATAATATGTATATAAATCTCCTTTTTTCAATACTTGTAATTGCTAATCATATCAATCTAGACAAGTAAATATTGATAACGTAATATAATTCTTCTTAGTCTGGACACTACAGCGACGATATGATCCCAACAGTTGGTTTCAACATGCGGAAGATTACAAAGGGAAATGTAACGATCAAAGTATGGGATATTGGCGGGCAGCCCCGATTTAGATCTATGTGGGAAAGATATTGCCGCGGAGTAAATGCTATAGTGTATGTAAAACATTCACATTAAAATTTTTATATTGTTTAACAATTTGAAATTCTTTAGGTATATGGTGGATGCCGCTGACTTAGATAAGATGGAAGCATCAAGAAATGAATTGCACTCACTGTTGGATAAACCTCAGCTTGCCGGCATTCCCGTTTTAGTTCTGGGAAATAAGAGAGATTTGCCTGGTGCTCTTGATGAAACTGGATTAATAGACAGAATGTAAGTTGCAATATTGTTCAAAAATTAGTTTCATTTAATAGTTGCGAATGGCCATTGCATCAATATAATTTTTAGTGTTTCATTTCAAACGAAAGCAAGAATTTGATTGGTGTTGAAAAGTTTTATGAAATGACCTATTTCATTTTTTCTTTCTAAAGGAATTTGTCCAGCATACAAGATAGGGAAATTTGCTGTTATAGCATCTCGTGTAAAGAAAAGGACAACATGGACATTACACTACAGTGGCTGATCGCCCATTCGAAGAGTCAAAGTCGTTGAACTGTTTTGTATTACCCTTTATTTTTGTATTTATTTTAAGATTGTTCTGTAATTTCTTAGGGTAACGATAATCTCAATTTGTTGCGACATAAGTAAAATATAAGTTAAAAGTCCTTTAACGTTCTTTTTCTTGAGACTAAAAATAGACGAGCAAATCTCTTTAGAGCAAAGAGTTTAACTTAGATTTTTTGCATGAAGTTCGTAAATATAGCCATTGGTGCTTTTTTTAACTGCAAATTGCCAAAATGCAAGTATAGTGCAGTTTTAACGATGGTGGGTAAAATAATGCCAGACGCGGCAATATATTTTTAGCTCGCAATTGGGCTCGTAGAAAATATCCTTTAATATACGGATTCTATTTATCAGAGAATGAAAATACTTCAAATTACACCGCCACATCAAAACATTATTGGATTATTTGTTTTTACACACCCAACCATAATTTTACACAGAAAGACATAACACACCGCTTTTCGGATTTCGACATAAGTAATTTTTTGTTTTACAATTCTGCTGAAAAACCACAGGCATGGTCCGGTTCTTAAAGGATACAATTTATTTTTGCACAAAAGTTTTGCTAAGTTAATATTTTGTGGAAAAAAAGTTTAATTTAAATTTGATGGACAATGTGGTTAGTGCAGGTTGAAACACTTTCTTTTTTTTAACAATTTTTAATCATGCGTGTGAGTTATACATTAGAAACGCTCGTACTATACAAACCATTTCACTCGGTTAACCTCTCTTATATTCGTTATTCGTTGTTATCAAAATGTATCGAACACCAGATTACCTTCATGAGACACAAATGTTCTAGAGTCGAATAAGGTGTAACCGTTTTAAACTAATTAAACAAATCTATTTCTGTAGATAGTTCGAGGCCAATAAATTTTATTCGGGATTTCATATATTGTCATTTTTGTAGTTAGGTAGAGTATTGGAAGGTATTAAAAGAGTAAAGAAAACAGGAATCCCAATGTAAATAAATAAAATAAAGAAAAATAGCTTTTAACGATTGAGACCACATGCCTACTTCTTTTTCTCCTAGGTAGTGAAGAGGCTCTTTGTTTGATGACAATTTTCCCTTTTTAGATTTCCGAATTTAAGTTGTAAAATTATAATAACTTGAGCGCTTTTATATAAATATAAAAATATGTGAATAAAGTGAATTAATAAAGTCGTCGTTCTTTTCCTTTTGAACGGAATTTAGATGATTTTAATTTGATGTTGTTAGTAAGTAAAACCTAAAAAGAAAATATAACCTTATTTATAAGAATATACATGGTAATCTTCAAGCTTTACGCTGATAAAAGAATGTTAATTGCCGGTAGTTTATGAAGGTTTTGAATACATGGCAAAAACTAACAACTTTATTAAATATACATATATTCCGAACAAAGATATTTAGAGGGTAGTCCGGAGGGTTGGCTCGAAAAACCTCGGTTTTTGTTTGCTATGTTTAAATTCGACTCCAGAAAATACTGGTGGAACGGAATTTAAAAATTCTTTGAGGTAGCAAAGTTATAAAGCCTGAAAGAAGGCTACGCTGAACTCGTATAATAGATTCCAAAAGTTTAAACGTGCTTTCTTCAGAACCTTGTTTTCAACCTGGTTTACATTATGTTTTACTGAATTCGGCCAATTAACCTTAAATTTTGCATGTTGCTTTAGCACAATATCGTTATTGTTCGAACTATAATAGAATAGCAAAAAAGGACTAAGGAATTATTCCAATTTTCTGGTCTTATTGTTTAGTTATTTCAAATATTATTAGCAAATATAAATTGAAATAAATGTTGCCACCCACTCAAAACCTCAAGTATGTATCTTGCAAATCGCCTTTTGATAAGAGAACGTGACTGAAACCAGAGGCGCTTACCAGTTGCGTAGATGAAAACTAATATTGTTTTCTGCCCTCACGCAAGAGCATGAATTATTAATTCAATCGTAAAATACTTCTCGAAAATTAACTTCCGTCCAGGTCTCATTATACTGAGTGTTAAGGTTCCATCTAAGCTTCTTAATATTCAATCGGTTTTAAAATAGGGAGGAACACCAGTAGCTGCTGCTTCATTCCCTAGAAGCGGCCGGCAGAAGAATGTAATTAATTACATCGTACTTAAGTCTGTGACATTGGTATGCTTGGAACCAAGTGAAAATTTGTCACTACGAGGAGGGCTTTCCGCTGAAGTTCATAGACAGTGACGCTCATAACTCATGTAGGTGTCTTCAATTTAAGTTCTTTTTCAATTAAAAAGACATAAGAAAATGTCTAAATCACATCTCGCTAAATTAGTATTCAATGCATAGCAGATCGTCATCCCACCTTGAATTTAAAATCAGATTCAACTCATGAACACTTAAATTCCAGATGCTCTTCAGGCATGCGGTAGGTAGGCTTAAACTGCGCCTAATGCAAGAAATCCTAAAGAGATCGTTATCATAATGACGAAATCGTCAATTTACCATTGATCCTTACCTTAAGAGTGAAAGCCATACAAAAATGGTATCCCACTCCTAAGACCTGAAACTGCGCCTTTAAAAAAAATTATGCATTTACCGATAGTGGCTTATCTATATCGATCACATCAAAATAACTTTTGTTCATGATCAACGAGTGTGAGCTAATAGTCATGGATGAGACCAAGAACAGAAGCAATAGGGAGCAAAATCGGGCATGCACTTCGCATTTTCACGGCATGATCACCTCGCAAGGAGAAGAGCATGAAATACACGAGTATTTTCATTTATTTAACTGGCATACGCCTTCGTACTGCCGTCGACGTTATTAAACAAAATGTATTACAAATGAACATTGAAACGAAAACGCTCACCCGTAAACTAGTGTTTAACAATGCAAACCGATCGGTGATCAGTCAATCTTAATTTCGATCAACAATTAAGAATCTGACTGGCAGTCTTGTAATCTCCGGAGATGGCTGATTTTTCCTGTTGCCGTCTTTGTCGTAAATATCGGGAGTATAGAAGTACAAAGCTTCAATAAACTCAGATATCTGATTAGATTCAGACCAGATAAGACGCACTGACGCATACATGAACATGTGTAAGTAACACAGGCGAAATCGGCCCACAAAGGGTAAAACACGTCGCCTTTGCGATTTCATTGCTGCAGAGGAGGCCCAATAATCGAACAATGAGTGGACGGAGCCTCAGATTAAACCAAGACCATTCGAGCGTGGATTCACCCGCAAGCACTAGTCTCTTGCATCGCAGTACGCAGCAACCCAACAAACGACAGCGAGATCCCGGCGAACCTTTTGTATTGTAATCGATTTCTAATTAGGAGTACTGATCTTTTATTTAAATGAGCTGAAATAGGAATCATTTCGACAATTTCGCTTTGGGTAATAACAACAAATGGGGCCTCCTGTTCGACAAGAGCAACGGAGCAACAGCGATGCATTCTTGTGCTCTGGACATGCCATTTAACGTCACTCAGTCCTTTGCTTTCCAATTTTGGTATTTTTTAACCATCTGAGCGGGTCCTCAACGTGATGTTGATAGAAAGGATAATGGTATAAATAAAAAATTAAAACGTACAAACGCCTGAAAATTGCTCAGAGTGGACTTTTATGAATACTGACAATTTTAAATTTTACTACTTAGAAAAAATACTATGTCAAAAAGTTCGTTATTTTTAAAAATAAATTCTATACATCATGATATTTAAAGGGCAATTTTTATAGTGCGATTAAGATAAGTAGAACTATGAATATTTAAGGAAACTGACTGAAATATTTAATAAGAATTGTGGTGGGTTGCTATAAAGAAAACAAATCGTATTTCTGTGCCTAAACAAAATCAAGGTTTAGAATGATGGCATCAATTGTTTTGTATGGGTGCGTGCTCTTTGAGCTGAACCTTATCGAACATTTTTGCAAAAGATTTATCTGACGTTATGCTTTTGAAACACTTAATTTTGAATATTTATTTTTTTATTAGGTATTAAACGACAGTATTAAAACCGTTAATGAATTAAAACTTGTAGAATTTTTTGAAATGTTGGTACTTTTACTACCTTTACTGCTGTTCCTTTAAAATTTAGTACCATCACTAGAACCTAATGGCATTAGGGCCAATCTGCTCAACAATGTCAGCGAGAGCGAAGGAAAAAAATAATAAAGCGAAAATACGAGTCGAAAATTAAAGTAAATAATTCATACCGGTTTATCCATCCATGTCAAGCATTTTTGGTTTATTGTGAAGCCAAATGCCAGCCATTAAAGTTTTTATTTTGTTTTTAGACGAGTATCAAAACCGTCTCGCACATGCCAATGGCAGGAGTACCGCGAGTATTTTTGTGAAAAAAAGAGCGAACCAAAAAATAAAAATTAAAATGGTCAGGTCAACTAGTAAAAGCGCACGCTTGAAACCCTCAAAAGTGCCGCAAATTTACGAGGTTTCTTGGCACGATTACATGCCAGACAGACGTACCGGCATTACCTTTTTTTTTTTTTTTCCAAAACCCGAGTCTGGCCGTTTTCCTTAAAAATTGTGTTCCACATTTTGCTACGTGCTATGAATTAAAAATATCCAGCATCTCTTAGACGGAGTATTTTTTTTTTTTGATAAAGTCATTGCTATGCTGTGATTCACAGATTTGAGTTAAGAAGACCACTTTCTACGTACGTTTTTTCTTCCATTTAACTGCTGAGGACATTAGGGCTTGTGGATAAAGTAGATAAAATCACCGGCTTTGCTTAATTTACAAATTACGCATAAGATTAGCTTAAGATTGGAAAGATTGTTAAAGGGGCCAAAGTAATAAAATTAAATATTTTGAATTGTTCAGTTATATATGTATAAATTACCTAACAACTTACGGAGCAATAGCTTTTTTTGTTTTAAGTTTTAAAATATATGTTTTCCAACTGATTTCCTTAAAGAGACAAGTTGAAATTCTCCACTTAAATCTCATTTCTAACATACTTATACTACGCCCAGAAATAAAACAAACCACAGCAAAGCGAATTTGCAGAATTTTTAAAAGGAGTGGTTATAAAATATTTATGGACATTTTCTAAATTTTATATGCTGAATTCCATTTATGCCATAATTTTGGTAAAAATAAATACTTTTGGGGTCTTAATAGTATAGAAAATGGACATTTTATACTTTTTGAGTGGTTTTACTTTTCTTGTGCGAAGCCGATATATGCAATAATTGTAGTAACGATATGCACAGCAAAAAAATCGATTAAAGGCCATTTGTTTAAGGCGATGCTTATGAAGCTATAATATGTGTATCTAGATAAATAAATTTTAGGTTAGAAAGATAGACCAAGTCGATATTTGGTAAGTCTATGTTATATCATTTTTATAGAGCGCACAAAAAATAAGAGTTTAATTTTGTCGATATTAAAATGATTCTACAAAAAGTTGTGTAAAATATGTAGTGTATAGTAGGTACGGCCTGTCCAGAGCAATTTTTATTTATTTTTGTGGACTCGAGTGCTCGTATTCATAAAAGTCTTATTGTAATTATCTACTTTTGGAATCTTTTAATTAAATAAAATTTGCCAAATTTAATTGATAAGAAGTGCTCATCTTAATCTTATCTTTCCAGTGTAACGCCTTCTTTTCTTATATGTGAAAACTGGCTTCAAAATGAAAATGAGAAATATGCAAATAGACCCGATCTACGGGTTCCAATTACTAATAAGATTTGATCAATTGAGGGCTTTACTGAGAATTCATTTTAAAAATGAGCCCACGAAGTTCGGTCTCACCATAGTTAGGCGCCTTCGGTGAGTCCTCATCGTTTGGGTTACAAAGGTAAAAATAAAAAAAAAAAAAAATAAATAAAAAACGAAAACGATCAGCAGAACTCCAAACAGATTGCAGGTATGCAAATGGCATTGCGACAGAATCTCCACAAAATTCGATGCTTAACAAAAGGCAAAAACTGACAGCGATCTGGGCGACACTTCTTTTGTTTTCGTAATTGAACCAGTGTGGTCCTATCACGTTTTTGGTGATCATGGAACCTTTTAGCATCAGTTGTCTTCCCAGCGAGCACGGAGCAGACATATGTTTTACTTGTAGGACGACGCGAAAAGGAAAACAGTGCCCCGACTTGGAATAAAAAATAATCAACTCTGCGACTTCTTTTCTTCCCGTTTAACTTATTTGCCCTCTTTAGGCTACCGATTCGAGCCAAGAAAAAGAAACGCGATCCTCTAGGTCGTATATAAATCGTCGCATGTCAATAATGTATCTGCTTGTCAGGGGAAATTATCCAATTTTCTCCCAAGTATTAACGTTCTCCTCGGTTTTTTCAAACTCTTTTGTTGCGGACGACACCATCCGTACGTCAACGTGTATATGTTGCACGTCCGTAGAATATCCTAAAATTTTACTACATGCGGGTCTGATCTTTTTGGCGAGCACTTGATTTACCTCTGGCTGGATCGGTCAGAGCCTCTGGTGGGAACCGATCGGGGGAGATATGACTCTGCTCTGCTCGAAATCGTATTACTTTTAAATATTCAAATTAAAATGATAAGTAGCAGAAGAGGCGTGCGCAGTGCAGGAGCCCGTGCACCGATCTAGAACCGATCTAGACGCTATCTGCCTTTAATTAACGCCTTAACGCCTATTCATAATATTTTGACCAAATCTAAATCTAGCCGACTAGCGCGCACCACACCATAAGGAGTCTGCAGCAGTTAGGGGGCACATAGCGATTGAGCATATGCAAATTAACCCTCTGTCTGCACTACACAAAATCAATGGGAAAGTCTGTTTCGATTGGACGTCTATAAGGCTCCACAACACAGAAAAGAGTTTTCTGGAAGGTGGAATTTTCTGATCCGTACAGATGATAGGCAACAACAAGTCGCCTGGCTAGTCAGCTTGAGCTGATCATGCAATATACTGTGTATTTTCACTTGAAAGCGAGGATCGTGCACAATTATCGGATAGAATTCGAGCTATAAAATGCACAAGTGGACGGCTGCTTTCTGACAAGACGTATTTATTTGCCTTGCCGAGAATAAACATATCAGAAATTCAATTAAAATTGACAGTTGTAAAGATGGATTTTTCTCCAGGTCAATGAAACTTGATCGCTCGCTGATCCCTTCAAGATCCATATTGGACATATTGGGGGACATGCAAGTCGTATGTTCGTCATTCTGACCTTACTTAATTAGAGAGAAGGGTTTAAGAGCTTTTCCAAGTTCATTCGTCAACACGATAACCATGTAAAAATATTATTAAAAATAACAATACTTTTTAATTTATTTATTATATTGGAGCAAACATTTTCACTGGTAAAGCATATAGTTGTATGAAAAATTAACGCTTTCTAAAGCCCATTTTTAATAAAAAAACTATCCGAGACATACGACCCTGTACTTTAGATATCAAGCAACAAATTTTTGCCACCAAACTCTTTAAAAGGTAGCAAACCTTCTCAACCGAGGGTATCGTTTGAAAAGCACCAATTTTAAGCTCTGATAATAAAGTGTCCCAACATGTTTAGACTAATTATTTATATCTTTAACTTGAAAGACCTTATTTTGCTTTAAGGGAAAAATTTGGAGCAGAATACAACTGTTTTTAATCATGCTTCTAAAATTGTCATAGTGCTGATTTTTGATCAGTAGCAAAGTTAGGATACAACATTTATTTTTGTTTCGGTTAAGATTTTAACTCGGAAGTCCGAAGGATTTGAAGAACCGTAATTAAGTTCACGCGGCACATTTAATTTTTTTTAAAATAATTTTCTAAAAAAATTGCTTCTTAAATTCTCCAAAAGAATTCGAAATTTTTTTATGTAGGTAATAATTGTATATTTGCAAACAAAATAAAAATAGATAATTTAGTGCGCTATATCGCAAAAAATTACAGAGTGTTATAAAATATTTATGTTAAAAATTGCTTTCGAACAGCTTTTCTGGAATGAGCAATTAAATAAAATAAAAAAATTGTATTCAATGAGAATTTTGAATATTTAAAAACATTTACTTCTTAAGTTGGTATTGAATCTTCGTTTTTCTAGTCCTAATTCCTAATTGCTTCCTTAGAATCAACAATTGCTCCAACTAAAAAATTTATATTTAATAAAATACATATATTACGAAATAAAAATACAACATTTTTGTCCAACATATCATGAAATAATTAGTTTTCGCAAAATTTGGTGATGCAAACCAATTATTCTTCGTAATTCCTATATACCAATATTTTTGTCTTTTATTTGGATAAATAAGAACCTTATTTTTATAGTTATTTTATGACAAAATTGCGCTCTCAATGCAAAAGCGTTCCAATTCTTTTGGCTTATTGTATTTTTATTACCTGGTCATTCCTAGAATTCGATCTGCCGACGAAAGACCGCAAAAAGCGGAGACGAAAAACAACCGCTCCTACGTAGTTAGGTATACGACATAGCTCTATCTTATTCACTCTCTCCTAGTGTAGATCTTCCGTCTTTCTCGCATCATGAAAATTGCCAAGGTTATGATGTGTGCGGCCTTGAAATTTTACTCTCAACGCGTTCAAAGAAGTTGCCCTCCAAAAATTTATTTAAAAATTCACAGTGTACACTATATTTAAAATTAAATGAGTTCTTAATTACAACATTTCGACTCTGAATAATGCAAAAGATTGATTTGCACGTCATGTTTGTTACTTGTGAGTTTTAGTGCTCCTTATTCCAAATAAGTTTGGTTAAAAGCATGGCACGCTATCAAGGGAAAGTCCACAGCTCCACATTTAATCGAATTTTGGAGGAGTGAAATTTTTATTAGTGCGTAATAAAACTCAATTAACCTGACACTCAGCGGAGTTCTGACGAAAAGGTAAGTTGCCTAATTTGTTGTTTAGTGCCGTAAACAGGGGCACGACAAGGTCCTGAGCACGGCGACGGCATCCACGAGAGATTGCGTGCGTTTTGTGCAACTGCAGAGATAAAATTTAAAAATCATAAATTATCCCCTTTCTGGCGGTTATCTCCTGTCGAGATCTCTGCAGCACTTACAACTCAAAAAAAGAAGAAAAGAGCCCCCGGACTCCGATACGGGGGCTGTCATCGCCTATTGGCTTTCTGAATAGGTTCCAGCTCCACAAGCTTTTCTGAGGAAATTTTAAGATGTGGCCTTTACTTTTAGCCTCCCTATAAATTACATCGAACGCTACGCTACGTCTTTTGAGCAGCACACAGCGCAGTCGAAAGAAGCCCATCTGCGTACCTGGTGAAATGCAACTAGTGCTACCGTTGGGTGGTGTGATGCATTAATGCAACTACGTTGGGTGCATACAAATTAGTTATTAAAAGCCGCCCGCTAACGCAGCACTCGTCGGACTTCTTTGTCTCGCCGGTGCACATCCCTTTAAAAGCGAATTTAAGAAATCCGGCGTGTATGGCACAGGGACGATTATTAGAATTCCAATCATTGCGAAATAAATAAAATTTTGGAAGAGATGCAAAATTTTTGGGCCTTTCATAAAGTTACACCGTGTGGCGGCGGCGGTTTCGGCTTACTTCCTTTGAGTGGCATCACCGCGGGAACGACAATCGACGACACGTTGCAAAATTCATGGGAAAATACTTTGCATTTCACTGCAACTCACGGAGAAAAGTTATTCGAAGGTATGTCTCATGCGTATGCGGCGATTCTTTTGAGCTGCACTAACCGGCGTTCCTTCTTCTGCCGAAAAGACAGTGCGTCGGTGGAATTTCGCAAAAATAAAAGTTAACAAATATCACAGGAAGTAGTTCGCGACGCAAAATTCAATCTCTGCCGGAATCATATGAATCTCCGATAATTCGCCATATATGTATCTATGTATGTACATATAATATGTAGGGTCGTGTAAGAAGGTTATATGTAGGTGCCAGTTATTCAGTTATTATTTTACCTGTGATCGAACAGGAGAAATCTCTAGGCTAATAATAGTAGCTATAGATAACAAACTAACCAGAAATGCACAAATTGTGGCCCTCGCTGATTTGCTGACAGTCTCACCATATCTTATTTTAATTTTAAGAAGTCACACACATGTGATATGGCAGCGTGACACCCCGGAAAAAAAATACAACCTTCCTGAAATTTAAGACCCTCAGGGTTCGAACCTTAATCTTATAATTCATAACCGGCGTTCACGATTATTCGTTGAAATCAGTTTGCTTTCAAACAAAAAGTCTATTCCAATAGAGATCACAAAAAGTTCTTCCTTAATTAGCAATAGTCTGCATATTCTAAAAAACTGAGGAAAAGCTTAATCTCGATTTTTATATGTAATTAGAACAACAGAGTTTTTTCTCATTCAAATTAAGGAATGTCTGTTCAAAAGAGGCTATTTCCACCTTATGGTTATTCAAAGTTTTTTTACTATAATCTTTACTTTTGATCAAGTGCTTATGTTTCTTAGAAATATTAGCTTTATTTTTATGGTCCCAATCAAAAGGTGCTTTTGAAGTGCAGTGAACTATATTTAACATTTTTCATCAAAAAGTAATGGCAAACAGTACTATTGGCATGGCTTAGTAAGTAAAGTTTGAACAAGGAGAGCTTTTCCTTAAGTTTTAAATTAATTAATATCATTTAACATTTCTATTGGCTTTTAATAAATTATTAATTAGCTATTGTTTTGAGTAATTATCAACGGTTTCACTTCTATGGAAGATTTAAAAAAGTTTAATTCAAGAAATTATGAAAAAAGATTTTTCGATTGAGCTTTAGATGCAGACCTGAAGGGCCAAATTTTAAAGATAAATTGCCTGGTCTGGGGTTTCGAAAATCAAATCTAAAAATTGTATATGTAGTTATAAAATGTATGCATTTGGGGATTTTTTTATAAAATCTAATTTTTGTTGTTTGTTATGTTTTGTCTTTCGTTTTAACAAACTATCACTATTTTCTTAATCGAAGACAGTTCTAAAAATCACCAAAATCACACTTTGACGTTAGAGTCTTTATGAAAAACCAAATGAATGGAATTGTGTAGGTGGTGGAAGTGAATAAAATTTATGTACATAATCGTAGCTGTTTTCATATAGTTGGCACATAATACCTTATTAGGAATTATTTTCCAACCAAAAATGTATTAAAATGCCCTTTGTATGTGTAACAGCCATGTGAAATTTTGATTTCATCCAAAAGAAGATGAATGTTTGGGATATTTACTGGGCATCATAACTCCGAAGTGAAGTTATACAGCTGTCTTAGGTTTCCTTTTTTATGCATATCGCGAGTGCAGTGAAAGAATCGGAATTGAATTAGATGAAACAGGTGTGCGCAACTGGGCTAACTAACATAACTTACCTTTCCTCCTGCCCTACAAGACTGAAAAGCCAAAGGTAAACGTTGGATTGAAACTTTCCAAGTATAATCTAATCCCTCATCCAAAGAACCGTACCTAATCCGACGGAAAACAAAAAATGAACGCACTTAAGTTATCTTTCCGGGCGTAATAATTAAATTTCCATTAGAATTGCTAATCAGATAAACTTTTTACATTAATTTGTGTGAATTGTGCTGTCAGAGGTCTCAAGTCTTGCGGCAGCTCCGAGGGAGGGGGACTGAAGTGCAGGTGTGAAGCCAGGTCGCTTGCAAAACAAATGGACGGTAATTCATTTTTCTTGTTTTTCCCCATATTTTTTCCTTTTTCGAGAACTGTCCCAAGGTGTTCAACATAATGCACGCTTCGGTACGCTTAAGAAAATTTCATCTCAGCTGCTCCGTGCACGGCGGCCGCGGTGGTGCTCTAACTGTTTTCTGCAAAAATGTAAATTAACAAAACCATGGGCGTGTGATCATGATATTTTTTGGCTGCCAGATCGAATGAAATTTCCTGCAATAATAGCCGTGAAGGTTCAGTTAGCCCACCTCCGATTTCAGTCTTAATCTAGCACCCGATTTCTTTAATTAGCCTGAATACATATGTAAAAATTCATACCACTTTCTATAGACCCCATTTGCGCTAACGTAGGCAGGGTCGTGTTAGCATAGTCGTAGGCCCTAGACCCTTTTGTATAAAAACTATTTGTAAACCCTTTCAATGTAATGTCCACGTTTTTCAATTCTTAATCCATTTATATTATTTTTCACTTTTATACGTTAATACCCATTAGTTTTCAGAAATAATTAGGATTTTTAAAATAAGTCTGTTCGTTTAGCTCTGATCTCGATCAGATCAGATCCAAGTAGATCAACTTAGATCTACTTAGATCACTTGTCAGATCAGATTAGATTAATAATAAAGATCAAAAGTCTTAACGACCGCTAATCGATCAGTTAAGATCTTCAAGTGTTAGTTGTCAAGAGTGAAGTTATGAGAAAACTATATTTGAAATTATTATAACGATAAAAATAAGGTAATTATATTAGAATAATTCATTCAGCTGTGCCTGAAAAACATTCTACGGTCAGGTATTTCCACTAGGTGAAACTAATTGCATTTTTTTCATTTAACATAAAAGGTAACTAAATTTATTTATGCTCCATAACGTAATTAATTTTTATCCCATATCCTCAGCTTTGTGAAATTTCAATGTAATTTTACACATATTGCGGCCGCCATCTTAGCTCGCTCTTGAATTTTCAGAATCAGGCATCGGATTTCAAATCAGTGACCCTAAAAACCCACTTAGTCAGTTTTTGTGTATGAATTCTAGAACATTTATCATTTTAAGTTTGGGCCTTATAAATCGTGGGTTTCGTTATAAGACCAAAAGCATACATATATTCTACAATATGCTAAAGAAAAGTGGAAATGTTTAAAATGAGGTTAACCTGCTAATGTTTTTTTTTCTAAACACTGATTTTAATAAATTTAGATGTGTTTCATTCATATCGTTACCCTATGACTTTTTGAGAATTAACCAAGATGGTCCTTACCTTAATTTTATAAATTGAACAATTAATGACGTTTTTAAATATGCAATAAACTAGTTGTAAATTTTCCAAATGTAAATATTTATTTATTTATATTTGAAACAAGTTTAGAATGTCAACGTTTCTTTTTGAAACTTATACAAAATATCTGCTTTCAACGATGTAACAAGCCCAACTATCATTTCTGACATTATTAAAGCGGGAGATCACATTTGAAGATGTTATATTTGATTTTGCATATGATAATAGTCGAAACTTGATCGTTCTAGGCCCTAGGCATAGTGGGCCTACTGTGACTATTCGATAAGATGGCCCAGTACACACATAGGTTATATTTACGATCGTTTCACCGTTTTGTCACGACAACGAACAGCAGCCCTAAAAGTAATATGTATTTTAAGAGGTGCCCCGCATGCAGATTACGCTCGCATCAAGGAACAAAACTTTTCCCAGTTTCCCCATCGCGTCCCGCATCCGACGATCGCGTTCCCGTCGTGCATATGTTTAATGTATGTATGCTCATCACTGATCAAGGCCAGCCGTGGGGACAAACAACCGCCTAGGGGACAGATAAAGCAACAAGAGCCTCGAAGGCACGAGGAAAGGAAAAAAACTGCCCCCCAATTCCAGGTAAAAGATGTTTAAATAGTGTTCAGTTAATTGGGCATGAGTGGGACCATTGCAGGACCACAGACGGGAACGTGCAGAAAATGCATGCGAAGTACAACATTGGAAGCTGTGATTTATCGAATCTGCGTACTGTCCGGCCGTCGAGATTTAAATTATCTGTCGATCGAGCATTCGATGGATTCCACTGAATCAGACCACGAATGTTTTTCCCGAAGTGATCTTGTTCCTTCGGTGAATCTCACCTGAGTATTGTTTCTTTTTTGCCTCCTCCTCCTTCTCGTTCGTTTCAAAGCGACTAATAAAGATTTCAGGCGTGAAAATTTTATTTCTGATTTAATTGATGACATAGCCAAAGAATTTCGATGGTATTTCAAGTTTTGTTCTCATCCTTTAAGGAGCCACATCGCATCGATTTTCGCTGGTAGACGATTAAAATGTAGCACCTGGAAACATTTTGCATGAGAGTCGTTTTCAAATTACATTCTGGACATTTGTCGTTTATTTATATTCTTTATGTAACAATCTTGAAATTTTGTTTCGCGAAAAGGGCATGTTTCAGGTAAGTATGTATATTGGCGTAGCGTAGATAGTTACCATTTTGACTCTTGACAAATCCATAAAGATTTAAAAGAATTTTTAAAAGTGTATACAATTTGTCAATATTTCGTATTTTCGATTGCATTCCAATTTTACGATTCGAATAGATTCCTTGTATTATTCGGTGTTCTACATAAATTTTGAAAATACTAGTTCTAAATCATACATATATTAATTAGTTTTCAAACCGTTTCTCATTGTGTATATATTTACTTACTCTATGGGATTTATGTACATACACCTGGACGATCATTTTCGTTGGTCTAATATTTTAAGGTCAAGATAGAACTCATTTTTCACTATTTAAGCAAGTAGTTTTTCTTGGACCTATATCTTTTGTATATAGTGGACGAAAACTCTGTTTAACTAAAAAATAAATTAAAAATTAAAAAGAATAAAACAGTCAGAAACTCCACCTTCAGCTCAAAACGATTACCACTTTTGAGTTTATCCAAAAATATATAATGCTACCACAAACGGCAATTTAGTTTTCTATGTAATTATGCTAATAATTTGGAGCATCGCCTCACGGTTGTTCTAAATTATGAACGGAGCGTAATTTTTACGGTTGAGATTTTTGGGTAGAGCAAATTGAGGTTTTAACAAAACGGATTCGCTCATGTGTGTAGAAAATTTGCGTAATTTCAATGTTTCAGTTTTTGTTGAACAATTTTGTCTCGGTGGTGTTATTTACGTTGGTTCCATCTTATCTTTGCTCAATTTTAGAAAGTGGCACTTATTTGAGCCCACACTCCGCTCGTCAGGGTACCTCCACTGGCAATTATCATTAACGAACCGGACAAAAACTTTCGATAAGAATCTGTTACTCGCATTTACTTCCAGGTATTGTAGATAAAACGGCAGAACAATTACCTTACCAAAGCACAATGTGCTGTAGTTAGAGGCTTCTAATCGGCCGGCTCCTTCGGTTGTACGAATGATTTCGAATCACACCTGATACTATCGAATTATTTTCAGCACTACAACTTCATTCCGGGGGTAATTGCCACCTTTAAAAATGCATTTGAGAAGTGCTGCGAACGAGATGCCCGCGGCTTAGCTGTTCTCACGGCGTCGTAAATTTGAGGGTTATTCAATGCAGGTAAACATGGAGGGGCATCAGAATCTGTAGTTAATCGTTAATTCATATTTTAATGCTGTTTGCTGAACGTGTTTTTACAAAATCAATGTCGCAACGTTTCGAACAGCAGCGAAGTTAAGTGTGATGGTACTCCTTCTGGGGTTTTATAGGTGCCCCAAAGGAAGGCTATTAAAAATATCATTTTTGAGCAAATCATTGCTTCACAGATGTTGTAATATCTTATAGATATAAGTAGAATAATTTATAATAAAAATAGCCATCTAGAGGAATAGTATATAAAAATGGGTGTTATAGGTCATAGTATGAATTTATTAATTAATAATAAATAATCGGCACGACAATATTACTTTAATAGGATTAGGACAAAATTTGTAAGTAAATTTGTATCCTTTGATTGCTTTGTAATAATTTGTAGTGTAGAAAAATGCTCAAAGTTATATTTATGTAGTTTTATTTAGGGGATGCATTAATTGCAAGTCGTCCAGATATTTTGGAATATACATATATAGGTAACATTGATTGATTTAGTTTCGGTCTACCCGGGTTTAGTGTAAATTGTAAATATATTTAAATATGGGCTGTTTATAATACAATCAGCTTCGTATGTACCTCACAGTGACTTGCATTTTATTACTTAGTTTTAGCAAAAGAGTAAATGAGAAATTGCTAACAAATAGTGTCATAAAATGTTTAGAGAAACTTTGCAGACTTTCAGTCCTCTCCTTTGGAGTAGGTTTTAAGCAGCTTTACGACATTTATGCTGGATGCGCTTTTATGACAAAGTAGAAAATGTTGCGCGCCCAACACAAAAACCGATTGACAACTTTTATGGCTGCGATAAGAGTTAACAATAACCGCACTTCCAAATGTGTTTGGCTACTAGAAATCGTCTCGAAGAAGCTCGTGCTTTTCCCTATCAAGAACTAATCTTAGGCGCTGAAACATTGTACATTTTCTTGTAAGATTTATAAGGTAAACTCCGCGCGATGTGATAAACATTTACAAGGATTTCATCAGATGATTATTTTCGCTATAAAAATTTTTCTTAAGGGATGCACTGACATATGTTTTGCCGATTTCTTTTAGATCAATAATTATTTATTGCTTTCCTGGCCATCTGCTCATGTTACAAACACCATATCGAGGTGGAAAATTTATCTTAAATCGATAAAACATTAAAATTCACAAATAGTCTTATTCGCTAAGATTGTGACTGAAGATCGTTGGGTTACAAGTAAACGCAAGTCCAAATCCTAATCGAAGACATGCGACCGAGTACCTACAAGCGTCCATGGAAGTGCGCTCTTATAATTTTAATTTTTTGATATTTAATCTTTAAAAAATTTATGAACGCTATAATAATTTGATAGAAAAATATATTTATTATCTCAATTTTATTAAGGCCATGAAATCATTCCCGGTAAACTTAGTTCTGTATTTATTTATAAATTTATGCAACAACTCCTAAACCGATACTCTAAAAATGAGAAAATTTGTATGTACTTGAGGGCAATAAAATGGTCATGATATCAATAATATTTACAATATAATAAAAGACTCTATAGTTACAGTTCTGGCATCCCTAAGATAGATGAGAGAATATAGTTTTATAGTTCTGGCATCCGTAAGATATAGCCCATCAAAATATATTTATAGTGCTCCCAGAATATATAATAGCTAAAAATATCTTTCAGTGTATGAGCTACAATTGGATGTTAATCCTAGCAGTTTTGAGAGGACTGTTAATAAAATCAAACTTCATTATAGACAAGCAAAAAAATCACGGCTTTATAATTAATCAAGATCAACTGATATTGAGTACGTTGTGCAATATATTAGGCTGCAATTGGCTAGAGCATTAAACATTTAAACAATTTAATTAAAAATAAGTCGGAAAGTCTGCCAGAATTCATTAATTTTATAAGTAGCATAATAATTAAAATTAATGTTTATAGCCGCAATGTTCAATAATTATCATATAATTCCACCCATATCGATGTATATTGCTTCTCGATTGCGGGTATAAACACTAATTTTAATTATTACGTTTTTTATTAAGTTAGTGAAGGTAGGCAGGCTTTTTGAATACATATATTTTTTTAATTTACTGTGGTATATTTATTTGAAAGTTTTACGAAATTCCCTGAAAATTACACTTTTTTTCGTTATAAAATCCTTGGCGATCCGTGTTAACATGTGAGTGCTAAACTACTTAATTATACAAATAAATTTGTTTATATCTTATACATGATCTTTTCCTGCAGGGTTGGCTTATAAATTAACAAATCGCATCGCTTATATTTTTGGGTTCAATTCATTTTGGAATTTCTGTCCTTTTCAGAAGCAAATTGTGGCAAATTACTACTTAATTATTTATTCGTTTTTAGGGTAAAAATATCTTGATACCTGCTTTGCAGTTAAGAATGAAAGGAGAAGAATGTATTTTTAGTGGTTTATGTAAACGACATTCAGATCATTCCCTGAAAAGGAAGAATTCTTATGTAAATATACCTAAAGTTGATCTCTTCAAAAAAAGCATTCGCTGAAAACCAGAGTAGGTTGCACAGACTTCCTCTTCTAATTCGCCCGTCCGATGTTCAGAATTAACGCTCGTCAGTTTGAGAACGACTCAACAGCACCTCAAGACGTTGGGATATTTTATTCAAATTTATGCTTCAAATAAAATAATAAGAAATAAAAATGCCTAACTGGAGTTAACAGGATCCAGTGCGACAGGAAGTACAGAAACAGTACATTAGCCTCCGAGCATAGAAAAGTTCTGAATTGAACACCATTGGGGTTAACTGCTGCGGAGTGGAGTAGGTATTAACGCAAGCAGACAGACCTCTTATCTGAATCTTCATACTTGGCTAACTCCACTGTTTTAATTACCACGACCTCCGGACAGAACTCAATTTCAAACTCGCATTCCCGCGGCACAGTTCTGGGTGCTATTCTTGTTGTTGGTGTCTCGTTGTTGCAGTTAGCTGCCTTCGCGGCCGGCTCAATTATTCCCCTGCGCACGTTTATCCAAGGGGTCATTTTTCGGCAAATGAATTTGAAATGCGAGAAGTACGTATATTTTTTGAAAATGACTGGCAGAGTGAAAATAAAGCAAAAAAAAAACAACATAACTATTCACGATCGCGGTCTGCGTTTAGAATAATTCGTGTCACCCACCACGTCATTAACCAAAAACAAAACGGACTTAACGTGAAATTTAGCCGGCCGCTCTCCCGAGAAATAGCCCCAATTATCTTGTTTTCCTCCGACTGGCCATTTGCGGTGTCAAAAATTTAATAACGATCACAGCCGTAATACCATTTTACGAAATATGGCCAGAGCCGAATGTCCACTTAGCAAGGTTGCGGGGTGTAGCAGTCGTCGATCGATCGGTTCCGACGTGAATACCTGCGCAACTAACTTAACTGCCATTGCGTAATCGCTTGCAGCTACAACTGCTAGAATATGCATATTAACCGCTATTAACTCTTTCTATATATCAAAGGCTCACACTATTCGTACTATGTGCAGAAGTGCCACAGTAAAAGCCATCAATCAATGCGGCCAGGCTTGTGATGTTAATTTGTCGAGTACAATGCCACTAAGCAGCATATTTTAAAGTAGAATGCGCTTACTCACTCAGCTAAATTTTCCACATTACTAATATCTAATTGAGGATTGAAATATCTCTTGCACTTTATGCTGCGGCGGTGTAGCGATGGTATGAGTAACTGCAAGTTCTTATAATTTATTCTCATATTACATAATGTATATAAAATTCATTCGATCAATTCATGAAAATCGTTTGAAAAGATCTTAATACTTATTTGGTTACTACACCGAGAAAAATTTACTCAAAAGTGAAAAATCCATAGTGCGAAATATACAAATCATTCTCCATATTATTAATGTAAAATGCACTTATTATTATCGATAAAATATAAACATTTTCTAAGGAAATATCGTACTACTTTTATAAATGATAGATCAGGAGAAGCAGGAAGATAAGATAGTCAAAAATTTCGATTCTTGCAGTAACTAATAGCAATACTATCAAAGAATATGCAGGGAAAATTCTAATGCAAAATTCCAAGCACGTTCGAAGTTATAGTTTTGAGAACCTATGAAAGTATTCGAGCGCGCTCTAAATTTTGAGTCCGTTTTTCTCAAAACTATTGTTTTCAAATTGGCGGGACAAATAAAAAGAACATAATTAAACCAATACGTTTTCGTCTTCTTTTGCTTCAGTTTCGTATTATTTTATAAATTAGTTGATTCATATAATACATTTTTAGAACGTCTCTAATAAAGTGCTAGAAAGTACTCTTCATTCATCTAAAATATTATTAAGTGACGCAGTCGAATATATGTATGCGAGTGTACAAGATGTACATATTTCTGCGGGAAACATTTGTCAAAAACCCTGTGAACTTTTAAAGTAAAATCCTATTTTACTATCTTATTTCCTTACTTAATTGCTACTATCGGCAATTTGTCGGATTAGGGGAATTTTTGACAGAAAGCATTGTTCAAAAAATTTACTAGCTATAGCATTTAATCTAGGACTTAAATTATTTATGTTGGACCTTAGGTGTAGCTCTGAAGTGGAGAAATGCCAAGGCAAGTCCAGGATCATTTTGAGAACTTTGTTTTGAGTGATTTGTGAAGACTTAATTTGTCGATACTTTTTTTAATGATAAAGCTCAATTTTTTCTATTGATTACCGCAACTTCTTTTATAAAATGATAGGTTTCATATTCATAGAGGTACTTTATGCTTGTTAATCTTCTTACATTATAAAAAAGATAAGCATTCTTAAAATTTTTATTCAAGCAAAATATTAAATGCTCTATTTTCCCGCCTATAAACTACCTCAATGTGGAGATAGATCATCAATTTCGTAATAAATAATAAAAAAAATATATAAGCAATATTTAATAGTTTTGGAAATCGTCAAGCGTTTGTAAGTTTTAGATCAATCTCAGATTTAAGAATTAACCTCGTTATTGTACCTAAATTATTAGTTAAGCATGGGATATGTTGGCTCTCACTTCAGTATTGTATGGATATGTCTGAATAACTCAAGTTTTAATTTTTCATCAATGAAATTGTAGACAAAATTACGTTTCTCATGTGCATTATTTTTATAAAAAGTAAGTTGTATGTTTTTAGTTAAACATGTGGTTTTATTTCTTTAATTCATAAACATTGTATAATAAGTCTTGTGGTTAGTGGTTAGTTTTAGTTATTGTATCCTTTCCTTTTTTCTTTATTGATGCGGTAATCTTGAATAATTTCCTGAAAACAATTCATGAGAGCACGAACATTTCGAAATCGTGAAACTGGCGCCATATTACTGAAATTCACAAATTTCGCCCATTGTAAGGTTTTCGCCCGGACATGGGCCAAAGGGTAAAAGGCAAATTCCTGTCATAACAATTCCATCATTCAAAACGCTGACAGCTCGTTTGAATACGCTAGTCAGCGAACTCGGGCGATCGGCCGAGAATCGGATGAAAGCGGAGAGGAATTAATTGAACCATGAGATTTGAAATTAAAATTGAATGCGAAGTAATGAAGTTCGTCCAGCGCGGCGGTTCTCCAAATCATGCATGGACAGTTTACATGCCCCCAAAAATATTTCTGAACATCCAAAAATCATTTCGACACCACACTGCGTAGATCCATTGTTTTGCCGTGCTGAGCTGGTCGGCGGAGATTGCGTTGCTCTTGCTACACATAGGGTCTAAGTCCATCTAGCATTTGTAGATGGTCACTGCGCCGGAGTTCGGCACCCGCCCTGCCAGGAACTATATGGCTGATCTCCGAGGTTCGAGTTCCGCCGAGGGCCCCGGCGAGTCGGAGCCCGGCCCCGGCCACGGCTCGCATTAATATGCTGCGGCTAGCGCTCCGCACTCCCACATCGGCGCGAGATGCCTGCGAGGCAGAGATTCATGCTACGAATTGCATAGTGCTCTAATGTTTTTCAGGTGAACGAATATCGAGCCCACAAGAGATTATACTGGCGAACATGCCGAGTCATTGGTTGTCAATTAATCAAAAAACACTTTTTGTGTTTCTGATTCTTGGCTCGTTTTATTAAAACGTTTCAATTCTACGAACATAAAACCGATTTCATGGAACCATTTAAATCAGTTAAAGCAGTCTTTTGTTGCTCTTTCTCGGCCAGACCAGACAGCTATTTGTATCTCCAGTCAGTTAATAGTAAATAAATTAGCTAAATCCAGGGGATAAGCAGATCACAGGGACGCATAATGCATGAGCAAGTCATACCACTTCAATCTACCTGTGCCCCATTGTACGACATTCTTCAGTTATGTCACTCCAGCGCACGGAAGGACGCACTCTCGTCCGGCCTAAAGAAGTGCAGGTTGCACTACTCTGGAGTGCACCCATCAGGACCCGATTTACCTAATTATTTGTGACTAAACAATGATTTTTAAAATAGGTCCAAATTATGGTCGTACCTTCCGCGAAAATGTGAGTTAATAAAACGAAAAATAAATCCTATAGATTTATCATTTGTAGCAAAAAAAAACTGAATGATAATCATAACTGACTTTGATTTATCAAAATAAAAATATATTTTTAAATAAGCACTCAGGTTTCCATTTGAGACGGTTTGTGGTAAGTATTATTGGTATCACATAGTCATAGTCTGAAAATAGCATTTCAGCTCAAACTGTTTCGTTTTTTGGACACCTTACCATACTAGCCAAATATATAAGATTTGCCTAAACTATTTCAATGATTTTCAGTACTATTATTAACGAGTAGGATATAATATAAACTATAGAAAAATCACGGAGAATTTTAATTGAAATATTCGTTTTTATCAATACTATGATTATATAAAAATATTCTGGTAATTCTTAAAACATGGGCTCAGGATCCACTGAGAAGCCAGGTAATGAAATAAAATTAGTAGTTCCATAAACGAAATAAAGAAAATTTCATTTGACTCTTCTTTTTATAAAATAAATATTTTCCAACTACAGTAGGTACATCATTTGGTTTCAGAACTTAACTACACTTTCCAAACCAAAAATTATTTCAGTTGAATTTTGCAAAAAAATGTTGTATTCTTGATTGTATCTTGCACGTTTGAATTAAAAGTGGCATCGAATCTCAAATAATTTATCTGTGGAAAATTCCTGAAACAAGGATATTTTCATTGGTAAATTCTCACTTAAACAGCGTATTTAATTGAAAATTGGAATTGTTGGAAATCGAACTAATTCTGGTTATTTATAGTTTTTTTGTTTTTTTAAAAAAATCAAAAATAATTCTTATACTGGTATTTTTAAATCAAATCAATATGAAGCAAAATCGTAATTATTATTGTAATAATTTAGTTTTGTTATCATAGGGGATGTAATAATGGCATTAGATTCCTATTTATCCTTCAATTCACACTATAGTTGTGAAATGACGTTGATATATTTTTTAAATTTCAGGTTATTAATAGCAAATATTATCATATTATTTTATATATTTATTATAACATATATTAAGGATATTAAGTTTCTCTAAATGCAGCTCTCTTTTACAGATCATACGAATTTTAAATATTCCTTTTGAATGGTAAAAACCCGTAAATAGGAGTTCAAATAAAAGAAAATAAACCCCATCGTTAACTTTAAGACATTTCCACGCAGCTTAAAGGTGTTTCAATAAATAAAGTGGTAAATTACCACTTACGGTTTCTTGCCATTCGGAGGTACGCAGATGGGTTTATTGACGGTTCCATGAGGTCCATTATGCTAATAAATGGCTCAAATGAGACGCTTAGTAGTCAGATTTTGGGATAATTATTTACGCACAAGAGGTCACTTTGTTTCGGGAACCTAATTAAAAATGCACCTTCAAGCCTGCGCGCGGCGGCATTCCGAAAAGAGGGAGTTTAATTGAGTTGCCCGCGCATACCAAGGCCCATTAATTCGCGCTTCCAATGCGATTTTCGAAGCAGTCAAAACAAAACTCCTCGGGGGGGGAAATGAGTCATTGTCTTGAATCAAAGGAAGTATTTGTCATGGAGTCAATTAAGCGTGCTACTAACTAAATTATTAAATTATTGGCAAAAGTCATTTGAGAAACAAGCAAACCGAACAAGAAGGCACGCAATCGTGCTTCTTCAGTGTGAAATGAGAAATGAAGAGCGCAATGCGTTCGAACGTGATTTCGTAGGGAAGGCTAAAAAAGAAATCACAAAGGTGTTGCATATACACGATGCGCTTGGTAACAAAGTGCATTATTTATTAGCAGTTAAAGTTGATAGCTGCGAGCTTCTGTGCATATTTGATATATGAGATTTATTTCGCTCGAAACTATCAAGAAAATTAGTAGCAGCAAATCTGCATACACTGCGACACCCTATTGGCATCATAAAACATAGTAGAAATTCGCTAAAGTCATTTATGCCTGAGGTGTATCAATTACATACACATGCAACTTCAAAATTCATTTAAAGTGGCCCAATAAGTGCCAAATTTGAGTCAAATTATGTTTTAGAGGTTTAACACTATGAGCAAAGTTTGCTGCATCGAACATTTTACATAATTGTTGTAGTTTTTTAAAACATCATTGGATTCTTTTTCATTTAACGCTCTAATGAAAGTTTTATTATCTTTTTGGACCACAAAAATCATAAAAAGGTTAAGAAATCCCGGAAAGATACATAGGTAATAAAATTGGTAATTGACTTAAAGGAATTTGAAGCGATAACCAAATCAATACTATTCGAAAAAATGACATATGTATCATTTTTACAGGATAATTTTTGTATAGGAAAAAAAAACGCTCAATTGAATCCCGTCTAGGGCTCAGTTGAAAAATAGTATTTAAAAGTATACTACTTAAAATCCGCATTGTGAATTTTTATAAAAAAAATAATTAAAAACAGATGGTATAATATGCATTAAATAAACGCTTGAACTTTAAAGTTATTATAGCTGGTATACGAAAATTCAAAATAATTCATTAAATTCTTCCAGGGTTATATAAATTATTAGAAAGAATTAAGAACAAATTTAGCTTCAAAATTGTTAGGTTTTAAGAATATGATGTTTTATAAATATGGTCTATGTAATTAATTAAGTGTGATTAAGAGGATGACTCAAAACTACACTTTTGAAGGAATCTCTAAAAGAGACACCATGTATATTTTTTATTTTATAAATGAGGTATAAGAGCAAAATTAGCAATATCCATTTTTGTAAATATTTGAAAAATGCAAGTTCGAGATTGCTGTTTTTGTTATGAAACACACATTTAAAAGACATTATTAGTTTAATAGTTTGTTTCTGACCCTCTAAAATAATTTTTCGGATAAATCTAACATATCATCTTCTTTCACTTATTACCTATAAAGTTTGGTTCTAGATATGAAATAAATAGTTTCGGTTTTAATTTCTTGGCCCAAAAACAAAACGCTAGTACCAAAGGGCCTAGTTTCCTAAAGGGAAGAGTGTCTTATTGATATCCAAGGTGCATTTTATGTCAATAACAATTTTAGTAAATGAGTGCTAAACCGCAGTGGTTTTTTGTTTTCTGTAACTGGCTTATCTTAAGGACATCTTGATCATGCAAATTGGTCCATCATCCCGAAGTTAATCTATATTAATCAATACAATCGCCGGGCACGCTGCCTTTGAAAGCATCGAGGCATGCAATCATTAGAGCTACAAAGTAACCTATTAGCAGGACAATTACAATAATTCGAGGGGCGAGGAGGGCACTTGTTACGTAAACCGCAGTCAATTGATTATGTTAGAGCATGTGAGAGGGAGCTGCACCTGCCCGACGGTACCTCGAATGCATAAATTTCCTTTTTTCTCGCAGCATATCCGAATTGATCCTCCACGCGAGGGGAAATTAAAGAAATTAATAATCTCTCCCCGGGCAGGTTGATCGTTTTCATCCACCTTTCGTGAAGGAACCCGATTATCAAACGGACAGGTGAAACGGTTTCAGCGGGCGTTTTGCGTCTCTGGTGTGCACTGAGCGGTCCCCGGAGCCCGAGCGGGCGCGCGGAGCCCCAGCGCTCCTCCGGTGGATTTTTGAGATCATTAAAGGAATTTTCATAATTGCGCACTCGTGCCAGAGAAGCACCTTGCCTAAGCGCGCCGAGAGCCGCCTGAGCACCCCAGATTACGACGGTCCTACTAAGTCCCAGCTCGGACCTAATCCTCATGAAATATTTTGCCACTCGATTCTTTCGGACGCGCCCCGGCAGTGGGGCCAAGTGAGATATAGCGCAATTTATCCAGTTGGTCAGACGGAGGACACAATCGCAAATTCCTCAGCCGGCGGGTGCAGTGCGCTCGCAATAATTGTCCAATCTTCTGTGAAATAAGGTCCGGCTGAGAAAATCCCGGGCTTCGGATTTGATTGAATCTGGGAAGCCGGCGAGATAGTTCTTTATGACTTTTGAATGAACAATGCGAGCGCACTGGAGCCGGTCGAGCGCGCCACTGCGGCCGGGGATTTACTTTATTGTCGCATCACTTATTTATCTGGGGAGCATCTCGAACGGATCAAATAAAAATTAAATTAGAGGAGGGTTGGTGTTGGAAATTGTGACTTCGCCCGGTGAGCGACTCACCCTCGTCGCCTTGTTCGCTTCGATGCTGCTAGCCCTTCCTTTGCGATGGCAACGACCAACGTCTTCAAATTGACTCGCAGTTAACTCAATTCCGAAACGCCTAGTTACCTCCGATTGAAAACGATTGAATTAGGAACTTTGTAGTTTGATTCATTTTAACACCTACATGAACTTTAAAAAAACACAACTTAAATAAACAACCTAGAGTTTGTCAGATGTACGAAAAGAATACACTCTCCTAAGATATTTTAAATTTGTTATACAATAGTTGAGATTCATGCAAAATTGCATCATGGCTTTTCTAAAAATATTTCATTCATTGCTAACATAAAATTTGGCATAAATTGATTTTAGGAACGTTCATTTGGGGTCAACAATTAAAAGAAAAATTTACTTAGATTTGCTATTTCGTCGTCGATAAGTCGAAAAAATATTTACTTTTAATTCTTTAGTTTCAAGTAGTTTCTGTGGAATATGCAAATAAAAAAAAAATCTACTTTAAGACTATTTTGACTCTAGTGTACATCTATGTATGGTAGACTTCGGGTGGCTTAGGCCACTTTAATTTCCTTTCAAGGTGTTCCAAGGATACTGTGAAGATACAACTTTTTATTAAGGTTCACTGAAGGCTTATTATATTTTTTTAAAGTACTTACGTATAACTACATAACTGAGTGAACAAACTTCTTCCATAAATGTTCAATTCTGAAAAGATTTGTTTGATGAAAGGGTGATCAAATCAAACACAAACAAACGAGAAATCTTAGCGATCTAATCTAATGCTCATTTACCATAGGAGTTTTTTTCTAAGGTGAAGGAAATATAAAATGCATATCAAAATTTATGAACGGATTGTTAACGACACACTAGTCTTTAAGATCAAGATCAAGATTAGATTGTGCTAGGAAATATCGCACACACTAAAAAATATTAGTTCCATTTATACTTATATGTGTAGTAGTTGTTTCACACATCTGAGTAGTAGTTACTGAGTTATTGAAATACTTACATGCATTAAGTTTTAAAAAAAATTCTGAATGTTATTAATATTAAGTGAAATTTAATACAACTTTACAATTTGTTATTTTTTCGTAAGGAAAAAACTTTTTTCTTTGTCTTCATATTTATATATTTAGTGAAGTAAAACAACACTCACATATAGGCCCAAAACAAAAGCATACTAAACTTTTTCATTTATTTTTGCATATAAATAATACTCCTTTATTAATGTAGATAATAAAATATTATATTTAACTTGTTTAAATCTTTTTTCTTTTTTAGTTAACCTTTTTTAAAATATTTAGATTATTTATTTGTTATTTCGCAAAACAAATTGACATATTCAATCAATAAGCAGCGGTTCCTAAAGAAAAGTAGTATAGTAGTGTCGAAGTTCCAAGTTGCTTATAAACATCCTACATTCTATTGTAAATGAACATAAATTTCGTCGGTTTAACAAATTAGGGTTGTAAATTTCGGGTAAATTTCGCTTACGAATTTATGAGCAATTTGTTTACAGTATTGATTATCAAAATTACAATCAATTTGTATTTTGTAGTAAACATTTTTTACTGAAAGATCTTGAGGTTGTCAGAATATAAAAGACAATCAGGAGATGTTGTTATGTCAATTCGTTAATAAATAACAGAAATAACTGCTGATAATGTATACAACATGCTTTAGTCCTCAATAACAGTCTGAATTAACCCAAAACTAAAAATTAAATTATGTTAAAATGTGTTTAACCTCTTCATGGACGAATTTTTTAAAGGTGAAAAAAAGTTTTGTTTAATTACTGGTTTACTTATTTTTTAGCGACAGAAATTTAGTAAGTAGGAAAAAATTGTAAAAATAATTTCTATACAAAAATAAATCAAGCTCATACATATTGAAAGTAAAGCGCTATTAGTAAAAAAATAAAAAGCCTAATTTTACAAATTATTCAAAACAGTCATTAAAACTGATAAAATTTTACACAATTGGTGATTTATTAATCAAAGATTAACGATATCTTCCCAATAAAATAAAAAGAAGCCTTGCGATATTCAGAGGCAAATATTGAAATATTTTTGAAGCATTTTTGAAGCGGTTATTTGTTGCCATTTTTAGACACTGAAAGGACATTTTAACACTTTTTCATTTATTGCAAATTGATAATTTGACTCGGTATTCGGTGATGTAGGTAAACTGTCTCAGAGATTTTAATAATAAATTTAATTTAGTATACACATTTGAATTAGAAAAAACGATAAAAATAAGAAATTTTTGAAGATTTGAATCCTGCAAGGATGGTTTTCTGTTCCCTTTATTTATAAATCCGAGGTAAGTTAGACGAAATTTAACATTTAAATGAAGAATAATAAACTAGAAGTATAACGACTGGTTCTGGTCCCAGTTTCTAGCAAAGGACGCATCCTTCCCCACGTGCGGGTGTGCCCGGGGTGTTCGTGTCAGTGGAGCGACGTTGGCACTCCACTCCTCCTCAGAAGTGGCTACAAATGCATACGTTAACACCTCGACCCGCTAACCCGGTGTCCAGGAGGCGGTGTATGAGTTATGATGTCCCCCGGGTTAATAAATTTCGCCGGGGAGTCTGTCGGGACTTCAAGTAGGAATCTGGTAACATGCGCCCGGAACGCAAAAAGACCCAAGGCTGCCTGATGCCCCGAATGCCTGAAAGCAACCACGCTGTGGCCGGTGGATGATACCACAAACAAAATATTTGCACTCCAGACTGCTTGGGGTCCGTCCAGCGAAATCCCGAGAATCACAAAGGTAAGAAATCAGATGAAGAGGATCATGCGAAGGGCCAGGAGCCGGGGCTGGGGCGCGGGGCCCGCCGGGACACGGGAACATTTACATGCATGTTCTCCGCCATCGCGATTCCTGGCTAGCACAATTCATTTGAAATGCGCGATTAACACGGCTGATAGTGTTCTACAGTCATTTGTTCTTTGTCGAGCATTATGTGTCCCTGGAAATTTTTTCTATGAGAGTTTTATGACATCGATACTTCGCCGGGACTTCAGTGCTCCGCGAAACAATGGCCAATTCTACCTGACTCGGGAACGAGACCAGCAGAAGAAAGGGCTAACAAGGGCGACCGGGCTGCCATATAATTTGGTCCCCGGGGCCGGATCCCTCGGTATCTCCCCCGACTACCAGAAATAAAGTAATTTTAAATTCTATTAATCGAAATAGCTCGCTTATGAGTGCCATCGTGCATGCGTGCAAGATGATTGGACAGAAGGGGCTCCGAGGAAAATCGTGACTTCTGCTCGGTGCCAGCGACTGGCCAGTGCATCGGTGCAGCGGTCGCACTCACCGGCCCCGGTGCATGTGGCCTCATGGCCCTCGCAATTCGCAGAAATGGCAAGAAAGTATGTAAAAATGAGATATTTGTAAAAAATAAAGAGTAACGAAAACGCGTGGTCACAAACTGAATCCTTCTGGAAGGTAACCCACCGGCCAGCACTCTGCTCCAGAGCCAGGTGTGCCGATTTTTTCGATTTTAGATGGAAAACGAAAAAGGCATTGCCTCGATTCGGCTTGTGATAAGGAGCAGCACTGGGAACGATGCCCGGGCCTGCAGAGGTTGACGTGTTCTTAACTATTCCTTGCACAGAAATCTACCGAAGAGTTGCAGAGTTTTCGAAAATAGAAACATGGTTTTCTGTGAGTTATTTAAGAAAACCCACATATTACAAGAAAGTTTAAGATGCTCTTAGTATAGAGCCCTTTTCCAAAATGATAAAACCAACTCAATGTTTGGTATTTATCAAATCGAGAATAATATGATCATCTCGACTTTGTGAATTTAAAAAAAGGAATAGAATATAAATTACATTAAAAGCTGGCAAGCCATACCTAGACTAAATTTTATTTTGTAATCATACTACATATTTTATAAAGCCTCTGCTGCTGTTCGTATATTGAATATTCTTGAAATATTTACATTAAGTAGTATATAGACAGACATGTCGGCTTGAATAGAGCCCAAACCAATGACTTTTACAATTCTCAAATTCTCAAAAAACAATTGAAAGTATTTCAGTGTAAATTTTACTGTTTTGTAGCTTAAATTTCAGAGTAGCATCCTATAGGATACATTTTATTCCAATCGAAGTTTCCCCAGAAATAAAATATGTAGAATATGGAGAAATTTGTTTTAACGAGAAAACATAGTTACCTTATGTGTTCCTGAATTTATTCAAATTAATATTCACCATTCGATCCATTGTGCTTACTATTGGCAATAATTTGATCTAAAATGCGTAATATCTACTTTATATGAACCCGAAAATTTGCCAATATAAAATTTGTATTTATTCGTGCCATAAATTGCGAATTTTATCCACAATATACATATAGTAGTATAGAATTGACCAAAAATTCATAATCTGCCACTCTGAAAACCAGAAACTAATGACAAAATCATTTAATTATTTTTATTATTATTATTTTTATTTTTATATATACAAAACATACATTCTTTAATAGTTTTATTTATGTAAAAATGTGGCTTGTCTTATTTCTTCAATAACCGATATAAAATATAAAAAATGATTTTAACTTTAAATAAATTTTAGTATATTAATGAATCAATTGTAATTAACGCATCTCAACCTTGTGGGTGTAGTGTAGGCCATAATAAATTCTAAATATAAGTATTTTTTGGAAAATCATGAAAATCTCTATCGTAGTGCAATATTTTAAATGTAGTAGCCACAAATGTTGGTATTTTGATGTCAGTTTCTGCGCAAAATAACACTGAAGAATCCATGCTATTAACCAAAGAAATTTTCAATATTGCTATAGTTTTTTAGAAACAATAATAGTTTGTAATTTCTAACAATACAGCTTATGGTTCGCTTTAAGGTCGTCTATCATTCACTTAATTTTCGATTTTATGCAAAATCCAGGACCTTATGATTTTTGAAGCAATATTTTAAATTTCTTGATTTAAAATTAGTAACGTAAGGAACCTGAAAAATTCTTTATATGTATACAATAAGGAGACATTTATATTTGAGAGGTATATGTATACATATAAAAAAGGCAAAACTATATTAAATGCTTAAGTAAAACCAAAAACAAACAGATTTAAAATTTCAAAGTCGCAAAAACCCGAGGCGACAATAAAAGAATGCCAGTGGACAGATTGCCTAACCGTCAGCAAACCGCTCGATCGATCGCAATCCGCACTAATCCGGCTAATCTGGTTACCTGAGGTTATAAACCAATTGCTTCCCGCAAAATGAAAACCCTCAGTCAACCAGTCGAGCGGTTCGGGATTTTGAGCCTTCTGATCAAACCAGGAGTCAAGCAGATCACCTAGGATTAGTCGTTTCAATTGGAAAATTATTTTCCCGGGCTGCAATTTCTAATTCCCTTCCGCGCGCTCCGATCAGCATTGAGGGCTAAAACCTAGACCCAGATTTTCCCGGCGCGTAGATCACAGATCGCGAGTTCTGCGTGCTCGTTGGCCTGCAGCTTTGCAGTTTCCCGGGATGGGTACCGGTCGCTCAGAAAGCAAAGGAAGTGCATTGAAGAACGAAAATTATTCATATCCGTTTCCGCTTAAATACTTATCGAAGCTGGCGCTTGCTGCGGCGCGGCGGTGCGGCCCAGAAACGTACGGGTGCGCTCCTCGCCGCGCACTCCCAGGTAATGAATTCACCAATTAGTCGCACGGAATTCACCTGCTGCATGCACATGCTCGCGGGCTGGGAGATTTTTTGCCTCCACGTTTCAAGGATAAACACGTTACACCTTTTAATTATGACGAGTCGGTGTTTTGCTTCCCCTCCGCCCGCCCTCTGCGACATGTCCTCTGCTCGTGCTCCGGGGACAATACTTTCGCCGCTATTGTTCCGAGTTGCGAAACATAATTCGAATTTCAGTCGAATTAAGCACTGCACGCCTTTCAAAATGTGAGGGCTTGAAAGTATGATACATATGCAATCAAATGATTCACTAACATATAGCAGAAAATTCCGGTTTCGATACAATTCTTCCGGAATAGATTAGAGTTTTCAACTCGATTTTACTTTTAAATTATTAATTTTTTTAACATGTAGGTACTATACACTAAAAGTCTTTCCTAAAATACCTAATAGACCAACTTTCTGGGAATGTCTCTTCAGATTGAATTTATTTTTTATCTACTAATTTCATTGAATTCTAATTTAATTTAATCGAATCTAATCTAAAAAATTGTAAGAGAATTATGTATGTAGAGGCAAGAATATATTTTCGAAATAGTAAACAACAATAATTAAATGAATTTATTTGCTGAAGATTGACTAAACTTCAAATATTGTAAAGCTAAAATTTTAGATTTAGGCTACTTTAAATGAAATCACTAAATTTAAAAAAATTTGAAGTTAATCCGTAAATTAATGTACTGGCAGAACCGGGACAACAGATAAAAATCTCAAAATCATATTTCCAGAATCCAAAACATTTCAGAATTGATTCGATCAATTTAATTTTTGCAAATTTTGCAGGTATTGTCTATACATAAAAAAAAAAAAAAAAACTATTTCTTAAAGGAAAGATTTTTATTATGGTCAGCAAAACTGATCTATCATATCGACTATTATTTTGAATATTTTCAACAATTTGTGTATAATATCTTGAAATATTTTTAAAAATAAATACTTAATAAATAACTTATAAAGTAAAGATTTAGAAACAATCGGATCCCAAAGATCAGTCAGGTTGTATAAAAAGTAAAATAATGATGGTTAGATTTTATCATATGAGAGATCTTGAAGTGGCCAACATATCAAAGGTAGTTAAGGGCTATTTGCATACGTAAATATGCTTTTTCGATTAATCATACACATAATTATACACTTATTGTTTTATTTCTTCAGATTAGCAAAATAGTGTGCTTTTTGATATTCATTCTTACTATGTCTTGAAATTTTGTGAATAACTGCTCAAAGCTTGAATTGTTTTCTGTTGAACTAAATTTCAATAATTTAACAACATTCACACTTTAAAAATATTTTAATAATAATACATTCATATAATTTGAAATTAGTAATCTTGAAATCTTCTAGTAAATATTTATGAGACTATTTTAGTGCATTGCGTTAATTTTAATTTTCAAATTTTCATTAAATAAATACTCAAGCTCAAGAGCCCTAATCGTGGTAGAAATTAAACGCAAAAAATGTTATTAGGTAAACTATCAAACATTTATTTATTGTATTTTCTAAAATAACACCAAAAGCTGATATTCGTATTGTAGATTTAAAAGTATAGGCATTATTAGATGTAATGTTTAATTTAGTTAGAAAAAATATAGGAGAAGGTCGGATAGCCCAGGATACCTACATAAATAAAGTTGAGATAAAAATTAAATAAACAAAGTTTCAGTCTGTATTTTACTCGTACAATAAACCAAGGAACTGCGTCAAATCACTTTAATTAAAAAATGTAATTATATTGAATTTTTTAAAACTGTATGTAGGTAAATATAAAATTTACTTTGGTTTTAAATTTTTGACAACACAAAAGATTGCATAGGTAGTCCGGGAATATTTTTCGTTGCTTTTAACAACTTTTTAGCTCTTGTACCTTTCAATGTTTTTATCTTGATTCTTTTCATCACCTTTAATTTTATATTTTTTCTCTAAATTTTGTTACTCCCATATGATGCAAGATATTAAAATTCTATTCTTTGGTACTTTTGAGCTCACGATTTTTAGATGCGTAAGGAAGAGGTGAAAAAATAACTTGTAGGTAATCAATTTTAAATTTTTCGTAACTATGGAGGAGGACATCTGAAACAGCAACGTTTTAATTTACGCAAAGTGCTCGCTTGCTTAATTATTCAATTATCTGAGGTTATCCCGCCTAGAGCTACCCGACCTTCCCCTAATTCTATTCGTTCCCTATATCAACTTTTGGACGTTTTAATAAATTTGTGAAAGATTTCTGGTTAAATTTACTTAAATGCATTTTGGTTTAACTGATCTGTAAATGGGTTAAATAAATTTGTGAATGGATAAATTTATTTGAAAACATGAAGCGTTTATCTGTGTTTGGTTTAAATTTATTTATCAATGGGTCAAACTGATTTGCTTTTGGGTTAACTCAATTTACGAATGCCATAGATTATTGGAAAACCTTTAAAACTTAATTGATATAATTTGTAATATGTATGTAGCGAAAGCTAGTTAAAATACAAAAAAAAACTCACCCAATAAAACTTACCAAAAGCCGTCGGAAAAGAGAGCTCTGTTACTCTGAATTCTGTATTCTGGATGAGTCTGCGAGGGTAGAAGATGCAAACGATTGTTCGAATAAAACATTTTCGATTAAATTTTCGATTTTTTATTCCTTTTTTGTTTTCGCCATATCATATGACAATTTACAATGCAAGTTTATCGTAGTACGAATTAAAGTCTGCCATAATACTAATATCAACACATCAAGACAATTTGTTCACTGTTTTACACTAGGGCTGCTTACTAACTAGCTCATAGTTATACACATCTGCTCAGGTTCCACTTAAGTCTGATTCCGATCCATTTACAATTACAATGCACAGATTCACCCCATTGATCACGAAGTGCACAGTCTCGCAAGTACAAGTAAAACAAAGTACGAAGTATGTTACAGTTGGCATGCCCCGGGGCGCCGGGTGGGGCCCAGATCCCGGGGCTCGGATATATTACAGTCGCCAGAGTGTTTAATTTATAAAATCCTCCATCTCTACCGGTACATGTACACGCCTAGCTATTTACAAATTCTCATAACTTAGCATTAAAAAATTTTCCTATACAAGTCAATTACATCGGATGCCTCTTACTAAAATACACTATACAATTTTTCTTTTTTTTTATGGCATTTGTGTTGCATGGTGCTGCGGCCGGGTTCCACTCTACACACACACGGGACTCTTTTGCTCGGGACTTTAAGTCGCGCCAGATGCGCAGAATCAGGATAATTACAAGGCTCTTTGGGTTTGCTCCTTACGGAAGTATCTTAGAAGTTATCATTGCACACGTGTCTCCTGCGTCTAGCAGCTAGTCGGCCCGATCGGGGGGGGGGCTCCTGACCAGGGGACAGCTCGGATGGGTTTAATTTAAACTAATCGCTAAATACCACAAAACGGTCGCCAAGCTCAAAAGTGTCTCTTTTAGTCGATGCGCGACGGATGCAGCACCAGGGAAGCTGGCTCTAATTCCCGGAAAGTGTCATAGCGTTCAATTGAAGTCACTCCTTGACCCAAGGCGGGATCCGTCTCCCTCGTGCTAATCTGAATACAGCGCCTATAAACTACTCACCTTGACTTTGCAACATGACTTCATGGCACGACACGACACGCTGCACCCAGTGCCCAGGGCCTCGCGATTGATTTATTTATTCATTTAAATTATGCAGACGGCCAGGAGCTGAGACTCTCTCGATCAGCGAAAATCGCTAATGAACGCCAAGCGTTCGGTAGGAACGGGCAGGTGACAAGGCTGCGCGGCTGCGGCTGCTGCTGCTGATGCTGCTTCTTTTGCGGCTGGCGCTGCTGCGGCTGTTCCCTGGGAAGGCCTTCGGAGGGGCCCAGCCGATCGGTCGGTGGTCGCTGGGGTCGCCGACGCCGCCGTCACCGCCGCCGCCACCACCGTGCGGTTTTGGATGTTCGCTCGGGCGCGCATTTGTTGAACTGATGATGTTATATATATTTTTTTTTTATTTGTGTCTAGGATGCGTAACGACTATCTTGCGGGGAGGCCGGGGCGGGGGAGGACTAATTAAACAAATTATTGTTCAAGTTGCTCCCGCTCCATCACGTGTAGTCGGGCCGCCAGCTGCCCTGGAAGAGACGAGAGGCCTGGTTGAAGTCGGGCCGCTGAAGCGGGGAACCCACGGGACTCACCATTGAACTAAGTCCTAAGTGATACGATTGTGAATGAGGCACCACTCCGCCCCCGAGGGAGCCGGCCGTCGAGAAGCCGCCCTGCAGCCCGCTGGACGCACTCAGCGCCCCCATGCCGCTCGTGTACCAGCCGCCGTGCATGTGCGCGTGCGCCGGATGGAGCCCGCCGGAAAGGTGCCCGTGTTGTCCTGTGGGAAGAAGATAAATAAGATCCGAATTAGATGGCTGTTTTCAACCCCCCTCCCGGTCCGGGGGGGGATGAACTACTGCGAACTTACCCATGGATGCTGAGAACCCCCCGCCGAATGTCTTCGAGGGATCCAGCGGTTTCATGAGGTCACTCATACCGACGCCGACGCCAAGATGGCTTCCGATGGGGAGACATGCGCCTCCGATGCCCTTCTTTTTCTTCGACTTGGAGGAGAGCTTCCGATTTCTCGTCTGGATCCCCTCTTTTTTCATCGTCAGTGGGCGATTCACCTGGAAGAAAGGGGAGGGATGGGTGGTTAGTCCGGATATATTTTATTGTCGCTCTTCTGCGCATCGGTCTCTGGAATGGGACTCTTTTCCTCTAGTCCAGAGTTATTTTCATGGATGAGACGCAAATTAAAAATTTTCTTCGCAATTATGCGGCAATTTTTGTCATTACCATTTTCAGGAGTTGAATTTGTGTTTTGTGTACGGAGGATGTCCTTGAGTTATCTAGGGAGCAGTCATGGCGATGAAGATAAAAAAAAAAGAGATAAATTACAACTCTAAGGTTGTACAAAATTCGCAATTATCTCAAATTTCACTGCCATTAATGTATTACATTTTGTAATGCATCATCTTTGAAATTTAATTTCTCAGGAAAATTGCGTAAAGCTAGCTACTCACAAGTCACAATTTAACAAAGACACGACTTTTGGAGGGGTGGTCAAATTGGCTCAAGTACAATTCCTCCCCAGTAAATCCAGTAGGCATATTTTGAAATAAAATAACAAAAGTTAACAGAACACTTTTAAAATCTGTGTAGATGACTTTTCGGGGGTCATGACCTCTTTGACCGTGGATGATTTAACAATAATTCTTTAAAATTTCTTACTATTTTAAGTTCGATAAACTACGACTTAAATTTACTCACGACAAAATATAAAAATACTGTCTAACTAACATAAAATTAGTTCTCGTTATTTTATTGTGAAACTCTCGTTTCTAAAACTTATTCTTTAGGTTAAAGATTTCAGAAACTTCGACGAGGCATTTTTTTTAAATGTTATTACATTATAAAATTATTACCAAAAGTTGTAAAAGCAATGAAATTTTTAGAAAAATGTTTGTATTTTCCATATTGAAATTTGATTCGATGATTTTGTCTAGAATTTCTGTAAATAACAGATTGTTATTATATTATATAATGTAGAGAGCAGGTTTTTAATACATATGTATTGACTAAATCACACTGAAAACATACAAAATCTACTTCTGTTCTGAAAGTTCGAAATACAAGTAAAAATATTATGGATGGTTAAGACTTTGGTAAAATGTAATGTGGGTAACGAGCGATGGGTATGTAAAGGTTGACCATCGCTACGATAAAGTATATTTGCAACTTTAAGGTCGGTTTTACGGATAAAAAAAAATTATCCATTGCAACAATTTGAACTTCAGCACTCAGCTGCAACTTGGAAAATAAACAGAAACTGAGTACGTGAAGGCATATGGCAAGTGGGATAGACTTGGACGAGTGTTGAAAGGCCTCATCACATTCGGTAAGTCCAATATTCAAAACATCTTAACTCTGCAAAGACAGATAATTTTCCTACCTCACCGCCTTCAGCCACTATCTTTCGAGTTGTGAAGATGTGCAGAAGCGAAATTACATCAGTCCCGCGATTCTTAGCGATTTGAATCCCGGCGGCACGGCGCAGCGACGTGCATCAGTTGATGATAAATTTAGCTAATCAGATGGGAGATAAGTCGCTGCGGCCGGGCGGTGCGCGATGATAGGTCGGGGAATTTGCGAGAAGTCACACCGTGAAAGGACCGCCGCGCCACAGTCCGCTAATTAAAATCAGCCGCTGAAAACTCGCGATAAACGCGAATTCCCCGGCCGCAATTAAATCCGTTTTTCACTTGAATGTCATTCATTGAGATTTTTGATGAGCAGGACCTATCTGTAGGAGCCATCAGCAGTCCGCGTTTACCGGGCGCGCTGTTCGCTACCCGAGCCACACACGCGAGCAAAGTAATTGTTAAGATAGTTTTCTCCCCGCGCCCCATGGAAAAGGTCGCTGAATGGATCGGGGCCGCCGATTGGCTCGGACGGCACCGAGCGGCACCAGCAGCAGCGGCACCGGAGCACCACCGGAGCCCCAGCAGCAACAGCGCCAAACATGTGGGAACGTGCACCAGCAGCGCGACGTCGACGTCGATGTCGACGTCGACGTGTGCACATTTCTATTTCTGTCAAAAACTTGGACATCGGCCGATCTGATAAGATGGGATCAGGCCGCGACCAGGATTATTACCGAGCGGCGGCTGAGCCGCCATCGTGCCCGCCGCAGCGCCCACCAGCCCCCGGCCGCGCGTCCGACTCTGGAGTGGGCCGAGAATTCTGGTCGCCCCGGTCCTCGGCCAATATGTGACCAGTCCAGTCCAGTCGAGTCCAGGCCAGGCCAGTGCCACTCACCCGGGTGGACGTTAATAATTTTAATTTGTTCAGCTGATGGCGGTCTAATTGACTCGAGGGTGGCACCTGGTCAACATCCGGCCAACAGTGCTTTCAGTTAGCAGGTGCTTATCACCAGATTGGAGCGCGGTCCAGCTCCAGCCCCGCGAATCAATTAAATCGATTGATGGAGAGTTGTTGCTAATGCTAATCAGTCCCACCCGTGGATGTCATCCTTGATAACTACTACAAAATGCATATATAATCTATACAAAGCTACATTTTCACATGTTAAGATAAAATACAACTAAGATTTTAAAAGCAACAACAATGAAACGTTCTATTTTATAATAACTATACTAGATATAATTTAGCCCTTTATATTTAAAAGTTATATTTAAGCATTTTGATATATCTATTTAATACCTTTCCCGACAAATAATTTAGGCAAATTTCGAACCCACCCAGAAGATTTTGTATCACAAACTATAAGAACTGTGATAAACAGGCGTAGATTAATAAATTTATGTAGTAAGAACTGCACCATAATTATAACAGATTTTAACCAGAAATCAACTATTGCGTAATGTATGGCTCGAAATCGAAATTACGAGTCTGACTCGCAATATTTATGTCTGGCCCGAACTTATAACCACGAGTCAGACTCGTCATTGGCAAAGGGGTTAAGGGTTCGCGTAATGCTTTTTAAACTATTATACTTTAACGAAAATTAATTCGAGGTCTTCAACTTTAGAATAAATTCGAAAATCATTTTCTTATTAATGACCCCAATTCTGAACGAATCTTTGAATTACAACGTGAACTGCGTTTCTGGATATCGTGAACTACTTAAAAAATAAGTAGAATCATCATTCAAAACTTTAATTACTGATTATATTGTCAGAAAATAAAGAGCTAGAGCTAGAACGAGTATGAAGTTTGTGAAAATTCACCACCTTTACTGAAAAGATTTCGGTATTGTAGATGGTGCAAACGATTGTCAAGATTGTCAGATTGCGATAATGATTAAAAAATATAAAATTATTACTTTCAATAAAATAAAATGAAGTAAGTTTGAATAAAATTTCATTTTAACCTTTCAGACTTTTCTACTTAACAGATTTTCATGGGGTTTTTATTTAATGACAAAACGACTTTAATATTATAATATAACAATCTTTTTGTCTATATGTTCTTTCAAATTAATTTTATTTGAAATACTCTTCAAAATTATAAAATGAGATCCCTATCTGAAGCATCTATTGTATATACAACAAAAACAAAAATTAATTAACATCAAATTTGTAAAACACTTCCCAATTTTATTTACAGCTCAAACTTAAAACCTTATAGTGAAATGCAAATTGAATAAACGTAAAATTCGTAAAATCTAAATGTTAAGTATCATTACCTAGCAGTAGTTAAATTACGCGTAATCAACTTAATGGTGGTATTACATTTCCAAATTAAATTACTATCAATCCAGGCGAATCAGTGAAAACCTGATGTTGATTTATCGAACCAGCAAGGCTCAACATGTAGCTTTTTTTTTTCAAGCCTCAGCTGATTCTGAAGCTCATAAAGTTTTAATAGACCTGAAATGTGTCGCGATTAATCCATGCAAGCGATTAAGTATTAGCTGTCGGCACATTCGGGCAATTGCTTACGTAAAATGTCGTTTATGCAATGATAATGACCAGTGTCCAGCGGGATATGAATAAATTCTGCTACTGCTGACTTAAAGAGTTTTGCACGAAAAAATTAATAATGCTTCAGAATCCGGATTCCATATTTTCAAAAAAAAAAAAATTGTCAGAAAAATCTTGATCTACGAAAAAGATCAACTAAAATTCAAATATCAAAGCTGACACTGAACAGATTTAGTGTGCGAGGACGGAATCAAGTTATTGTAGTTCGTGACTTGACTTTTTTAACTAATCTTAAAAAAATGTAAGTATAAAACTGGTACATTTATATTTCCGGAAGCAAATAAATTATATTGATTAGTTTGAGTTAATAATGTCTTTCATGGAATCGATCGTTTAACACTCTCGCATTTTAAATGCCTTTCGTATCGAATCCGATTATCGCTTTAGGATTGATGCACACTGGGGACTTTTGGCAACGTGACCATCTTAACTTTATGTTTCCTACTACGGTCAGGTGTGAATTGTGGTATTTATCGCTGCAATGTAATCAACGTGGATACTCTTAAATTCGCACACTGGTAGACGTGACTACTTTAAGCAGCAAGCAATTGCAATTTGTTTTCCATTTTTAAACAAAATGTAGCAATTTGATTCTTAAAAGTCGCGATGCCAGTGTAAATGGGTATTGGGCCATAGAGAACCACATATTTCGTCCCGCTACTAAAATGTCGCATTTTAAGTTTTCAAACTAAAATAAGGCTTCGTGCGCTAATTAATCAAGGTAAATACTGTCAATTGCTCGTATTATGTTATTCTGTTTTTAATTATGATGAATAAAACACAAACATTTTACATTTAAGGAGTACTCCTATACATGAAATAGTTATAGAACAGTAGGTTTTTAGTTATTTCCTGTATTTTGTGTATATGGGGGTATAGAGCCAAAGTTAACAATTCCTACTTTTGTAAATTTTACATAAATTAATAATTAACTAATCTTATATTTCTGTAGATGACAATAAATTACAACTGTATGCTAAGTTTGCACAAAATTGAAACATAACTTCTAGAAATACCAAAGAGTTTTCTGTGATTTTAATAACTAAATTAGACTGATTAACATTTTTAATTTTCTTTTATGTCACAGAACAAGTGATAGGTCATTTTAATATAATATTTTTTCCATAGATTGCGATTCCGAAAATTAAAAAATAAAAACTGCTTTTTAGCTACTTATGAATTTGTTTTGAAAATTTTAAAATCGTTATTAGAAATGATAAAGTGGCACAAAGAAATCCTTGAACCTTTGACAATTTTCATAAAATAAAATAAAATTTTCAGATTCGCCAATCTACGCAAAAAATGCTGTTTAAAAAGGTCAGTACTAAGTATTAGATTCCTTTTATTAAGGTAGAACGATATTTGCATTGAATTTGTTTTATACTATGAGAAAAGGATAGATATGCTTCAATGGTTCTAATCTTATCTAAATTCAAACAGTAGGTACTTAGTTTAATTTGTGCAAAAGTGAAGATTGCCACCTTTGTTTCAGCTTAAGCCCGAGGCCCAACCACATGTGTGACTCTAGTCACCTGTGAGCCATGTGACCCGGGCTGATAGCGAAGAAATGACAAACTGTCTTTAGGTGCTGGTCGAGCGGTTAGCGCCCACATTAAAATCACCTCCGAGCAGCAATTTCTTTTCAATTTCGTCTATTGTTCCCGGCTCGGCTCGGGCGGAAGACCCAAATTGCGATTTCATTAAGTGAGCCAGCGAGCCCTGATTTAGTGGCGGCGGCTGCTGCTCGCCCTTTGCCGGGTCGAAGCTCTCGTTGAGGAGGCACTCAGTTAAAACAGCGATGCATCGAGCCACGCGCATTTCGTCACGCTCGATTTAGCCATTACAGGGCCATGGCTGTTCGAAGAAGTCGCGTGCGGGCCCGTTTCCGCGGAATCGCTCTTTCACCCTCATTTCCCTAATCACTTGCAAATGATGTTGTCGAAAGAAAAATCTCGGCGCAGCCAGTGCTCGGCGTCCGGAGCCCGCGCCTGATCTTGTCCCGATCCGATCACTTGGGAGTGCAACAAATTCGCGTCATTAACCGCTGCAGCCAGCTTGCATTAAGTTGCCCCGCTTAAAGAAGTCTCGCCACATCGCCAGCCAAAATTGGGTGCAGCGAGGAGCTGAGAGCTCCCGCAGGAGGTCGCGGCACTGTCGGCCCAGCCAGGCACAGGGAGTTCGTCAACAGTATCAAATGTTGAAATGTTGATCGCTTATCACCCTGTTAAGTGCGGCCGGGATAGGATTTCCCAAATCGGTTCACAGGTAAAAGGGCGTGAATGAAAAGTCGGGACAGGGCGAAGCGCTCCTCGGCGCACAATGGGCACAAAGGCGGCTAGTTTCGTCCTGCCTTTGAAGTGCACCACCATTCGCTAGATCCGGGCACAATTGCAATCACATCCCGCTTTCACATCTCCCGGGCCCCGGCGTCCCAGCATCCCGGCACCCCGTCCTGGACCACTTTCCATTGTTGGGCTGCTCGCATCATCGTCAGCAGCCTCACCCAAGGTCCTCTTCTCGGCCGCGCCGGCCGGGCTGGCACAATGCGCCGCCGGATCGCTTTTTAGCGCATTGTGCGCCCGGCCCGGTGCTATTTACATTTCGCATTCGATGTATCACTTACAATTGTAAATTGTTGAGTAATTGATACTTTAAGAGGTCTCGTCGTTACGCTTTTTCGCCCTTTCCCTCCGCCGACGGCGATAAGCAGGGCCATTACGTAACGATCAAGTGGAACATTAGGCGGTTAGAAAGGCTCCGGTGCCGACGGCATCAACAGAATCTGAAGGTTGCGAACGCGACTGTCTTTTTTGGGTATCTACTGCAACTTTTCGACTGCTACAAAAATGATTGGCAAGTCCCATGCAGTGAATTTAAACAAAATGCTCCATATCTAAACTAGTTTTGGAAATTTGGAGCATCATGCTTTATGAACCTTTCCATAAATATTAGCCTTCGAATTTCAAACAATCTAATTTTCTACACCAACTTTTTTTTTCCCAAACAAACATAAATATTTATGTATATGTAAATAAATGATAACTCCTGAAGATTGTGCTAATTTTTAGGCTTTAGTTATATTAGATATTCTTTTCCCAACTCTACTCCTTTCGAGATAATCGTCTATCAATGAGTAAAAGTACACCTTGTTTTATGCAGAACTTTAAAGGATGAAATATAATATAATATAATATCTATCGAATTGTATTCAAATATTTTCATAAAAGTCGAAAAAAGGCGGTGAAATAAAAAAATTTCGATTTTTATATATAAATTCAATCAAAACTGTTAATGTTATTCTTAAATTATTAAAATTGTTTATCGTCATTCTGTAGCGCATACAATTAGAATAGGACTAGAATTTTAAACATAAATTTATTGCTTTTTACGAAGAAATAGTGAAATAGTGAAATTATTGGTTCATATAATATTAATGGTCCAGTTGTTTTAAAGTAAAACTGGAATAAACTATAATAATTATTTAGAATTGCGCTATTATTATAATTTAAAGAGTTCCTAATAAGTATACAATTCCGTCTGAAGACGATCTCGTTATTAAGTAATTAGCAGAACTAAGTCTGGAATTAAAATTGATTTTATTGAGTATAGTGATTTCTATCATGCTTTTTGTATTGTATTAGTAGTATCATAGTTCTTTTAATAAGTTTTTTAAGCAGCAAAATAACTCGTTATCTGTCCTCACCTTGCACGATACCTATCTATCTGGTCTCTTGTAATGTAAAACTCGCAAAAACATAAAGTTATGGCCAATAACACGATCGTGAACACATTTGAAAAATCACGTTCCAAGTAAAAGTAGAACGGTAGGTTTTATGTTGGGCTATATGATTTTTCAGATCACTGCATTATATTCTTAACGTTAGGCAAACTTAACTAAACAGGTAGTTTTGCAGTTTTAATTTTAATCTTTTTTACTTTAACTTGTTTTAGCTGTGAAAGTTTCTTTACTCTATTCGGTACAGACGAAACTTTAAGACAGATATCTAGATATTTAGAACGATCTTAATAAATATTGTTAATCAATTTGTTTACCAAATAAGGGAATTTTTGATCTTGACCCCTGAAGATTTTTTACCAATTTAATTTTACTAAAAGTATCTCCACCAGATGTTAAGGAGAATTTTAAAAAGCATTCGCTTAATGCAATGAATGAGATAAGCCAGCGGTTCTTAACCTTTAACTAGACGACGGACTATTTGAAATTCAAATTCGGTGACTCTCAAGATTTTATTTTATATTCGTCGCCAAAATCTTTTACAATTACAAGCTGTGAAGTGGGACCAGATAAGATATAGACTTAAGAAGCGAGGTGGTTTGGATTCCAGACAATGTTATCCTTTGGGATTGCAGAGTTAGCAAACTTAAACCAGCTCTTCTTCAGTGCTATAGTTTCTTAAATCAAATAATATATGTTTTTTGATCTAAAGTATAGTGAGTGAGTCATAAGATGGGCTTAACCTTAAACCTTGAGGAATAATGTATTGAAAATATTTGGCTATTTAACCGACTGAATCGTTTTAAATATTTATATACAGTTCGTGAACCTTGGCCTACCTTAAGACCGATCGATGGCGGGTAAATGGAGCTATTTCACACGTCCTACAACCCTCTGGCCCTATTTTTTTTTTTTTGCTTTTACGTCCCTTGAAGAAAAAGACCCGCGCCATAAAACCGTTTGGTTGCCCTTCCAAGACCATCAATTTTACACACTTCAGCCTTTCTGATTTGTTAATGTCCAAAGTTTGTGCCATTGCGACTCTTTGCTAAGTACGGCCAAATTAAAAAAACAAACTTTGGACGAGGCCCTTATTTCAACGCTATTTCACCGTCATATATTTAAGGAAATTGCCGGGCCAAGGAGGGGGCGGTAATGAGAAAATGTCTCCTTGGGGCAGCCACTCCACCAATTTGAGTTATATAACGCGCTCGAATCCTGGTGTTTGTGAACATAAGGAAGGCATTCCCTGCTGACAGGGCTGGACCCGGTGCCTATGTGGAAGTCAGCTGGAGCGCCTCCAGTAGCTGGGGCCGCCGCCACCCCTGTTCACAGAGACATCAGCATTAAAACAAATAGCCCCAAACATGGAGGGTCGCAGCGCGTAAATTTAATTTATTAACCGCCTCTCCATTCACCACCAGCGCGGCTGCCGCTGGAATTTATTTTATCTTTATGAAATTCACCTAGGTATGCTCGCGATTTAATGTATTTAATGTACGCAATTGGGCCACTGATGTATGTTGGCGATTTATTAGCATGTCCCCCTGGAAATGCGTCTGCCGCCGGGTGATGGCGGTGGTAAGACACAAAATCCACGAGGAATCTTTGAAACGCCGACCTTTTGATTTTCGACTATGTTAGTGATTATGGCAGGAGATATTTTCCCGGTTTCTCTAGAGCTCGAGCTGACACAAGAGAAATTGAGTTCAACTTCCGCACCAGTGGATTCTTTGAGACGCCCAAGGCACCCGAAGTTCATCATCGTCTCCCTGTGCAAGGAGACGTCTATTTATTTAATCCCGGGGTTATCTTGTATCGGCAGACTGCAGCCAACCGATAAATGAACCCTCGGCAGATTCTTCCCGCTTCCTCGATGGCCCCGGTAATCGCTTGCGAAGTACGCACGTGGTAAATGGTGTGTGAAATCGCTTAAGCGCTTAACAAACTAACGAGGAGCGCCAGGACCAGGAGCCGGGATACGATCCCATTCCCGGATCGGAGTCCCGGCCTCGACGACTTGCTCTTTGTTTTTTCTCGCCGGCTGCGGAATCCGGCAACTGGGAATTTATCAGCAAACATATTCAAGGGATTTACATGTTAATAGTTCCGCTGTTTTATTATTATGGCACTGATCTAACTGATGCGAATTCGCCTCGCCCGCCGGTGCTGCCACCGCCCTTCCTGGGGGATGGTGTTACAGGATGGCGGGATAGCGTCCCGCACTTCGGATTTCCGCCTGTTCGCAGGGTGCACCCGTCGGACAGGGCGGGAACAGCGAAAAAGTTTACAGGCGACTGATTGATCTTGCGATAACCACACTCAGCCCCATCCCGATTTTCTAGGAGCACCGCCGGGACGTCAGGACATCCCCTGCTGCGTAAAGTCGACTATCGAATTTTCCGCCCTTAGATCTAATTGAGAGCTGGAAGACGCCGCTCTAAGTACTTACGTTGTGCAGTTTGTAATATAATCCGCAGGCATTACACACTGGTTCGCCGCTGGCGTTCCGCCGCCAAAGGGTTGTGGTGGTTGTTTTGCAGTTTGCACACGATGTCCCCGCTCTTTTGGCAGCGCTTTGGAGTGACTGCAAAGTCAGAAAAGGAAATGAATTATAAGTATGGTAAAAATGCAAAAATTGTATAAAATAGATCTGAAAATATCACAAATGCACGCCGATAAATCTACTTTTTCAAAACTACTTATTTCCTTAATTTTTCGATTCGTTTCTTTTTGGATATTATGCCTTACAATTTTTGTATTTTTGGAGGGCCAGTTGTTCTACTTAAATATACATACATATATATTATATTATATTTTTATGAACGATCAACTCATAAGAAATTTCTAAATTTCTTAGACTTTAATCAATTGCAATAATGTAAAAGAATATATCTCAACTGTATTAAAGAATTCAATAATTAATTCTACTGCAATCAATCTTTAACATAGAAATTTTTCTAAAAAAAACATTGTTTTTAAGCCCTAATAAAAAGTTTGTCTTAATATGGATTTTTCGATGCGTAATTTTAAAGTTTTAAATAGTGCATACCTCGCATTTACATTATTTATAGAACCCTATTCTTGAATCCATTTCAAAACTAATTGTAAAGAGCTTTTAAAGGAGCTCCTTTTGATTTGAAATTCTTTAATAAAGTTCCAAATTTTATAGCAAATTCATTTCAGTTACTTTCGACTTTAATTTTTTCGTTCAAAGATGATTAAAATAATTCAATAGAAAATTCCAATCGAATTATTTGACGTTTTGGGAACATTATTAAGGAAATTTTATCCAAAAACGGCTTTTGTAAGATTCCTTTAAATCGGAATCAAAAATAGGAACTATAATTTTCTAATGTATATTTAAATTAAGGCCTATTTTTCAATAGACTGATTGATAACTTGATTCTTTAGATATAAAATTAATTTGGCTGTTAGGAAATATTAATTCTCACTATATTTGTCAAAAGTTTAGATATATATATATAAATATTAACAAATACATTTTAAATCACACCCTTCGGCAGATTATTTATTTATTTAGCTGTGTTTTTTTTACATCGGATCCGGACTCAGATTGAGCAGGAAATGTTGTACTGAATTGAAATGTATGAATATTTAGTTAAAATAGTTGAAATAAAATTGCCTGAATTTATACACATTTTACGTTAAAAACTGAATCCAAAAATGTATCCGGTTTGAAGTTTGGATGGGTAAGTATCATAGCAATTTTATACACTTTTCTTAAATTTTAAAATCTTGACATACCTGACGGTTTTTAAAATTCAATTCAATAAAAAATTTGCTATTATATCTAACATGAACCAGATAGGAAAATGAAAAGAACAAAGTCAATATGGATATTTTTTTATTTCAGCTGCTAGCGTTTTTAGAGATTATTTAAAATATGTATCAGAAAAGAAGAAAATAACTATAAACATTTCTGGTAAATGTTGTTACATTCAAATTTATAATAGTAAGGTGGGGAAGCAAGCAATTCTCTCTAAATTTTGACCAAAGTCTTATTACTAAAACGATTTCTTGTAAAAGTTGAAGAAACTGGTTCATACTTTTGCGATTAGAAGGAACCTAACATTTTCTGAGTTAAGTTTAATGTTAGACTACAAGTGAGTTTAAATCTTTCAATATAAGTTTAAGATTTAAGTTTAAAACAAAATATTATGAAATTGATATACGATGATGAGGTTTTCGAGGAAAGTGAGTTTGAGTCTCATTAGTGGCGAGAAAAGTGGTGACCCCCCTGAGCAAGGCCGCGTTGTTAGTTGGAGTTCCTAACATTCAATTGGGCTTCACTTTAGCGAAGAGGCCGATGTTATCAGCGGACCCTTGACTGATCCGAGTGTCACCTGGTAATTAGTGAGTGCTTCTCCTGCACACCTTTTGACACATGTGGGTGTCAGCCAAAATCACGGCTGCTCAAATATATTGCCACAGACTCCTGGAGAATGTTCGGCTTACAAAAGACACATGTTCGTCGGGAGGGCGAACTTCAGCCGAACGGTGGGTATTTTATGGCGGGTGCTAGGAGTTTAACGAACAACTCCGGCTCCTAAATTAATTGGGATAAAATATATCGTCGCCATCAGGCAACGGGATGGTGAGCTCTTAATTAGAACTTGGCTCTGGTATCGGGAACATTCGGACGCCTAATTTATACGGTCCGCTCCTCTTCGGCGCGAAGATGGCGCGGAGGTAGGTGCCTGATTTGCGCCAGGTTCGAACGGCCACCAGGGACAAAAGTACCAAAAGCACCTAATTCCGATGGCTACTCGAACAAATTACAACCGTCGCAGCACTGCAGAAGATTATGGGGCTCAGGAAATGTCTCAATGAATGCCACGGACACCTCTGAGCGGGGATCAGCCGAATTTAAGGCCCTGATCCCCCTGCGGCCATCCGGAGCCTCTGCCTTTTGCTCTTTTATGGCCGCAGCCCGTGCTCGACATCTCTAAAAAATATCAATAATTAAAAGTCAGAGTCAACAAGGCACAAAAAGTTTATCTGAGTCATACTGACAGCGAGATTACATGTTCATTCTGAGGTCCCCTGAATTGATGGCTGGCCATCTTCCGAGGGGCTTCGCATGGGACAAGAAGCTGCAGAAGCTGTCTCTGAGATATTTGAGCTTTGTTTGGGGGCCCCGGGACCAGCCAGGGCCGTCGTGTACAAGTACAAGCGCATTGTGCGTCCTTTTTCTGGCATCGGTCATCCATCTATGTCATATCGAGTGACACGCCAAACTCGGAAATTAATTGATTGAATGGAGAGGACATGCACGGGCCCGCCGCCGCCGCCGACGACGACGACGACCACATCGACGGCTGGCCGGGCAGAGCAGTGCCGCAAGCGGGCGGGTTTCTTGGCCGCGCAAATCGCCGCTGGCTGCGGGGGCGAAGATAATCCAGAATTTGCCAAAAGGGCCATTTGCATTACACTCAACGGATTTTAGGGGCCCCAAGGTGGGCTAGGCACATCAGGATCACGGAAGCTGCTCCAGTCAGTCACGGAGGCAATGTCCTTTAGCATCTGATACCCCGGGGTGGGTGGGGCGGAGCGCCCTCCGAGGGCTCCAGAAGTAGATGAAAGAAGCGCAGATGAAAGGACGGCGGATCTAAGAAAATTTATTTATCAGAAGCTGAGTGTGCAGCGGGAGACAAAAGCGCAAAAGAAGCAGGAGCAGTCTCCCAGGGCGTGGTAAATAGTGTCGTTGCCAGGGCGCCTATGTTGTTGCTAGGGCGCCCTTCTAGAGTCCTGTGATTGGTCGATATTTACCCTCCGAAACTTTTATGTACAGCTGCTGGAAAATTTATGTACACACAGGCGAAAGGAAGCACGCATGCACACTGTGCCGGGGCGAAAAACGGCGCGCTGTGAAATGTTGTCCGTGCCTCCGTGCCGTGCCACCGTCCCCGACATCCGATAAATCTGTTCTACAGCCGTCCGACAGCTTTAAGAACTAAGCAAATGTCCGCGGAGGCGATTTAATGAGGATTGTCACACTTTCTGGGCAACTCCCTCCCCACTCCTGGGGCCAGCACCGAGCTCGACTCGGAACAAAAGGGCCTAGTCAAAAGGGTGCAACATAAACACGTAAATTCTCAACATTAAATACGAATTAGCAAAAGTTTTCTCTTCTTTAAGTGAAGGATTAACAAAAACTCATTCAAAATGGCATGAAATAAAGTTTCAGATAGTCGGGCACAGGAATACGATGAACTTCTAACAATAGATTGAATGTACATTTAGAGACGAATAACTTAATTTACTTTTTGAACTAGTTTCCTTTTACTGCGATAGTACATACATTATAGCATAACAAGTAGGTGTCAGATACAAAATTTTTGAAGGCGTTCGAAAGCGCATTAGTTGGTTTTTCTTTAGTAGGTACTAGATTACTAAACTTAAATTAGTGTTACTCTGCAACTTATAACTTTATTTTCAAAAAATTAGTAACTTAAGTATTACAACAGCTGAATTCTTTTCATTTTTATATCTAATTCAAGATATAGATATAACAAATTTTTCATTAAATTGAATTTAAAAAAAAATCCTTCACGTACCTATATACATATCAAAATTTGAGAAAAGTGCATTAAATTATCATGATATGCACCTATCCATCCAAATTTCAAACCTTGAACCGGATAAATTTTTTTATTAAGTCTTTGACACAAAGTGGGTATAAATCCAAGTAATTTGATTTTATTTTCACTAAACTTTTTGCTACACTTGGATCTGGATCCGATGTGAAAAGGACACAGCAAATTTAATTAAAAAATAGAAAAGTTGGATGGAATATTTCTAACACATTTGTATGAATATGTTCTACACTCTTCTTTAGTCTAGCTAGCTGTTAGGTAATAAGTTTAAGTTTAATAGAACATTCGATCGAATATACGAAAAAATTTTGTATCCTCTATTCTGCCTAAATTCGTACGAAAATGAAATTTTCAAAAACCTAGTTAATTAAAAAATGAACTAGTCTGACTTGTTTCGGTTCTCATACTGAATATTTACATTTTCGTATTAACCCAAAAGTCGGAATTGGAATAGTAATGTAAAAGAATTTAATTAAAATTAAGAATTTATACCAAACTTTTTTTAAACAAGTTTTCCAATTTTAGTATTTTATAGAATAAAAGTATAATTATGAAAAAATTTAATAATGATATAAACATTTCCTATTCCGAACGCCATCAAATTTATTATTTTTGATAGACGTATAAGGTATGTGAGGGTAATAACGCCCACTTAACAAATTTTATCTCACTACTTGAATAAATTTATATATAATTAAAAAACCAGTGTAATTTAAGAATCTTCATTTATTTAGAAAGAAAAATCTAACATATATTGAGGTTTAAACTATCACAAAAACTAGGAACGTTCTTTTTTAAAAAATATGATTTTGGGCGTTAATACCAACACGGGTGTATAACATCGCCCTAACAAAAAATAATCTCTTAAATTTAAGATTCATCAACATGCATATAAAATAAACAAAAATGACATCTTCTAATCAACATAATTAAAGTCAGTTAATAAAATAAAATGTAATATCAGTCTTAACAGTTTGGACATTCAAATTCAAGGTCATCTTCTGTCAAACCTACGCAATCCTCATGATACCAAGTTTTACATTTAAGACATTGGCGCATGTCTACTACTCTATTCTCGTTACAAGCGGGGCAATACCAGTTCCCATTTTTTAAAGTTGAACTTCCTTGGCATATATCTGGTGGTGACTTTGATGTTGAAGGGATGTTATCCTCTTTTCGTTGAAACAAGTCTTTGGTCACTTTTTGTGCCTTATAGTTAATGGCTTTTTTTCGTTGTCTGGTGTTAGATGATTGTTTCATATTTGGCGTGGGTAACAATTTTTGAAATGGAGTTTTAGTTTCGATGTTTTCCTTTGATTTCAACTCTGCGAGAGGGCGATCTTCATCAGAATCTGAAGACTCTTGAGTACTACTGACAGTAGCGTTGTGGCGTAGCGTCGGCATTGTGGACGAGGATGATGAATTTATATTGAGATCTAGTGCTGTTAGGACCGATGGAGCAAAAGCAGTTTCAGGTATTGCATCAGGGTTGAAGGGAAAAATTCCTACAGCCCTAAAGCCATTAATTATATTAGAATTTGTCATACACTTCGACCAGACGCTTGTAAAAATCTTATTAAAGCTGCTCTTATTAATTTTTCGATCTGGATGTTCAGCTTGGTATTGTAGTAGTGCCACATCCCAGTGATGTTCAAAGGATCTGTACACAGATTTATCTAGAGGCTGCAATTCGTGTGTCGTATTTGACGGTAGACAATACAGAACGATGTCACGTTCTTCCGCAGCATTAAGAATTGCTATGTCCAGGTGACAAGCTGCACCGTCAAATACCAAAAGTATTTTTCCAGGCGGTTTAAAATTCGCCAAATGTTTGATGAAATCAATGAACAGCTCTGTGGTCATATAGCCCTTAGGCGCCATCCGGACTATACTGCCTGGAGGCAAATCATCTGCGAATTCCGGTTTGAGTCTCTTCCCTTTAAAAATAATCATCGGAGGTATAGGATTACCAATGGCAGATACACAACCAACTATAGTAACATTCTCTGCATGTTCATTGGAGATAAAGTGCACTCTTTTGGCTCCTGTTTTGGCAACTACTGTAGGCTGGTGATGAAGAGTTAATCTGCATCCCTTTTCATCCATATTAAAAATCTTTTCGGGCTTATTTTTTATGTCCAAATCATTTAAAACTTTTCCAAGTTTTTTGAAGTGATCTTCCACTATAAACTTATTCAGCTTTTGAGCCCTTGCCTGGTTCATAAATTGAGCTTTTCTTCTGGAGATCTCTGGGTTCCTCTTTAAAAATCCTCTCATCCAGTCTCTTCCAGCCTTTTGTTTATCTTCATTAAAATTATTCCGTATGTTTTGCAGTTTGCAGAATTTGAAAACATTGAACCGCAACATTTTCATTGTAAGTGGTAATCCTATGTCAGCCATTCGTATGATCCGCTTAACTAGGTCTTGCTCTTGTTCTTGTGACAAGGCAGACTTTCTACCCATCCTCTTGGTGCAGCTCCCAGATTTTAAATGATCTCGAAGGGTTCTCCGAGGAATTTTATATCTATCTGAAGCAGCCCTCTGAGTTAGGATTCCCCTTGAGACCGCCTTAAGTGCTGCCTCCATGTTCTTTTCATCCCAAAAACCTCTTTTCTTTACTGTTGGCTCTTTAGAATTCCCCATATCAAATCTAAAAAAATGTTTAAAAATATGTCTTATTTTATATGTTTAACAACGCCCATTGCTCATTATTTTGGGCGTTATTAGCCGCACTAATATAGCTAAAGAAAATTTAAGGGTAAACAACATTTACTTCACCGTTTTAAAATTTTTCATTTCACATTACTAACTGAATCCTTGCAAGGTTGAGATAAAAAATGTCAAAGAATAAAACCAAAAAACGAGAGAATTACGCACCTTTTTCTCGAGTAAAATTTTATAAAATAGATCGCGTGACAGCATCCTTTACTTTGGTTGGCTACACTGAGCGAACAAATTGCGTTGGGATGTTATTCTCCCTGTCTTCTTCTTATCTCACCCGAGCGCGTTTTTGAGAGCACGTTTTGTTTTCGTCGTTGCTTTGTTTGCCGCAAAATTCAAAAGTGGGCGTTATTACACCGCGGGCGTGATTACCCTCACCCACCTTACTTAAAAATCTCGAGGGTATCGAACCCAAAAATAAATCGGATTTTGATGAAAACTAAAAAAACTCCCGTATAAGCGCGTCGAATGAAGAAAATAGTTTTTTAGAATTCGACTAAAACTAGTTTTATTTTGTCTTTCCAACAACCGATATCCAAAATGTAATACAAAAGGTTCCATGTTGCATATCTGTGTATGATTAATAATAAAAATTAAGCATGTTCGATTTCTAGAATGCCCTTAGCCTTTTTATTTTCAACTCGATTGATTACAATTATTTACTTAATCACTTAATTTGTAGGTGAGTTCTTTCCGCTAGTAGTTAATTGTTTTCGCGAAACAAACGCAACCCCGCGGATAGCCAACATTCTTTTCAGCGCAATACGGCGAAATGTGGAGCACAGGCTGCGGCGCGAGGAGGTCTAACGAGCCACTTTTGTCGAGCGGTGGCCGCGCGGTTTCGACGGCGACTCCTTGGTGGCGGCTCGCGATTTTCTTGCAATTAAAATTTTTTAAAAAATCCGAGCCCGATGAGCACTTTCATTAATTACGACGGTCCGTGCACGCGCTCAGCTGCAACCTCTTCCAAGGGTGGGAGTCATAGTAAATTACTCAAAAACCTAATTACCGCGGATTGTGTAATTATCCAACTCATTTCAGATTTTTATTCAATGCAATTTGCAGGGAGTAGGCAGAGGCGGAGGCCAGCAAAAGTATTGACCAATTTATGACGATGTTTTCACACTGCGCTTATTGTGTTTGACTGGGTTTGTTGCAAAAGACACGGTGTTGATCGCAAAAATAAAAGGAACGGGCGAATAAGACAAAATGGGGAAAAAAGGCGATATCGACCAGCTCTTTAGCTATAAACTACAATGCAGCGGGGCCGGGGCTCCGGCTGGGGCCGCGGAACGCGAACTGCACAACTGTTCGCTGGCGAGCCCCGGTGGTGCCGGTGCCGCGGTGCCCAGTGCCTCCGCTGCATTCGGTTGCGCTGCGCCAGCCTCCAGTATCGGTCCCAAGATCCGTGGATGCTGGATGCTGGATGCTGGATGCTGTTATCTCGTATAAATTTTCTTGTAATTTCTCGATTCTCTTCTCTCGGGCTAAATTGCCGGGATTTGTGTTCGCAGCTTCGCGGTTCTTTTCGAGACGGTTTTCTATATATATTTTTTATTTTTATTTTATTTTTTTTTTTTTTTATTGCGAATCCGGCGAACTGCTCACCTTAATGTAAAATCCCCAGGCAACAACTGGTGAGGGTTTCGCAATCTAAATACGAAAAAAGAGAAGCGCACGGCTCGTTCATTACGTTATTGTCACGCCCTCTTTTGATTTTCTTCTTTTAATTGCCAGATTGTAAGCGGCTGTAACACCTGTGAGAAACTGTTATACGATAAGATTTACATACTTTTTACGCCTCCGAGTGCAAAACCGCTGCCGCTGGTACTCCATGGGCCCGATTGCGCCGCGCTGGCCACTGTCCGAGGCCGCCGCGGCCTGGATAAATCAAAATAGGAATTCTCGAGCTGATCCGATGCCCTGGAGACGTTTCGATCACCCATATGTTTCGCCAGCCCATAAATTGATTCCACTAGTTCCCACGGTTTAATGGGGCTGGGATTCTTTAATAACCCGCGGACCGATCGATGCCCCCGCGGCCGATCCCCGCTCTCTATTCCTGGACCGGTGTATTATAACCTCTTTTTCGTTTCTTATCGACATCCGGCCGGACTACACATGCTTAAAGGATGCATCCCATTAAGCAAAAATGTTTAGAAAGAAACAAGTACCAGGACTTTAAGTCAGTTACATTACATTGAATTAATATAATTTCCTTTTTAATGAAATTTGATTTATTTTTAAAATCGAATGAATTTCAAATCGGTGGTTCAAAACAAAACTCTGCTGGGGTGCCATAGGGTTCGGAACTAAGGCCCCTGATTATTCTGATATACCAAATTGTTCATATTCTATACACAAAATGTAAAGCTTAAACTGAATAACCAGGAAATTCTTTGGTCAGATCGTGTTGCCAAACATATAGCATCAGCGTAGGGTAAAAAAAACTTATTAAGACAATGTGTCCCTCTTTAAATAGAAAGTCAACCTTAAACTCCTCTGGTATCCCACTCATATCAATAAATTACAAATTGCCTAAAACAAAATTCTTAAAATAATCATGAGCCTGCTGTGGCAATTATCCACCTCCAGAACTACATCCAAGGGCCAGAACACATAAAATAAATCTTAGATGAAATTTAATAGCTAGCATATGTAAATATTATTAAAAACTTGAGAACTATTTTCTCTTTCTCGAGTTTTGAAAAAAATACGCTTATTCAATCGCGAATCTTTTTCCATTAAACCATTTCTGTATACGTTTAGAAAGACACAGAAGTGGCAAGGGATCAAATTTGGACAATAAAGTGGGTAATAAGAAGATGCCCATCAAAATTGCAAACGTATCAGAATATCTTTCAATTTCGTAAATCATTTTTACAAAAGTTGAATTTTAATCGAAATATGTTATGCTACTGTAGTTTCATGTCAAAAAATAAATCGATAAATGAGGAAAACAATTTTCATTATATTTCCCAGTTTTATCAAACAACACCTTCGTGCTATAAAAATGAAATTTCAGTGCGTTTTTCATCTTAATTTAAGTTCTTAATAAATAAAATAAAACATGAAAAGTCGATAATACTATACTATGTTTAAAATCATTTCAATATTTTTAAGGTGTCGGCACGTTTGAAGCCGGGTTTGTTTGTTTTATTAAACCTTTTTTAAATATCATATTTCACGTGTTTTGTTATCTGCCCATTCCAAGTTGACATCTCTTTAATTGAACGATTTGAATGAATTATAATGCTTCAAAAATAATGGGAATGCGAATATTTAAAAAAATACTGAATTAATGAAGTGTGTTTCGCCCGAGCATTAAGTATTCAATGAAAATCGTAACCATGATCACAGGAGTCTTTATTTGTTAAGAATAGATGACGATATATTGTCTAATTAAAACGCACTATGAATTTTTTTCAAGAAACATTAAATATAGGGACGATTAACTTAAAATATGTGTACCGAAGAAAAGGGAAGAAGAAAAAAATCTCACCAACATAAAGCAGTAAATTAAAATGTTCCTACCCTAGATAAACTTATTTGGTTGTATTATAATAAAAAACGAATTCACGAGAATTCAAAATTGCCCATTTGTCTCTCTGGGAGATTTATTTTATTTGCCCACAATAAATGGTTACTATGTTTCTTAGTCCAAGTCTAGTGGTCATTATCAAGAGTTGTGCTGTGCAGACTGTTTCGATTTTTGTCAACAGGCCGAAATTAGTCAGATTGACCAGGATAGGTGAATTTTTACCTTCACATGGTCTGGCCGTAATTTGACAAATTGAACGTTGTCACATTATGTTGGGACATTTAAGAAACAGAAACAAAATAAACGACCAAGGAGGCCCCAAACAAGCGGGGAAAATACATATTCGAAATTCATTATGTCGGAATGCCATGGTTTTTAAATTCAAACCTGATTTCCCGCTACCGTCCGGCTGCTGCTTAACGATTCAACCTTATCGGCCGCATATCTGTCCCTTATCGAGGAGGCAGAGAAAACAAGCCATAAACATATTTTCATCTTATAAATGTGGCGCCATCACGCTAGAAACTGCGTCTTCCAGGGATCGCCCGGTGCAGCACAGAAGTCGGAGTTCATCTGGGGCCGTCTATTTAGCTACAAAATTATGACGCCCAATCGCCAGTCTGCCGCATTCAAATGGCCTCGACAAGCAATCGAGCACCTTGTTAATTATGAGAACCCAGGGCACCCGGCCGCGGACTCTGACTCCGACTCCAACTTCGACTTCGTTCTTGGGAGTTTCTCGTTATTTCGTTTCTTCGGATCCGCGTGCACGTGGTGCGAGTGCATCACTTGTGCTAATTTCCTGTGTTTTTACACGGCGATCGGGGACTGCACGCACCTGGGCCCCGGGCTCCGAATTTCTCCCAAGATCGGCACATGGAGGCTGCATGGACCCGATCGGATCGATACTTTCCGAACGGAAGAGGACGTAATGAGTTCTCACACGTAGCGCCTGGCCGAAAACAAATCAAATTTTTTGGGATAAGGGCGTTCGTCTTAATTTCGCGGCGGCGGGCGGGAGTATTGGGGCTAATGGTGAATCGCTCGGCCATCACGCCCCTTTAGAAAATTGCTCGGTCTCGTTAATAATTTTATCGGACAGAGGAGGTGAGGCCCCAAAAATTGCACTTATAGGTGAACCCACCCTCGTGTCTCGAGGAATCGCTTAGGGTTTTGCTGGAACTTATTAAAATGCACAATGTCTAGCAGCATGGGAAGATTCGAAGCGTTAACCTTTTACATCTTTGTGAAAAAAATAATTAAAATTACGAGTTTTGTTGATTTTAGGCATGGTAAGGTATAAGGAAAAGATAGGAACGATAGTTAAAAGTTAACGTTCGAGCTTCATTCGGTTAAGTACCTAGCTTTGTAGCTCAAAACTTGTTTATATCTTGCTTAAGCCTGACTTAAGTTGGCCCAAACCTAACCTGGTTTAACGTTGTTCGAGTCTCAATTTATACATAATTTTAAAACCATTTGCTAGTTAAATAATAAATAAACATCCGAGTTTTACTAGGCTTACTCGTCTAAATAAATTTTTTTTACAGATGAAGCTTACACATTTAAATTGACTTTTCATCCGCGAAGGAATTTAATTACACTTTTATCTTGAGCATTGGTTGAAAAGTTATAGGCGTATAACGCGCACTACCTGAGTTGATGAGCTAAAATAAACTAAAATTTTAAATAAGATTTAATCTCAGAACTATGATTTTTTTTTAAAAGTAGGTACCATTTCCGTCGTCACGATAACTCAAAAGCTATTAATGCGATCGTTTCAAATTTTGTGTAATTGCTTGTTCTGGTAAAAGGAAGGTCAGTGCAAAAAAAAAAAACTGAAATTTTAAACCTGGAAAAATGAACTTTTCGCTAAAAATGTTATAAATTTTTTTTTTAAATTAGTTTATTTATAAATTTACTTAGGTTTTGATTTCAGATAAGCTGTTCAGGAGTAATCGTGACTACTGCAAGCAATACCGAAAAAAAGTTGTCGCCGAAGATTGGCTGTAATTCGGCGAATTTTGTAAGTACCTTAAAACATGTATACTTTCGGAAAATCTTTGTCTAAATAGTTGTTATTTAAAATCATCCTAATTTCTGTCTGAACTGGTGTATACTATTTGCTTTCCTTAAATTGAGAAGATCTTTTTTTCTATATGAGTTGGGCCAAAGCTTGATATTAAACAATGAAAATGCATATTACTCTCTGGAGCAGATAAAAGGCCCTTAAGTCCTAGTTTTTTTTTTTAAAATTAAATTGACTTAAATCCAAATTAACGACAACTAAGAGTTTGGCATTTTAGTCTTGATAATGTATCTTGGCTTGTCATGTTTAATACAAACGACACTCAGAATAGGACTCATTAATTGATTTGAGGGACGAAAGATGCTCCGAAACTTTTTAATGGTTGGGAACTCGAAAACGCATTACCGTGAAAAGTTTCAATCAAACCAAAGACTAAATGACCTTCCTTAGCTCCTATTGAAAGCGTTGAAATTCTTCTCTGACGACCAAATCAAAAAATTCAATGAACTCTCGAGTTGGTCGACATCTCCAAGAAGTAGAGCATTCTCCCTTTAATTGGACAAAACTCTGAATGGTCTCTAAGAAGGCTCCTTTGCATTAGCAGCGACTTAAAGCGAAAGTCACCGCGTCTATCAGTCGATATGACCCGCATTTTCCGGCCGACCTTGACGCGCATTAGTTTGGCTTTCAGTCAAGCGAGCGACGCATCGGGGAAAAAACTCGTTACGGCCGTAAGTAAGGAAATATAACGTGTAACTGCTGTCAGGGCTGTCATATATTTTTTCTTGGGGCCCAACCCATCACGATTTTCAGTAGCCAAAATCTGGGCAGTGTCCAGCGCGACCGGCCAAATTGAAATGTAGCCCAGAAAACGACGTGTGTGTTGTTCGTCCGTCAAACGTTTGGGGGCTCTGCTGGGGCGCGCTGGAGAGTCTCTTCGACTGGGCCGGGGCTATTAGAAGCCCGATAAAAGGCCGGAAAAAAAAAAAAAAATTTATTCATGCATATTGCGGCGAAACGAGTTGTGCCACAATAAAAAATCAAAGTAATGAATTACCGCGTGGCTAGTTGGGAATAATTGCGTTATGTGGTGCCTGTCTGGACGTATAAGTCACGAGTTTCGGTTCGGAATTTTTTTCCATGTTCACCTACTCAGTTGCGCCTAGAGTAAGAAGCCCGGGAAGGAGGTGAAGATGCGGTGCGGCGGGCAGCCAGGAGGGCGGCGGCTGCGGCTGCGGCCGCGGTCACCGTGCGGCCAGGTGTAGCAGAGAGGTGCAGTGGTCGATCAGGGGGCCCCCGAGACGACAAACTCTCTGGAAAGGCTTCGATAAAGATTGTTATTAAAATATTTTCTGCATGATCACGGCGTGTCTTTTCTTCTCATTGGAACCAATTCCATTCTCTCCGGGCCTCTGGTGCGGTTCCCCGCGATGCCCCCAGGGCCCCAGCTCCCCAATAGCCGCTTACTTTTCCTCCTCCAGGAAGTGCGCGCGGGAACGCGTTGTCATGATAACATTTTGACCAAAACAAAAGTTATATGCATAGTATACTTCAAAAAAGAAAATTCCTTAGAGCTAAAGCCGGAAAATCCCGGCGCGACCTCTTCTCGTCGGTTTTGAGCCTTCTCGCGATGCGGGGCGCGGCGCGGTGTTTGCAAATATCGCGGCGCTTAATTAAGCGGCCGTTTGCGTGCTAATCGACAGTAGGTCATGGCGCACGGTATGTCATTAAATGTCAAATATCTCTTTATTTTGCTTTATTGCAACATTGTTCGCTGGATTATGGCTAAAAATTATAAACAATACTCAACGCGAGCCCCGGTCACCGCCCACACCCCCGCACAAGTCAAGGTGAGAGGCATCGATTGTGCTTGAAATACTTTCCCGCAAATTGTTCCAAGTTAATTATTGCCGCTAGCGACGACGACTACAACTACGACGTCAGATTTTTCCACCAAGAGCCCGGACCTTACATTTTATTTATTTTTTCCTTGTATTAATTTTTTATTGTCCTCGCTTTTCAGCGGGAAAGCTAAGAGCTAGAACTGCACGGTGTTCTGCGATCCACGACATTCAAAAGGTATACCCTCGTGGGGCCCAACTCAGAGCTGAGAATTGCTCCAAGTGCCCCAGAGGTATGGGAATTGTTTGGAAAAGCGTTCCAAGTCATTCATTGCACCGGAGCTAAATTAAAATGTCAGAGATTACAACTGCCTGCAATCGGATAGTGGATTTGCCGCGCGATCATTAAGGCCCCAATCGGGTGCTCCTTGCGAAAATCCCCCGGTGAGCCGAGGACGCGCGCAACGTGCCCCGCAAAATCTATGCAGGAAACTTAAAATTCACGGAGGCACCGTCATTCGAGGCCATTATTTGGAAATCAGCGTCACATTTCTTGATCGGCCGGACGACGCGACGCGACGATCGCGCGCATATGTGCCGTGCCCCCAAAGAGAGGCGGAGGCCACCTCTCAAGTGATGCTGCTGCTGCCGATGCACCGCGGCTGGACAGTTCACCTGCAGAAAACATCGTAAGGGCGATATTATATTTAAAGTGGGCAATAAATTATTATCGCAAGAAAGAGCCGAGAGTACCGCGAAACAATGGTCGGGGCCCCGATGCGAATATAAATCAATTTCCTGCCACTGCTCCAGGGATCTCGTCTTCTTCACTTAAGGTATTTGCGGCTGGCACTTAATGGTAATTAAGCATATGCGGCCAGCACGCTAGCTGTCCACCGGCTCGGAGCCACGGCACCGTTTTGAGGGCAACTTGTTAAATACGTAAGCAAATCAATGGCAGCAATTCAATGGGGCCCTCCTCTGTGTGGCCCCCTTTTATTTTCGCGGAAATCCTGCCTTTAAGGATCGAATCGCATCCAAATGCGGCGCAGAAATTTCGTCTCGTGAGAATATTTTCGAGGCGGACACGAAACACCAAAAAAAAAAAAAAAAAAAGCAAAAACCTGTAGGCAATCTGCTGGGGATTTATCAAAAATCGATTCCCTGGCCTGGTCACCGATTTTCAGGGAACGCTTTTGTGGTGAAAACTATTAAAGTGGGCCGGGAAATTGTGGTGATATTAAAGTAGAAAAAGCCATTAATATCTGCCACCTCTGCTGAAAGTACTTTCTGGGGGTAGAAAATTTTGATATTCCTGCGACGACGACGTTATGCTTGTGTGACTGTAAACATGAATTTCACCGCCCAAAGGGCCAACCTAACGAATTGACCATAAATGTGCGAGGACTCGCGTTGTCGTGGGAAAATTCATTTGTTCTCCTGAGTTACGAGGAGTCTATGTTCGTTGTTCTAGGGTAAAAGTTAAGACATATTGAACCCTCCCCTCTCAATTTTCGAACCGTTCATTGATTCATAAATTTTCCACCTGCAATATTTCATTCCAATGCACATATACCTACAGTTTATGACGACACCATGTAAATCAGTCTAGATTTAGTATTTTATTGTCTTGTCTATCTTTAGATCAAAACTTACTTTTCCAGGTTTACTTTACATGTTTTCATTAAAGATTTCATAATATTTTAAGACTGTGTGTGAAAATAATTCAATGACCTTTACCAACGCAGTCAGTCAATCATTAATTTCAAAAATCTCAGCATTTTAAGGAAGCAGAAATTGAGAACTTTTTTACCACTTCTTCCGATAAATAAGACATTTTTGGTATCAAACTTGAGTGTTACTATAATATTATTATATACTTATATGAAAATCAAATAGTTTATTTTTCCAACAAAATTGCAATGTATTCAACTATAAGAATTCCAAATAAGAGACACATATTTAATGATAGAATAAACCAATGAACGAATAATACTTTGAAAAGATCCTAAAAACCAGTGTGAATTACATTTTATAAAACCTAGCATTTACAGGCTCTGTTCTAAGTCATTCGCAGACATCAAACAGTAAGAAAATAAGAAATTATCTAACCTTTCGTTTAACGATCATTCTGCTAGATGTGGTATAAATTTCGAGGTCAGAAAAACAGTAGTTCATGAAAGTTCAACGATATTTTAGATACTTCTATTTTAAAAATATTTATGTTAATTTTTAATTAGTAATTAGAAAACTATTAAAGACGTAGCTTGCTCCAAGTACCAAACAGCTTAAAAATTTCCTGTACTAAACATATATTTGTTACCTAAAGGAGAATTGAACTTTGATATTTCAATGACTGAGAATTCACCTTTCAAATCAACGATTTGTTGGTTCATAACTTGCAAGAAACAGGTTCGATGCACAACAAATTCTACTACTAAAAATATGTCATGAACCTCGTTTAAAGAAAATTATTTTATATAACTGAGAGCATATTAAAAAATAAATTATGATAATTCGTACCAAAATACTAATATATTTTATCATTAATTCATTTTATAATATGCTCCTGGTTGCAATAATATTTTTTGTTAACCGAGGTTCATGGTATATTTAAATTTTGTGATTTTTTAGTGCAACTTTTAATGAATTTCGGATAGAGATTCTGGAAGGAAATAAAAAATTCGGTATATAGAGAGGGACGAAACTCTACTATAAATTAGTTCAACAGCTTTTGTGATATCTAAAACTAGTTTATAGGAAAACTTAATAAATATGCTAATTGGTTTCTGTCTATATAAAACTTACCAGTCTTCGCTTTGGTTTAATGAGAGGTCGATTTTGACCGTTCATTTTATAGTAGAGCCCACATGCATTGCACAAGTAATGACCCGTTCCGTCCCTTCGCCACAGAGGAGTGGACGTCGCACCACAGTTCACACATTCCCTTCCCTCTGAAAAAAATAATGATAATAGTAAAATAATTGAACACTTTTCTAATCATTAATGCGTGAACTAACTGAGCTCAGTAAGAGTTTTTAAAGCTTAGTTTTAGCGATAAGTTTAAAGTCTATACATTTGTTAAAATTAGTAAAGTAGTAGAGTAAAGAGAATCTGTTAATAATGTTTTATCCATGAAAATAAAAGGATACCTCTTAGTGTTATGCTTGATTTAGTGCCTACACTTATAAAACAGAGAACGTGTAAACCCTAATTACACTTTTGAAGCTCAAATTGTCCTAATGCAAGAATGGAATAAATAAAGTGAGTTACACATTTTTCTACTAACTAATCCAACATTTTGCTACTAAGATTTAAATATATCATATATAATATTATATTTGTCCACAACTTACATAATAAACTTGTATAAAATGTGAATGACTCTTATATGTATTTATTTGTTTTTTTTTTGTTGTACATTTAGACGGGCGAGTGAAGTAGATTCATACTATGTGGTAGGAAAAGTGCATAATAACTCTTAATTTAATATAGGTACCTACAAATAAAATATTTTTGATTTTGAATGAGACTAAATCTCGACAACATTGTACTGTGGTGTTTTATTATTTCACAGTTTTCTTTATACTTAACTAAAAACACAATAGGGGTATTAACCCAAAAAATCAATCTATTACACTGGTCAACACCAAATTATTTTCCAAAGAAATGGCAAATCATTTCTATAGGATTTTTTCCGTAGATTACTAATTCGTAAATGGAAATGCTCAATCATTTTTGAGAAAAATAGGATCAGAAACTACAAAACTCGATATTTTGACCATTTATGAAAAATCATTACAAAATAACGGATTGATCCAGAAACTTATAATGTTGAAATATTAAGCTATTATATAAATATACAAAAAGCTTTGAAACATTTCGAAATAATCAGTGAAGTTTACTTTATTCCATAAACTGATTATTTTATACAATGGATGACGAATAAAGAACACGGCAAGTGCACACTCATGAAAAACTTGATCGTCAAGAAAGGGCTATAAAGATAAATTGGAAAAAGGTTATAGAGATAAATTGTATTTGATACTTCTAGATTAAGACTCAGGCTTTTATTTAAGCCATGTTAAAACCTTCTATGATAAACCTTTATTTTTCAATGATTTTATAAATATTACCAAAATACGGTCTTTTGTATATTTTGACTCTATTTTTCTCGAAAATGGAAGCTGATTGAGCATTTTCATTTACGAATTCGTAACCTACGGAAAGCATCCTATAGAAATAATATCCCATTTATTTGGAAAAAAAAAATTAAATTTGTTAACCAGTGTTATATAAGTATGTATTTGTAAAATTGTATTCTTCAAAAATAATGAGGAAAAATGTTATTTCATACTCTAATTGGCATATTATTAAGAGATAAAATTTGATAATGGGGGTTGAAAATTTGAATCAAAGCCATTTAGATGACATTAATCAGAGCGAATAGGGATCCTAAACGGATGTGAGGTTTCCCAACGTTTCGTGTTGTATTAAATATTTTAAATTGATAAAAATAAATATTTGCCCCATTCAATTGAATACAAATTGTTTTTAGTACACTTAAATAATAAATTCGCACAAAAATTACTTCGATATTAAAATCAAGTTAATTTACTGCCTATTTAGGCAATTGGGTGTTCGGTTTATTGCGCTTCGTCAATTATACAATTTTTTTAAAGAATGCTAAGGTAAACAGTAATTAATTTGATTGGTATTGATCACCTTTTTCAGTGAATGAACGATTTTTTTTCAAAAGATCATTGGAAGCAGTAAGAGTTCCAAAAATTCAATAATAATTTTCTCCGCCTAATTAAACCGATCAAGCGAATATCGGAATCCACGAAATTCGCAAACATTTTCGCAAAATTACTAAAAAAGCAGTGGATTAATTATGGGGATTATTGGCGCTGAATTAGGTCCCCTGCCAGGGGCGCATTCGCGGCATCCTCTCTGGTCTTATTGACTCCTGAAGAGTTAATCGAAAAATCGATTCGTCATAGGAATGCAGCGCGAATGTTATCACCGATGATCGGGGCCACTGGCACTTCCTACAGGCAGGAGGAGTTTTGTCCGGGTCCCAATATTTTTCGATCCATGGCCCAATGCTGCGCATGCCCATTTAGTCCGGTAGCAGTTAAATAAATTAAATTTTTATTAATTTATAAGTCAAACATAAAGGAGCGCTGCTGGGGCGAATTATTATTGGCCCAAGACATGGGCTGGAGGGCAAGAGGAGCCCGAAAAAAAGTCCAGCAGGAATGCCACCTCGTGCGGCCGCCAATAAATCAGGCAGTTAATGATGCTACCCGGCTAAATATTATTATGTGACCTTTTTGTTGGCGTTGTTTTGCTCAACGTAACTGTGTCCTCCTTTCAAGACTCAAGAGCCTGAGAATTGATATGGGACATTTTGTGACCAGGTAGATGCATAATATATAATATTCCCGGCCGGCGGGACACACAGGCACTCACGTTTCCAGGTTTCTTACAAAGAATCCAAGTACCTGCCGTCTGTCGCCTGGCTGAATCTCAGAATCTGATTTAGGCCCGTGTGGAAATTTTTTAATTTATTAATGGTCGTAGGAGCCATGAGAACCGGGCATCTTACTCCCGGCCCGCGTCGCCCTTGCTCGCCGTCGTTTTGCTCGTTTTACCTTTTGCTGGCACATCAAACACGGTGTTCCTCAATGTCCGGAGCCCCGGTAACAAAACAGAAAAAATAAAAAAAAATAAAATAAAGATCCAAGAAAATAACTCCAAAAATTTGAACCCGATCCCGTGCTGGTTCCTCGACTGGCCAGGGGCTCCCTCGTTTGTGTCGATGATCATCAGAACATCATCATTTCAACAGAAAACACGATAAGATAGCCTCGATAAGGCTGGCACTACACGGGCATGCATTTTCTGAATATCTGCGTGGAAAGTAGCCACTGGCCGGGGGACACTGCTGCGGACATACAGCAGCTCCCGCGTGACACTGTCCTTTCACACGCACTGTGCTCAAAAAGACAAAGACACATGATGTGAGTTTTAAGAAAATTATAAGAAAGCTGCAAGAAGCGCTGTGAAAATAGGTAAATAAAAGGGGAAACTAATATTAATTGAAACAAAACGAGGAGACAAAAATAAATAATAATAGTAATAATAATAATACTAAAAATAAACGAAAGGTGTGCAAAATTCGGGATCCAGGCGACGTGCCAACAATTGGGGCGCGACTTTACCGGGACATGAGTCTTCGACTCGCGCCAATTTATCTCGTCGACTCGGCCGGTATCTGGCCGGGTCCGAGCTCAGATAGATGGATACAGCCATATGCCGTGTTGATATAACCGAAATTCCAGAAACTGTCACCAGAAAAATATATCCCCCGTCCTCCAGTAAATTTTCTTGTTTCCCATTTCTTCTTCATTTTTTCAGGTGTTTGATTTTTTGTCCCTGCTCAGCCCTGACCCGAGAAAAAGAGGAACATGTCAGCCACTCGGAAATTATTGCCTTAAGGGCACCTAAGGGCGCTCTAGGCCCAGGCCCAGCTCGTTTTTACCCAGAATATGATCAGATTCTCTAGCAGGGCAGACGATTTATTTGGGACCTTGTGTGGCGCTTATTAGTTCGTGGGTGTCTTGCTGCTGGCCCGCAGCAATCTTAGTAGCTAAGTCTGTTTACACAGATGGGGCTGGGGCCGGAGCCCAAATTACCATTTGATTGGATCGCGCAGCACGCGGATTTCGTATTCGAGACAAGTATCTTAATATCGTCGTCCTAGGCTCACGCTAATTAGTCGGGAACACTTTTAATGATTAATGGACTCGATTTCAGCCCCTCGGAGAGAACTGTGACGATGTGGAGCGAACATGTCCACAAACTGTTCCAAAATGGTCTAGCTGTGGGCTCAATTGTTGTTTTGGCTAGACTTCGCCGAGGGTGGCATGTAGCCCAGCCCGATTTTACCGAAGTCCAGCCTATTTACAAGGCAAATTTCTTGGTTCTTTCTTTTCAGAATTTATTGTCGGTCTTGGTTGGGTCATATTACTTTGCATTGGTCGTTCAGATGGCTCTAGTACCTCCTAAAGTTTGTTCTTAATACGAGTCATGAAAAGAATCATTAACTTAGTTATGAAAAATCGTTAATGTTTTGTATGATTTTGGTACAATGCCAGCTGCCTTTTTTCACTAAAGATTTTACTATTATCAAAGACGTTTATAAGTACGAAATTCCCTTAATCCATTTTTGTTTATACAGGGTATTTCGTTAAGGTCTGAGCAGGATATTCCAATCGATCCTACATGGTCTCCCGATCAACGTTTGTTCCGAGACCCCCTTCTCCTCTAAAATCGATCCTTCACCCTTAAAATCGCAATTGAAAATTTGGAGGAGGTCAACCCCAGAAAATGCGAATTGGGTCATAAGAGGTATCCTTAAAAAAATTGAAGGCTTAGCTTTCTAACATACTATCAACCAATGCGATGTCTCTCAAAGAACTTATAAAGCTTTTTCTGGGGGTTGACTTCCTCCAAATTTTCAATTGCGATTACCGATTTTAGGGAGGCCTCCAAAGGCCATGTAGAATCCATTGGCATACCCTGCTTAGGACATAACGAAACATCCTGTATAATATTTATTTTAAATGGCACTTCTTATATTAATGTCAAACTTTTTAGTTTATTAAGTGATAATTAAAATAACTATAGTTTTTAAACTAAATGTAAATATTTTAAACTCACTACAGTGTAATGGTTATTATTATACATGCGATAAAATCGACTAAATTTTCTTAAATATTACAAGACTGTGGTAGGCTAGATAATCGTTACATTTAAAGTCCCATTAATAGTCTTTAAATATAATATTCAAATTGGTAGATCACATAAAAAGAAGGGATGCATAATTATTATATTTTGATAATGCAACAAAAATGTGAAAACGTGCTTGTGGCAGCGAACAACAGCAATTTTTTCCTTTATTTCCTTTGGTTCTTATTCAAAATTGCAAAAATACTTATACAGTATCGTTAATTTCACGTAAGTGGTAATTATGTAATTTAAGTCAAAATATGCATTTTATAGAAAATATGTAGTTAAAGACTTTATGACTACAGACTTTTACATTCACCTTGACATTTACATATAAGACATTAAGAGAAAATTTGAGAAAAATTTTGTGTAAGAAAATTCTACAGTATTAAGAGGGCACGTGTTGGGTGCAATTCCAAAAATAAAGCTTTCTAAAAATCAATTTTCGTGCCAAAATGTTGTGCAATTGTTAAGCTATGTCTGCGGTTGAGACGATTATATCCCGCAATCATGATTTTAGTATTTGCATATTTTTCTGCAGTCCGACAGTTTTTTGACACCATACTATATTTAGACATATAGGACTAGCCAAAACTCTAAGTTGCCTAAGATGCTATCTATCGCTAAAAATATCTCTTGGGGTTCGATACAATTTTCTTTAATATACTGAATTATGATATTATATTTTAAAATGTTATGAACCTAAAAATTTTCCTTTTGGGTTAATTACGCACCTACGTAGTAAGGAATGATTTTTATTCATGTTTTCTTTCTATGCCAAACCTTTTCCTTTTTTAATGAGGTTGTGTAAAAGATTGACGTTATTACGGTCTTATAACCAAGAAACCCCTGGAGAAGACTTAACAAAATTGTACTCCCCGAGAAACCATCGACTTCTTGTTTAAAAGCACAGTCTTGTAAATTGCATGCTAATCTTTTGCTATATTTTTTAGACCTTTCTGAAGGTCAGCGCAAGAATATTTCGGATTTTTTTTTTTTTTTTCTAGATAAAATCAACGCAGAATTCTGCAAAGTAGTCTGATTCCCATGACATCCCCCTTTCCCAGAGTGTGCAGGTTTCGCACAGATTCCCAGGTGAAGTCACGTTTGGGAGCTCACCCCGAAGGAGGCATGCGTGATGCTTCGGCCAGAATTGCAGGCTGAACTGCGGGCTCTTCTGTCGCCGCCGCCGTGAGGCTGCAAATTAAGAGGCAAAGACCCACAGTGGCCTCGCCTCCGTCGTGCTACTTATTTCCGCGACGGAGAGGTGACATCTTTCCATAAAAATGTGCTTAATGGACAGAAGTGCAGGCATAGCAGTTTTTAAAAAGCTCAGGGAAGGAGGCTCGGGCTAGACCCGTGCTCAAGTGGCCACAGCGACGGCTCCGTAGGAGCGCTAGGGCTGGGTTCGGGGTGCAGTCGCCGCCGTTGTCGTCGCTGGCGCGGTGCATCACTCGATGGACAATGGGGGCATGATGGCTGGCGCGAATTGTGATTAATTAGCGAGTGCCGAGTATTTGAAGGTCTGTGCTCTTAATTACCACTGCAATTCCTGGTGTTCGCCATGTGATGGTGCTCGGAGGAGTACACAACAATTAAAACACACAAAAGCGGGGGCGGGAGGTCTGAACGAGTAGTGAGAGAAAAGCAGAAAATTTCGAGTGCAGTGTATATTAATAAAAAGCGGTCGTCATCGGTTTCGGGGGGATGCAATTTCTTCCCGAGGCGGTTTTCGGTTTGGTGCAGCAGGACGAGTTTTTGGGGAGGGGGATGTAAACATAAATCAACATAAAATTAATTGTGTAAAGAACTGAAAAGGAAAAACCCACACCGTATGCCTAGGTCTTACCAGCACTCGTTCGGGGCTTCGTCCTTTGGGGCTTCGAGCTGGGGCTCCCGATCGTCGGCCGGGCGGCCGACTGGAACATCCCGCTGGCCTGGTGGTGGTACGCGTACCCGCCCTCGTACCCGCCGCCGTACGCGCCCTGCGTCGAGTCGAAGAGGCCGCCATTGAGGGCCGAGTTCGCGTGGGCGTTGTGGTTACTACTACTCGTGTTATTGTTATTCGAGCTCGTACCTTCGCGCTGCTTCGGCGCCGCCTGGCTGCCTCCGTTTGGTATGGTGGGTTTGATGTCCAGCGCGCAGCTCGTGTCTGACACCGAGGTAGTGGAGGCCTGGGCTTGGTGCATGAACGCATTCACGGCTGCCTGGAACAGAAAACACTTGGTAGAGTGGCCCGGGGGACTGGGCGGGGGACCCTTCCGAACCGAATGCAACCTTGCACCCAGTTAGAACTCGCTCAGACTGCAAATACCATACCATTTCTAGACTAACCCTACTTAAAAAACTTCAATTTCCCTAGTCTTGAAAGCAGAATTCTCAATATGAACGATAAACTCAATAACTACTTAAAAATTATACTACGAATTACTGTAATAATTGGCCGGGAAATATTATACTGGTCAACAAATTTAATTTTTTTTTTTTTTCAAATAAACAACGTATAATTTTTATAGGATTTTTTCCCTAGATTACGAATTCGTAAATGAAAATGCTCAATTAGCTCCCATTTTCGAGAAAAATAGAGTCAAAACATACAAAAGACCGTATTTTGGTAATTTTTATAAAATCATTGAAAAATAAAGGTCTATCATAGAAGGTTTTAACATGGCTTAAGGGGTTATACGCAGTTAGAATTTACAAAAAAAAATTTTTTTTTTTTTTTTGTATTTTCGTAATGTACATATCTGACTATATTCCCTCAACGTTTCAAATCGATCCGGTAAGTACTTTTCGAGATATACGCATATTTGTAAGGACGTTTTGGACTGTTAACCAAGTGATTCGCCACAAACAAAATCTTTTCAAACGTTTTTCTCAAAACTATGTTTTCGAAGTCGGTGATCAAGATTTCTAAAAAACTACTCAACCGATTGGTCTGAAATTTTAACACAACCTTCTCAGATATATTCCTCAGGTATTGAACGAAGGAATAAGATTTCGGATAATTATTTATATTTTTTTAAACAATTTTACGTGGCAATTTTGGTCGAAAATTCGAATTTTTTTTTTACGAAGCTGCCATTTTGTCAAAAATCAAAATTTCGATTATTCCTTCGTTCAATACCTAGTTTATCTATCCACTAAAAGAATCTTTCGGGTTTTTTTGATTTCTGATGAACTAAACCGGAGATATCGTGATCACCGCCGAACACCTTTTTTTGGAGGACCTTCAGGAGATCGTCTGCAGGAGCACACCAGATCGATATTTTTACAAATCATTAGTGCTATTATAAACTCAGATGTTGCCACTAAATGTACCTATACTTTTTGTTTTTCTAAGATAAAATATCTTTTCAGAAAAAATTCATAAAAAAACGTCTTTTTTCGTTCGTGCAACTGCGTATAACCCCTTAAATGAAAGCCTGAGTCTTAATCTAGAAGTATCAAATACAATTTATCTCTATAGCCTTTTTCCAATTTATCTTTATAGCCCTTTCTTGACGAAAAAGTTTTTCATGAGTGTGCACTTGCCGTGTTCTTTATTCGTCATCCATTGTATAAAATAATCAGTTTATGGAATAAAGTAAACTGCACTGATTATTTCGAAATGTTTCAAAGGTTTTTGTATATTTATATAATAGCTTAATATTTCAGCTATCATTTGAGCAACATTATAAGTTTCTGGATCAATCCGTTATTGTTTAATGATTTTTCATAAATGGTCAAAATATCACATTTTGCATTTTTTAATCCTGTTTTTCGCGAAAATGGGGGCTGATTGAGCATTTCCATTTGCGAATTGGTAATCTATGGAAAAAGTCCTACAGAAATGATTTGCCATTTCTTTGGAAAAAAATTGATGTTGATCAGTGATTAATTACTCAATTAATGAAAAGTAAATATGATTAATTATTCAAACAATAAGAATAATTGTAAGAAAAATATTATCAATTGAAAAAAAAAGACATCAATTATTCAAATAATGTAAAATTGAAATATGAAAAATTTTCAATTATAGAAAAACTTAATTTGCAAAAATATTATTAACAATTACTTAAATATAATACATAATTAGTACCTAATATCTGTTGTTTTTTTTCCATTTCTTGTAAAACCATCTCAAAAATGATATAAAAATGATGCAGTTTTATGACGCTTCTATTGTCGGCCGTGGAACGCCTTAAAAAAATTAAAAATTGTGTAATAAATCCTCAAAATCTTATATTGATCGCTCCATTAGTAGAGTCACAAAATATTTACAAAAAACTCCCATTTTAGCGTTCATATTAGCCATTTATCAAAAAAGTATTAACAATTATTCGAATAATGAATAATAAAAGATAAATAAATTCCCAAAAAGCCTAAAAAAATCAAATTACTATTTATTGTTATCAATTTTTTTCGACAATTTTGAACTTTCTTTACTAATTCTTTGATTTATTTGAAAATATTTATAGTTTGCAACTACTCTTCTTTTTAGTACATACTTTATAATATACTTAATTCAAATTATTCATTATTTGAGTAATTTATAACAGGTTTTAATCATATATCAATCACATATTATTATATTACATCAACAATATTATTTTTGTTGTACTTTAATTAACAATTTAGAATTTATAGATGGTTTCAGCTTATGGATGGAATTAGGATGCATATTTAGTGCGATTGTTATTTATAGATAGATTGATTTTTATTTATAGTTCCGAAAAAATCTAACCATGTATAGATTCTTAAAGAAATAAAATCCAGAAAGAATACTTAAAACCATAAATTGCAAATAGTGTTTGGTATTCAAAATTTTTGAGGATTGTGTTTATTCCATATATTTTGGCAATCTTTGTAAAGGAGGTACATTTACTTATACATATAACTTTTAACATAAATTCTTTTCGGGGCTTTGTATTTTCTAAATTTTGCGTTATGAAACCTACTTAGATATACTAAAATCTACAACGATATCTTTGAGGTATGGTATCATATCTTTTGTCTCAGCGAGCAGTGCGAGTGGGCATTAGGTGCAAACATGAAAATTATTATTTAAATTTATTTAAATTGAATTCAATTCGGAAGTTGAGCCCCTGGGGCTGGGGTTGTGCCACCTTACCTGATACTCCGAGGGTCCTGTTTGTACTGAGTCCGGGGTTGAGTCCTTTGGCGGTGTCGGAGGGAACGGAAACGAGTGCTGCCCCGTTTGATGGCTTTGTACTTGTCCCACTTTATCCTGTGGGTCCTGCGGGCAGGCGAACGGACTGCCCCATGGGCTCCCAGGTGGAAACGACTTGTGCTCGCTGGTCAGCCAGGGGGCGAGGGGCGCATGAAAGTGCGGCCGACAAACCTGTGGCGACGTGTGTGACGATGGCATCCGGGAAGCTGTGCAAAAATAAAGAAGATCATCGTCAGTTTGCAACTTGGAAATAGGGCGCCCGGGGCGACCCGGCCGGCCGCTGTATCTATATTATAGTTATAAAACACAAGTAAGTGAGGCATGCGCATTGTCCCGCTTTGAGTGCCGCGCACTGTTGCTAAAGTATAGGCTGCGCCAAAATCACTACGGGGTGTGTAATTTTTTGCAATAACATTTCCCTTAATAGGTGGAATTATGAGAAGAATGAGTTCGAACAGTCATACATCACAATGTGTCCCGGGGCGAGCTGATGATCGGGCTCGCGATCCCGCTCGGGCTGCGCGGTCCGATCGCAACAAGTGCGACCGACGCGGATCTGGGGATTCGCTGCTGCTGCTGCCGCGCCGCGCCGGTTCGATGACACGCTGCACACCGCACCGGGTCTATCGAGTTTGTCATGCCCGGAGCTCCCGGCGGCATATGTTACGTGCTGGCATAAATTGTTTAATTTCTATCATAAACAATCGCGTTATGCGCACCTCGAGGATCGAAATGCCGGCGAATTGTGCGCCTTTTTCCCATTTTTTCGGTAATGTCCAAAAGAGCAATTTAAGCGGACATATGAAAGATTTACGGGTAATGTTTTTCAGCCCAAAGGATCTGAAATTTTTCCTGGACACGATGCCGGAATCAATTTAACCGCCAAGATAAAGTTCAGTTACTTTGGAATGTCCAGGTAGAGTGTGAAGCATGGCGGAACGGGTGCAATTTCGGCGCGGCACCTCTGCACCCTCCCGATCCCGGACAACGATAATTCCAATTTGATTATCCTAATAACAGCTTTTTACTTGTATTATAGGTACGTGGATCTGATTATAGGCATTCGACGGCTCTTGGATCTGCGGTGCGCGCTCAGCCCGCGGATTTACCTTACCGCTATTATCGTACCTTATTGATGTGCGGCTCCGAGGGCACCTCCGCACCTCTGCTGCGAGCTGCGCATTTTCATGGTGATTATCGGAGCCCCAACTGACTGACGGGCCACGAACTCTGTCGCCGCGGCGCGGCGCACTATACATAAAAGAGGATATTCTGGGACTGCGGGGCCCCCATCTAAATTTTGAGCAACTTCGCACTTTTGTAGGACAGGTGAGCGCCTCCTATAATAACAGTAATCCCCCCGCGATTCAGGAAGGCTGAAACCAGCATAGAGCTTCTGATTATGACAATTATTTGTTTACTGGACCGACCACAGTTCGGCCGGTGTTCTCCGATCATGTTGCCTGGATGTCTGCTAATTCTCGCCAGAATAACCTGTCTTCCTGCTGCGCGAGTCCTACTCGCGCACATAATGGCATGCAATTTCGTAGAATCCGTGGTGGTCACGGGATGAATAAGAGCCCAAGTTATTACATCTAAATTACACGGTCGTCTTGAAAAGTCAAGTACCCGCGACTATGCTCGCCGGGGCACATATTCTAGATATTGGAGGAATATCTGCGAACGCCGGCTAGGGCCCGGCCGAGGAAGCGCGACCATCGGAGCTTTCTCCGCTGGCATCGTGTTCGGATCCCAACCGCACCAGGCTCAGGCCCAGGCATAGGCACAGGCACAGGCACAGGCACAGGCACCAGTTACGTGCCTGAAAAATGTGCAAAAACGAAGCCCGCGACGTGTGCTTCCGAACGATGTACTTGCTCCTCGCGACTTTATGCGCCCCGGTAACAAGTACTACGTGTATGTATTTATTTACCGAGGCGCATTATGATTGTTATTATTTGCCATCGAGCTGGTTGTTGTTGCTGCTGCTTTATTACTGTCATTAGTGTTGCTATGTGCGCCGGCTGTGCCGAGGCACCGGCTCCACGATCTTCCGCGGAGAACCCCCGCCCCAGCCCCCGATTGCATTGATTGCATCTGCATTGTCGACAATTTGTTCGATAGATTTTTAATGAAAACCATCGTATTCATCTGGCCGATGATGGGACCAGGGCTGGAGCCCCGTCTAGGGAAACATCGGAGGAACGTTACACGTTCTCCTGCCCAGGTGCGAATGTGTGTCGGCGGAGTGTTTATGTCACGTTTCACTATAAAACCCAAAGACCATCGTCAATATGATTTGATGCGATTGCACGCGGTGGTTCCGGGTAAAATTGACCGATCGCCGATTCTCGCCATCTTTCAGGCAATAATATTTAGAACTTGTATAAAGTTGCAAAAAAAAAGGAATCGATATAATTATCAATTATAATTGATTGGATTAATTCTGCAAAAGGTTAAAGGAGGTCGTTTTGTAGATGGATTTTTTATTAACACATCCGAGTAATTAGCTTTTCCAAAAAAAAATTGTTTCTTTTTGCAGTTTCATAAAGTATATAATATTTAATATAAAAAATATTATACAACCAAAGAAAAAAAAATTAAAAAGAAATGCCTACTTTATCACACTTCTGAATACCCCTAGTCTCTTAAAACTGCCACGTTAAAATCGTCCAAAAATGTTTGAAAATACGAAAATGAACAATTTCCTTTCCAAAAAACAATGACTTTTTATTAATACCTGCCCAAAACAATATTAAAAATGTTTCCATAATAAATGCAATATACTTTCTTTTTTTTTTTGAGTAATAACGAGACTGGACTAGATAAGTAGATATGTAGGTACATATCCCAAGAATTTAAAAAAAAAATTGATTTTTTTAATATTGATTATTATTCTAAATGCTTTTAAGATTATTTAAAGAAGAAATATTGAAAAATTCAAGCAATTAATGAAGTTATAGAAGGTAATTCAGGCCTCACAAAGACTATAACTGAAAGAGTTTTCAATAATATTCATTTCTTAAATCTTCAGAACTAAGATCTTTTATTCTAATTTGGTTCGGCGGACTATATAATGACAGCATTAATTTACAAGAATCTTTTTGAAATATACGGACTCATCGATTTATGTGCATATATTATAGAAATCATGTCGATTATGAAGTAGGAAATATTAATTAACTATTTTTTGTTGGAAGTTAGGAGACTAATTAATATAATATAGAATTTTATTATTTTAAAAATCCATAAAATATGAAAATTCGTGCCGACTACGACACACGCACTTCTCTGTGAGACATGGGTCACTGTGGGATAATTTACTCCAAATCTGATTATCTTAATCCAAAGACAATTGCAATAGTATAATATTTAAATTGTCTGATATAAATCTAAATAATTAGTAGCTGTATTTCATTTTAATCTGAAAGCTGTTATATTATTTCTCGAATAATTGCTCCGATTTTGCAAAAATAAAATGTCGCCTTAGTCCTAATAAGATATCAAAACTAGTCCAAATCAGAGAAAATATTGTTTTTATTAATGTATTAAAAGTTGCTTATTTGCGAAATATATAATCTGCAAAATTTAGTTCGATAATATTTTTTGATTTTGTAACTTATACCCAATTTAGAAATTTATAATTTCAATGACGAAATTTAAAGTATAGTTTTTTGAAAAAATGCATTTAGGCTTTTGTAAAAAAGAAGATCAAATTTTCTCTTTTGATAATTCTAAATATGTAGGTGTTTAAACTAAAACTACATAGTAGTAGAATATAAAATTCGAAACCAATAGATGCAATAAAAATTGAACATTTTAAAAATGGAGTCGATACATCCCGCCTTTCCCGTGGCTATTACCCAAATCTACGCACCACCACACGCACATCGGTGATCAGAAAAGTAATTTGAAATAAAGGACTGGTCCTAGACCCTAACCGCTATTTAGCACCACACCTAGAGTGAGACAGCACTTTCGAATTACGCTCACAAAGGGCTCCGAAAAAGGGGGCTATCGCCCTTAATGCGGCCAGCACCCGTCGCCGTCGTCTTCGACGGTGCCACTGCCGGCTTTCATCCCGCCCTTAATGCAAACTTTGAATGATTGAAATCGCATTTCAGGGGATGAAGGAAATCTGGGCTAATCCGATTGTGGGAAATGAATCAAACGATAAATGGAGGGCTGCTCTGGTCCGACCTGCGGGGCAAGCAGCCCTCTTGCGATAGACAAGCGGAAGCTAAGTGCCTGCCACACTGGCGGCAGATCGAATGGGATGTGCAGCGGTCGTTGGCTGGTTTATTTAAAAATCATTTTTCCACTTTTGAGTGTTTAATCCCCTTGTCCTCGAGATAGGGCCACCTTTTACTGGAAGGGCAGGGAGCTTCAACGGATCCCAGCCTCATCCGAGTTTTTACACGCGATTTCGCACCGTATGTGCGCTGTCCCAGCGGAACCAGAGGGGGTGAGATCTGATTGAAATGGGATCCCTTGGCTGTTCGGGCTTAATTTGAATAAAAGGAAATCCCTTCTGCCCCCGAATTAATTATGCTGTATGGCACTTCTTGCCAATTTTCGTGTTTGCATAGCTAGAAAAAGCAAAGCTCTTAAATAGTCTTCGAACTATATATGTAGACCTTTTCTAGATATCTCGTCTAGCATATAGTGATGACAAAAAAGGTAGTCATTTGAGGCCAGTTTAAATTAGTCCAAAGCTCCTTCACCGAACAGTGGGAAGGGATCAGTCGAAGGGTTAATGGACGAATACGAGCCCTTTCCGCCGAATTGGGCCTGTTGTGCATGTTCGACACCCTACGTGCGACGATCTTATCTTTTTGGAGGTCTTTTTAGATGCAGCAGGAAAAATACAAAAGCTAGGGCATGGCGGACACAGCTGTCATTCAGCCGCATTGTGAGCGGAGCTCCTCCAAATTGAAATGGCCTACAACGAGGAACGACCGCGGCCGGGGCTCCTTTTACATAAAATAATATATAAAGCATTTATCGCGCTCGGCCCTATGGACGGAAGGAGTGCGGCTCGGGGCGGTGGCGGTGCCGCCGGTGCTCTCATTTCAATTAGACGACGGCCAGGGGTCGGCCGCGTTTCTCGCACAATAGAAAGAAGTTTTTGATGATTTTATATAAGCGCGCCGCATGTACGACACATGGAAATTACCTCGCCATTAACGTGGCTCATTAAAGCGGAGCGAACTGGGAGCCGTGAAAAACTCCACGCCACGCAGCAGCCTCTGTCCCGTACATTTTCGTCGCTTTGCATCGGTTTTCTCTTTCTTTGCCAGCAAATTTGCTATGACATGCACGTAGCGAATTTTTCCTTTGCGGCCAGAGTCCCATGCGAAAAATGTTGTCGCTTTAAAAATATCGGTTTCAGGTCTGGCCGCGGTCTCCTTTCATCTTGCGCTCCGAACAGCGGCCGATCGCTAAACAATACGCAATTAATGCGCAAAGTCGGCATGCAAATTATTTTCATTCAAGATCTTCGGTGTGTGGCTTCATTCCGGCGCGTTCGGGTGTCCGAATCGCCTCAAGCTAACCGATTCACTTTAATTCCAGTCCTGTTAATTTCTTAGAAATTTCTCTTCGGATTTTTCACACTCGGAAAAGCTCCGTGCAGAATCGATGATTATCCCCGGGGCGCAGCCTAAGCCAGCTGCAAACTTTAAAGACGATCGGTATGAGCGAAATAAAGTTAATTAATTTTTTTTTATTAAATTCTACAGGAATACCTTTCATCACAAGATCTTATCGCGAATAGTATCATTTATTGCGCCCTGCTCTGAGTGTCGTTCTGTAATCAACACGACTATCTAATTCTAATGCATCATTCTCAAGGTTAACATTCTGGGCAAATTAATGTTGGCGAATGCAACGCAAAAAGACACTGGGAATACTGGGGCCATTGTTTCTTTCTTCCGTTTTGATTTAACTTTTCTGCCATTTCGCACAATTCAAACTTAAGAATTTGTAGGCGGAAGTTAGCAATATTTGTTAAATACCATATAATGTCATTAAATTAATTTTAATTTAATACTTTCTATATATATAGACATGGGTTTTACAGTCCCTTACTAAAGCGGCAACGGCCTACTATTTCTAGAATATCCATTTTACCTATGTCTTGCCTTGCTGCAAATAAATTTTAAGGTCCAATAGGGTAAAAGTGGGACAGATTGCCCAGTTTATCAATATATATGTAGCAAAATTAAAAGAGGCCGGGGCAAAATGCAGTATACCTACCTACCTACATAAAAAAAAAAAATTTTTAAAACAACAATTTTTGTTTATAGGAATATTAGGTTAAATTTTAATTTTTAATATTATATTAAATAAGAGTTTCAATATGTTAAGAGAGGCCAGGACAAAATAGGACATTTATAAAAATTTTAAAAATGTCTAAAATTTGCTTTTCGAAATTTTTATTTTGTGCGTTTTAACCTTTATTTTAAGCGGAAAACAATAGAATATCGTAATTTGATAAAGGTACATTTTAGATTTTTCTTTATTTTCCCTATGTTAGAAAAGTGGGAATATCATTAGGCGAGAATTGGACTAAAGGCGGAAATGATAAGGCTGATAAGTTCTTTCTACAACTATTTTTTACTTTTTAAGCTAACTATCCTCACAGCATATATAAAATTGGAATCAATATTTTTTTTTTATTTTCCTCAATCAATCAATCAATATTTGAGCTGTAAGGCATAACACCAAAAATGCTATAAAGTCATTCCTTAAATAATAATTAAAATGACAATGTGTCGGTAACTTTGAGATTTTTTTCGATTTATGTACTAGCTCAAAACAGATCAAAATTACTTAATACCTTCAACTAAAAATCAAGAAAAATTGTTCACATTTGACCCATGTTGAGGTCGGCTTAAGGTGCGTAAAAAAAAAAGTTAAAGATGGATATTCTTTTAAGGATTATCGAAATCATTTTTAGGTTATTTGATTATTGTAACATACTTATCGAAGCATCAGAGAATATCTTAAACATGAAGAAAGAATTAAGTAATACCACATATGAAAATTTTGACTTTGCACTTTTTTCAAACAACTGAATGCCAGCTGAATTAAAAGATTTTGAATGAGAAATGCCGGCAGCTCCCTGCATTTATGAAGGAATTCGCCTTGAGATAATTTCTAATGTGCCAATCAGCTCACGTCACACACATCTCAGGATCTCCGGTGCCCCCATCGGGCACAGATTGAAGACCCACAATACCTGGCGTTCCCGCGGCCGCCGCCGCCGAATATATTTATTATCGGGAATCGGCCGATCGACGTGTACCTGATGGGTATCTGATCGGTTCGAACATAATCCACGAGGGAGTACCCCGCAAGTATCATTGTCTTTAGCTGTTGATTCCGATCAAAACCCGGAGTTCGTGATCATATTTCAAAAACTTAATCGATCGTCGCGATCATAATTTTTCATGGCGTTAAATATTGCGCGTCACAGCTTGTTAGCTCGTCATAATGCACACGAGCAGCGCGACTGAGGAGCGCTAGCAGCTCGGGCTGGCCTGAACAGCCGGCCGCGGCCACGCAGAAAAAAGTTTCACGAAAGGTAAAGTGGACGAAAGGTATGCGCAGGGCATCTCGATCTCATTGTCTTCGTGCAGACGCCAAAATAGCTTCCAAATTTGGGCTCGTCGGAATGATCGGTGATCGTATTAAGGCAACAATAAATTGCGAGCCCTTCTCTCTGGCGCATGTTCCGGCCGCTAGAATGCATTAAGGTAGCGCCTGCGGTTGCGTCGCGGCCGCGGACTGCAAAAAACGAATCTTAATCGATTCGATTCGATGCGATACTCCCCCCGTGCAGGGGATCAGCCGGCCCGGCCTCGTGGTCCATGGACCACCACTGCCAAAATCTTCTCAGCCGCTGGACCGATATATAAACTATCGGGCGTCCCGGGCCCTACGTGAATAAATCCATAAATACATCGGGGCCGCAGAAATGATTCAAACGAGCGCGCTGACGAATTCAATGCGGCGCAGGTATGCGCATCGACGAGCCCGGAGGACAGCAGCAATTCGCAGATTCCAGGAGGTCCTAAAATTTTCATCTGCGATTATTGGCGGCTTTTTCGACACTATGACATGCCCGGGTAACATCTCGCTCGCTTATGTCGATCGCGTCGCAGAAGTATCGCCCTAAACAGAAAAAAGTTTGAAGACAATCGGCTACATGAATTTTTATGATGCTTTTACGTTTCCCAGACCCGTCGGGCCGGTGGTGGATCGCTGCGTCCGCGGAGGACAGCGGACCAGAGCCGCTCAGTCTGGCCGCCTTCTGGGCAGCAAAAATGAATGACCACAAGGTGGACAAGGCGGACAAGGAGTTGCGTCGTGGAGCCCCAGGTCCGGAGCCCGGAGCCCGGAGCCCGAGATCCATCCCGTCTGCCCGGCCACCGCACACAGGATAAAATAATTCAGAGAAATATCAATTGGAGTAGTCATTCGGATATTTTATTCTGCTTATTCGCCGCGATAGCATCGCAAGTTAATTTATCATCGTTCCGTCCCGGAGCAAGAGTGAAAGGGACATTTCGGTCGACACATCATATTGAAAGTTTTTGCACAAAGGATCCACCTCGTCTCGCCTCGCCGCATTCCACCTCGGCGGGCGCGTTCGCTCGCTCGCGGCTTTTTACCTTTTTGACAGTTTGAGCCATTGCTATGAGGCTCGGGAGCGAGGCAAAAAAAGCTGTCGGAATAACATGACGCATTTGAATTTATAATGGCCGGTGATGGAATATCAATTCGTCAATAAAAAATGACGCGGACTCCTTGCGACCAAGGAGGCGACCGTGTTTTACACTTGGCTAACAGACTGTCAAGAAATCAGACCCCGAGCACCCCCGAGCCAGCGGCAACCTTTTTAGGACGCTCAGGAGCCTGAGAAATCTAGCAAAGTGTTCACGTAACGAAAAGATTTTCTCAAATTAAGAAAGTTTTCCTCTAATGCTACTCTAAGTAAAATATTTTTAAAGAACAAACTTATCCTACTTCTTCTTATTAATTTAAGATAAATTCGTTCAAATTAGCCAAAGAAACTTTGACAAAAACACTTGATTAATCTCAAGAATTCAATCAGGAAGTTCGACTATCACACAAAAAACCTTAATTCGAATTCTTCTCATAGGCGTTATGGACTAAAAAAGGCGAAAAAAGCTAAATTTGCAACTAAAGGAATTTTCTTTTTGTTAGAAAAGAAATTTTTTCTAGCATTTCCTTTCTTCAATTAAGAAATTGAATTTTCCGATCTCTAGTTTAAAGCAAAACTTTACTTTTGCTGCATTTAATCGTAAAATTTAGTCGATCTTTTTCTTTCAATAAAATGAAATAAATTAATTTGTTTAAAACTTGTTCTTGTAAGTAGCCAAGGTTAAGAAGGTTCAGGTTTAAAAGACTCAAAATGTTAATTACATAATTTCAAATAAATTACTAATAACTGAGACTGGAAAGAAAAATTGAAACATCATTTCTAGCTTATTGAGTAGATTTAAAAAGAACTTATTTTTTTAGCTGTCTATCATTTGTTTAATTTATCGGAGCGATTGTTACAGAAAAGTCCAAAAAATGTATAATATTTTAATAGAAATCCTTAACTCTGGAGCACTGATTTAAAAGTTTTTGAAATAGTTTTAAAGCACTGAAATTGTAGATACTTTACGTTTTTTAATACGTATCTGCATTTTAATAGATAATTAAAAACAACAATAGCCTAATGATGACATTAGTTGGACTAATATTACTAATTTCTTGAAAATAGTCATTAACATTTTGTCAAATTTTTAAACAAGCAATTGTAGCATGTCTAAATTACAACAATTGATAACTAAATAAATAATTTTATAAGAAATAAATAAGACTTCAAAAAGTTGGTTTTTAAATAGTAATTTTATCAAATAGTAAAGAAAATTGAAGTAGAAGTTGGGTGGTCGGTATTAGACGAATTTTTATGTTTTTTACTATGCAAGTTATACTCAAAAACGATCAGTTGCACGAAAAAAACGTATAAGAACCTTTTCTGTAAGGAATTTTTGTGTTCGTTGATAATAATTACTAACAAAACCTATCTTACATATAATACATACATAAGTATCTTCAGCTGTTTCTATCCTGCAGTGTATTACGAAATATATGTCCAATTAACATACACAGTTTGCGTGAATTGTAGAAAAAAACTGAAGTAATTTATAAACCCATTTACTACTGTTCCACCCTAAAAAAACGTTAACCTTTGAAAACTCCCAACGGAATATGCACCTTATCGACTTTCCTCGTGCCACCGAACCCAAAACCCATTACCTTCATGTAGAATTATGAAATGAAAATGAAAACGAATCGTTAAAATTGCTGAAATCATCGTGAATCATAAGAAATCCTTATTGAGGTGAAAAAAGGAAAGAAAAAATGCCAGCACAAATATACGACCACTGTTGTGGCCCCCAGCAGAGAAGCCCTAAAAAATTATACGAGTATCCCGCCTCACCTGCCGAACCAGGAGAGCTCCCTTCGATCAACAGCACACCTTCCAAGGGCCGCATCCCGGCAGCTCCTTGCAATTATGCTGCGGGATAGTCCTTAAGTCCTCCGAGAAGACGAGACACCTTCGGGCAATCAATCATACCACCGTTTATACCTTCGGCATTTCGGCCGTTAAGTCTTCTGTAATGAGTGCAAGGAGCGTCTGAGCGCGGCGATGACGACGACGACGACGACGGCGACGACGACGTCTTCGTGGTCATCACAAAAACAAAACACAAACGTTTTTAAATTGCCCGATTTCACCTGTCCTGGCGAGGAACGTGTCCTTTTTAAGATCTCTTTAGTTGCAGCTCAGCCGGACAGGTGCAGTCAGTATAGCCCTTAAAAACGAAAAAATTCTTTTATTTTCGTTTCGTGGAGCCGTAGAGGGTTTAACAGCGCGCATAGCAAAGGGAATTTATTAATTATTATGCAACAAACACAAGGGTCGAGACACCTCAGCGACTAGCAGTCCAGAAGAAAGGAATTTGCATAAACGGGGGATTCCTAATTGGAGGCCGCTGCTTTCCCACCTGGTTAAGTTGGCGGCTCGGACGGCGGCGGCGGCGGCGGCGGAGGCTCCAGGAAATGACTTGCTTGCCGAGTTGCTCCCGGGTCGGTGCATTCCCCGTGCAATTGACAAGTGGTCATCCACCCGTCGGACAGGTAAATGGAGAAGAACCTGACTTTTGGGTGTTCGTCATCAGCCGCTGCCCTCGCCGTCACCGTCGCCGTCGCGATGCCGCCAAAACGTCGCGCGGTATTGATGGAAACCAGTTCGCGTCAATAACTGGCAGTCTCGTCGGGACGCCTTCTTAAGCCCCGATGTCACAGTCGCTGGGATCGCAGACGGGGAGCCTCTTTTGGCGCGAGGATCCCACCATCAGAGCGGTAAGAAATTACCCGCGATTTATCAATCTTTTGTGGTTGCTGCGCGATACATGCGCGCCATTGACGACGGTCATTTGTCCGCACCATTGTGGGGACTCTGACTCAATTTATGACCGCTGCCACATTTGATATTGTTGGGGCCCGTGTTAAGGTAGCCCTGCCCGAGTGCGCCTAATAAAAATTCAACGGCCGAAATAAATCAATACGAGTGTGCGCCGTCTATTAAATTGTCTCCGCGGACCCACGCCGCTTTTCGCTTTATCACCTCAGATTATGTCCTGGCGAGCCTCTTATCAGCGCCCCCCCCTTGCCGCGACCCACCTCCGCTCTGCTGGCGATAGTCACAATCGGGCGCCCGATTTAATAACGCGAAAAATGCTTATGAGGCGAAATCGCGGAATTATTTTTGGACAGAAATTCTGTCGACCGGCCCCCGCTTTATGCCCATTCAGGTGGTTTGCATGCTTCGGGGTAATGCGACAAGGCTTCACAATGTTATCTGGAATGACCCGTGCATGACAAAGGAGATAATCGACGTTATGTCTTCATCAACCCGCGCCCCGGTCTCCTGCAAAGAGCTTCCCGCAATCCTCAATTAACTTCAAGTTGTGCTTTATCCTGCGGCGATTAAGTTCGCGAACCGGAGATAATCAATTCATATTTTATTAATCTGGTACGCAATTTAGATTCACTAATCTTTCAAAGAATTGAAAAGTTATTTTTCTTTGCTGGTACATTTGGTTTATTATATAGATTTTATTCGATAAATATCGCCAAACAATTTATGTTCTTTGATCTGAATCCATTTGAGATCTTTTTCCTTTCAAATTGAGAAATTTTTATGGCCTTATACCTTCTGTGATATATTTACATATATTTTGTTAATACCTATCTTATAGAGATCATCTCTTTTCTCTGTTTTTGCGCAATTTTGAAGATACAGGTCAGCTAATGATTTTCCTATAAAGTTGGTTTAAACTGTTTTCAACCTTTCATTTGGGTAAACTGTTAGCTTTCAACTCCAAAAAATCGGATTTCTTAAGAAATTTTCTAAAAATACTGAATTTTTCTTAGAATCTCTATTACTCTGAGTAAAACAATATTTTTGTTAGTTTTCTGGACGTCTAAAACTAAGGTCTTAACATTTTATAAAGGTATAGTTTTAATTTTAATGTTCCATCTAGCAGGTACCTACATTAAATTGCGGGCTTTTCTGAACAAAGTAATTTTCTATTTTTAAAAATTTCGCGAAAAGGGCAAGTATTTCATCAAACTGATTTAAGATAATATCGAAAGGGCTACGTGAAAATTCAAAGGAAATTAGCAGTAGGCATCAAAACAGCCACGGAACAAGAAAAATGATGCCTAGAACAGATCATAGGATCACCTAAAGATCTGCGAAAATCGTTTTGCCTCTCTAACAAATTTCTCGTTTCGTCTGAGACAGAGCGAAGGGGTTCAAATATTAGCGCAATGACTTTAAGAAGACGATTATACGAAGCGAATCTTAAATCAAGACGGCCTGAAAAAAATCCCAAACTAATTGTCATGTTTTATATATATTTTTGGAATTATTTTTCGGTCGGAAGCAAAATATATGAGTTATGATTTATATACTTTCAGATAGTATTTAGCGAAGAGTGATGGCTGATTTTGTATCTCTGTCGCTAAACTTAGACCACTAGACCTAGACCGCTAGCTGTTTTTTGTTGGAGCCATGAACAAGGACGTGTACGAGGAAGTGATCCAGGATATTTTTATACCATATATGTATATAATTATTTATGGTTCTGGAAAACACGTCTAACACTTTTTGTGCACGACGATGCACTCTATCACACTGCAACATTTTAAGAAGAAAGAATGAATGGGGGCTGTAGGCTGCTGGTCAAAACGGGAGTGCGACACCCCAGAAATCTAAATTCTTTGAAAGAGTGCCCCCATTGTCGGTGCAGTTAGCAAGTGCAGCTGAGGTCCGAGGAATTAAGTCAATTATGGTCGGCTTCAAGTCCGGCGGCCAATTTGCCGAGAAATGCGGCCGCAGAATCAAAAGCTGACACATATACGCCGCCGAGTTATCTCGGAACCGAACTAATTAAAATTTGTGCAATCTTTCCTCAGTTGACTGTCTCCTGGAGGTTGTTGCATTTACAACTCCATTTCCAGACACCACCCGCCTCAAGAAGTTGCAAGCTTTGACGAATTTTGGGATCCCCTCCGTCTTTTGGGTTCTCGTTAACCCGCGAGTCCGTCGTTGGAATCGCTGGTCGGTGCAATTTAATACGCGAAATTCCCTCGGTCGGCGCTGCGCTTGCCCGCAAATGGATTCTAATTAAATGACATAATTGCTGCGTTTGTAAGTTATCCGAGGGCCCATTGCGCACATGCCGCGGCGGCGGCGGGCCCGCGCTGAAGGAATTCACTCATCAGCCAATTAAGTCTTCTGCGGACGAGGAATAAAACGCACTCTGCGTGGAATGACGGCGATCGTGGCCGCGGTCTCGTGCAAAATCAAAAAAATAAAAAATACAGAAAACGGACTTTTATGCACTCTGCTGCAGCGCAAGACGAGACGCCAAGAGACGGGACGCGAAAGATTCGCGCAATCCGCAGCGCAGCACGGCTAACAAGACGACACGACGTGGAGACAGACGTTCCTTGAATTTTTATGTCCTCCTAAGCGCACACCTCTCCTGGGAGAGCGACAACAAAAAATTCCACGGGTCTTAGAAAAGTGGTGGCGAATGAGGTGTCAGTTTAATAGCACCAGCAGCAACATTTCGTGAATTCTAATTTGACAGGGCCAAGGAGCGGAGCACCTTACCTGCTTCGGGGCCCCGGGTGCGGTAATCTCCTGGCTGACGAGCGCCCCCGGCATGTCCGAAGACGGCCAAAAACCGCGCGCGCACCTGTCACCCGCCAAACAGAAGTCCTTCGGACTTGACTTGAGACATCGTCCGATTGCGAGGCCACGCCCGGCCCGTTATCGATTCCCTTCGCACCTCCGTCAGATTACAGCAATTTTTCCATCGACTGCCAATTGATTTGTAAATTGATGTAATAACAAGTTCGGCAGGGCTAATCGGTTTGCGGTCGCTACCGCGGGCTCGGTCGCGCGAGATGATTTATTTTTGGGGCCCCTCTCAGGTACCACCGCAGCACCACTCAAATTGTGTCAAAATATGGGACGGACGGGGCCTGTCCCGGACTCGGGCTCCAGCTCGAAGCGGGCAAGAATCGAGATTGAGGCCGGTCGGGCTCAGTCAAAAGAACGGAAGCGGAGCTGCTGCTCTGAGATGGTATCGGCCGCTCGAATTAGCATCAAATCGCCGTTTGTAATATAAATTAGCATTAGAACATTTATTGATGCATATCGATAAGAGGCCCCGAACGTGGCCGGGCCCGGCGAGGACGCGCCTACTGCGGAACGAGCGCTCGCTCGCTCGCCCGGCCCGGCCCGGCCCGGCCCAGTCCGCCGCCGCGACACTACCGAACCGATCCGACGGTGGGTGCTCCGCTGGCTGGGATGAGGCGCTCTGGCCCGCTCGGCCGGAGGAGTGTGGATGTGCCGTGGATTTGCATATGGATATGATTAAGTAATTTTATGTTACGATTATCAATTTAATTATGCGATCCCGATTATGATTCCCTGACTAATTTATGGCACCCGGCTTGCACATGCGGCGATCGGGCCAATTGATAATCCCCCCGCTGTCGGGCCATTTCTGACGCGAATCACTTTTATGCGGCTGTTTATGTTTTGTTCGACTGCACGGAGCCGGCCAACTTCTGAGGCGGACATCGGCCGCTAGTTCATCTCAGGTGTAATTTGAATTCTGGCAAATCTGTGCCGCGGCGAACTAAACGGCGGCGGCTAATCTAATTTGCGTGTTTCAGTCTATCTTCATATGAAGAACTGGTCTCAGCCGGGAAGACCGGGCCTTTTGTTCTTGGCGGCGCGCTCATTGTCCGGCGCGCTACTTGCGGCAACTTGAAAAAGAATATTTTAGACATAGTAAGCTACCGGAAACAATACTTTCGAATTAATTAATGTGTGGGAGTCGGTGATAGCTGCTCCTGCGGCTCCAGGGACTAATCAAAGAAACGCGCGCTTTTTGGCGGCTGATGTTAAAGCATCCTAAGCGCCAAATTATCTGAAGCCTAATGGGCACGAATTTATATTTTGCAAGAGAAGCTGCCATCAGATTTATGGTATACGACTTTTTAACGGATTTTTGTGAATCATTTAACTATATTGCTAATTAAAATAGAATTATAATGTAAAGTTTTGACCCCTATACTCTCGATTCGACCCTACTGACCCCTAACTAGACAAACATCGCAGTAGCTATTTTAAAATAATGTATTTAGTGAAATAAATCATCGAGAGTTTGATCGATGATTATCGAATTCAAATGGGCGTTATCTTTATCTATTGAATTTGGAAATTATCAGAAATCGACATCGAGTTGAGATACGAAATTCGTCGCCTGAAAGGAGATTTATAATGAGCACCACTATTTCGTCAAATGCTGAGATTAAGCATTTATCCAAATATTATATTACCTCATTTGGTTTTGAAATATACTGGAAAAATCATCAAATGTTGCTATTAGATGTTATATACATATAATATATGTATATATAAAAAAAAAAAAAATTACAAACTCCCTTCAAAAGGTCGGAGTCCTTAAAAAGGTTTTAAATAATTTTCATTTTGAAGCTTTTCATTACTACTAACAATACAGAAAATTACAATTTTACCAGAAGTTTATAGTTTCTCGCGAAAACTAATGTTATCATAAATGGTGAAATCTTAATTTTGACTTAGTTATACGAAAGTAAAATTACAAAACCAGAAAAATCTTCATAAAAATGTAGCAATGTCACAAATTAAAAAAGCAAATTGACTGGTTACGAAGCGAACTGTAGCTAGTCTAAATAAATATAGAATTATTTGTTCTAATTTCAGTACTATAAACTGACTTTTGATCACTCTCTCTTTATTAAATTAGTATAAAAAACGAAAGTAAAGGCATTTTCTATTCAAATTTTCTTGCTTTAATTTAAAATACCTTTTGTTGTATTTTAAGCCATTTTGTTTTTATTGTAGCTTGTATTAAGTGAAATAAATAATAAAAAAGCTTGCAGAAATTTAAATTCAATATCAAATCTATATTTCAAATTTGAAAGCATGGCCCTTATTCTTGAATCCGTTCGAACCGAATCGAAGAGCTTGCAAAAGTCTTTTTAAATGGAAATTCCTTAATAAAGTACATAATTAAATTTGAAACGAATTCATCTCAGTTATTTTTGACTCTAAGTAATTTGTTCGTTTTCTACATTGAATAGGTCCTAATAATTATAAAAATTGAATGCGCTAGAAATTTTAAGTTTCATTTATAGCGGTCCCATTAATCTTAGGACGACTTTTTCGAGTAGGTAGTGCAGAAATATGCTTCGACGAAATAAACTAAGAAATATGCGCTGATAACAAATATAATAAAAATGCAGTACCTTACCTTTGAAACCGTCAATGAATCACACCGAAAAGTATATACTACAAAAAATATTAAAATGGACTGTAGTTTACTATTTTTCATCTCAACTGACTCAAAAAATTTTGTTTTAGAGATGAAACCCGGATATTCTGGCTTCTCACTAGCCGCAGCCATAATGAGCGGGAAAAATGCAAATAGCTCCTGGAAATTCAGGAGCCGTCCGACCAATTGGATATGCACTGACACCTGCGTGGATTTATGGGTGTCTAGCGCCGGACGGATTTATGAAGCTCATCCCGAATTCGACGGCGCGCTCACATTTCAATAATAATTCTCGTCCGTCCGATAAATGAATGAGCACATCCTTGGAAGAGCCGCGGGGCCGCGCGAATTTCAGGTCGGCTCAGGTGCTTGTCAGTCCGCGGGAACCGCGACTGTCCCGTAAGGTCGGCACATACATGTGGATGTGAATGTGTGTGCGAAGTTGGCAAGATCCCGCGAATGGGGCACCACCGGTGGTACCAGAACCACCAGCGGAAAAATAAATAACAGAACCATCTATCAAGTGGTAAACAAAGGAAAAATGAACGACAGGAAGAGAAAAACAAACGTGTGCGTTTCTCCTGCGGCTGTGATTGTTGCGGGGCCGCAGCAGCTCGCATTAAGCCTGAAAATCGCATAAATAATTCCCGGGCTAGTGCGAAACGCGAGTTTGCATGGCAAATGCGGTTTTGCCTCCGAATGGCTTCTGCGGCCCTCCGACCGACGCGGGGACGTAGAAAATGGCGAATTTCAATGCACCAGCGTCCGCCTAAAACGGCCGCGGCGCAACCGGTTTAGGAATAGCCTATAAAAGTGCTGCAAAAATAAATAAATGGGAACGGGTCCCGCTCTGCCGCACCGCTTCCAGCGAGTAGATGAGTTTCCCGCAAAACATCGCTTTCGCGTGGATTTTCCCACTCGCATGAGTCCTTGATTGATGGCAAGGACCGGGTGAATGGTCCGCCGGATTTTGTCCAGATGAACGGGCCGCTTCGGGCGCTCTGGATGGGAGTGACCCCATCCAAACCCAGGCACCTTACCCGGGAATTTGCATATAATATGGGAGTACAAAGTGCTCCAGTTACCCACCTGCAAACACCTTGCCACGCACTCTTGGCCGCATGCAACAGCGTTTTCACCGGGTGCGGTGACGGTGCAGCGGTACGGTTGCATTATTGAAATGCAGCCACTCTGCTGCAACAGTGGTCACCGACAAAACCCATCCACCTCGGGCGTCGGAGCCCCGGAGCCCCGGAGCCCCATTAGAAGATAGCTCCACCGCCGGAGGAGGTGGTTGCGGCCAAGATGTTACATATTAAAAGATTTTCACTTTCTTTGGCGTGCTGAGGAGTGATTGCCGGGCCGTTTCTGCTGCCGCCGCCGGCTTCTGAGGCGACGACGACGACGACGCTCGAATCAAGTTGTTGTGAAAATTATTTAATAAGCGCCCGGCAATTTCGCACCACACATAGAAGAGAGCGCTATCGCCTTATGCAATCTGCAAGAGCAACTACCGTACAATGAACGTGATGGTGAATTTATGCAAGCGCGCGGATTCTGCTGGCTTTATAATTAAAACAAACAAACATCGCGCTATGCGAAGGCCTTGTTCCGTGCTGTTTAGAATTTTCCAGCCCGAGCTGTGGGTCATAGGATTGCGGCCGCACAGATGCAACGACCTCCTGCATTTAAAATGTCGAATCGATTCAAAACCGAGAAAAATGCATTCTTCACGCGGCGCGGAATATTTTCTAATGGTAAACCCCCACAGATTGTGCATGTTGTCGACATGGCTTCAATCAATTAAGAATTTGTCTTCTTAAATCGCATCTTGGTACGAGCTAAAAACCAGGGGGTGGAAGAAAATTTAGTTTTTAGACAAAAATTCCTTGCATAGGTATTTAGCGCATAATCCTGAGGATATTTTAATTTTTCAACAGGACAACGCCATATGATCAACTCAACTTAAACAAGGTTTGAGGGCTCAAGAACAATATTCTAGACTGGGTGGTTGTAAATCCTATACAAACTATTGGGGGGTTGCTAATTCGAAGACTTAATAAAGATGTAAAGTAGATTAAACACAATCAATGAGCTTAAAGTCGCCATTGAAGCAACCTGGCTAATCCTGACCCCAGAAATATTGAAACCATACGTGGAATCTATGCCAAAAATGCTGATGAACAATGATGGAGCTATTGATTTATTATTAATAAAAATGGTTATCGATTTTTGTGCATGTTAAGAGTAATTTTTATCTCTAACTACGACACTTTCTCGAATAATTCGACAAATACCAATCTAACCGTAAATCTTTTTATATTTTCAGTGACAGCAATGATGAGGACGTATTTTGGATTCATATTGTTTTCCCTTTTTTGCTCCCGAGATATTGCACATATAGTTGGTCTATTGCTTTGAAACAGAGTTTATAAGAATCAAAATTAGTCCATTTTAATTTTACTCAATTTATAACATAAACTACAAGATACAAGGATTTATAAAGTACTAAAATATCTAAAATTTTCGAAAGTTATGTATTTTATATTCTGAATCTTTAATTGTAGTCGAATTAAAGAAAATTCATTTAATTAAAAGCATTTATTTGCATTCGACTTCACAAAACTATATTTGTAACTATCGCTCTCGGGGTAATTTGGTTAAGCAATTTTGAACACTTTTGTTCGTAACTAAAAAATATTAAGGTTGATAATATTTGAACTTTGAAGGAATAATTTTAAAATTATGAGATTTTTTCAATAATAAAGTCTCTTTGGATTAAGCTATAAAATTTTTTGTTAAAAATTGAGATAACATTTTTTACCAGTTAAAACTGTATAAATTCTACAAAAACGCTGTCGTAAATTATCTAATCTTATTTACTGATTTGAAACAGTTTTATTACCTGAATCTACAAAGAAGTAATTTTTTTTAACAGACTTTTTTCAAATTCCGTAAAAAGTTTACGCTTATACAATATAAAGCCCACCGTTCACAACGGTCTCTGCTTTATGGATATAAAGAAAATAAGTTTGAATTGAACACCTCCCACAAGGCGATTGTTGTGGTTAGATAATGTCTCAATCTATCTGTAGCTAGCATAAATAGTGCAAATTTTCGTTGGCGTGCCGCGATTTTTGAAAATCGCCACATTCTGCCAGTAATTCGCCCTCAATTAGGTTTGACCAGAGGACCTAGGCGAGTCCGACGAATGCACCACACGTGCGCCGCCCGATTGGGGGCCCCGGGAAGCACAGCACACACGTAGTTATTTGGAACAATTCTTGAAAATCACTTCGCAGATATGCGTTTTTCTCATTAGTCATGTCCGTGACTTTAGTTCGGTCCGAGCCACGGATTTTTGACATCCAACATGACTAGGGATTTTCCATGCCGTGCCGCAATGGGTGCATGCCCCGCGCGGCCGCGGAGTTCCTGGTGAAAAGCGAAGAAATCCACCAGGTGCCGCGGATCGCCGAGGCTTCGGCCGTCCGGGGCTCTCGCCGGGAGTGCGGAGGAGCAATAAAACGGACCCCCTGCCGGGTAACGATTGAATAATATTTATATGCGCGCTTATTTATTTTATCGCTGGGGCTGCCTTTGTCTTTTTGGCCAGCTGGGGCGCGCGATGTCGCTGAGACGGAGCCCTGGGATTTTTCATAATAAAATCATCTTATGTGATCCGTTTTTCCGCCGAACCCGCGCACTCATGTAAATTTATCACACGTGTGTTCCGCTGCGCCCCCACGAGCCCCGGCCTGAAGTTGCTGCTGCTGCTGCTGGTGCTTCTCGGAGCGGAGCCCCTTCTGGAGCCCCTTCTGGGCCCCGCAGCCTCTACACCTATTCAAATATGAGGCACGAGCAGTCTCCACGGCCGTCGCCGGGGCCGCCGGCCGCCGCCGCAGCCGCGAACTACCGGGGCAAGAAAGGCCCCAGCGGATGCTCGTCGGACATTTTCTGAGCGGTGTTCCTTGACGGTTGCATGCATTTAGCCCTGGTCGCTCCGCCGGGAAAATATCAAATTTCTAGTTTGTAACTATCTCCCCAATCGATTTATGTTTGCTGTGACATTTTTGACAGGACTCGGGTTTTATCTGTCGGGGCTAATTTGAACGACTTCCCCGCGATAGTCCAACATGCGCGTGTAAGTGGTCCGATTATTTTTCGGGGCCCCGCCCCCCCTCCACTATCGCTCCGGGACATGTTTACAACTATGTTAAATTGCAGTGAGTCTATCAGTCGAGTTATCACGCTTTAAATCAGACCAGGACCCGGCATCTTCCGCTGCCCGGTAATCCGAGGTATGCGCGGGCAGATGCGCATCTCGCGGGAATCTTGACCGCCGCGGACCAATCGTTGAAAGCGCGCAAAGTGCGTTCCCGCGCTCCAAATGGCGTGTATTACCTGGAGCCGTTGTCGTCGACGCGCCACTTTTGCGATCCCACTCAACCACCGGGACAAAGAGGCAGCTCTCGAGTGGAAGCGAAAAAAAATATCAAGGTAAAATAAGGAAACATAAAAAATAAAAGGCCGTCAGAGCCCCAACTAATTCCGAAACTGAAGCCCATTGTCGCATTGTGTGTCATTTGACGGGCAGGTTGCCATTATTCAAATTCAGTTCGACACTCGCCGGGAATGGGCCTTGGAACTGGGATTTCTGGGAGGCGGCGGGAATGTGATCAATCAGAAGCTTTTCAATTTGGAATGTGGCCGATCGCGTGACACAACACCAGCCCGCTCTGCTTGACCTTTTCCGCGGCAAATCAGCCTAAAGACCTGCTCAAAATGGCTATGGTAACTCTGGACCCACTCTCCTCTCCCCTCCTCCTGCCAGCAAGTCAAGATAGGTTTCAATTAAAAGTAGAAAAGCAGTCGAGAAGCCAATTAGGCGGGGGGTCCAAGTGGGAGAGTGGACATTTACCTATCATTTTGTAAAATTTTCTTATTTGCCTTTTCTGTTAAAACTGAGTTGAGTTCTTCAAGTTCTCAGAACAGACTGGAGTATGAGGCATTCTCTCAGATTTTGATGAGATCGTCCACCTTTTTGTTCTAAAAAGTTCTTCACAAATCCTTGAAATGAACTATCTAAAGGTTAAGGTCATTTTCGATTTATCGATAGTGACAAGCACGCATATTCAGGATTCACGAAGAACTACGGGAATCTGATGGAAGCACCTGTAATTTCCGGGATATTTAGGAATATGAATAAAATCGCGGCGGAAAATTGTCACTTTTCAAAATTTTAAAGCTGAGTATTTCAGGAAATGAGACCTCAAACTCAATTTATGGGACAATTTTTTTAAATTGATGTATACTTTTAAGTTAAGTTCATCTGTTCAGAGTTATTATTATATTATTATTATTATTACAGCTCTGGCGTTTATTAAGATTATAATTTCTTTTAAGTCAACTATACCAATGAAGTAAAATACAAAAAAAAAAATAAAAATAAAACTTGAATAGAACGAGGGAAAGTAACAAGATGTGTATAAGCAAAAATATGATTTTAAAGCAAAATAAAATGAGAAACTAAAGAGGAAATGTGAAATTAATATACAGATTATACATACATAGACGTAGTGAATGAGTTTAAAGTTTAGTTTAATTTTTAGCTCATAATTAAAAGTGAAATAAATTAAAATTTAAAAAAGTAGTATGCTGCGCAAATTCGCTTACTTTAGAGGCAAGAGGCTCACGTATGAGGACAAGAATTTTACATTTGCTTTAAGGTAGCAATTGGTACATTAGACCAAATTATCTTATGAAAAAAGATTAGAATGTGCAAATTAATGTACGATTCTAAAAAAAAAATCCAAGAAACTTGTGAGCGCAGGAGACATGATCAAATTTAAAGAGGTAAAGGCTATTTTTAGAGTATTCAGATATGAATAATCAAGCTTTGAAAAGACAGGAATTCCGGCACAAATGTAGGGCATCAGAAGAGATTTTGCACCTATACTTTTAGGGGTAAAAACTGCAATGTGCCGTAGCGAACAAAAATTTGTTGTAACGAACTCACGCATTAATGTTCTATACTTTAACACTTTTGGTACTTGATTTTTAGTCGCATATGAACGACTCTTTTTAAGCTGATTTTTATTTTAACCTTTACTTACGATTAAAATAATAAAACTTTAATAACGCTTATAAATGTCAAGTCAATTAACTTTAATTATTGTGTCTTCGTATAGTTTGCAAAAAATAACAACGTAGGGATTGAATTAAACTCACCCTAATAAAGTTAGCAAAGATATTTTTAAACTGTCATACTCAAATATTATTTTTGTGCGTGATTCACCTTTCGTGTCCAAATTAAGTACCTAAAATTCTTATAAAAAATTTAACACAAAAAGGCTATCAAGAAATTTTTAAAGTCTGAGGAAATTAAAACAAATTTTGCGATAACTTTAAGATTGTGGTTGCAATAAACGCACGTGAACATCCATTCAACATAGTGTTCGGGTGCGATCGTCTTGATTTTATTAGTTTAATCAAAACGATAAGATCTCATTTTATTGCTACTTTTTCACATTCAGAAGCGCGTTAATCGCCGTAAACAAGATACACTAAAGCGGATTTGCCAGTAAAAAGTTCATCTAACTTTTTAGATCGCATAAAAAAGTACCAAAAGGCAAGCAATTTGAAGCATTAGTAAACAAATAAATAAACACTTAGTAATTTTAGTGAAAGACATAAAACCAATCACGCGAAGGAGCCCAGTTTTTTATTATTGAATTGAAACACCCAGTTGCTAAATATTGTTTTCTGAAATTTTACCTGCACGTTACACGCTAAGGAACTGACTGACGTATTGCGTGTCTCCTTTTATTTCTTAAATTAGTTTGCAACGCAACTAAAATGTTACTTTTATTTTTTAAATATTTCGTTTCGAACGAAAAATCATTGCAGCAGGTTCATTAACGCCTCGTTGATGGAAATTATTCGCAAGTTCAACGCGCCAATAACTGCGTCGGTTTCTCATAACCTCACTTGTGGCATTTGGGACGAGGGTTTTCACTTTCCTGAGACCGCGATCACCGGAAATTAGCCAATGCTATACTGAATGTTTATTCGCATTATTTTGCTTATTTTTTACATTAATTCTTCACTAATTTCAACAGAAGCTCATCAAATCGGTGGGTTTAAAATCATAATTCACACTTTACGACCAATTTTAATAAAACTGCATAAGCAGCAATTTGCAGCAACTCGCACCGATTTGCATTGTTAATTTTTGAACAGATGATTTTCTGTTTCAAAAGAGGGCAACACGCTGGAACTTGTGCAGTATGTGGGTAGGTGATTTGTGCCGGTTTTAACACTTTTTATATGCTGCCTAAAATTAGCACTTTTTCGGTTTTCGTATTTATAGCCCTCGAAGGCGGAATTGCAAACTGCTGGAGGAAATGAATGCATCTCGAGGTGTAACTGCGATTTATTGCATACTGCATATTTAAATTTTAACCTTAATTTAACCTTAATTTGATAGTGATGTGCACTGAACGAAAAAGGTTGCTATTCTAAATAAAAATAACATATTTCAAATAAACAAGTTTAGGCTTCTGATGGGTCCTAAGATTTTTAGTCCAACGCGCCTTCTCAACATTAGACTCAATATTATTGGTCGAGTCATATATTTATTTAATGAAAATTCATGCTAGAAATCAGTTTAAAATCAATTTAAAACTAATTCTTGTTCATTTCTTGAGTGATTTATTGTGGACAAGTCTGTGATATTGGTAATCATTTTGAATTTTAAAAAACTCATTTTACTAAATATGAACTGAATCGTACTTTGCTTTCGTGTGCGAAACACGTCATGGTTTAGTATTAAATAAATGATGTTGTAGAAAATGGTTTAGAAGTGATTCCCAAAATGAGTTATGAAGTGATTCCAATAAACAGTTAAAAATTGACTCCAAGAATCACATGCTCCATACAAAAATATCACATTTTCTATCAGAAAAGAATTGATTCTTTAATCTCTGGCAAACAATTCGGAAAAATCATTTCTTTTTTATCTGGGTAGGTTTACTTTTTAAATTTGCTTTTTCTTATTTTGGGAAATGTTTATTGGATCAATATTTAATCAGCATGTCATTTTTAACAAACATTTTCTAATCATACCTTGATATAAGTCCTTGTTAGTTACTTGCATATGTTTTTAGCTTTGAAGCTACACTTCGATTTAATTGCAATATCGAATTTTGAATTCTGTTTGAATTAAGGTTCTCTTAGTTTTCAATCCCAGATTATTTTAAATAATGGTTCTTTTTATGTGTCCAGTAGAAAATATTGTCCAAATATTGAGTGTATTACGCCTTCTTGTAAGAAAGGGTGATTTAATTTTAAATTCGCTCCTTGGTTATAAAATAGAGATCAAAATTAAGAAAGTCTTTTCAAATTTCGGACAAATAAAAAACTGTTTAATGGTAAAAATATGATTTTCGCTTAGACTCATTACTGATGGAAGATGGTTTTCAGTAGTGTTTGAGAGCAGTATGCATATTAAATTCCGGTCAAACCGAATGAACAAAAGATTGGCAAAGTTGTACAGCGTGAACTTTACAAGAAAAAAAAGGGATTTCCAAAAAATTTCCAATTTCCCGCGAAAGAGTGATGAGCATACAAACCAATCGAACCAATTAAATTTCGAAAATTTTAACGGATGTGTGCTTTTGTTTTCCGCGCTTGCAAACGCATAATGAGAGCTCGTAAATTTCGGTTCACTTTTTCTTTCACGGCAGCAGCGCGGCTAGATCGATTCGGAGTGATTTTCACGAAAAACGGTTTCTTACGACTTCGGAATCTATTAGCGAAGAAAGCAGTTATTCTCTGTGAACACAAAACATTAATCTCCGTAAAATTTTTAGTAGAGATGAAGTCCGGAGGCCGTAAAAAACACATCAACAGAATCATTTGATAACTCGCCGATAAAGCCGCGGACTCGGATTGATTACCATCGGGCAAATTAACGAGGAAATAAAACTAAGAGTGAATAATGTTGCTCGTAATTCGGTGAGTTCGGCGAGTTCGATAGCCGTAAAACACCATCTGACCACTGGGAGTCATTAATTACCCGCGGCCCTGAGAACCAGGTGAGAAACATATTTTCTCGGAATCGAGCGCGCTTCTTATGGGACGCATCCTAAAAAGTGGCTCGCTTGCTGGTTCCGTGAATTCCAGCCTTTATCTTTACTACATTCCTAGCAGCAGCCTTTCTACGGAGAAAATAATTAAAATGTTTACTGACGAAGGAAGCCACGATGTCTGAGACGAACTCGGAGACCGCGGAGCGGAGGCTGTGGATCCATTCGTCTTTGACGTCACAAGATTTAGTGCTGAGATAATTTCTAAGTTCGAGTTCGAAAAATTAATCTTTATTAAATTCCCAAATTTTGCAAATACATCTAATGTTTTGTAGCTAATAAAATTCAGATATGATTATTTTCTTCTATATAAAGAAAGGAATTGCAGCAGCTTTAGCATCTTACAAGGAGTTTTTAAAAAAGTATAAAATTTCGAATAACCCATTTTAATCTCCTAAAAACATTGAATCTCTAATATCTTGAACGTAAAGCTCAAGAGCATGCAAATCACCACAAATAACACAGGTTTAGAGGACCTTAACCTTCTAAAGTAAAATCGAGTGAAACGATTCATCGAAATGTAAGCTTTAAAGGTGCCGCTCCTTTGAGCGAAAATCGCGACTTGTCTTACATCCGTCCTTAAATTTGAGCCAATTCTTATTCTTTAGCATTGAGGACGATCACGTTTACTATGCTAATGCTTGAAGCAAATCACGAGAATTATCGTGTTTTCGTCTTTGTACATAATTTATATGGAATACTAAGAGATTTTTGTTTTTTTTTCCCATTAAATTTATGCAAAGAAAGCTATTTGAAATATTAGCTAAGTTATTCGACACGAAACCGCATATCAAAGATTTTACAAGGTGATAAAATGGATAATATTTAATAATGTATATAAAAAATCAATTGCTGATCAATTCTTTTCGAAACACATATTACATTTTTAAAATGCTTTTAACAGAATGAAACAACGTGTGTTAAAATTTAGAGAATGTGGAAGCTAATTAAATCTCTTTAAAATTGATAATATTGTAAGTAATTTGAACAGAAACAGATTATACTTATATAAAACTTAACTATGTATATATTTGTTAGGTACCTAATTATGTGTATCTTAGCGGTATCAAATCTTTAGTCGTTAATTAAACAAATTGGTTTTTAAACTAGATAATTTGTAGCTAAATTAATATTTTGAATAACGTGAATAATTAAAAACCAGTGTCATGTTGATAAGGAAAAGCACGTTGTAAGCTATCTGCACCTAAATTAAGTTATATCCGGTTTAACTGGAAATTGGAAAGATAGACAATTTTAAAACATTATTTGCATTTATCCCAAAAGTACGGGGGTTTTAAACAAATTCATGCTTTATTATCATTTCACAAAATTACAAATCATCAAACGTTCCCTTTCTTATTCACAACTCGAGTAATTGTAATAAAACCGAGGAAAATAATAAAATACAAATGAATATACATTATTAAAATTAAGAGGAATCGATAATAATAAGTTAAGTAATATTTTATGTAAAAATTTACCTTTAATCAGTGTGTGATCATTAAATTACTCATAAACTGCATTTAAAATAATGGTGTTAATTAAGTTATGCAATTTTCTGAATTAAAACATTAATGAGCCACATACAGCTTCTGCAGTTGCATGAATCCGATTTATTCTGAGCCACATGTAACTTACAAAACAGTTAACGTGCTAAGACCTATATTTTCTTACTTTCCGTGGAATTTCTTCACGATTCTTAACATTTTTCTCGACGGTTTTACTTAAGATAAAAATAATATTCCTTACACAGCTACTTGCGTGACCAGTATCGATTATATTTCCATTTTAGTTCTGTTTACAACGCCTTTCAATTTTTATAGTTGCATTCCTTATTTTTTATATCTTAATGTGAGTGTTAACAAAAGTTAATAAGTAATATTTTGATAATGTTCCAATTTTGATATTAATGAATAACTTTCAAAGAAACTTCAAAGAATAACTTAAGTTTGATCCGCCATATTCAGTCCACCATTTTGAATTTGTAAATAAAATTGTTTAAATTATATTCATAGTGCATTAATATTAATTTTAAATTTATTTATATGATTTATCGATTTGAACTTTTATGAACTTTAAAAATGTTCTTTGGTGCTTTAAGTCTTGAAACACTAATGGTATCTAATACCTATCTTTAAATGTCACGAATTGTCATATTTAATTAAATCAAATATTTTAATTTGGTGAGCTTTAAATTCAATGAAAAATTTTAAATTTTAAATTTAAAAACTATGTAATTTGTTAATACAAATTATACGATACCTATTTTTCTTTATTTTCACTGCACGATTAAAAAATCGTTCAATAATTTGTATTTTTCTAAATATAGAAATAGTAACTAACTATGTAGGTACATATATTCGAAAAAAGATCGATTTTTTCATTTCGTCGAATTTAGAGAAAAATTATGAACTATGAAGAGTACAAAATGAAGTGATCCATGAATGCACGTGAAGGCTTAGTCACGATTTTTTGTCTTTTTATTCTTCTATATTAGATTAGAAATAAAAAGCGTTTAATCTAGCTAGAACATAAAAATGAGCTTATCTTACATGGAAGAGCATAAAATTTGCATGTAAGGTTGTAAATTCATGATAAGGTAAGCTGATTAAAGGTCCTGCGCAAAATTACGCAGAAAGTGTTTAGATCTTAGCAAATCACCATGAAATTTGTGGTAGTCTAACATAATGGCGAATGTGCATTAAATCTTCATGACAAAAGGTGACGTTGTGGTGTGGTCAAGTTGTGGAGGCGTTTATCAAATACGACACCTTGTCTCCAGATGTGCGACCTGCACTTATACTCGATGGGGTAAATTTAGATCCCCAACGTCATCGAAAGGGGCCAAATGCTTTTAACCTTTTGCGATCGACGCTACCGTTTTGGCGGCATTTCAATTTTGTTCACGAAATCTGCGTCGCCGCTATGGCGGCATAACTTTTTTTGTTGCATATCTTTAAATAATTCTTTCTAAAGATTTGTGTGAAACTTCACAACTTACTTTTAAGAGACAGTTTAATATTCCTTCCTTCTGGAGATACAGTACAGTATACATATTGCAAAAGAACAAAATACATATGTATGTACATCAGCTTCAAAATATTCTAAATTTGTTCATATTTGTATATTTACAATTGCGTGCAAAAGTTAAAGAACTTTAGAACACTTTAATAACTTCAATTTTAAATTGTGTTCATCTTCATAATCACCCAAAACAAGAAAAAAAAAGTTTTTTCAAAATATTCAATTGTAAATTCAATTAAAACATCTAATTTTTAATAAAAATTATAGCTGCGTCAAAATTAATCATCATATACACGGAGACAAAAATCTATTGTAAAATAATTTAATTATTTTTCTATAAACAATTGTATGTAATTTTTAAAAGTTTACTAAAACATATTGCTAATTTTTTTACGTTTTAAGGACAATTATAATATGTTTTCATTGAATATATTGTATTATGATGTAATGACTATAAATATTAGAGAATAAATAAAAAACCGTATACAATTATACAAGAATGACGCCTACCTAACACTCAAAGCGGATCAGTTGCTAGTAAAAATGGTAAAACCGTCTTTTTTAGGAACTTATGACCCTAAGATCGTTAGATTGCAAAGCTATATAATTTATAATTAAATCTTTTAGCCACGTAAATAGTCCTAGCTGCTTTGTATTATTTAGTTTTTGCTTTAAGGATGACCGTGTCGGTTAATTTGCATAGCATTTTATCCCACATTTAATTATCTTGAGTGAAAAAAAATAGAATAATAGTATGGAAAGACAATGGTTGTCTAAACTTTTGCGCACACCTGTATTATAAATCACCTATGGAAAAATAAGTTTAAAATTCTAAATTTACTGCGACTAGCTCGCAAAGGGTTAAATTATTAACGCTGGCGGCGACAACAGGGCACACGCTGAAAGTAGACAGGGCACGTCAAAGCAGTGATAAATTTTTCATGGCGAAATGGCTGCTTCTCGCGCAAATTAAAAGGCTCGCGACTACCTTAAAAAATCCCGTGACAGCGTACCGCCCTCCGACCGCCTGGCTGTTGCTAGCCACAAACCTTTTAGCAAACATCAACAAATTACATTGCACACTGCCAGCTCCAGCGCGTTCCGCGGGAACGAGTAATTGTCGTCGGATCGCTGCCTGAATGGATGAATTGTCGCATTGGCTGCGATCCGGGAGGCGGGGGCGTGCGACACGACACGACACCGGCGGCAGCCGCAGCAAAATAGCAGCTAGCACGCCAGTAGCGGGGTGTGGGTCGCGCTTCAAAGTGTCATTAAAATCACATTAGATCCGAAATTCAATCGAACAGCGAATGCCTGCCCATTTCAAGTCGAACTTTTCGCGTTTCCGCGCCGAGCTCGACGTTCGTTTCTCGTGGGGAGTGGGGCTTCCGTCGAAAAAGGGCTCCCGTTGATTTATTTGCAGAAATCACAAAGGCCCTAGATGGACTAGAGAGATAGGGCCGGGGTTTTGTCAAAAAAACCTCAGGACTGGGACTTACCGTGCGTAGGGTGGTAGCCAGTCGAGTAGTAGCGCCGGTGGTGGCCGCTGCTTTCCAGCGCGTAAAACGCCCCCATGTCGGAAGCGTCCAGGCCGCTCGCGGATCCGCCGGACACAGTTTGGTGGGCTCCGCTGGCCGTCAGCCCGGTGCTGTTCGGGGAGCCCCCCAGACGGGGGCTCTCGTACCAGCTGCGAGCAGCCTCCGCCGTCGAGGTCATATCCATAGCGGGAGTTTGTCTCTTGCGACTGTAACTAAGGACAAAGCAAACACAGCTAATCCTGGCTTAGGGAGTAAATCACTGGTTTGGTTCACGAGCGGATTGCCGACTGACCGAATCTGGTTTCAGGCATTTCGAACGCACTTTCGCACAGGCAGAAGCACTTCAATCGCGGAATCCACTGGCCGCGCCATGTACTTTCACAGAGTGGTGCGTTGCACTTTTTTCCAAGCGGCCGGATCACTTTTCACTATTGTATAAGAAAACGTTTAAAGACGCGCGGAATCGAGCGCGAATTTCAGCGTTCAATGTCTGATTGAAACGGACAGTTCCGGACACGTCCTGAAAGGCAGCCTGAAAAGAAATTTTTATTTTTTTTTTGTGGATTAGGACCGGGGTACACCAGAGTAAGCCGGGTCTTAAGGTGGGTAGGCGGCGAGGCGCCAAAGTCTAAATGACCATCAATCAACCGAAGGAGATTCGCCGGAAAACTCGTGGGCAGGGGGTCAGTGGTTTTGGGTGCAACTGAGAACAGGTCCGAGCTGGAGGCCCTTCCAGCGACAGCCTGATAGGAATGGACTGGAGCCCTGCACCGCGAAGAAAGCGAGAAAGATAAATAGTTCGAACGGACGCGCTAGCTAATGAGGCCGCTGAGCGATGTGATTGATTTTTTTGCTCTGCACGACACGATAATTGATTTGGTCTTCAGCCAAACCGATGATTTATGGTGCGGCCCCAAAAGTGCTGAGAACGCGTTAAATGGCGCACGCCCGATCGGTGATTAACACCCATCGTGCGGTGCTGCGGCACTGGAACGGTTAAAACCGCGAAAATTTAAAGGTCAATTGCCTGGTCCAGGATCAAGCTTCCTTGGGTTTAGTTGCGGCCGCCCCCTGGGGGTATCTGTAGTTTAGGTCAAGACAACGCCATCTATCCAGATCAAAAAGCAGCGCTTAAACTGAGCTTTATCGGGCTAAAACGGCTCTGATAAAGAAATTTTAAGTTTAAACACTTGATGAATCTAAGCGGCTCTGATAACGAAATGTGAGATTGGGTACACTTGATGGAAATTTTTTCACAAAAATTATAATAATTTTGTAGAATTTAATTGAGTTCAAAAATGATTGATGAGTGTTTCGATCCAAGAAGGCAAACTGATCTCAAAACATTTTGATAAAGCTTATCGCGGCTGACGGAAGAATTTCGGGCGCTGATAACACAACCGGAATTGCCGCATAAAGGCGGGAGAAGATCAAGTTCAAAAAAAAAATAAATAAATAAATAAATAAAAATCAGGGAATCCGTCACCAGAGCCATATTATGTAATTGCGAAATTTAATTACCCACGCGGAAGTGCGGGGATACGGCGCGCGTTATATTTTGAACAAAGGCGAGAACTGGGGAGGCCCGTGCAAGTACCTCATTGCGATCAGCGAGATAAGATGGAGTCCTAGATCCCTATCAGATGCTAATCTCGGGCCGCCGACAATGACGAGGTTGTGCAGGCCGCGCACAAAACTTTGCAAATAACAATTATCGCGTCGCGCGACAGTTCCTCCTGAATACGAAACGACACAAATGCCGACAACAAAACTCACGCAAACACGCCAACGGTCGCAGACCAACTGAAAATTGCTCGGCCCGACACAGGCTGGCAAAAACATGAAGGAAACACACGCGCGCACACACACCACCCACCACCACCACACCCACAGGCGGCCCTCCGTCCGGTCGGGCGTTTGCTGCCCGCGCGCCAGGCGCCCATTTCCCGTTTCAGTGCACCAACACACGCACACGTTCGGCACCGGTCGGGTCGGTTCGGCCCGGATGAATTCTTCATTCGCCGGAGCCTTTAGCCGAGTCACGCCGAGTGGGCTGACTCAAAGGCGTGTTCCCCGAGGAATGCACGCCGGCTTGAAACGAGCTGCGCTCAGTTAAATGGTCGTTCACATCCCCGACAAAAGGCGTGATAAAATTACCGCCAGTCGGGCTGGCTTTAGTCTCGTTGCGTCCCGCTCGGGTGCGAGCGGCTAGAGCGGGACCACCTGCCCAGCTGGCCCGGTGATGGTTTGCGCTGGTGTTGGCGGACCGTGTGCAACGCATCCCCTCCTGGCGAGCGGGGCGCGCACTCCTCCTGGTCGCGTTCCTCGGGGCCGCTCCGTGCCTCCTTTTGGTTTCTTTTGGGCGCGGGGCCGCCGCGGCGTTTTGTTTCTGTCCGCCGCAGCTCCCCTGGTTTCATTTTATCAAAATTCCTCGGTACGCGGCCTGTGCGAGAAGTCGCCCCGTTTTTGCCAGGCTTGGCCTGGCCGCTCTGTCCGACGTTTTGTTCGTTTTTTAATTAATTTCTTTTTCATTTTATTTGCGGCACTACTCTCTTAGCCGATCGGTGGAATCGCCGTTCTGCGGGCGACGCGGACCGGTCTGGGCCGCTGCTGGGTCCGCCGTGTCTTTTGCCATTTTTTCCTGCTCTACGAGCGCCCCTTTTTTGCTTTGTTTCCTTCGCCATGGTTTTCTTATTGTCGTCGTCGTCGTCGTCATTTTTAGCTATACCTCGGAATGGAACAGGACTTTCGGGAGCTGCGCTTGTTTTGGTGCCCCAAACTGCTTTTACCTTTACTTTTACCTGGTGCCTGATTATCGTCGCGGTGTGGGAATGATTCTTGGAAGAACGGAGCCAGGGAAGGTGGCTGCGGCTTCCCAAAAGAGCAAAACGGTTGACCATCTTCGCGCCGAGTCTCGAACGAGGCGAACAAGCCGCCGCCGGACACAGACGCAACCCGTGCACAAAATCCAGCGCAGAGCGACGTGCATGTTTTGTCGCGCGGCTCTTTGGCTCTCGGCTCGATACGTGCACCAGGGGCGGCGGGAGGGGGCACGGGGCGCAAAAGTACTCGACAAATCGACAATGCTCGACTGGAGTTGCCCCAAACAACCTGAGAAACGCTACGCCGCAAGAAGATCTGCATCTCCGGAATCTGCTTGAACATTCAGCGGGCACTTGGGGCCGTTGCTCACGGAAAATAAGAAAAAAAAAAAAAAAATGTATGCATTTATATATTTTTTTTTTTGGTCGCTTTTAGCGTTAGCGAATGTGCTGGTGATGCCCCATGCCATCAGCAGGCTCAGCTTTTGGTTTGGTGCTCCGCGCAAGGCGAGGCTTCGCCTCAGCAGCCTCACGAGGCCCTTTTCCTCGCCAACTGTCGAATTTGATTTAAGCGCGCTCGATAATGCCGAGGACAAAGAGGTTATGTTTTGATGATTAAATTGCAACTTTACGACGCGGAGCAGATGTTTCCATGATGCCACTCCTGATTGGGTCGCCGGTGGGGGCCCCGGGAGGGAAGTGACTCCACCAGTGTCTTTGTCTCCGCTGTCAAACTCATTCCGCTGACTTTATTCGATATTATTTCCGATTGAAAGGTCTCAAAGACCCCCAGCAACATCAGTCGTTGAATGGGAGACTCTTCCACAAATGCGCAATTTGAGCCCTCTTTAGTTGTAAAAACAAACCTTTGGTATTCCCGTTCAATTTACACAAATCTTGTTATTGCGATCAACTCAAGGAAATTGTCCTACTAAAACATACAAGAAAAAATGGGCACCAAAACTTTTCCAACAGACAGTTTCGGCTTACTGTCTGAAAGTTACTTAAAAATTAAAGTTTTGACACAGCTTCGCTCAAAATCAGCTCAAATCAAAATTAAGACAATATTAAAGTAGGTATATACACACCTACAAAAAATTACTTATATCAGATATATTGAATGTTAAGATTGTCCAAAGAACATCTCAAAGTGTTTCAGAAGCCATTAAAATTTATTATATTATATCTTCCTCCTTAACGGAGAAGCTTAAAATTAATTACCTAAGCTGAATAAATCCACCTTTAACTTCTGTATCAGAAGAATTTGCTGATGGATGTTATGGTCCTCTTTTTCTATTGTTGAAAATCCCATAAATTTTGTCACCATCCCTTCATCTCTTAATCAGAATTTATGAATGCCAGCATCGGAAAAATAATCGCCTCTAGCACAAGTTAAAGATACGTAACCAAAGGCAAATATTTTTTCTCTGATTTCTTCATTTTTTCTTTTTTTATGGTATTAATGGCCTCAATAAGTTACATTTAATAACCCTCTTCATAGATGACATCAAAATGTAGGCAAATTGATTTTTTATTTTTAATAAAATAAAAGGTGCTTTTGAAAACACGAGGCATTTTTTTTCAAAAAATAAACTACATTACCTACATATATACAAAACTTTAATTTTTAAGCTGTATTCGGAATGTAGTATGTATTTTGATTAAATCCATTACCTGCTTCAAAAACCCCTTTAAACTAGATTTTTGTGTCAAAGCTACACTATATACTCCTTAAGTTAGTTAAAAATGGGAATTGAATAGAATACAGTCAGTTTTGAGGAATTGGGCTTTTAAATTGACGATAGAGCTTATACTACACTGCATAAAATATGCAATTTCAGCTATTTAGTAATTTAAATAGGTATATGTGTTCCAACTCCAAGTTTGCGTGATAAATCTGATCTACAGAAGGCCGTAAAAGACCCTTAAAAAATTTCGCACCTTAAAACAGCTCTTTTTGAATTTTTCAAAACATTTCAATTTGTCTCCTATAAGCTGATGGTTGTGTCCTCTTTTCTTAAATTTAAATAAATAGGCCTCTGCTACGGTATTCATGGTACTTCTTGTGCACACTTAATTAGAGCATTTGGAGTAGAGAAATTGGATAAGACATTGCCTCGCTACCGTGTTAATAGCGCGTTCTTTCAGACTCTTTAAATTTACCTTCCCCGGTAATCATGCGGCCATAGGTATGAATATGCGAAAAGGTGACACACTCAAGCGATGAATAATCCACGAGATAATTTTTTTAATCGATTTTCTTGCAAGGCTCTGCTCCTTTTCCTCGGTGAAAAGCGTCTAAATGCACGCAGGAAGGAACACAGGAGGCGCGCGAGTGAATGAACCCGAGAGCTCATTTAAATTGTACTCATATCGTCCACCTACGCCTCGTGCATTGTCCTTTGATGCGGTGTGAAAAGTCTGAAAGGAGACAACCGCTCCGCCCCCGCGCCACAAATGGGATTTAGCCGCGGGCCCACCTGCCCCCATCCATTCAAACGGGGATAAAGTGAAAAGTGTCGTGGGCTCTAGCCGACTTCCTGGCATGACTAACTTTCATAAAAGTTCGCACGCCTGCGGTGGACTATTTCCGTATATGGGAGCACATAATCAAGTCTCGCGTTTTCAGGTATTTAGAAAAAGTAAAAAGCAGAAAATAAAAATTTCGTCAGTCAAAACAATTTTGCTTTTAAGATTTTTTAAAGAAACTTTGAAGGAAACGAAAAGTACGATTTCTGAATAGGCGACTTGAAATTGTTTTGATATTAGTTATAAAATTAAGATTATCTTTGCATCAACAAACATTTGATGTTATTTTTTCTTTTCATAAATTAAAAGTTCAATTCAATTTTTCAAAACGATTTTTTGAATGAACCCGGATAACTTTTGAATAGTTAGGGCTAATAGATTGATTTTGGATGTAAATAAATATATTTTTATTATTATACCGGAACTCTCTCCCTCAGGTTTTAGAACGAATTGACGAAAATTCGAATGTTATACTACAACATTAGACAAATATCTTCAATTTTTATGACTTTAAACTGTTTACGCATAGACAAACAGACAGAAATTTCAAAAATGACTCTTTTGGTCGTATTATGTATAAAAATTTGTATACAAGTATAGTATTTTTCGATAATTTTTTTTATTACATTACTTTCACTCAAGGAGCGGAACAATTCTTGCCAAGAACATGTGATTAAGTTTCATATCATTATAAATTTCCACAATTCGCAAAAATAAACAAGTATCCAGATATAGGTCTGAGAAACCCATTTTATGTTTACTTTAATTTTAACACCGTATAGACTTCCACTTCGATAAGTATAGATAGTGAATGACCTGACTTTAGCGCATTAAGTCTGCCTTTGCGTAGTCTTAAAGTTTTTCTTTATAACCAGACTAGATGTCGTTGAAATGAATATAATTTAAATATTTTAAACACTTCGCGATTGTCACTTTTAAAGTGATAGTGGGTATAATGTCGTATGTATTAGTGATTCTAATTTTTTTTGTTTAAAATTCAGTCGACTATTAGACTACTGCTACAATGAAGATAATGCAGAATTGTTAATATATATGTCTTTTTAAATCTATAGTATAGTATATCGGCTATCCCACTTCGAGTAGGTAGTGAGAGTTTGTGAGAGTCGAAAAGAAATTTAAAACAATGCTTGTGATAATTTGTTTATATTTTTTTCGACATCATTAGTAAATAAACATGTATTTAATTTTATACCTATAGTATGGCTGTTTTTAAAGATTTTGTTTTCTAATGATATATCAAATGTTCAATTTTGATATAAAAAACTGAGATTTTTTTCTTTTGCATATTGTTCGATGAATAAACAAATTGATTTGAGGGAACAGAGATTTAAATTAATTTTAAGGTATAATTGTAATATAATTTTGAAGGATTGTAATTAATTCTGAAAGCATTGTTTGTACGAAAAAAAACAAAATTGCTTTAATAGAGAATTAAATTTCCTTCAAAATCATCGTTGTGTTTAAAATTCTCTATAAATGTTTTATCTAGAGAATATAAACATTTATAGATAACAAAAAAGTGTTTCTATTTTAATTAATTATTCAGAAAATTTTATGTTTTAATTAAAAAAAAAAAAATCAAAGCCGGTTAATCAAAAGCCAATATATTCGAGGTGAAAGTCAGTTTAGATAGAGCGACTCTCAATGCCTTTCAAGAGGCCACCATAGGGGTTAATTTATGATTGGAATCTGTGATTTATAAGAATCTATTTAAAGAAATATGCATATCTATCATAAATATTTAAAAGTTATGAAATTTTAGAATGCTGAGTTTAAGTGCCTATAATTACATCAACTAACATAAATTGATAATACGAGTAGCTATGCCTGCAGTAGACCCAAAACAGCAAAAGAGAAAAAGTACGAGGTACCTATATATGAAAATTATTGTATAATATAATGTAGTTTATAGTAGTTACTTCGACTTACCTAATCAACAGCTATTTTCTCGTCCCTAACTCAAGGCACTGTCTTCTTTTGTTCCATTTCAGAGCTCGTTGCCTTGAACATTTTCCAACGATTGACCACCGGCCGTCCCGCCCGCTCGTAAAAAGCCCGCGAAGAGCCCGTCTGAGTCGCGGTGGAGCTGATGCTTGTCATGCTATCGATTCGCATTGCCCAGGAGGTCACTCAATAAATAGCCGACCCCACAAAAAACGCTCAGTCGGAACTGAAGTAATAACTTGGAAGGGGCAGTCAGTCGGTCATTTACAGGTATTGCCCGAGCCGATATGCAAATTTTAAAGCTCATCCAAAAACGGACCTGGACTTAAGCGCGCAGCTCCGAATGGGTCAATTATGCTAATGGCCGCTGCGAGCCTTCAGCTAAATGAATAGACGCTGGACATGCATTCGCCCTGCACCCGGAGCACCCACGGCAGGGGAGCGCGGTGGATTCACGGCTCCCCGTGCACAAGAATGTTTCCTATTCGCACACAATCGTCGAAATAAATTGATACCCGGGTTGGGGTCCTCCCCCTCCCCGAAACCAGCCCCAGCGGCTGCGAATTACGGCCTAACACAAATCCTGTCTCCACCCCCAAAACGAGGCCCACCGCCGACGCTGTGCTTTGAATGCTAATGCGGGAGAAAGTCACCCTCGCTTTTACTTTTTCCCGATTTCAGCAGGACGACGATGAGCGCCCGGGGGTGCTGCGAGGAAACTTATGACGTGTCTTTCTAGTAATTTTACGATTTCCTCGCATAGAAATGGCCCTATTAGGCGGCAGCGCCATCTACCGAATCGGCGCTGCGTTTGCCGCTAGTGCTGATGAAACCGTTACCTTAATGGCTGTTTTGACATGACAACTGCCATGTTGGGACTCCGCTCTGATTTGTCACAATTGGTGCTCTCGAATATTTACAACGAAACTTATGTCTCCGCGTGAGCGCCATCAAACTTTATGTCTCAATTCCTCGAAGGCATGGGAAAACTTTGATGGCTCGGTGGCTCAAGGATGTCACGCCGAGCGCCGCGCCGCGCCGCGCCACTGAAATACAACGCACGGCCAACCGCCAGGGTCCGTTCTAGGACCATTGCTTTTTATGGACACAAAGTCCACCACCTGCCCATCGTTGGGCGGCAATTAAAATGTTTATGATTTTGTGGAAATCGATGAATTGATTTTTGCCTACACCTCTGCCCGGAGAAGGAACTCACGTTTGCGTCTATAATGGGGTTCAGCGCAGGTATGTCTGCCGGATGGGCAATTATTTGCGTTGAAACTGTTTCAAGGCTTCAGTCTATTTTAGAACGGATAAATTGGACGCAGAACAGCACATCAATCGCGAACTTCATTGAATAAAAAAGTAATTATTTTTACTGCGTGATATATTGCAAGGTTTGCCACAATTTTACCTTTGCACGCAGAAGGGTGGGTTCGAAACAAACATTAAAGTTTTGTCTTACGTGAGGAAAAAATAAGAGGAAAATTGGCAAATTATGTCATGATTAATAAACCTTTTGTTTTTTTTATCGTATTGACATTTTCTATTATTTAACTTTATATTAAATATATTGACTTAACTACTTACTTATTGTTAAAGATATTCCCACATAATTCTTTTGAATGTGTGAAAAAGTCCAAATCACATTTTTAAAACGTTCATATATTTTTTAATTTTAATTTTGTTCAAAATAAGAATGATAACGATTGCAACTACTCAAAACTACACAAAACAGTTTTTTTAATTCGACTATTTCACTGAAAGGCTAAAACTAGAAAATTAGACGAGATCCTCTATTTTCGCGGTTTATTACAATGGTGTAATAAGACTCACTCAGCCAAAGTTGCAGTTAAAAGTACACTTATCTAAAATAAAACCGTGGATTTATGTTTACTTAAATTAAATTGTGGTAACAACTTTTCTAGTTTTTATTTAATTTGCTTAAATACTTAGTTCAAATTAATCTTCTCATTACTGCTGAGTAAAGCCACTATGTATAACATTACACAAATAAATGATGACGATTTTAAATTAATTGCGATAAATCAAATCAATAATAAATTATGACTTAATTTTCATTTTTAATTAATGTGGCGCGAGAATTAATCAAAGATAGTTTGAATTTTAATTCAATCTAAAAATAAAATTATATTTCTAGTTCTATTAGTTGTACCAAACCACACTGATTAGTTTCTATATTTTTATATTAAGCGTTTTGTTTTATTTTAAGAATGTGCACTGAACCGAAGTTTTTTTTTTTCTACACGACGAATATAATCAATATTAAACAAAAGTGCCATATTTCCATGGCGAGAAATAAACGATTAAGAGGACGGAAAATTTAAATTTTTTTCATTCATCATTGGAAATGAGTTAATTTGTTTATTACGGAAATCAGTTTATTATTTATTATTGTTGAACATTAAGTTTATATTATTTCAAGGAATTTTAGTTTAAGTTTTCGAGTTGTATATTGAATTGAGAAATATATTTGAATGTTATTTCCAATCGAGAGTTTGATTTGGCGATCATACATATATTTCTTGGATTCAACCCTATACTTATCTTTATTTCAAATTTTGTTTAAATCATCCACGATTTAACATTAACAGCAAATATTAATTCTATTTATATTTTACATTATATTAAAAAGGTAAGAAAAGTAATTCACAGAGCTGATAAACATTTTATTTTTCCTTTCAGAAATCTAAATTATCTAAATTATATATTACATTTTTCATCTTTTATTTTCAAATTCATATTTTTAAAGTTGATTTATTAAGTTCAGGTCTCTGAGACTATATTGTTTATATACTACCAGAAAAATAATAAAAAATTAAATAATGCACCATCAAAAGACTTAATAATTTTAGTTCAAAAATCAATTTAATATGTTAAATTTGGTTAAGAGGGCATGTTATTCAAATATTATATCATGTAAAATTAATCAAAAATACAACCAGAAATCTTCTTCATTCGCCACGAAATAAAGTAGGTAATGAAAATGAGAACATGTATGTATGTATATCGTCGAATGTGTTACACCTACATATGCTATCCGAAAAAGTACTTTATAACCTCTTAGAATTAGAAAACATGTAATAAATCGTCCAAAAAATAGACCAACAAAATTAAAGTGTGAATTATATGGAAGCAGCAAAAATCTATATGAACGCACAGGTATACACCGAAAATCGACGATTTTTGTTAAACTTGGTAGACGAAGTAACTTAAGGGGGCTTTCATAAGTGAGAAAAAAAGCACATTTTCAAGATTTTTTTTTGAAAAAACTATTATATTTATTTAAAAAACTCGTTTTGGGCACTATTCTTTGAACATTGAAGAATACAACAATATTTTTTTTTTAAATTTTTAGTAAGTTTTGGCGGCGGCAGAGGGTGTCTTGCAAAAGTCTCATTTTAGCTGGTAGGTACGCATCACTTTGGACTTCCGGGAAAAGATAAATGAAAAATTCAAAATGGGTTCTGTTCTTTAAGCTTTTTCCTAGGTCCTAAACCTAAAAAAATTAAGTTTTTAATTTTTTAAAATTGTTTTATCACTGTTTTTCGAAAAACATAAGAAATCGGCCATGTTTTTGTGGAAAACTATCTCTATAAAAAAAAACAAGGGGTACTTTTATGCATTTTTATAGGTTTAGGACCTAGTAGGTATTTATGTCAACGAATCATATGCTCTTTGATTTTTTTTAATTCCATTGAGGACAACTTGAGATATGGTGAGTACGAGTTAAAAAAAAGTAGTTTTGAGAAAATCGCGTTTCAAATTTTTTTACAATAATTTTTACTTGTAAAATCGTGTATAGATAATTTATTTGGGTTTATTACCACCAATCAGCCATCCTAATTTTTCAAAACGGTTTTGGGAGATGATTTCTATAATGTTAAGGAACACTTTTATGTAAAAAAAAAAAAATCGATTTTTGTTCACTTTTGAAGGCGATTGCCCCCTTAAATTATAAGTATAAAAGTAATTTAGAATTTAATTTTAGAATATTTAGAAATAATAATTTGAAGTAAATTAAATAACGTTTAATATACTGAAAAAAATCCTTATACTAACCCTTCTTAAATTAGTTTAAAAATCAATAGATGTGTTCAACTACTTCTTGATTCATGGCAAGCTTTCTTGACAACAATTCGCCCAGAATTTGTCACATCCCTCCGCTGTTCGCTATTTATTCCTCTGTTTACCCTGTCGCCCTCAATCAAAGCCGGAGGTGTTGTAAAAGCTTAACTGGAGCACCCGAGCTCCATGGGAGCCCCCATTGAGATGCGTTTGGTGTGGCAATATTATTCAAATCACAAGCCCACCCCCGCAGCCTCTGCTTATAAAAAATGTACATAACCACCGTCCCGGCCTTTTCTATAAGTCGTCAAAGAGGATATTAAAATAAAAATAAATTGCCAGCACGTCTCCTAACTACCCCCGGCTACTTTAATCTAGGGCTAGACAGTCGCTTGTGTAATTAGCCCTAGATCCAGTCCCGGGCAGGGTCCCGGATGGTGGGTAAGATTGTGTGAAGGTGTTAATTCGGTCAGTTCGGTTTTTGCAGCTTCCCAATCAAAAAGGAGAGGTGACTTCTTGCTGGGGCACTTAGCCAGAGCATCACTGCACCTTAGTGGCGTTTAAGTGATTTTAGTTCGACCCAAAAAACCCTCTTGCGAGGGTGCTGCGCTGCGGAGGGGCGCAACGGGGCTGCGTCCTACATACAGCGGAGCACCCACCGGACAGTCCGCCCCGTCACACTAGTGCGTGCCCGTGCACTCAGAGGGCAGGACGAGCGTAACCACAGCGCTGCCTTGGTATTCACGGTCAACTGCCCGAGGAGTCGAGTTATGATGGATGGCTCCGGAAGGGGTTGAGCCACCTTTAAAACATGGTCGCCTTTATTTTGGCCGCTCGTAGGGCTCAGGGCTGCCATTCGGAGGGCCCTTAAGTTATTTTTGCGGCGGAGACGGAGGCAGGCGAGGGGAGCAGCTTAGTCGTGCACTTTTCCGTTGCACGTGAAATTTTCCAGCAAGGAAATGTGACACGGCACTGTGCCTTCCCCGGATCCCCACAAGCTCCTCGCTTTGTATGCAATCGAAAGGGAATTATCGAATTGAAAATCCCGGCGTACGTTCACTGAACCCAAGTGCGCGGGTATCACGCGAAAATCGAACGCAAAAAGAGCAATCGACCCGGCCGCACACAACCAAACGTTTTCCCCCGTCTGGCCCCGGGGCACACTAACGGCATCGGCACGGTGTGCCCGCGCGCGCACAACTCGCGATGCGCCGCGCGGCCCCCGAGTGCAGGCCATGCCACAAAAATTGGCCTCGCATAAATTCCAATTGATTGGGGGCGCCGCGTGATTAGTGCGGCTGCGCGGAACCAATGGCACCGCGGACTGCGCCCCGAGGCCCCGCCCATTTCGAAAATGGCGAACGAAAGTGCTTCCTCTCGCTCGCCGCGACTGCAGGCTCAGATTTTATGTAATCACGACCGATGTGCGCTGGTGTGAGTGCGTGCATTCTCAGGAGGACCGGGCCGGGCCCCATGGAGTGGGCTGGTGCAACGCCAGTGACGTGCTCCACGAAATTCGTTTTGGGGCCTCTCCTCTCCCGGGGAGCCTTTCGGGCGAATGGATACAAAAAAAAAAAAAATAAAAAAATAAATGTATTTTTGACAGGCCCCTTCCTTGAAGAAAGTGGCGAAATTAACTAAGTTAACAGCCTCAGGAAGCGGGGAATCCCCGTGCTCGGCGGGGGAGCAAATCCGGCCAGTGCATATCGATAATTGCTTTTTGGCGATTATCGCGGGCCTGATTGATTCAATTATTTTCCACAGACAAAGGACTTTAATGGAAAAATCGCTTCCGAGGGAAGGACATGGGCTGGGATGCGACGACAGTGTCATTGGGTCTGCCCGTCCCAACTTAGGCGCTGCACTGCGCTTTTTGTAGGTAAATCGAACCGAGTTATCTCGTGATGAATTCAATCAATTCCCGTTGATAGTCGACTACGGGAAAAAATCGGAGGAGGGCGAATTTGAAACGCTTTTGTCCTCCGCAATTGATTTTTACTATATTCTCGTATTGTGCCAAAATCGACAAGGATGTTCTGCACCGCCTGCGCTCTTCCCCGACCTCGTGTCTGATAGCGTACGCAAATAGGCGAACGTAAACTCAATTCACAATACAACATCACTCCATATTTTGTAAAATGCCGATCATTTTTTTCCCAAAATGCTCCGAATATCTTCATCTATGTAGGAAGGTATACTCCAGTTAGCAATCTGACTCTTTAAATTTATTCGTTATGTGAAAATTTCCGTTTTTCGCGTAACAAGTTGGAATTTTGAACATTAGGAAAGGTTACTGTTGTCAGTTAGAATCTAACCTTCATCTAGAAGATAGGAAAGGTATACTTATATAAGGATTTAAAAAATGTTTAGTCGAGAATTTTGTATCTATACATTGAATTACTTGACTTGGTCTATCACGTAGTCCAGATTTGAACTCTATAGGAAATCTCTGAAATATCATACTAAGGGAAATTTACAAACATGAACAGCAATATAGAGAACTTTTACCGAGCTGAAAACGTCCCTGAAATATTGTTGGCATTTACACTCTGCAAAATCAAATTAATGCCAGCGAGGGCATTTGATGTAATTAATAATAGAGATCACACTAAAATTAAATTTTCAGTTATTTTTAATAATTTCGTAGTTTTAATACTTTTTTTGTAAAGTGCATAGGTTATAGCAATTTCAGTATGAAAAAAATCTTTTATTTTATTAAAAATTAATAGTGGGAATTTACTTTAATTTGAACTCATATATTTTAATAAATATTTGTCATGAGTACCTATTTTAGAAGTGCCCTTTTTCGTTCAAACTTGAGTTTTCCCAACAAGCTTATAAAATAGGTGGCATGCGTCTACAGGAATTTCGATCACAGTAGTTCTAATTCGATTGTTACGATAATTAGCAATTTGATTAATGCAATCGGAAGCTGCTATTAAAATTTATAAAATTTGTAACATTACTATATTCTGTATTGTAATTTTAATTATCTAAACAAATTAATATTTTGTGCGGTCAGTATGCTTTGTTTCAAAAATTTTCATGTCTTCACTGAATCTCGTACACAACTCTGTTATATAAAAATGCTGATTGCAAAACTAAAGTCATAATTCTTAAATTATTGAAGCTAAAGAGCTTTTATAGAGGTTATTGAGTAGGTATACATTTTCAATTTTTTAACCTTGATTAGGTCCTAAGGTCTTTTTCGACTCGAATCGAGATTAATTTTTGAATAACTCTGAAATTATAGGAATCAAAATTGTAACTTTAACTATATTTGTTTTATGATTTTGGAGCAGCGTCTTCTCGATTACAAATTACAATAATTTATTTTTTGTTGCGTCAAATCTAGTAAAGATATCCTGAAAATGTCGAAATTAATTTGAATCAGTAAGAGTAAGTTATAACTTGAAAATTTAGGATTGTAAACAATACTTTAAAACATATATATATTTACTCTTGTATAGTCGAAAACAGTCCTAGAATACACTCGAAATGCAGATTATTTCTAAAGGTAATCTGCTATTTAAAAAGATATTGCGTCAATCAGCGGAAACCGCCTCCCAAAATCAGCAAAGTTATCTCTGCCCCGGGCGGGTGGCTTACATCAAGCTCCCGAGTCCTGGCTCATCCTTATGTAAAGCCACATTCACATTACGCCTCACGGCCGTTGGGAGTGATGGGCTTTTGGGTACGAATGTCCCGGCGTCTTCGTCGCCTGCAATTGACCGTGTGTGCGTGTGGAGCACCTCCTTAGGCCTAGCATGAAGACATTGCATGTGACGGAATCAAAATTATGTTGCTTCCTTGTCTGGCTCTTCGCATTGTCAGCGAGGAGCGCTCGCCGGGAGACGTGCCTTATCTCGGATCGAACATTTTTAGCCAGATGGTGCTTCGGTGAGGCCATCGTAAAGACAAGGAAATGTCATCCTGAAAGGACGTCACTCTCCGGAGCCCGGGCGCACGATATACCCCTTTTCGAGGGCTCCCATCTGTTGTTAAGGGCTCGGGTTAAGTTTTCAATTGCTCAACGACTCAGCCTCAAAATAGCTCCCGCAAATGGTGAAATGGGTGCGAGGGACGGGCCATGAATTCACTCTAATTGGGCACATTTATTTTTGTGGATCTGATGCCTGTCGTTTGGGCTCACATCAGTCAAAAGGTGCTGTATGTAGCTTTAATCTTTATAACATCTTTAATTTCTAAGTTATAGTATACAAATACACCAAAACTTACATTTTTAATTTCCATGTTCCAAAGGAAGTGGAATCATTGCATTAGGGTTAAAAAATCTTGTCCCAGATAAATATTAGATTCAGATTCTACGACTTCTATGTATCTTCAAAATGTGAGTATAAAGGGTTTGATACTTAGTGTCTGTCTATCGTTCACGATAAATTTTCTTCTTTAAAAGTTAATTTTAATGAGGAGTCATACCTTATTCATTATAGTATCGAAAAAATACCATCCCAAAATATACTACTACGAGTACATTTCTCCTTTCTTCAATTTTTTCAATTTTTGTTATGAATGAAGACAATATGTGTCAAATTAAAACATCAATGTTATTTTGAATCTGAAGGAATACATTTTAAATTATAACCTTAATTTTCACATTTCCATTGAAGATATACAATTTCAAACACATCCGCAATTTAAAATATGATGTACTAAACAAAATACAACACAGCCCGATTGACAACTAATCCCTTCGAAGTCTACTGAAAATATGATGAACTCCACAACAAAAATAAACAAATATAGCTTTTTCTTGTTTGCAGGGCGATTTTGAAGGAATTGAAATTTATATTGAAAATTTTTACTGTGAAATTTCAATCTCAATTACGGATTTTTAAGGTTTTTACTATTGTTAAAGTTAATTTTAAATGTTAAATGTGTCTGTATTCATTGAGGAAAACAATAGGAATTATGATGCGTTAATTTTTGATATATCTTTCTTTAGATTGCATTTGTAGATAGTAGAATTTCTGATTATTATAGGTACGAATACCGAAATATATTTTAAGCCCATGTTTAAAGTATAATGCTCTATACTAGCTCAAAAGAAATTCGTAATATAAATAGACATATACATGCTAAAAAGACAAACGTTTGTTAATTTTTTTATTTACTTTTTTCCGAGGCGTGTAGACGTACTATAATGTACTTATATTAGTAATGAACAAATCAAAAGTTATTAATATATAATTAAAAGATATCAAAGGGGGTCACAACTGATGAAAATATTTATTTATTTCAAAATATACCTACTCTTTCAATTATATTTTATAGCAAGCGGTACTGTAAAATCATACAAGTCTAAGATTTCAAAACCTCGTAATTTGAAAACTGTGTAATTAAGAAACCACCATCAAATCTCGGTGGCTGATGCCAAAATTATTAGTCATAAGCTAATTCACCCAGGAGCTGGGTGTTACAGAGTTAAATCCTCGTAAAAGTTGCACTGTGGCAAAATCTCTGAGCGGCTGAATGACGAACGGTGCGGGTCGGGGCGGGCCCTTAACCCTGCGGAGCCCTGGCGCGGCGGTGACACACGCACCCCACGCATCGTGGTGTTTTAATCTCCGGGGTGTGCGAGATAAAGATAAGAGTGATTTGCTGCGCACAATAAGATTTGTGCAGGAGTTGCATGGGGGTCGGCAGGGCGCCCTTGTTTTTGGGGTTGCCGGTGCCGCTCTGATTGAGGGTTTCGTCTACCATTTAAAAAAGTAGATTTTTGGGAACAAGTAGCCGGAAATTATGCATTTAGCGTTTGCAATAAGATCGCGAGGGAGCCATCCGATACGGCACGCGTCCGCCCATGAATATATTTTGGGGAGGCCGAAAATTTGATGCGTTAAGTAAATCAGGGCAAAAGCGTGATTGACATTATTTCATTTTTCAATGGGTACCTAATGACTTTAAATTTATAACCCTATTTAATATTATTTGAAGTTTGTATAGTCTTAGAATTTGCATGAGAAGATTTTTATAAAATTGGAATTGTCACTGCTCGGCCGTTTTTAATTTATCACATCAGAACTATTCATTAAATAAAATGTATTTTTCTGATCTATCAATTCAACATACATTACATAAAAACTCCGGTCGGAAGAAGGTACAAAAAAAAAAATAAAGCAGTGTTCTGAAATTCGATTGAGTAAAATAATAAATTGCAATTTTTCGCCCGCAGTTGATTATAGAAAAGCTTATTTTTCACTTATGACTCTCCGAATGTGCAAAATGTTTGATGAATTGCTTTAAAAATGTTCAAAAGAGTCGACAGTGAATAATAAATTTGTCATGTTATATATACCTAATTGAAAACGATAAAGAATGAATTCTTCATATTCAATTAATTTGAGTGCACTGTCTGCAATTTTCTTTTAACTTTTAAGTTAAGTATACTATTACTAGGTACATTAGTTTATCATCCGAAAAAATAAAAATTTCTAACAAAAGATACCGCGTTACTGAACTAAATGATTACAAAGATAATTAACAAAATTTTAAAAAAAATGGATAATTTTTCAATTCTTGGACAGAGGTGTTTAAATAAAAAAACAGAAACAAATTTTAAGGAAAAACCTTCTTTTTCTTAGAAAGTGATTTATTTGTTGTTATCAAGATTTTCCAAAAATAAACTCAGTCTGGGAAAATAAAAAATTAGTAAAAATTAATTTCAATACTGTTAAAAATTATCCGTCATATCATATAAAATCATCTGAGCTATATGCTTTAGTAAGATCTATTATACATTCACGATCATTGCTCTATATATTCCAGCATATAAAATATCTTATGATTCTCATGAATCGGTCATATATTGTGTAATCTGAATAAATCAATTAAATTAAATATTAAACCTCCTTAGGGGGGTGTTAATTTGATCTTATTTGTTATTTTATTTATAATCCTTAAACAAAATTAAAATAATAATAATTTTATTTCTAAAGTGTCGATAAATTTCGCTGGATTGGAGCCCTTGAATAATTTCGTGCTAGGCGTTGATAATAAATCAAGATTTGGTAAATATAAAAATAAAACTCCCAATGGATTTATTAATCAGTAAAAGGTTGCCGCTATAGTCCGTAGTAAATTAATTAATTTAAAATAAAAATTAATATTAATTTGCAAATATGCCAATAATGAAAAATAATAAAGTTATAAATAAAATTCCTAAAGGTATGTACTTTCAGAAAAATAAATTAATTGAAATTGGAGGGAATTTTGATTCTGAGGAAAATCGTTGTAAAAGTTAAACTTAGAGTTTCAAAGATTAAATTTTTAACCTTGTGCTAATGCTAGAGCTAGACGCTTTTCTGCAACATTCCACTAGCAGCTCCTTTAATTAATCTTTCACAGATTTGAATTAAACGTCCCTTAGGCATTTGCCTGTCATAACCCACCCCGAACCCCCGTAAGGGCGGAGGGTGAGTCGAACAAGATTGTGCATGGATAGCACTTGGACAAGGATGTGGGGGTGGTTCGCCGTAATACGCTCGTGTCTTTCTTATCTCAATTGTGCAGTTTTTGCGTTTGATTTACTTTTGGAGGGGGCCTGCGACTTAGGGGTTGAGGGCGCTTTCGGTTTTTGGGGTTAGATCATCGGCGCAGATTGGCGAGGACGACGGCTTTATTGACAAACCAATTACCCGACCGATTCTTGCTGTTTTTCCACCGTATGTTTTATCATTAAACCAAAAATTCGGTCCTCCGGTGACCAATGGTCAGTACGCGTTCGGCGAGGAGAAGGAGCCGCCGCCACCGCCGCCTCCGTCACGGGCAAGGAGGAAAAAGAAGGAGTCCCAGCGGTGTTATGGCTCGCCTGTCGCTGGTTCTGTGTTGTCCGGATCGCTTCGCATAAAAGTGTTATCTGGAAGATTTACGAGCCGACTTTTCACATCCCCTGTTTTATGATAATATACGAGCTTTTTCCATACAAACGGCGGTATATACGGACGTGTGTACCTACACCGATTTTTATATAAAACCCGAAGGATATCCCCGGCTAGAAATCAGTATAGGTGGCCGAGTAAGAAATAGCAGACAGATGTATTCCCGGGATGGGCGCTTTATGCCTCCTCCCGTTCCTGTTTCCCTTTTTATGTCTACTCCAGGAGCATCTTTTCTTAGATTGCTACACCCATTCAGCTGGGCGCAGGGATGCTGGAGCACTAAGATGTGCTAGGGTGGGTTGGGGTTACTTTCTGGGGAGGGGGGGGGGGGGGGGGGGGGGGGGAGGAATAAATGGAAGAAATCTTCCGAGATAAATCACTTCTAGATTTATGTGTTGGTATATCTCTGACTATCATCAGATCTCCGGACGTATCCATGTAGGTGAAGTATTGCGCCCAGATAATTCTGACTTGCTGGCCCTCCCCGCGCGCCTTTAATATCCCGCAAAATGAATTCCTCCTCTGGCACTTAAAATCTTATTCTTGTGGCGTTTTTCGCATAAGACAGTCTCCTTGACGAGACCTTTTTGCCCTAAATTCGACTGCTTATAGCAGCAGAATTCGAGCGTTTGAAATCTCTAAGAGTCAAAACATACCTACATATGTATGCTATGTTATGCTCGCCAGCACCGCACCGCATCGCATCGCATCACACCTCCACCCGCGCACTTCTATTGGAAAGTTTTCATGGAAAAGTGGCCATCGCGGTTGGCGTGGCGGGGACAAGCAGATTGGCGACGGTAATGTCGCTCGAATCTTACATCTGTTGCTCTTTACCCAGGTGCGATAAGATAGCGCGGCGGTAAGTGTTTTTTGATGGGATACACATCAGGATGATTTAGTGGCTTGTCTGGCAGAACATTAATTTCGAACGCAATATCTGATTATCCCGACGACTCTAATTCCTGCTGGGTGAGCTCTGGAGTTCGCTTGACGGAAATTAATGCGCCCTGATGGGAGTCGCTCTGGTGTCTTTTGCAAATTACCAGTCCCCGAGCGTGAAATTTTGAAGTGTGCCAGCCGCATTAACCCAGATTGAAGGGATATCGGTTTCGGGCGTGATTTTTTCCTCATCGAACTGATCAAGACGTTTTGCAGAGTTTTGTAATGAATAAACCCTTGATATTCCCTGAGACTCAGTTTTTAGTTTTTTAAGCTCTTTAGGTATTCCCTATCTCTTCCTATTTAGTATTTAGTAAGCTTTACCATTTCACGTTATCATATTTTATTAAATAATAGAAAGGAAACTAGGAAATTAATAAAAATGATCATACTTTTAATAAAAGTTATTTAGAAAATAGTAAAATTAACTATACTTTTAAGCTTTACTATTTGAAATAGTAGGCACATTTTACTTCTCAGGAAAATTGTTTCCTTTATTATTTAGGAATAGTAAACATTTAACCCATTATTATTTTAAAACCATATGTTTTGACTTATAGTAAATTTTACTATTCTATTTGTATGAATTAGAAAGATTTGTTTCTTCAATTTTGATACAAAACTCTACAAATTAAGTGCAGTACTAAGATGTTAAGTAACTAACTTTTCTAACAACATATAATAATTAAGATTTCTTAGTTCTCAGAAATATTTTTATTTTGGTATAGGTACCTATAATTTGAATTAATGCTACTATGCTTCGTGTTTGATTGTTTTATACAAATTTAGTTGGAACTTTCATTAAATTTAAATTTGAATAAGAGAATTTAGATAACCTAGTTCGGTAAGATTTGTGTCTAATTGTTTTTTAACGGCGCAGTTGTGCTTAGCATCGCTTGATTTTTCTCCTGAACTTTTAGTTTTAAGAATGCGAATTTAGGGTATACCTACTCTTTATTATTTTAATAGTTCAGAATCATTCCAAATACTTTGACTTTTAAGCTTGTAATACGCGTTTCACATCTTAAGAGTATTGTATGCCTAGCAATAATAGTAATAAATTTTTAAACTAAAAATTTTGCACTGTTTCATGCTTATCTAGATACCTTTACTAAACTCCAGATAGAAGCTGCATAAAGTGGTTCGATTATAGTTATTGTTAAACAAATTATTCTGGAAAGAAATTTTGTAGAAAATATTAAAAAATAAAATAGTGAAACGAGAAAATATAGAAATTTTTTAAAATCTCAGTATCTTAATTGAAACAATGTTTTTTTTCCAAAATGGCTAATAAATTGCTTAGGCCAGTCGCATTAATTGGATTTCCCTGAACACTGTAAATAAATCTTAAGGTTTCCGGAGTATAAAGTGTAAAACATAAAATTAATTAACTTCTAGTATTCAATCCTAATTTTCTAAGTCAAATCGATCAGAAGTTAAAAGCTTGTATGAAAAAAAGACAAACCATGTTCATTGTTTTTTGAAAAGGAGTGGAAAAGTTAAATATAAAATTAGCTTAAATAATTTTTACAATTTTTCATTTTCGAGACCAATATGCGTAGACAAACCCCCAGCATCCCTTTCCCTAAAAAGTTCAATTATCTCGAAACGAATCTCCATTCCGGAGTGGCTGCAAAAGACAAGACAGCCTCTAAAATTCATAAATATATTTTGTCCATGAGGCAATGAATTATTTATGGCATGTTATGTAGGTGGTCCCTTCCTTGATACCTGATAACTTGCCCCCAAAATAATAATTTTTCACTCAGACATTATGGCATGTGCGTGCAGACAGAAATGAGCTACTGTTGGGGGATTGGGCGTCTTTTTGTTTCCTGAACTGATCTCGGTCGGTTATCGTCCGATCAGTGGGCATGCGGCTTACAACTAGTTGACTTCCATGACTAATAATCTATTTGCAAGTTTCAACGCCCCAACCTCCTCCCCCGTGTCATTCATTTAAGCGCAGATCAAGATAGCCGATCGCAGTGCCTGAGGCCATCAACCAATTTCAAAATTTGAGCGATTTAATTAATCAGAAAGTTAATCCGTTCGAGATCCGATCGCATTAGAGATCTGTGTAAATAAACACATGATCACACACTTGGCTAGAGGCCCAGAACCAGTTTGGGGCCCCCTAGACGAGTGGGAACGCTCAAACCGCGGCGGAGGACCGCCTCGGCCTCGGATCGTCCGGGCGGCGGTGTCTAGGGAGCGAGGCGGAAGAGGCGATCGGGAGTGATATTGATCACCAGATAAAAATAATTGTGGGCTACTATTTATCCAGAACAGAAGTTAAACACGAGATGACATGGGAGTGGCCTCAGACGGATGCTGTCCCACGCAGAATAACTCACTTGCCCGAAAAATTGACACCGAGCCACGCAGCCGATCCGAGCCTCGGGGGACCCGGGGCCCGGGAATCCTGCAAATTTACCCGTGCGCGGGCCCGAGGAATGCACCCGTCCAGGTAAAACCTCCAGCGAGGGGGTCAGGAGTGACATATTACCTGTGGCGTGCTACGTGCCCGCGCGGAGATTGATATTTGGGCTTTGATTTATTGATTTCTTCATTGACGTGACACCCGTAATTATTCTTGGTATCCTCCCAGAACTTCTGAATGAGCGTACGGCCGGATTTCGGGCAGGCCACCAGCCCTATCTCGGGCGAAACATCAATGCGTGTGGCTCCAAATTCGATTGTATCTAAAACTGACACCTGAAGACTGTAATTCGAGGAAACCGAAATCTTGCGGTCGCCTCCCGCCCCCGCCTCAGTGCAGCGATGCGGTGGCGGAGGCGCACACCCTCGACGGGACGGATATTTTGGGTAAACAAAGGCCATTCATTCGATTGTCATTAGGCGCGTGTTTTGTGCGTCTAGCACCCCTTTTTTGTCCAGTTCTTCATTAAATTATTGATAGACCTGAGCGGATTCGATTGGAATTATATTTGCATTAACAACTAGCCTGGCATGCCTGCCGTCCCACGGTAAGTAGCTCTGATTTAGTGAGTTTAAAAGGGTATGCATCACTTAGAGAAAAGCAACTATTTAGAAACATTTTTGATTCCAACATTTTTATTTTATATGACTGACTAAAATTCTATTTTAAGATAGTAATACAATAATCCTCATTTTTCTTTGCAGTATAATCGGTTTTCAAGCAAAATTGGGATTTTATAAATTTATTACGAAAACCCTATTTTAAAAGTGTTGAAATAAGTTAAAATGCGCTGTAGGTTTTGAAGGAAATATTACTGACTTAACCGACTTAAACATGGCTCTATTAAATTGTATTAATCACTCGTCAGTAAATATTTCTTATTATTATATAAAGAAAATTTACTTTATAACTACCGCGATACTAACAGATTTAATTAATGTAATGAACTTGAAATGTTTTCGGTAAAATGTAGTATAAAAGATTTCACTAGTGCGCCTTTGTACATATATGTATTTACTAAATAAATAATGGTGAAGGATATTTCCGAAATACGGTATTGTAAGACTATGCAATTAATTGAAATGAAAACGCCAATATTGAAATAATATTTCCAAAACATTATTTTAAATATTTTTGTTTATTAAATCAAGCAAATTGCTTTTGAACATATTTCAAAAATATTCATTATTATATTAAAACGACATGTGTTTGGTTTGTTGATTTTTCAGTATCAGATTTAGTTTATAAACAGGCAAAAACAAACCTTTTTGTGTCTAAAACATTTCCAAAATAAGCAATAATTTCTTAATTATTTTTAAAATACGTTTTATTCTGTGTGTTTCGGTTTCTTTACGAATTATTTTTATGTTGAAAAAAGGATATAATTAATTAATTACGTCTCAGAAGGAGTTTGGGAGAGGACAAACATCCTTATAATAAAAATAATATCTTAAGCATTTTACTAAGATCGCTTGTTCAAAATATTGAAACTTTTAGAACTAACGAAATAAAAAAGAACGTTCACTTTAAAAAAATCGAAGTGCCACAAACCTACATACTATGCAACTTTTGTGTTTGAATTTTTTCAAAAATATATGTATCCCAATTTTGATGCTTATAATTCAGAAGATCAATTTTCGCCACTTCTTTTACTATATAGATAAAAATTCGAAATATTCCACTTTCTTAGTTTTTTTACTTTGGTTCAAGCAATCGTACACCCAGAGAAATAATCAGTTGTCACAACTTCCTAAATTGCCCTACTATACATTTCAGTGCTCTCAAATATATCTGTTTCGTTTGCAGTTACTTGGTTTTCTCTTTTGCGACGACTACTTTTGCGGTTGCGGGGATGTGATATTTGTTGCCATAAGCAAAAAAATTTGTTGTCGCTAACGATAACTAACTAACAATAAATGTTGTCAGAAACAATATTTGGTAGCTGCAATGAAATCGTTTGGTTGCATCGATTGAATTTGGAGTGTTATAATTCGGTTGCAGGAAATAAAGTTGCTCTGTTACCTCAACTGAAATCAATGTTTGCTTGAATTATCATGATTTAAAATCATAATTCATGTTCCTTGAGTTTTCAATACGCTTCTAAAAATCATTAAATGGGACTTTTTTAGAAATGTATTGTAAATTAAAGGAACACGAATTATGATTTTATTGACAAAATAATGATAATACAAACAAACATTAATTTCAGTTGTGACTCATTACAATTTCATAGTATAGGATTTATATTTAAAACAATGCATTGTGTTGTATTGACATTTGTTTATTGATATTTCTACTCTCTTAATTCACAGATCTTGTTTTTTGGTTGGCTGTCTAATAGTCCCAAACTATTATATTTTTATTTCCACACTTACTGATATATGAAGTATGAAAAATTTTAAGAAACACACACACACTGCACAAGTCGTGAACCGCAAGGAATGACTCACTGACTGCCACACGTTTTTTTACTGCGTGCCCCTCGTTTTGTATTTGGCATGCATTGACACTACTGACGCATTATAATCTGGAAGAACAAACAAAAAATGGAGAGGCTGCAACGTGTAAAAGAGAAGTTAACAAAAAAAAAAAGAGAAAATAGTTTGTTCCTCTAGGTAAACTGTGTGTGGATTACGGCAGAAAATGTATACTTACCAAAAATACTGATGCAGGAAACAAAATCAGAGCTCAACATACGATTTGCGACTGCCCTAAACCAAAGAACTAGACTGACTGAAAACGCAAAGGAGCCCTGTCAACTCTGGTTTATCAAACGATTATATTTTAATACAAACATTCATTTAATTGTGACAGCAACCCTTCGGTTGTGACAACTACTCTTGACGTCTTGAATTATTTCATTCGTTTGTAGTAACTGACTAAAGGTTTCGATGTTATTAGGATAATAAAATTTCGTTTGACTGTTGCTTTAGATGACTTTATAAAATAATTCTTTTACAGTGAATAAATAATGTTGTTGCTATAGCAATTAATTCTTTACGATAACTTCGCAATGTGTTTTGTAGAAAGAACTACTTTGAATAACAAATTGTTTTGTTCAGACAACCTAATTTCGTCCGTGATAATCAGCAAGCCGTCGAAGGAATAGATAAAATTCGGTTGCCATGAACAATTGTACTCATGAACGATAAATAAAATATAAATCAGTTATTGTGATTGAAAAATATTTGATTTATTTACGAAAACGTAACGTTATGTTGCATCAAGTAAATTTTGATTGTCATTAACAATTTTTGATTGATTTAACTAATTTCTGTTTTCGGTGAACAGTTTATAGTTCCCAGGACCGTTTCCAGATTTGATTATTTTCTCAGTGTAGTTTTCAAATGGCACGCGTTGTAATTTCTCACTATCTTAAACTGCCAAAAATGCTAAAGAACCGAGAATAGGTAAATACAAAGAAATGGTTTTTTAAAAAAATGCATTTTTTTCTTGGTTTAGTATTGCACTTTTGTCCTCGTACAGTTGTGGATGCAGGGGAGTGTTTGATAACATCTTAATCACCTCCAGACGACAAGATGTTACTCTCTCTGTTCTGAGAAGATCTAGGTGAACAAGAAAAGAAGCAGCCAAAATGCGACCGAAATGTCGAATATGCGATCCAAGATAAGATTCTCATGCTTAAGGGAGTGACTGACAGGCGAGGCACAACACAGCCGGGCGGATTGACCCACAAAAATCGTTATCAGATTTTACAAACGATCTGTCCCACCGCCATCCTCGCATAGTTCGCATAACAACGATCATAATCCTAAAAGTCCTGGCAACCGGCGCGACAGTTGTAAATCATAAGACCAGATGCCTGGGATGGCTCAAAATAGCGTAAATTAGATATTTGTGAGGAAAAAGTCATAGTCTCGTAAGACTGTCTATTTCCTGAAATGTCGCTGCCTAGAAGTAAAGATTCTATTTGCTAGCTTCCCGGGGAATGAAGATGTTAGTTAAGTGGTTTGTGGGCTTGCCTGATAAATCCGAACTTAGAGCTGCTCATTTTGCAGCCCACCCCTCGGAGTGTTCCCATGCCCACCAGGATAACAAATCACAGGCGCATTAATCTCACTATTGAAGTCCGAGGTGATTCAAAAATCATTAGCTTCCTTATTGTGCGCTCGGCCAGGGCATCATAGTGCCACTTTAGGGCCATGCGGTCCAGCTGATGGACGGCGTGAAAGGAGCAGCTAAATGCAGTAACAATGGAACAAACCATAACAATTCAACGCATTTTTCATCAGAGACGTGAAAATTATCCAAAAAATTATTATTTGTCATTTGGCCTGACCTGCCAAAATATTTTCACAGGTAAATGCCTTCGGAACGGCAGCGTCCTCGTCATCGTTTGCCAGGACAAAAAGTCCTCGTGAACAGACACCGGCGATGTGTTCGTTCGTATTATCAATAAAAGTCGAGGGTCGAAGAACAACCCGCAAATGAAATGTCAAATATTTCATTTGTTCACAAGGGTAGAGGTTTGTCATCTAGGGTGGTTTCTATTGTCCCCGCGGGGGGTGGCTGCAAGAAAACCTCAAGCAGAGTGACTTGCTATTTTATTTTTTTCCTAATCAGTTTTTGCTGAGAGCTAGCCTTTATGGTCTTTATTAGGACAAACGTTTGGATCACAGTTTGGCGCAGCTTGAATCAAATGAGGGCTGGAACTGGAATTATTTTGAAGGCTAAAAAAATGTCTTCTTTGGTACCTGCAGGTTGACTTAATGCACACTTGAAAATGTTTCAATTTTGTACTTTTGAATTGCATTTAATAAAAAGTTGCGTATCTTTTCTCCTTCATGCAAGATGGAACACAAAAGCAAAGAATCATTTTACTACTTTATCTCTTTTCTTGAGTCCATATTTTACGAATAATACACACTAAAACATTTACATTATTAAATTATTTTAGTGAACTTTTACTAGATGGGAACAGAAATTGGCAACTATTATGAGAAAAGGTTGTGGAGAAGTAAAAATTATTATTATTATTATTATTTTTATTTTTATTTTTTTTCATTAAATTCAAATTAATGCCCACGATGTATGTAAGTTAGATTTAAAATTGTTAAAGTAGATAATATCTATCCGCTACCCCACACCGCAATAATTTCCAAATTTAATTTCAAAGCTGTCCCTCTTATTATTTTAAATTAGAAGAAATTCATTTAGATCTTTGTTACAGATGAAATGTTACGTTACGATTCATAACTTGGTTGACTTTATCTAGGTCTAAGTGGTTCATTAAATAAAGTGGCCTTGACATGGACACATTAAGTTGGACACTAAAGTGTGATGGAGACACTCCAACACTTTAAGTTGACTTTAATATATTTATTCATTTAAGTTCTGCTCAATTTTGTTTTAATTTTATTGAATTCTCAGCACTAACTTGAAAGTTACGGCAATATCAGTTATATGATATAAAGTACCAATTTTTAGTGAGAACCAATGAACTAAAATAGAAATGCAGGAAATAATTGCAATAAAATTCAAGAATTTGAAATGTACCTATATTTAGAAAACCAACTCTAGTTTAAATTCAATTCATTCTAGTGAGAAAAAAATTTGGGTGTATACTGTATGTGTATGTATAGATATATTCAGGGTTGTAAAGACTCCAAATTTGAATTCGCATGAACTATTGTAAATTCAAATCCTGTGCTAATATAACTTTTCTGTTACAGATTCAAACCTTGAGTTCATCAGACTCAAGTCTTTGATTGAAGGGGGCTGGAATTTTAATTTTTCTTAGACTAAATAAAAAAATAATTCTTCTTCTTATATGTATTATTTTGAATAAAGTCTCAATAATTTTGTTTTATTTTTGTGGGCTCACCTTATAAGATTGAATTTATTTAGAGTACTTTTTAATCTCAAATTAATTTTTGAACACCTTATATTCATTAAATTTGATGGATGGCTATGACCGACAATGTTGGGATTGACCTCAATTACCGTGGAGGTTGTTTATTTGATTTGATATATTCAGTGGAGCATCTACCTACATAAAATAAATCCGGTTATGTAGCATTTGACTTGACATACAAGAAAACTTTCAGTAACAGGTGATAAATTTCGCAGAGCCAATTTTGGGCCATCAATTACGTCCGTCCACGCGCGTAATTGGCACTGTTCGAAGAAAATAAATTTAATGACCACTTGGGAAAAGGACCAGGAGTGCGTCAAGTAGTGAACCCCGCGATGACTTGCAATCGACCATCAAACAGTCGACTGAGACTGGCTGCCCGAAAAGTGGCTGTAATTTGGTAATTACTTCGAAAATTGGGCGCCCAAAATCTTGAATTTGCTGAAAACGGAAATCGGGAGCAGCTACACCTGATTGTGTCAACAGTGTAAAAAGATAATGGTCATTTTTCGACGGTCGCAGGTGACCATTTAATGAAAGTGCTGTAAACAAATTGTCTGCCTCGCGATAAACGCTGATAACGCTAGTGAGTGCGTATCTACAAGGTGTCAAGATAATCCGACCAGCTTAGATATTTTCGGTATCTCTCAGTCTGAAGTAGTTGATAAAAATCAAAATTTAGGGAGAATTTAATCATGCGGTCGCGTTAGTTAGATGAATTTTCAATGAATACCTTTTATAAATTCTGATAACGTCTTCCAAAATTTCTTATCAATTCATCAAAAGACTGATAGCGCTAAATTAGGAAGACCAATTTCTTTTTACCTTGTATCGATACACTTGCGATATCAATCAATGTTGTTGCTTTTTTCCATTTTTTTTTCTAAATTCGGTTATTAGATTAGATAACATTTGGAACCACTTAAGTATACTAACAAAAATTTCGTGAGACTTTGTGCGTAGATCGCAAAGTGTTTTTTATCTAGATCTCTTCATGGCTATCGTGGAAGGATTTTTCCGTGATTTTAAAAGACAATTCAAATGATTAAATTTTGCACTATCTTCGACTATAATCATCAAAAATTACAAGGGTCGATTCTTTATTAATTTATGATAATAATTTTAATCTATAAAATCCATTGTTAGAACCTCGGGTACCTAAGTGCACTTTAAAATTAAACTTTGAACTAATTTAAACAAAATGTCAACTTAATTTTTAAGATAAATAATTCATTCAGTTTTTGTTATCTTGTGCAGACAAAATAATTGATACCACCATCAATATCATAAATGATATCTATACATTCCTGTCAAACATTTATAGTTTGAGACTTAATTTAATTAATTTAACTAACAATTTATTATTTAGATATGTTTTATTTTTTTTAATTTTCTAGTTTTACTTCTGACCAATTTACACTGTGCACCTTTATAATAATAATTGTGGTAAAAATTTTAATCTTAGCAAAATCCAAATCTAATAGAACGGACTTGACAAATTTAGAAATCCTAAAACATATGAAATAAAAATAATTTTGAAATCTCGTTTTTCTACTATAAGTTTTATTTCATTTGAAACATCGCGCCAATTACAAACATATTTTCATAGATAATTTAGAAATGGCCCTTTGACAACCAAATTTGTTTTAAATTTTGTTAATGAATTTGAATTTTTTTATAAGAAACTAGAATTCAGGACGAAAACACACGTATATTAATGCCGATATTTATATCTTATATCAATATGCTTTGAGGAGCTATATATCCGGTGGGCTTCTACCAAAAATTTCGAAAAATGAATATGAATCTTTATAAATAATAGTGTTTCATTAAATCCTGTCCATACTTTCTCCTCCCAAGATATTCTTGTTTAGTTTTAAAGTACAGGATGATGAATGAATTTCTTATAACTTTAATGTATTATCCTGTAACTAAGTACATTTCGTGTAGAGTTAGAAGCCTTAAAAGATATAAATAAATAAATAAATAAATAAACACGATTTTCAACAGATTTGTTCCAAATAGCTGTTTGTTTTGGAAGAAAATACTCTATCTATTTTTAAAAAAGTTTCATATCTTCAAAAATATTTTAAAATATTTATGATATTTTATATCAACTCGAACAAATATAGTCTGGATATATTTTTCTTAAAATGTTCGTTATAACCGCTGAATATGTAATAAAATAAATAGGATATTTATTGATTGAGGTACAAGAGATTTTTTTCATTGAAAAGACCGAGAAATTTGTTCGTTATAACGAGGTTTTTCTGTAAGTATCTTGACTAAACTGTCGTAATAAGATTTTTACTCAAAATCTATGAGTGTATTTGAAGGAAAGTGTTAGTCCAAAAATAACTCTTTTTTAATGGAAAATAGCATGCCTGGGGCAATCAATTATGCGTCCCCATCCGGCCCAAATTGTGCTAAATTATTCTACTCAGGCCAGTCGCGGGTTGAGCGGAGAGCGACACTTTCCCGCGGCGTCGACCTGCCAAAGGAAGAAATGTGATAATATTACGCGCCGAAATACGCGCGTATGCGATGCTAATGCGATTCCTGCCCAGACGGCGACGCGGCACACCTGAAGACGGACGCGGAACTGCTCTCGCGGCCGACAGATGTGTGTTTGCCGGAAAGCAATCTCCTAGAAAAGCAGCGCCTGGGTAAAATAAAAAACGAGACCGAGGACAGAAAATCATTGCGCGTTATCGGCGCGATGAGATCTGGGGAATACGCGATAGCATTCAGGGCCAAACAATGAGGATTCGGTGAGCGAGCGCTAGGGCTACGTCGCAATCATATGGGCATGATGAATTCGTTGCATCGTCAGCTGAAAGGAGCCCGAGCAGCGTGAACTGCGGCTCTTTTGTGTTTTAAAGTAGCACTTCTTTTTAGCTCATTGTCTCCGCCCTTCTGTCCCTGCAGATCCCATTCAATCAAAAATAAAACGTGTGCGCCTCGCCTCCCTAGCGGGCTTAGGGCAGCAGCGCGCTCTCGTGGCAGTCGACCGGGTCGCACGGATCCCTCGAGTTGGGGCCCCTTGGACCGGTGGTGGTCCTTTCAGCGGCTGGGCTAGGGACCGTCTCCCACTGGCGCCACGTCGTTCCCCGAAGCCAAATATTTTAGTTATATTTTCGGATAATGCCAAGAACTTTTAAAGTTATTGGGGAAAGTTGTAGAAATATACATTTCCAGATTTTCAGATTTGTCTCTCAGATTTTAAGGCATTTTTATTTATTTTATTTATTTTAGGTACCTGACCCTACTATTCAACTCAACGGATCTGATATTTCTTGGACTAACACTGTCAAATATTTGGGACATCACCTTTGATAAAACCCTTACATATTCTAAACTACATTTATACCTACAGTCACAAACAAACTAAATATATTAATTAAAATATTATATTATACTCATTTATCAACAGATGTATAAAGTAATCATTTAACCCTTCATGATATACGAAGCTCCAGTTTGGTTTCAATACGTCCGTTCCGTCCCATATAAGAAAATGGAAAACTTTTTAAAAAAAAATCCTTAAGATGATTCTAAATCTACCTTGACACTTTTCCACGCCGGAATTGCACAGCATTGCGGAAACCGAAAATAAATTGCAAACAAGTTTTTCAAAAATATCCTTTCTCATTAATTATATGTTATTCTCTGATACTTGAGCTATACAGTGGTGTATACAAAACACTTGCAATTAAATACATAATTTTCTTTGTCTTATAACAAAAGGCAGTATCTTACGATTTGTTGTGACAAGCAGCGTTGAATTTTGTCTCTCTAAACTTCAAATAATTAATTGAAAAAATTATTGGATCCAGGTTTTGATCTAAGGAGCTATGTACATAGCATAAGTCAATGCAAATTGATGTTCTTTTCATAAAATTAAAAAAGTTACTGGGAATCACTATTTGCAAATTTCACATCAATACAAAATTTGCTGCGAAATCTGATCCGGATCAGATCATCAAAAAAAAAAAAAAACAGCCAAAAATAAATAACTATAGGATAATTTGTTATTGAGTTTTCCGTACTTAAATTTTGTTTCCCAAATATTGAAATAACTAAAATTACCTTAACTTTCCTAGACTACATAATAATATGATAAATGATACATTATTTAAATGCGTTATGATCGTAAATGAGTACTTATGCCAAGATTTAAATCTCTTTCGAGAAGTGGATTAAATATTGATTAGGTACAAAACTTTGGGCAGACAACAAACCAAATTAAATAAAAACTTTTAATTAAAAAGATTAATGTCATTGAAGTTGTACTTAGACATCTTTCTTTATAAATAGGGTGTTATCTTGATAGTCGTAAGTGTACCTTTCCTGGAAACCATTGAAGATAGAAAGATTATATAGTTATCATTTTTCAGTCTGGTTCTTTTTTCATAATTTTTTTTTAAATTTAATATTTATTTATTTACTAATAAATTTGGTACACAAGATCAGGGATCTTATACTAGTACACTATAAAAAGCGGAAAAGTGGAAGTTCAAAAATACAGTGGTAATAACAGACAACTCATTTATTAAATTAAGACAAAATGAGGAAGACGCCTTTCGTATTTTAAGCGTATCTTCTTTTTTTCCTTCCTTACTTTTCGAAATTTCAAAGTCAAATATCTTGGGAAGTACAAGAAACAACCGACAATTTTGGTCGCATTTTCGTCACTTCATTAAATGAACGTTTCTGTACAAATATACGTAAGCAAATTCTTTATTTAGGGTTTACAACAACCCTACATTCGCTCGAAGGGTTAATATAAGGATTATCAGGATCGAGAAAGTAGTAGAGATGTATGTAGGTAGTAGGTACCTCAAATAACCTCTTCGTCAGGTTTTAAGATTCTGTGACTACATAACTTGGAATAGTTGACTTATTCCACGTCCCTCGCATGGCACAACGCGATCGATCCATAACGCGAAGGAGCGAGGCATGCGGCAGCGGCCGCAGATCGCCCCTTAAAACTGCGCAGTTTTCAGAAATGTTTGCTGAAATTGATGCAATCTCAATCAAGGAATTATCCAGTCGGACTCTTCCCCGGCATGACTATCTTAATCTCGGCGTGGCAAGGCTTATGTCCGGCACTACAAGTGTATGAATCTGTATCTTAGTTGTTTGTTCATTCCACACGTAACATTTCTTTTTTCCAGGTAACCGGGAAATTTCTTCGTTTTTCCCTTTTCCATTTTATTTTATTTCTTTTTCGTGTTTTTATTTTATTTTATTATTCGGTTTCTTTATTTATTTTTTTCCTCGTCGATCGAGAGTCCTCGACTTGGTTGCTGTTCGCGCGATGCAACGATCTAAAAAAGACCCAAAAAATATCAGGCTGGTTCTTTCAATTAACACGAAATTCTACGAATTGTTTAATTAGAGGGAATTCAAAGGTGTCTCTGATCACTCGTTCTACCAATGACAAAAAGAAACGCGGCGAGAATCTCAGCCGGATGATAACCTTCTTCGCTTTATCTCATGACTGCTGCGGATGCTGCGGGACTGCTGCTTCAGTTGCCTCGGTTTCAGGGCACTTTTACATGGATTGCTTGAGAAAGGGTCATAATTAAAAATTTCACCGCAGCGATACTCTGTTTGTTCGAGATGAGTTATCACGAATCCGCCTCACTTAAGAGAGATAGAAAACTAGATGTTTTTGATTATACATTTTTAGATTGATAGTTTTACAAAAGAGTCTTTTTGATCTGTAAATCGTTAGAAGCAGTGGCGTAACAATAGGGTGGCAAGACTGGGAAAATAGCAGGGGCCCCAAGGACTTCGACGGATATTATTAGAAAACTGCACAAATTAAACAAAAAATAAATAAATAAATAAATCAATAAATTAAATAAATCAAAATATTGAACGCTTTCGTAAGAACGATATCGTCAAAGTCTATGTAGAACTCATAACACACGGGAAATTGGTAGAATTTGATATTAAGTATCATTATAGTATAAGAATCTTGATGTTCCTATATGTAAAACATTTAATTATTTCACAAAATGATAAGAAGAACGTTTATTAAAAAAAAATAAGGACAAAAATGAAAATTTTTTTTATTTAATTTAATCATTTTAGATATTTCCTCTGATAAAATTTTCCATAAAGTGACTCGATACAAACAATTATTTTCATGAGCTATAGTTTTTTTGATTAAAAGATATCTTGATAAATTATGTGGCAAAAGTATATAATAAACGTAGGCTGCGTTTACACCACACCATAAATTTAATATATAGAAATTTTATGCAATTTATTGTAGGACCCCCATACATAAAAAATAAAATATTGATTAAAAAATATTTTTACTTTAATACCTACTCCTTTTAAATCACAAGTTGCGTAAGTATCACAGGGATGAACTTTTTGGTTTTAGGACCCCATATCAGACAGTATATGTTACGCGACTGGTTGGAACCTTATTATAATACGTACACCCAGAAAAAAAACATTTAGAAATTAATAAAAATATATGTGAAAATAAAATAAAACGTATATAGAATTTAGTCAAAAGGCAAAGAATTTTACTTTTAAATGGAAACCAATTTTATTTTTTTTTAACATATTTTGTATTTTAATTTAAATTGCACATATGTATTTTTAAATATCAAATATGGTTGAAATTAACTGTTTAAAAACATTTAATTTTGAAAAAATAAATTTTATTTTTAAATGAGAAGAGTATTTATTTTTAAATTGATAAAGTTTTATTTTGATATAGCTGCGAAGGGAAATTTATTTAAAAATCCGGGAAATTTTAATATTATCTGATACTAGCTGAAATAAAAATATTTACAGGAATAAAAAGTTAGTTAAGTGCTATTGGGACGAGGAATTTTTAATAAAACATATACAATGCAAACTACATAACGACTACTTATAGAAATGAACAAAATGAAAAAGAAAATCCAGAATTTTGAAAATAGACAAAACTAATTTTTGAGGAGCGGATTTCAAATTTTTGGTATTAAAAAAGAAAACACTTAATTTTAGGAAAAAACAGATTTATTTAATAAGAACCAAAATATCATACAAAGTGTTTGGGATACATAGAAAAGAATTCTACAAAAAACTTTTTTTGTTAGTGATAATACTTTTTTAATTTGACAATCTTTTCACCGGTACTTAAATAATAAAAGTGTACTGGTGGTCCGTCAAAACCTTGCATATTACATATTTTATAATTTAAGTGAATAATACACTTCCTTTAAACAATTTTTCAATCAGCACCTGAGAATGTGAAACAAAACCAAAAAAATTTACCGATTTTTCTCCTGGAAAAAAATTTTGGATGGCTTCAGCGTATGATTTTAAATCCTTGGGAGAAGACCCTTTATGAAGTAGAATAAAATCGACGATGCAGTGCACCAAATTCTTTTGGGCTTGTACATTTAAACACTTATTTTGTTCATAATGGGATAGGACCATCTGTCCTTTAACACTACTTCGTAAAATATTTTTTATGTCCAGCTTATTTGCCACAAAATCGGAACCTGGTGAAGTAAGACCACTTGAAATTTCATTGTTTTTTATCCAAGAAAGAACACCTGTAGTCATTGATGCTGTGTTCATAGCATCAAAATCCAAAAAGGGGATTCCCTTTTTAAATATATGTACAATGTGAAAATGAATAAAAATATTTACATATTGTTTAAATCTTACAATTTCTTGTCTCCATTTTTTTAGCTCCGCCTTAAATATAACCTTTTGCCCAAACATGAACACATCATCAAACAGTTTTTCTACGTCCAGAACTTCTATCCGCTTCAGGACTTCGATGCATATTTTTCTATTTTTAAGAAAATTACAAGTTTCTTCAGATAATCCCCAACTCTGCAATAATTTATCTGCTGCAGTCACCGTTTCGTCAGTAAACGTAAAAATTAAGCTGTCAGAATTCAAAGCAACTCCCGTATCAACTTGTTCGATCACGTATTCCTCTAAATTCTCCGCACTCTTTTCTAAACAATTCTTTTGCTTTTCATCTGCCATATTTTTGGAAAAACAGAAATTTTTAAATACCGAAACTCTTTCCAAATAGCTACAGCAGTCAAATGATATTTCACAACGCACTTAATAGATTTATCAGAATGCACTTTCTCACAATGAATTAGTTGCGACAACGATTCGCTCTCTAATGTGACAGAACTCGAACTGAAGTTGGCGGCAAGAGCAGAAGCCGAGAAGAACAAAGGACGAGAAGGAAAAATATATGTTTTTTCTTTCTTTTGATGAATTTTTTTGCGAAAACAAAGGAACGTAGTTTGTTTAAACAATTTACTATTTATCTTTACATATGACAGTTTATTTTTACATAGTTAAAACATTTTAAAATAATATATGAATTTGTTAAAATGAGCTTATTATATTTTAAGAAAATGAGATGATTTTACATTTAAAATTAAAATCGTGCAATATTAAATCATTACATGTTTATTATTTGTTTTAAAATGTTTTCCTATGGTTTTAAGTAAATTATATGTAAAAACGAAATGTTTTCCTTCTAGGTAAAAATAAAAACGCTGTCATTTAAAAATAAAATAGCATATTTTTCTGAGTGTAGAACCTCGAAATTTATAAAAGAATAAAAACTTTTTTTTTAATATACCACGTTTTTAAAACGGACTAAAAAATATAAAAGACAAACAAACAGACAGACAGACAAGAAAGCAGGTTAATAAAAACGTGGTATAAACTAGATATTGCGAATTCTTTTTCCTGATCCGATTTTAAGAATTCTTTCACTGGAGCCCTTTTGAGAATTATCATATAATAATAATGTTGCAGATAATGATCAGGTCTTAAGTACAAAATTGCAACATTTCATCAAAATCCGTCACATAAGTAGTTAATACAACACAGACGAAATGTTAAACTACTCAATAGCACCTATGATGGTTTCGGTCGTAGATGGTTCATACGTTCAGCAAAAAATATTTTTATTTTTATTTTTAAGGCAATCTTTATAATTTCCTAATTCTGAATATTTTTAAGAATGTATAGTTAGCTTGTTAAAAGATAAAGTTAAAGCAATATGTCATACATATTTTAGACTACTGAGATTAATTAAAAACGTAGTGAAAATTAATTTAATCAAATGTAACGATAGAACCGCCGACTTCTTATCTTTTAAAGATTAAGTGATATTTAAGATTCAATATCAAAAAGAGCTTATCAGCAGTAAACCTATACCAAATTGAAATTATAGATAATGTATGATACAACCGCCAGAGCTCCTTAGAAACAAACTAATAATAAAGTTGCCATTACTCATAAAGAATACTTAAGCATTAGTTAATTAAATAACTAAATAACACAAATGTCTTATACCTATGAGCTAAAATTTAACCGAGTTGATAAACTGATAAACTGACAAAACTGCTTACGATTTCATAAAATTCAATCATCTTTTATAAATAAACGATTATATTAAATGTAATGTTAAACTCAGACAATGCTTAAGCAATAAAGTCACAATTACTTATACCTTGAAAAATAAATATTAATTCATAAAAATTATATTCTTCTGTTAAAGATTGTTTATGCATCTATCTTTTTATAAGTATTCCAAAAAAGTAAAATTATTTGATAGCTCAAAAACTAATTACAATGCTAACTCGCCAGACATCTTTCATATAATTAGATAAACTTTTCATTGGCGTAGACATTCCACTTATAAGGAGTCACTCCTTAATGTCTGATTTTCTTTAAGAGAACTTTGTTATCTATAACAACGCCAGAAGTAAAATCAAAACGAGTTGAAGGGTGTATTTGGTGAGTGCACGTACGAAATGACCAAAGGACACACAGCTTTTAGATATAGCAGACTTTCCGATAAGATGCACATAAACCCGTCACAAATGTGCCGCAGTTAAATTGTTACCATGGCTAATGTTTGGGGGAGGTAAATCTTATTTTATGTCTCCGAATTAAGATACAATGTCGTGTTCCTCTTGTTTGTCTTAAGATTTTGGTAGAAATGTTAAAATGGATAAGATATTGTATTACTAAGAAAACAACAACTAAGAAAAACTTATAGCTTTATAAATCGAATAAAATTCATGTTAACTATGCGAAACGGATATATTTTTGAATTTTAGTGCCAGCTTTGGGCGTTTTCACGCTTGTTGCGGGCATACTTTTTCGAACTAGGTTTGGGCGCGATTATGCCTCCGAGTCTGTGCTTCATTTCGGCGCATATGTGCCAACGAAACATTTTTACTCGTCGACTATACTAATTTTACCGACTACTATACTCAATGAATAAAATTACATACCTATAAAATTTTTTTTTCATATATATACTTTCTATAAATATTGTAGTTATTTCTCTGTCGTAATATAAGGATTTTCCTCAATTACCGCATAAACAAGAATTCTTCCGGTATTAAAAACTAAAAATAATTTCTTTTCATTATTTCTGCTTAAAATGATAACGCGTCAGGAAAATACGTTGATAACACGTCAGGCAAATACGATTTACTCTACAATCAATTAAGCCAGAAATAAGAAACATAAATTCGATTAGTTTAATCTCACTTGCCTTGAGTCTATATCGCGGTCTTATCTTAGCATCATCTCTTTTGAGTTTGTAGCTATAGTGGCACTGGTTTATTTTATTAAGTAATTTTTAGAATATTTGAAGGAGTATTGACTGAATGTTAAAGATTCAAAACTCATTATTTCTAAACCGTGCGAAAGGAGGCAGTTCTATCTGAGAATTCTTCATTTAGATCTTCGCTGCAGCCTCGTGCATAAAACATAAAATAGCAATAAAATTTCGCGGCTATTTTTGCATAACAACATTCTCGTAATTGATCGACAGTGCGTCATATCTGGCGGGCGTGTTCCCACCATCAAAACTGTCACAACAAATCAAAACAAAACGACTTTGGCCGGTGGCGCATTCTGCTCCTGGTACATTTCGAATTCCCCGACCCTCAAAATTTCACGGCAATAAAACGAAACTGATTCGTCACAGGTTTGTGAGGACCATTTTTCGTGAATTGCATCGAACCGGATCGAATCCGGCGTGAACGGGCTGATTAGACGCGGCCAATTGGAAGTCTATTTAGCTCGTGACATGCGTCCCGGGAAATTGATTGTAATTACTGAAGCATCGCGCAGACAAATTAGCGCATCAGCCACGATCATAATTAATAAAATAATGAGTCGCATTAACAGCGGGAAAATTGCGCGCTCGCAGGTACGCGCCAAGGCGATGCGATGATCGCGCGTCCTAAAGAGCTGCGGCCGAGCGAAAAGATATGAAATCAGAAATCAGCCGCGATATCTGGTGATACGCGAGAGGAGTCAATAATTTATCCGACGTCCTCCTCCTGCGGCCCGGACGAGCTGAATTCCAGCCTCCGAAGGTGTTCTATTAATTTACCTGACAGTTTAATAGGTGTCTTTGCTTCTGTGCAAGCCACAGAATTCCGATACCATTGAAATTGCTGGTTAAGTAAAATGAGTTCGGCGGTGGCCAAACAATCGCACTATTTGTTCGCTGCTTCTGCCCGATTCAAAGATGCCGGATGGATGAGAGTTGCCAGGACGAGATTAGAACGAGATACTTCGCGCCGCGCCGGGACCAAGAAGACCAAGAAAATGATAATGATGGATTTGCCCATTGCATCGCGGTGCTCGCGGAACAAATGGAGAAATTCCTCGAAATAAAACCAAAGTGTTAGATGCCAGCCGAGGAGATCGTGATCGGTATCTCGTCCTTATGGCGCACATTAATAACGTCGCAGATTGATGGATTCGTATGGTCCAAATGAGATGCGACAAATCTGAGGCTGCTGCCTACGTGGCCGCCATAAATTACGAAGGACTCTCCCGAAGCCCGAAGTAAATTAGGGAATAATTCCCGGACACATCCATCGGTAGCACATGCACGCCTCTTGAAAATATTCATGAGGTGATTTATTGCGGCCGGTGGGCATAGTTTTCGCTTTAAGGGCTATGACACCAAGTTTTACACCGGGCGAGAAGAATGGCACAAAATTAAAAGGTAATCCGAGATGTTTTACGACTGCATTTTGATCTTTGAATGTTATATTCTGCAGATTATTGCAACTATGTAAATCAGCTTTGTCTTAATGGATATTTTCAATTCATTAAAAACATTTTCCAGGCGAAATATTAGTCAAATTTATTTATTTATTTACATATTTACCTCACAACGAGACCGTCCGAGTTGTACCTCTCCGAATATGTTTATTTATAATATTTAGTTTTTATTTATTTATTCATTTATTTATCTTGACATGAGTACATTTACACAGTAAATATTTTGATTTAAGAGTTCAGCTTATACAAATTTTGCTCTACATCTTAGAAATACTTTGAAATATTATGAGTGTATTTAATTTTGCATAGGTCATTAGTGATGAGGGAAAAATATTTATAAAAAACCTCTTGATTTTTTGGTTATTCTAACTACCTTATTCTATCCTAGACAAGTTGCAGAATCAGAGGATTGGTGTTGTATACACACTTAGTATAAAATTTCTTGGCCATTTTGTCAACTTTGTTTTCTATAAATGTAGACATTTTTCAGACTTATACCTACTTTGAACTTCTTAAGTTAGGAAAAAAAAAAGCAAGAAAAAGGAAAACGTGACCATCATCAATATTGTCAAAAATCAATGGCAAGTATAGATTTTATTTTATTTTTGAGATAACCGAACTTAAAAACTGTATGAAGTAAAGAGATATTCAAAGCTAAATCAAAGTGAGTCCCTCAAATCTTTACAGGTCTGTAGATATTTGAAGGGTTAATTTAAATAACGAAGGAACAAATTTTATTAAATATAATATAAAATAATCTTTGTCTTTGCTACTTCCTGTTTTAATATAGAAGTTAAGTCAAAACATGAACCGTCACCACTCGGCGTGCCCATTTAATTAGCACCTGAGATTGAGATCAATATTTCATTAACTCCCAAAAAAGAAAAAAAAATTCCGAATGTTTTCCTCATTGCGAACAATATGAGCAGAGATAATCCATATGTAGGATAGCGTGGCCCCGGAGCACCGGAGGACCCAAAAAGGTGTTACTGGCACAAAGCCTGCCCATCTCCCAAACCGAAATGCTCCCCTGGGGCAGGACATTCAAGGGGTTAAAATTTTTAATGGTCGGCAGTTAAAACGAATCTACGTGTTTTATTGTAGACATTACGAACATGATAAGGCCATTTTTCTTCGCAGATAACCGATTTCTACAAGACCATATCCACCAAATTACATTCATCCATAAAAGCGGTGGATGGCCCGGCGGATTCGCACCCAACTTCCAGGGGAACTGTTTAATTCCATTGGAAGGCCTTGAGCCTCTCCGCTAAGTCCGGCACCGCAAACGGGTGACATAAAGACAAGATTTATAGGCGGGAAATTTTTAAGTTACAAACGGAATTATGGCTCCGTTCGTTTGTTGCGGGCGTAATTAGAGTCCTTTGTCTTAATTACTTTTTTGCTAATGGCCGCCATAAAGTGCGGTCGCCTGACTTAAATTACGTGTTTGTGTATGTGCAAAAGGCTCCGGGCCCGCTGGTGAAAATTTTCGGCCATAAAAACTCTTTTCACTTCGGGAATGGTCCCGCCAACTTGAAAAGTTTAATGATTATCTGCAGGGAAAGGTGGTCGGGGCGCTCTAAAGTAGCCACGTACCCAGCCAACTTGGGGCTGTTCTTCGAATGTAACCCTAAAAGTGCCTTTAAATATGGCGAAGTACCCTTAAAGCACCGATTTAATCAAATACACTGTTTTCCTAAAGCACTTACTTTTAAGGCCTGTATTGAAGATTAAAAAACTTAAAAGCTAAAATTTTGCCCAAAGAAAAAACATTCCCACAAAAACTTATTATTACACAAAATGTAAAACTTAAAATGTTTTAAAGAAATCGAATATCTGAAGTTGAAGCAAATTTATTTGACTCTTTGGCGATTCGCTAATTGCTAAAATTTCTTTTCATGCACCAATAAAAAACTGTTAAGACTATTACTTTTCAGGCTATTTCAATAATTTTTCGTATTAATTTTTACCTAACATAATTTCTAGTAACTTAACCAGAAAACTCTATATATGTAATTAAAATAGTATTTTTAAAATAGTTTTGTTAATTCTGGTTTAATTACGTGTAGGATAATGTCAAATTAGAATAATAAGAATTCTTGTAAGGTTACTAATCAATATTTATTTTTTTAATCATAATTCAGCATTCAAGCTTTTTTAGGAAATTAGTCGTTTTGTAGGTTTGTGTTTACCTGGGTCGTCAGTAAACATGGACCTTGTTTGGCACTTCTACAGAACCAGAGATATAAATGTTGTAGAAGATTAGGCCTATAAGTTCAAATTTTGCGCTGAATTCAACTTGTCGATAGTAGTGAATATTCCAAATAATTTCATACTTTTTATTTTGGTAAAAAACATTGGAAAGCGCATTAAATTGTGATTATATTTTTATTATTCAATATCCATGCAAAAGTATAATTAATTTTGTTTGTGCTGACTAATAGCAAATTGAATATTTATTTTGAATAAGTATAACAATTTATCTTCAACATATGTAGGGTCAAATTAGACCCAATTAATAAATACCTCCACATATGCTTGCATCGAGTGCCAAAAAGATAAATAAGAAAAACTGAAAACTGCATCATGTGTGGCGCTATTTTAGCCACTTTTAAATCGGATAAGTGAGTTCGGCGCGTGCCAACAATGCGCTCTTGATATGAAACAACTTGCAGAACAGGCAGAGCTAACAATACCCACAAGATCTACTTGGGGCTAAACGATTTAGGGGCTGCAAGTTCACTCGCCCTCAAGTAGTAGCTTTGTTTCAAAAGAAATACATCAAACCCCTCGAGTGCAAGGCCACCACCAGTGCAACACCACTTCAGTTGACGAGGTTCACTCACAAGTGGCTTATGTTGAACAATAAAAATGTCGCACTAGCTTTTGTTTTGTCGGCCTCAATTCTTATGCACTGTACGCTCATGCGTTTCAACCTTTCCGCAAATTCCTCTACTCCTTCACGACACGCAACAGAAATGAAAAAAAATTAAAGGAAAATACAGAAAAAATATATTTAAGTCTTCGTGCCGCAAAGCATGGGAGCATTTTGTTATCAGTTGTTCAGGTGTATGCCACAATGCATGCCTGCGATAAATTTCGGTCATACAAACGAAACCACTGACACCATAATTTTCATTTAAGGGTACCTTCATTAGGGAGTTACTTCGTTATTTATGACTGTCATAAAGCAGTTTTCCTTCTGTTCTTTTTTTTGGAAATTATTTGGAGTTACCTACAATTACAAAGTCAAGGTAATTTTGAAGTTTTGCGACTACCTTGGATTTTGTAAAATTCTCTCTGTGATGGTATGAGATATGCATAATTTTACAATTTCTAATAATAATAATTAGAAAACTAAATTTTCTTTTATTTTTTCGTTTTGTGTTTTTGGAATACTTTTTTCATAATTGTTAAAATATTTTATACCCCAATGAATTGAGTTCTTATTTATACCATCATTTTTGATATTTAAAACATATGCCAAACATAAAATTATAAAAGGGAAATCCCCCAATATTGGAACAATTACATCGAGTAAACAATGTTTGTAAGTTGTATCTGCACTTGTACCCTCTGCGGAAAACAAGTACCCTTCGTCGATTTACAGACGTCAAAGCAATTCTTGTACAATTACTGAACAATTTTTCCTCAACTTCTGATTTATTTCATTTCCCAAGTGTCACATTGCAAACAACTCGTCTTTCAAACTCAACTAACTCGAGGGGGATTTTTTTTGTTCTGGTTTGCACTTCGACAATTAAATAAAAGTGAACCCCAAATTACACCACAATTGGGCAATAAAACCACATGTTCACTTAGATGAGAGAGGGCTTCAGGACCAATTCAGATGTATTCTACCAAAAAGGCAATCGACACATATGCCCTGCAAGTGATGCTGCTCGTGGATTAATAGTGGGTTCTATCTCAATTACGAGTACCTTTTCAATTGTAGCCGATTTTATTAAGTAATAGTCTAAGATTTCTTGTCATCTATTTGCTCGGAGACCGTATACACATATCACTGACTTTGATACATTTTACATAATGGCCCAAATCTCAAAGTAAAACTATAAATTAATTTCCAATCCATAGAGTAAAGATTTGGTGCCACCGATTGGTAAATATTAATAAATTATATGTACTATACTTTTGAAGAGATCTTTTCAATTAGAATATTAATTACGACATGTTATACGATTTATTTCAGTTTTATCTGACCAGAGATGGTGTCATGTAACTTTGAAACAACCAGATTCATGGTAGATTTTTAAATTGAATTAAAATATCTTCGGTGTTGTGTAATTCAATCGATCGAAATGATGGTTGTGACAGATATGAGAATATTACTTCGAAGGTGAGTTTAGTGTTTTAAAAATAAAAGCAGTAATACTAATAACAGCATCATGTGGTTTAGTGACGAAGAATAGAAAAGACAGAAGATGTAGAAAGGGAAAATTAAGACGTAAAAACAATCGTCGGCAACTTTCAGAGAAATAGTAAGTTATTAAGTTATGTTATATTAGTAAATATATTTTTAGCTGTACCTACGTATTTCAGATTTAGAGTTTCCTGGGACCTACTCCAATATAAAATTGGCCGAGGTTTCTAAATTCCGAATATGGATGAAGCAAAGCAATTTAGCGAAAAACTCCTTTTAATTGTTATGATTTCTTTATTTTTCCTAAGAAAACAATTTTAAATAACACACCTACATGAATTTTTTTCTTTAACTTACATTTTGTCCTAATTTTGTCTACACAATAGAATGTAATTCAGTTGTAAAATTCTGGTTGTTTCAAACCTTAGCCCCAATTTTACATAAACCACTTTTCGAAATGGTAGAACGAAACTGGTCGATTCAAATTATAACTGCAAGACTCTTGTGAAGAGATAGTAAAATCATTTTTTTGTAAACGAAGGTTTTCATTAAAACAAATAATAATCACATTGAATTTTTACACAATCAAGAAAATATAAGTCTGAATCAAAGTAGATACTTAGATATTTAATTGGGCAATTCAGAAGTATGATAATCATTGATATATGTACATATTTTATAAACAGTCTTAAGCAATAAAGCAATTTCGCATCTCTATAAATCTTCACGCATTGGTAATAAAAATTTGGACAAATCTAGGTGTGTTCTGATGTCCATCTTAAAATAAAGTTATCAGCAGTACCTACGTATCTTATTCGTATAATACATTTTTGTTTTCCTTTTGTACTTGCTTAAAACTTTTGAATTGAACTTACAATCTTAAGAATTTAAAACCAGCTAACGTATGGTATCTTTGTCCAGTATTATTTAAAACTGAAAAAGGATCTGTATGCTTAAAAAGAAGACAATATTTTCGAGATATAATCTTGCAGAAAAAAATATTTAAAGTCCTTTTCACACTTCAGAAAGTTTTGTATCAAGGAAGCAGAATACCGGCATCTTGTCCACTATTGTCGAGGGCAGATATCACTCGCGATATAGTCTAAACCTAAGATAAGTGTTTATCTAAGGGTTGGATCAGTTGCATTCCGGACAAAACGAATGCAAACACTAGACAGAGATTAAAGGACATTTCGGATGACACGAAACTGGAGCAAAGCATCCTTCTGGTACCGAGAGGGACACATAAGTCCGCCTAATCTCCCTCGTCACGTCTAATCCCGAAATCGCTCATTGTTATGCGAAAGAAGGGCAAGGTACTTCAGAGACAAAAATATCAATTTGTAGGTACAATAAGGAATCCGATAATCACCGAAAACATCGCCTTTGTCTTATTCCATCTCGGGATTTTCTGCAATCGAAGCCTTCGGGGGTGTATTTTAGAGTTTAGATGGCAAAAAATGTTTGGAGCATCTTGCATTGTTCGGACACTAACTGCAGGATTATCCCTCGATTCCTACTTTTCATCTCTCAAAGGAGTCTGCTACAATTTTCGTTTTGCCGGGACCAGCGCCAGCGCCAGCCAGCTACAGCGCTCAGCATCCCCAGGGCTAGAGCAGAATAAAGCGACAGATTTATGGCAAATAAATTATTGAGTGACCCATCGTCCTGGCAGCTGAAGTGACAGGGTGTGCGTAATAACTGCAGGACAGTTCGGCGGGAGGACGTGATTTTATGTGTTTTTACCTCTTTGGACGAGGGTAATCTGGGCAGTCAGGCGGTGCACTACCTGCCGACCTGAATGGATGCACTTTTTTCGTTTCCCGCATGGACGAAGACGACTGACGGCCAGGACATCCCTGGGATTGGAGAGAAGATGCCTGCTTAAACTGGCGCCAGACAAGGTTTAACTCCGGCGCCCTAATGACTTCCTCGAAGACGGAAAAGAATTCTCCCTTTTGCTTCGGTACATGCGTCACTCGAGCGACGTCCTTTTGTGTCTTTCGCTCCTCAGTAGGCATTCGAGTTAATGTAAGACTTTTATTTGTCAAGTGGCATCCGTTAATTCCCTTCCAATTGTTCCTTAAGTACCGTTATAGCGACATATTTGTTTTAAACATTGCTTTTCAATTACAGCTAAATCGTCTCATAAATGCTAGTAACACACGTTAAATTCACAAAATGGTTTTTTAAAAAAAAAAACAATGAATTATGACTAAAGAAATAATAAAGTTATAATAGTAATAACAACCAAGCCAGTAGGGTAGCTCGTGATTCAGGTTTTGTTTTCCATACAAATCATTATAATTTATTATGCTATTATTGATGAATTGTGATAGTATATTCGTTGTTCTACTATTGGGCAACATTTGCAAAATAACACTAAAATACGACACAAAGAATACAAGGTATGCATAACTAGATTTGGACATTAACGTTATTTTAGCTGGATTTATTTGGCAAATCGGGAAAAGTATTTTAAATAATTATTCAGTAAGTAATAGTACAATAAATTGCTACCAGTATTATTGTGTTTTAGAACTTTTCAATCTATAGCCCGCTCAAAACACTTAAAAGGTCGAATATCACTAGTCTCTGTTTTATTTCCGCATATTATACCAAAGTAATAAATAAACAAGAAATTAAGGTGCAAATAAGTCTTCGAAAAAACCGAGCTTATATTTATTTTGAAGAACTAAAAAATTAAAAATACTCTGACAGCCACCAATTACCAGCATACTCATTAAGACAAATCAAAAGAGCTCAAACTCGACGTAATTATACATTACTTACTTTATTGCGGACTATCTTCCGACTCCACAACTCGGTAGTACCATAATATTGCATTGTCTTCTAATACAAAATTTCAACTCAATCCAATGTTACGACACACAATAAAATCTTATAAAAATAAGAATTTAAAGTAAAGCAAAGTAAACAAAATGATAATTTAGAAAGAATATAAAATACAGCAAAAACAAGGTAATTTTTAAAATAAAAATAAAAAATGTACTTAAAATTTAACCTAGAAATATAATCTGAACACAAAATAAACTTATACATATCAAACATAGCCATATGACATTAAAAAAGGTAGACACCCTAATTAAGTCGGTTTTTTTACTAATTCACAGCAAGTCTAGTGACATTCGTTGAAAACAACATTGCCCATGTTGGGGTTACGCAACAAAATTCCAAATAAAACAAAATAAAATATTAATACCAGCGGCCGCAGCAGTGGTGGGCAGGTAGGGCCAAATGCACCCCCCAAAACGAACGGGGGAGGGCTTGGCCCCCCCTTAAATTTAGATGAAATTCTGAATGAATTCGTTTTAAAAACGCCCGAGAGGCGCTATATCCTTGGAATTGTCTCACATTAGAATAGGATTCAGTTTTTTTTTCTTCCTATCTACAATTTGTAACGCTTTAATTAATGTCATACAGTATTAACAACCAAAGGAAATTATGGACTTTTTAAAACATTATTATATTAATAAAATTATTATATTATTATTTTAATAAAAAAATGAGACAATATAACCTGACGGTTTCAAAATATGTTTTAATTATTATAACTACCAAAAAGATTAAGAATATGATGAATTCCTCTCGGGGTATCGGCCTTCCTATTCCATCACCTGGGGGTCGGATTTTGAATGTTTAATGCGATCGCTTCCCCTACAACTAAACAGTCGTTTGACTTAATTTACATATAGAAAATATCTAAAATAAAAACTAATAATTATCCGATGATAAGAGAGGTTGGTTACGTAACGATAATTGATGAATGTTTTGTGTAAACTAACCACATTATGACGATGAATATCGGTGAGGTCAAAAAGCAAAATTGCATTTATCAACATATTACCTTCAACTTAAAGTTATTATTAACTTAAAACCAACCGTACCAAAGTAGCTACAAAGCATTTTATGGTAAAAAACTGCCCAAGGAGCCCATTTCTCCAGTTGGAAGTGAAATTTTCTGCAAAGTAAGCGTCCAGCACTGCCTCGTGCCTTATTTATAAATAAGACTTGAATATTCTAAGTCAAATTCGAAATACATTCTCATATAACTTTGGTTACTTTTAAGCTGCAAGTTAACGTGAAAATCTTAGCTTTTAGAAAACTATAAAATTCATATAAGTTCTGGATAATTCTTTGTAAAAGGAGTGGCCTATCATATGTTATGTATACTTTTTGTAAATCTATATAGTTTTACATTTATATTCAATTGATTAATTCTGATTTGCCTTAGCGCTTTTTTCAGCACTCAGTTTAGATTCATACTTTTTGTGATCAAACCAAAACCAACTTCGTTGAGGAAGTCCGACGGAAAACGCGCTGATCAAAACACATCAGGAGGTTTGAGGGGGTTGGGAAGAGGGTGTTGGGTGTTCGACTTGATTTCATACCGTTCGGAATGAAAATGAGAACAAAGGAATTTTGCAACTTACCGAAGGTCCAAATAATTCATGCAAATTACACTCGCACTACCGCCCAGCCTGCGAATTTCGATAAAACGCGGTTTAATACATCGAATATCACACCTAAGCGCCAAATTAATCACTTTGTGACCACATCCTGACCGACACATATTTTCGCACTTTTCACGCTTTATCGCGGCGAATTTCAAGAAATTGAATAATATTAAGAAGACGAACTGTTTAGTGATCGCACTTACGCGGTAATTAAACGGCCTAAATGATTTTAAAAAGATTTTTTTCACTCCAAGGCAGTGCTGGGCGCGCACTTTGAAGAAAATTTCACTTCTAACTGAAGGAATTGGCGGAAAGTAGCCACTGCACTCAAAATTTAGCGGGAACTGTGACGAGGCGCCAGAGCGGGAAATTTAAATTATTTAAATCATTTGTGCAGTTTCTACGATAATGTAAACATATTTTTTATTGGTTTCATCGAACTGTGTTTAGTGCCTTGAGCCTCCTGCAAGCAAGAAGTTGACTAAACAAAATTTTATAAAAACATTGCGTCGAGAACGTCCAAGTGAGATTCAAATTATCTAATAAGGGCAGCGGCCGCGGAAGTGGTGGGCAGGTAGGGCCAAATGCACCCCCCAAAACGAACGGGGAAGGGCTTAGCCCTACCTTAAATTTAGATGAAATTCTGAATGAATTCGTTTTAAAAACGCCCGAGAGGCGCAATATCCTTGGAATTGTCTCACATTAGAATAGGATTCAGTTTTTTTTTCTTCCTATCTACAATTTGTAACGCTTTAATTAATGTCATATGTATTAACAACCAAAGGAAATTATGGACTTTTTAAAACATTATTATATTAATAAAATTATTATATTATTATTTTAATAAAAAAATGAGACAATATAACCTGACGGTTTCAAAATATGTTTTAATTATTATAACTACCACAAAGATTAAGAATATGATGAATTCCTCTCGGGGTATCGGCCTTCCTATTCCATCACCTGGGGGTCGAATTTTGAATGTTTAATGCGATCGCTTCCCCTACAACTAAACAGTCGTTTGACTTAATTTACATATAGAAAATATCTTAAATTAAATAAAAACTAATAATTATCCGATGATAAGAGAGGTTGGTTACGTTTGTTGTAGAATGAGCCCCCCCCCCGCCAAAAAGTGCTTCCGCGGTCCCTGACTAATACCTTATATGCACTAGGTTAGTCATTAATATCTAAAACAAAAGTTACATTAAATATGGAACATGTTTCAGTTTTCCTTAAATGAATTATTCTACTTAGTTACATAGTTATCACCCAAAATTAATTTTATGTCCAAGTTGAAAAGGTTAAAACAATTACTTGAACCTTAGACACTTATCAAATACTTAAGTCTACAATCAATTAATATTATAAATGCGAAAATTTGTGTATATATTTGTTGCTACTCAGCTCCGTAGCGTCTGAACAGATTTTCATGAAATTTGTTATATAATTACTTTAGGTCTTGGAATAGGACATAGACGAAAAATGTAGAGTTCCTGTGTTCAATTTCGGTTTCGGTTTCGACTTAATTTCGATTTCGATGAGGATAAAATGTTTATGAAAATGTTTTGTTCCTTAAAAAGCAGAAAAGCACGACCTTGAAATTGTCAGGGTATTTTCAGATTGATTAAATGTAAATTATATAAAAAATTGAATGATCATATCAAAATTTTCAGATTTTATAGTTAATTTAAATCGGCAACGTCATATTTTGCTTTATTATAGGAATAGTTGTGCTCGGGCAACGTCGAGTACGGGTCAGAACAGATTTATTCGTGTTTTCACGATTAGAAAAATTGATTCACGAAGATTCTAATGAATTCTTCAGTAGTAGTTTAAAAAATAATATATGTATGTAAAATTTACAAATAAGGCAAGATAACAGACTTTTTGCGTAATTTATATTTTTAAAATTATGATATAAAATAAGGTATTGAATTTTATTGAAAGTATGGAAGTGTAAATTTAGATTGTAATTAAGGATTAGAAAAATTATCTTTCCATTCCACTGGAAAAAAGTATAATGCATGAAACTGGTCCTTTTGTTACGTGTATGAAGCTTTCAAGATACTTTTAAAAATAAGAACATCTTTCGCGAAGTACGCCCCAACAGCTAAGAAAATAGGCGACTTCTTATCACCGAGGAGGAGTGCACGCAGACATTTTGATCCCCTGAAATTTTCTGTTAGCGTTCAGGCTGGTGTAAATTAATTTATTCGCCACCCTCGAAGGTAATGAATTCATCGCCAGTTCATAAAGGACCCATCGCACGGTTGGCCTGGTGCGGTGCGGTGCACACGCTCTCCGGCGAAATGAATTGAATGCGCGAAGTTAATAAAATCAATTCCACGTGAGTGCCCGGCATACTGTCGGTCGTATCTACCCAATCCTCCCCGCAAACTCTTATGAATTTTTAGCTATAAAAGCATAATTTCATATTTCGGGATAAATGCCGGCAGGCTTGCATCGAGCCTGGAATTTCTAATCCCGATGCGGATTTGATTCTACTTCACGTGATGCTTAGCACCCTTGAGAAAGCGGCCAGGGGCCAATCTCGGCGGTGTTTAGGGGACGATGATTTATCGACGACGGCTCCTTGGGCTGCGAACTGGCTCCCATTGTGCTAATCACATTATTTACACCGCCCAGGATTAACTAGGATGACTTGTCGACTTTTAGCGCTGAACTGCGCGGGGTCGTTTTTGATTCCGTCCACCCCTCGGAGCGCTTAGTTAAGCCGCACTCCCACGAGGATAATGGTGACATATGTAAAATGTAAGGCCGCTTAAGCGGGTGCGAAGATCTTAAATAACCATCGGCGCGTGCTGCTGCTATTTTTCAAAGGACCGGCCGGGGGACGGGCAGTTGGTCCTTCCCTGCCCTAATAAATGTTAAACTACTTTCGACGGCTAATCGTTACGTGAAGTTTGCGCGAACGCACGCACGATGCGTTACGCGCCCCTGAACTCAAGCGAGAAAGATTGTCATTCACGGGGATTAAGCCTAAGCTCCTTTTCCTTCTTTTCATATTCTGAAAAAGTCAGAGGATGGCTAACGTAAAATCGAAATGGACATTTTTGTAAAATACTTTCTTTCAGACAATCGAAAAGTAATACCTACTTACACACAAAGTCATAATAAAACGAGTTTGCATAAAACATCTTTACCTTTTTATGTTACAAATCTGCAAATGAAATATTTGCATCATGAACAGTTTTTGGGAAAAAATAATGGTATAATACTTTACACTAGCTTATTACCCGGGGATGAGAAAACATGAAATTATTATTTGCACTGAAAACTGACAGAAAATAGACTGAAAACATGTTTCTTTAAGAAAGTTAAGACGAAATTCAAAATGAAATGAGGCGGAAATATTTGTGCAGTCAGAAAAGAGACTAAAAACAGATTGATTATTTTTTATCGGCAAACGAACTGAAATATCAGTTATTTCTTAATGAGTGCTATCACGAATCTGAAAAAATACTAACATTTTTCATTTTTTAGATTTACAAGATTTTTGCATGGCTCTGAGATAACGAAATGTTTGTTCTTTTTTAAATTTAAATTTAAAAAAATATGAAATTTTTAAAATAATATAATTTAGATATGGAATAACGTATTAAAATTTGAGTTTAATTGGTCCAATACTTTTTAAAGTTGGTATGAGCAAACGGGCCAAAAGTCAAAATAATAGAAATATTGCAATGAATATTTTTGTGGCATATTTTTAGAAATGTATACATAGAGTTGAAATATGGAAACAAAATCAATATTATCAAAATTTATTTTATGAATAACTAGGTTACCTCCTAAAAATAGAATAGGCCTGCTGCGTTAGTTGCCGACCATTTGGCTCTGTAAAATCTAAAATAATTCGAATTTTGTAATATCATAAAAAATAATATAAAATATTTGCGAGCAATGCCGGAATAAGTTAGCTCAGCTAAGTTACATTAAAACAAATTATCCGAAAAAGTTAGCTAAAATAAGCCTACTACTTGCTTAAGGGTCGAAGTGTCTTAAATTGCCCGGAAAAGGAATCAGTGGATCAGTGCCCTTCAGCAAACTTCAAAGAACACCTCCAGGGCTATCACAGTTCCCAAGAACAACAAACATTTCAAGTGCACTTTCATCCGAAAATGAGTATCTCGAAATTCAGCTGCGTTTTAAGATTAAAGGATTTGAGGGTCAGATGAAGATCTCTTAATAAAAAGCGATGAGTAGAATACTTTTAGGGACAAAGGCCATTGTCCCTCCAGAATGTCGCATCATTTTTTGAGCCACTACCGCCTCTATTGAGGCAGCCTCTTTCTTCCCAGAGCGCACCTCTTAACTCCTTCTTTAATAATTCAATTTAGGGGCATCCTTAGCTATGACGCATTCTGTTTAACCCAAATATGAAAGCAGGCAACAGTCATCGGTGACATTTTCTAGGACTCGTCTTTTGTGTCGCAAAAGAATCAAAACTCTCTTTTAGAGTCCTAGAATCCTAGAATTTCTCACAATATTTCTTTTTATGGTTTAAAGATTGCCATTGTGCTCGATGAACAGAAATCACGAAACTCAAGGGGGTGGAATATATCAATTTTCGGATTGTGTAACAGACCAGAGATAAATGAGGGCACACGGGAGGAGAAAACTGAAAAATTGTTTCTTTGTTTAGTCAATTACACAATTCGCAATGACTGGCCCGGAACTGCTCCCGAATTTGTATTCGAAAAAGCCCAGATTAGCTCGGGAGGAAATTGGGATCTATTACTTAAATAAATAACGCGTGAAACCACTCTCTTCCAGGTCTAATAATCCCGAGTTACCGGGCATCGTACCGCCGCCGCTCGAAATGAGTAGTTTCATGCCACTAATGTAAACAGCTATTAAAAAACTTAAAAGCACTCGCCGCGTCGAGTATGGTATAATTAAGTGGGCCGCGGAGGATCCATTTACTTAATGCAAACTAGTAATGGTCGAAGAACGGAGTCGCCATGCCCCGGATGGCTCGCGTCTCGGCGACTGGACAAGAAGACACCGGCCGCAGCCGATCAAACAATATCTGACCTGGACGACTGATCAGCCTCAGTCTCGAGCGAGGTCTTAAGTCTTAAGTGAGGCTGGCCCTCTGTAGTTAGCCAGCCAGCCGTATGGCAAAATAGCTCTCATCCAGAAAACGTGCAAGTCACAGCGCGGCTCCTCGACAGATGATCCATTTTCACGGGGATTCAATAAGCTCTTTCAGCCATGGGTGGGTCTATTATTAGGGTCAAGCATAAGGGTGTTTTGACATGCTAATTAATGGACTACGAATTACGGCTTCTGCCGAACCAGTCGGAAAGGTAATTTTATTAAAAGTTCCGTCTACTAACGATGAAAATTGCAGACTGCTCAAAGATTTCAATTAGCCACAATGAGGTTTCAACGAAGATCGAAGAGAATTTAGAAATTTTTTTTTATTAAGGAAACAGTTTTTGTTTCGTACACAGTCATACATAACATACTCGGACCAAATATGTGGGTATAGATGGCTCATGCCCGGTAGGCTGATCTGGAAATTCTAAACGAAAAATTGCTGCTAAACGAAAGATGATATTACGGTTTGACTTACTCTGAAGAATAATATCTAATAAAATGAAACTAAAACTTTTCAAGAATGTTTCCTGTGACTTCACCTGTTCCTCAAGGAAGTCATCTTGGACCACTCTTATTTTGGATTCCCATTGATGATATAATATTGTATCTTGCTTTAAATTTGCAAAATATCTTTTATTTGCCCGATTATTATTATCCCTCGTTCCATTTGCAAATTGTTATTTGATGTTGATAATTTGATATCCTGATCATTTCATTCACCAAATACTGCAATAAACTGCAAATACTTTCAGATATGGCGTTAAAATGATGAATCGAAAAAACTAAATATAGCCTCCATTGCAATTCTAAATACAATTTAAAATTGTTTACCACTTTAAGAATTTAAGAAGTTGAGGTACTTTTAGCAGTCTTAATCACTTCAAAAGGAACTGGCGACATAAACGTAATGACCTATAAATTTACATAAATAAATTATGAAATACTCCTATACAATAAAATGAGGGATGAAAGAGACTGAACTGAAGAAAATGTAAATCCGTGAATTGAAGTAAAATTCATTAAGTCAATAAAAGTGGGGTCTCCCCAAAATCATAAAAATTGGGTAAAATACCCCCAAAAAGGGTACGTCTCTATTTGTAGACTTGTGTAACAGACACACCGGGGAGTTTGAAGAATTTTATATAAAATTGAACTAAAACCCCAAAGCAAAGCTCCAAATCCCGTCCACCCTCCGGAGCCATGTTAACGACGTTAAAAGGACAAATGCATCTGTATTTGCATCTGCGGAGCGTTCGCAGTCCACATGCATCCACCTTCCTGTGCAACTGGCGAGCGTACGTCGGGTCGAACCGGGATTCTTGGGCCCGACCCGCCCACGCCAGGGTCCTTGCAGCGCCGCCCAAGACTGGGAGCGGGTGCTATTTGCATTAATCCTTTCATTAAATCGTTAGCTGCGATTTTAATCGCATCTGTAATTGAGATATTAACTAGTGTGCCCGCACGGGCAGATCTCTTGGCTAAACGAGAGCATAATTATATCAATTACTTCGATTATCTACCATCTGAGTTATTTTGGGCCGGGCGGATGAAAGAGTCAAGCGGCGTGCACGGGGGTTGGTCCTGCTCAAAGAGCGTCTCGCAGACAAAATCTGCAAAGGGCGAGATCTGTGTTTGACAGGGCGCTTTTATATCTCTGTTTATTTTTTTCATTTTGTTTGACATCAATGCGGTCGCTTTTGACAAGTGTGGTCGTTTCCATCTGGTTCGCCGTGGACAAAAGTACCACGAATCCTCCGCCGGCTCCTTGTCCACAGCGCCCCAATGGCCCAATGTAAAGAGCCAGGCAGTGGCAGTCCAGCTCCTTTTATGTCAAAAATGGTCGGTGGTATCTAATCGCAGCATCGCATCTCTTGTTTTCATACTTTGTTTTTCGAGTGTTTGAAAGGATAAAAACACGGGCTCCGGCTTAAAGTGTAAGACCGAGCGGCTGCTGAAAACCCTCGAGCTGAGGGAATCAACCAATTTAACCCGACCCCGGCCCAGCCCGACCCCATTGCACAGCTTCAGGACCTAAACTCGAAAATTGAGTTTGAAGCAAGATGAATCGCACCGGAACTTGCGGTGATTATCTTCTGCACACTCGCGTGATTCCTTTCTTGCACAGGAAAGGATTTAATGTTAAGAGAAAAACATAAATTAATTTTCCTACTAAATTGTATTTGCATCTACTTTTTAAACTGGGAATGAAGAGTAACCTTCTGAAACACCTCAATGCCATCAGTCTTTAACTTTAACGCTTTTTAATTTAAATGTCCTACCTTAGCTCTCAAAATAAACGAAAATTTCTTTTATCTTACGAAGGACCAATTCCTGTTTGTCTGTTAGAGTTAGAAAACTATCCAAGCAAATTTGAAATTGATTGGAAAATATTACTCTGCCATAAAATAATATTGTTGCCATCTTTTCAAGATGTATACATAGGTAAATCTAAACTTCAAAATTTATTAAGTATAATAATTTGTTTCCATGTTTCCATTAACTATCCTCAACAGACAATTTTTAGTGTTAAAATAAACAAGAAAATGAATCACTATATTTTTTTTATTTTTCCATCTTAAGCTTACTTTGTTCATTAGAAACGAGAAGCTTGAATTTTTTCTTTCTATTATTTAACCTCTCGGAAATTTTTATTTCAATATAATAATACTTAAATTTCAGATTCTTATTTATTTATAAAGCTTAATACAGAAATTATTTCCAATTAAACTTATGTATCTGTCAGGTTATTAGAAAACATATAGCGAAAAAAGAATAACATTAAATAAGTTTCGTATAAGAATTTGGTAAGTTATCTAAGACAGTTCGTTTAAAACAGTAGAAATAATAATTCAAAAAATTAGAAATTTATTCCATTGTATGTATGTACATACATTTACGATAAAGTAGGCATTCATCCAGATGAACTCTCCTATCAATAAGAGCATGAAGATTGAGGATAGAATTCTTGATAGTCAGGAGAACTCAATGATGCTATACGTACAGTAGTTTGGAATAGTAATTATACTACTGAAATAAGTCGCGTTCCAAAATCCGAAGTATAAAAACTGCTTATAGCTTGTCAGATCTGCAAATATCATTAATGTACGTTTCAAAAATCATTTTGCAATAAAAAATCACTCCCAGATCCTTAAATTTGGTAATCTCCAACAAGCTTACGAAATTGAGACGATATTCGCATACCACGCGAGATTTTTTAAACGTAAACGTAACTTGAAAACATTTAGGGTAGTATTGGCCAATCCTCAAGAGCTATTAAGTCTTGTATCGTCAGCGTCATTATCGCAGTCAATTACACGGGGTCGTCAGCATATAAAAGACAATTAGAAGAAATATTTACTAAATATAATATTATGTATGATGCAAAAAGTATTTAAGGTACCGCCACTCCAACTTTCTGTATTGAAGTATATTTTTTATACTCTGATACTTTTTGATTGATGGTAAAAATAATACCATCAATTAAATAAACTTTATTAATTAAGCAGAGCTAATGGAATAATTAACTAGAACTGCAGTCAAATTCAAAGTAATTCCGGTCTAAAATACGGTTGCATAAAACAATTTTGTGAATCCCTAAGAAAATTACTTAACAACAAATAACTCGCACTAGTGAGATAGTTGTAAACAATAGTGGCGCGAGTTTTACAAAAATAGCGATAGTTAATAGTGGCGCGAGTTTTACAAAAATAGTTCAAAATATAATTGTATAACGACATCAATTCAATATATTCAATTTTGTTTACGATCTCATAACATTCGATTAGCTCTGTTCCAATACAATCCTTTGATAACCTCTGCTGCTTTGTTAGATCAAGAAAAAACTAGGAAAAGCCACGTATTATCGCTTAAAATTAGGCAATAATAATTTATTGATAACATACATATGTGAAATGCACATCATATTTACAATTTATGAAATTATCCTACAAAATTTTACAGAGAGTTTGACTCCTCTTCCAGTCGAGTGGGTCTTTGTGCCTTGATACGGCTGAACGGCAAATCGCATTTAGAAATTCTTCGATATTTAAAAATAATGACCGCAATGCCGATTACTAAAATAAAAACTATAATACCTAAAACTATGATTAAATTGCTAGTTTTTGTATTTGAACTTATTTCTGTTGCAACTGCGTTTGTGTGGAAATGCTCAGGTTGACCGGATGAGTTTGATTTAGTGTCCCAATCGGTAGATTTATGTTTGCAATCCGCATGAATTCCAGGCGTTACATTAACGTGGTGTCTTCGAAAGTAGTCAACAATTTCAGACAGACGAACACAACTTATTCCATGCTTTTGTAAAACAATCAACTCCAGGCGGGGAAGTACATGCTTCAGGAGTTTGTAATCAATTTCGAAAAGGTTGTGGGTATCGATGTACAACACCCGCAAGTTCTTTAGTGGACGAAAAATATTTAGGTCGAGTGAGAGGAGATGGTTGTGGGAAAGATCGAGTTCGGTCAACTTTTCTTGGAGTATAAAGGTGCTAGTTGTGAAATTCCTTAAGTACGTTGCAGATAAATTCAATTTCACCAAGTTCGATAAGTGAAACATTGAGATCACGTCCAGACTCTCCAACGGATTATGTGACAGGTCTAGTTCGGCTAGATTCCTCATACACCCTAGATCCGATAGAGATGTAACAAAATTATTGTGGAGCTCCAGCTTTGTTATTAAATCCCGCTTCAATATGTGGAGGCCTTTCAAATTATTGTTGTTCGCTGATAAATAGGCGACACTTCCGTTGATATGGAGCTCTTTCAGTGCGATGTTGTTAGCACGTAGCTCATTTACAGAATGAAGGTAGACTTCGTCTATCGGATTATTAGACACATCCAGAAGGTGCAGACTGGGCAGTTGCCTCAAGCTGTTACTTTCGAACATTATGATTCGGTTGTTGTTCAGGAGTATCGTCTGTAAGTTGTTATTGTGCTCGAAAATATCGTTGTCAATCTTCTCAATTTGGTTGTACTGCAGATCAACGTACTGCAGTGAAAATAGATTCGCGAACAGGTGCAAAGGAATTTGACGAATTTTGTTGTGACTTAAATCCAAGTATTTGAGTTTTGCCAACCCAACAAATGTGTTCGAATGAAGTTTAAACAAGAAGTTGTGGTTCAAATGGAGCTCCTCCAATTTGATCAACGAGTAAAACACTTTTTCAGTCAATTCCTCGATCGAGTTATCCTGGAGCACGAGGGTCATTAGTGATCGGGCTTGTTCAAATTTCGTCTGTTGCACTATCCGTAAATCGCACCGTTTCATAACGAACACCTGAATTTTATTATGATCACCAAATACCGGAGGTATGGTCGATAGGGAGCTATTCATGATTATCATCACTTCAAGATTTTGTCCCAATGTGCTGGGACTAAAATTAATCGAATCGTTGCGACTAAGGTTGCTAATCGAGCACAATTTGGTGTCTTCGTTTACGCATAGTTCGTATAGTCCATACGCAAGAGCGTTATCAGCAAACTGCGCGAGACACATTACACTCAGCCACGTTAATATTAGCATCTTTACGTTGGGACACATTTCGCACTTTCAAAATAATAAGCTCTGATTTCAAGTACAGCTGACGATTCGCAAGTGACTGACCAGGCGATCTCGCCAAGTGCATATAAAGCGAAGATGTTGTTTTGCGATTTCTGCAAAAAAATTTTATTTTACTCTAAAGACGCTCTCAAATCGCGCTGAATTTGGGCTTTCTTGGAACTTTGCGTAATCAAATCACTCGTTCAATTCATTGAGAGAATCAAAGATGAGTGCTAAAGGTTAGTAGCTAAATCAGTTGGATTCTCTTATCGCTCGAATCAAATAAAATACAGGGTCGAATGCGGAGAGCCGTTGTTAAGCTGATCGTTTTGGGGACAGATTTCAAGTACAATTTACAAATTGCACTCTTCTGTCGATAAAATGGTTTATGGCTTCAGAACGAGATGAGTGCAAACACTATACACCAGCTAGACGACATCTTGCTTCTTATAATCATAATAAAAATCGGAAAAATTGGTTAAATCGATATTTTAATCGCTTTTGGAAACAAATGCACTGAAACTTATTTGATATTTAGTAAAATTGCCCTGAATAGGCAAAATATAATTTTTTTAGGATGGATGTGTGTACTTAATATTCAAAGTTAAAATCTTTCAACCTAAGTATGATATTTATTCTATTTCTCGGTGTTCGCTTTGCTTCGTTGATTTCCAATTTCTTAAAATGTAATAAAATATTGAGTCTCAATTTAAATTCCACTGGCTCCCTTTATTATTGAAGTTTTCTTAGCATTAAACTCAGTGAACCTACAATTGGAAAAGAGTATAAATTGCAATCCCATCCCAACCTATAAAATATCCCCAAACCCGCAATTCCATTTGGCTAAGTTTTCCAGGGAATTTTATTACTATTCAGCTGCGGGATCCATTCCCTCTGTCCCCATTGGTCACTTTGCTCGAGAAAAATTCCTTCTCTGATTCGCATAAGACATAAAATCCCATTGGAATCACATTTATCTCATTGCGATGATATTTATGCGAACACTGGACATACACACTTTTCACATAAATCCTGCTTAAGAAGACAGTATCATTCCATAATTCGGCGTCCTTGTCATGGAGTTTACCCTCCGACTATCTGTACCTTTTCTGGGTGGAATAAAACACACTCCCCATACATTTAAGCGGCAGAAGGAGCCATAAATCTTGGTGGATCCCAGAAGGGAACAAATAAAACCGAGTGGAACAGAATCGTAAAAAATAAACGAAATACGAAAAAGGGATCAGCATTTCAGGGGTTGGTTTTTCTAACAGCCAACGAGCTTATCTCGCTGCATTTCCCAAAGTTTTTCCTTTTATGACAATATATGTATAACTTGCAAGGAGCACGGAACCCCGGCAAAACCTCACCCGTTTCTGAATGGGTTCGCTTTCGGTGGAGTTGTGGCAGCAGGGCCTCGCAGTCAACCAAGCAAATGGCTAAGTTGTGCCTAAATTTTGCAGTTCTTTGCCAACTTTCTGATTTATGGACTCTGAGGCATTTTTTATTCTTATTTCTAGCTATTTTTTTTAGAATAGAAATTACTCTGCACGTCAAATATCTTTTCAAATATCCTGAATTACTCTTTCCGCGGAGGATGTTGTCCGGAAAGCTACAAAGCATAAAATAAATTCTTTTGTCCTTTCGGCAATAATCTACACATTTTATCAGTAAACAAAAGATAAAGAGAAATTTGTATGTTTCTATACCTATTGTAGCGAAATGTTTACAAAAAATACTTTACTATTTACTACTGCCAAGGAAGTGTAGAAAAAAAAACGAATTTAAATCAAAACGAACGTTCCCTTCTCGAATTAAAACATTTTAAACTTCTTGCCCAGTTCAAAATAGAATCAAAAGACCTAAATTAAAAATTGCTCATCTAGCCCCGCTTTACCCTAGTTAATAGAGCTCTAAAAATGAGTATATTTGAGTACTTCAAGTTGGAGTAGGTACTCAAGTACTCGTAGTTCGTAGTGACTTGAACCGAATTTGTGTAAAGAAGGTTTGAGTATTCGAATATTCCATTATTTGGGAGAACTCTAGTAAGCAAGTATTTGAGTAAGTACTAAATTAAGGTGTATTTGAGTATTAACGTCTAAAAACTGAGGAATTCACAAAATCTACCTCATTCTTGTGGTTTAATGCCGGAAGGTCTATATCTACGTACTTACTGAAACATACACTTAATTAACTTGCATTTTTCGTCTTAATGCATTAATTCTTTAGGGACCAAATAACCAAGTACTTGACTACTCCCAAACTCGAATACTCCATAATTTGTAAAATTGGTATTCGAGTACTCAAAACTCCTTTACTCGAACTCAGATTTTTGAACTCGAGTACTCAAATACTCAAGTAGTAAAACCCTACTAGGTACTATTATATCATTTAAATAATTTAAACATTTATTAAAAATTTGTTAATCCTTAAAAATTTAAACAAACTGTTTGAGCTTATTTATTAAAGTTTTTAATTTAATATAAAATATTTTTTATCCCAAAAGAAATTCCTGAAAGTTTGACTAAAATTCTTTTCTCCTTGAAAAGAAATATACACATTTTGACCTAAATATAATTAAATTTGTTATGTTTGCTGTTGATAAAAATCTTGAAACCTTTTTTGGGGTGTCAGTTCACCCCACCGTATAGTTTGAAGACAAGATAAAAGAGGGTATCTATTTATCTAGGGTTAATAACATTCAACTTATAACTTCTTATCACTGAAATAATTCAAATTGTTTTTATAGTTACTTTTTTAAAAGTCATCATGGTAACTACATGTAGTCCGGAGAGGGCATGTAGGAAAGAAAATTGTTGAGATGTTGTTCCAAGAAGTGAATTGGTCCGGACGATTTGCACTATGGAAATATTTTACGAAGACGATAATCTTACCAGTCCCCATAGAGGTGGCCTTAATTCATGGAATTTATAATGCTCAAGACTCCTGACACCTGCATTAGTCCGGAAACAGCCCGACGATTCACTTACATGGCTCCAAATCTGCTTTGATTTCCATGTACCTCCCTTGCACCGAGATCCAAGGCGATTACGCAAACATACTGCCGGAGTGCCCAAGGCGGGCTGAGCCGCTCCCAACATAATCCTCTGTTTACAGATCCTTAGCTATGCATCAGATTAAGGGACTCATCCCCCAAAAATCGGGCCGGCTAACTCCGGGGGTGGGTCTTGGCTGGGTGGCGTTCAGAGCGCGCCAAGTCAAAAGTTCTATGTCAACCCAGCACACAGCGGCAGTCGGGCACAAACACTATGCTCATCGGGAGTCACTTATCATTTCCTACAAATTTAATCATTTGATATGCAAATTGACTCCGGCGTACGAGTGGATGTGCCTGTGCAGTCTGCGGAAGGTCTGCGGGGCGGCCACTGCTCGCACTCATAATTAGTATTCATATATGCGTAGATTATGCGCATGATACCCGGCGATAAAACGATCGATTGCTGTAATTATTTAATATTCACGTTAATTATGTTTACACAGCGTCCGTGATTGATCTGATTGAAGCCAATTTAAAGCTCGTTTATACTGACTTCTGACTTGGCTTGATGGATCGACGCCGGATGCTCGTCCCTGCACCACCGGCCGGGCGGGGCGGCCCAATCGCTGCAATTTCTCGAGCAACACTTCGCCGTGGTACCGTCCCGAGAGGGCGCGAACCCTCAGGTAGGGCTCAAGTCATGAATTTGCAATGACGTGCGTTACGCAACGACGTGTACCTACAGCATCACGTACCTAAGTAGAAAATGTTCTAAATATTCTCACAGAATTCATAATTTTGTTTTAATTTTTATGAGAAATTTTTTTTGGCGGTACTCTTAGACAAAAGCAAAACGGACAAATGTGTCTGCACTTAAGTTCATCATTTTTCAAAGTCTTCGTATATTCATTCATTCAAGCATCCTTCCATTGGAAGTTACTAAGTAAATACTAATAGCATAAATAATTAATATTATATATAGTTAAACTAGTCACAATAATAACAATTTATGAAGAAAATAGACCATACCTGCCTGAATTCTGAAAATTTAATAAGGAACAACAACAGATTGACTTGGAGGTCTTCTCACAGATGTTGATGAAACTTTGTAGGAATGCCCATTTAGGGTCAAAAATAGCGGATATGCAAAAATAATGTGACGGCCGCTTATATTTCCTGAGATATTTAATTTTACAATTCTAAAAAGTGATAGTCTTCCACCTCAATTTCTCCATGCTCCTGAAATCTTTTGGTGGAAATTATGGAAAAATCTTAAATCTAAAGACCTCAAGTTTAATTCATGCCTCTAATAAGAATCAACAAAACAGAGCGCTATTTAATCTTTATGTATTTAATTTTTTAAATCTTCTTGAATGTTAAATTGATAGACGCTGTAAAAACAATTAATTTTATTTAAGTTTGTCTGCTCAGTTAGTTATAATAAGTTTGTCTGCTCAGTTAGTTATAATAAGACCGCCCTTTTCATTTACCTAACTTTTAAAACTCGCATATAAATATTATATTAGGTACCTACATACATACATTCATCAGACAATTAAATCCTTTGTATTGATTAATTTGTTGAAATGCACATGGATTTGAATTTTACAATTGAAAAAAAGCCACTCTTTCACACTATTTCACAAAATGGCAAATATCTGAAGAACCTTCGACATTTTAACCTTTATATTTAAAAGCAAAATAAAACCGGACCATTACTTCATATTTCATCCTAGAGAGAGAAGCCGCTAAAAATTGGCTGTGAACAGGAAAATGGTGAAAAAATCAACAAATTCGTTGGCACTGACAACGACTGCCATAAAGGCCGGCTCGAGCCACGACCACTTTTCGCCGAATTTTGGTCTGTCCCAAATGCAATTGATAAGTAGTTCGGCGACCATTCTCTCCCAATTTTTCTATATTAATCCTCTGAGTAAAATTAATCCGAATGAATCGGGTAAAAATAAAAATATTTCACCAGGAAAACTGCAGACCCCCAGACAGTAATTAGTATTTCGATAACGTCGTGATAACGCAATCGTAAAAAGAAGTTGTTCAATAAATCCCCCGTGCTCTAGCTGAAAAACTGCCAGCACCGCAGTTCGCCGGGTACAGCGATGTGTAATAAAATTTTTATTATTTGATAATGTACATTTAGATCGAATATAGTGGGAATTCTCTCGATAGCTGCAGGAAAAGTCGAGCAAATGGCCCTGGGATCTTACAGTCTCCTGCCATTCGAGAACGATTTAATGTACCTGGCTTGTATGCGATTTTGCTTTAACTCCCATGCCAAGCGAATTGATACAAATTTGTAAAAATCGCGAGGAGTTTTGGAGTCATAGGTGGGGTTGCTACCACTTGCTCCAGAATGTTAGTTAAGGCTGACTGTTTGTCTTTAGACTGTAAAATTGAGAATTTATGTCTATGATCGGTTTGTTCTAAATATAATAAAAAAATAACAAGCACACGCAAGTGTCAGCTAATTCCTGCCTTGAAGCAGATCAATAGAACTGCGTGCGGTCTTTGTTGTCAGGATGTAACGCCACGTGACTTCGCAGGATACAGCATCCAGGAAGTTCAATTAGGTCACACTCTAAAGTGGGAAATCGGGGTTTGGTCCTCGAGCGGCGGTGGACTGGTGCCACCAAGAAACTCGATACCCTCGCGATCTGAATGGGTCCTGTCACTTGATATATCCTGAAAATCGGTGGGTATCAATTTAAACGACTATTGTGCTCGATGTGTGGTAAGTCATACCCCCCGGAGGCGAAAGTTGTAGGTGTGGGATCAGTTCTATGTGCAAGGACAAATCCGCACACACGTCTTTCGGTTATAAATTTCACTGACATTAAGCCACCCAATCCAGTAAAAAATTGTTTCGTGCTAATTTTTTGGCGAAAAAGGCTACTTTGTCCCCGCACCGGGGGATAAAAACAGCACTGGAATGTTAATAAATCTCATTTTTATCACTTGGCTATAAATACTGAATTTTTAGCCCAGTCCGATTTATAGACGTTATTTATGAGTATTTCTTCTATGGCTTTACTACTTTAGGATTATCCTGGTGCTCTCTTTCCTGGATTTCCTGGATCGAGGCACCAGGTACGAATGGTCTACGGTTGGTGGCAGAGTGTAGTAATTTTGGAATTTGTTTGAGTGGAAATTTGATTCATTTTTTGGTTTAATTGCTTCTCCGTGCAATATTTGCGCAGCCAAAGGACAGGGCAATTAATGGCTGCTGCAAACAGATTCACGGGTGAACGCGCGTGTATCATTAAGGAAGTGGCCCGTCCGACTTTATCTTATTGGGAAAATATAAATTTTAAAAGGATTTACGGTGGGATATTCGATGCTATAGGTTTTATTTTATAGTTCGACAGCGGTGTATTTGACCCTTGGCATATTTTGGAATGGAGACTTCTAAAAGAACAAAAGGGTATTTATTATTTATGTACTCTACCTCACCTCAAGGCAAGAGTTATTTCCGAAAAAGGGACTTCAGTTGAATCTTTATTATAGGTGTAGTGATTTCTGCAGCACGAAAAATTGCAATTCGTTTTAAAAAAAGGCATTTTATTAATGAATTACAGAATTGTGACAATCAAACACACTTACTTTTATTCTATTAAATTTATTTTCTTTTCGGTTTGGAAACCCCTAAAAATTAAAATATTTTAATCGATATCCCTAAAAATAAGTTCAGTATTAGAAAAAGTGTATACCGCTCATATAATAACCATAGTGCTGACTTTCTAGAATTTTTTAAGCGTATCTACATAACTTACAATTTTTACTGTGACTGAGATTTTTATATGTTATATTTTATATCCTATTATCGAGCAAAACGGAAATAGACAACCGTAAATTTTTGGAAACCTCTAACATTAATCATAGGGTTAAATTATATAAATGCATTATTTTCACAACTGATAAAATTCGGTTAATTCGGCATAAACGTTTTGAAACGACTGATATCTTTTCGGAATTCCTGCAATAAATGCACTTTCGACTGAATGACAAATATATTGCTAATTAATTTGTATTATTCATTAATTAACACTCCAAATTTGAAAATTGTGGTTTCTTAGCAGAAACGTTAAATTAAAAATACAATAATCAAAATAACTGCCTGCGTTCATTAGTGAAGTATAAGTAAGAAAATAATTAAAAGTAGTGTTAATGCCTTAAACAATCAATGGATTTTCCTGGAACCTGTTTTATTGAGTTTGTAATAGTTAAAACAATAATTTTAAAAGTTATAAAATTATTATTTTAATATAAGTAAATAGTCCTCTCCGAACTACTTTTCAATTTAAAAATGAGATATTTTGCAGCGTCAAATTAAAAAACTACATATCTATGAATTTCTAATTTCTCAATGAAACAAGTTTTAGCAAAATTCACTTAATAGTTTTCTGCAAAGGTAAAGCATTATTGCTCTGTACCGCTGATAAAATATTGAATGCTTTTCAAAACAATACGTTTAGTTTCATAATTTCTGAACAAATTAGATTTACTTTTAGAAAATGAAAAAGTTCAATTTTAACGTATTTATTTATACTAAACATAATTGTATGTGCTTGTAAGATATAACTTTTAATCATCCTTAAACTGAAAATTTCTATGTTCATACATATCTATTTTACTAAAACCTTTTTTTAAAAAAATATATGGAGATACCTTTTATTTTGAAATTTCGTTGCTTTTTTAATTACAACTTTGAAAGGTAAAACGCCATAGCAAAGCAGGTGCAGGCAATTAACCTGGAAAATGTGCAATTTGCTCCAGTTGGTCTGAATCACATTGACCAAACGTTGAACCGAACGTTCATTTTAGCGCTGCATCCAATTTACTAAAAATGTTTTGTGCTCCCGAAACGAAGATGCCCAGAATATTTCGAATTATTTGTGAAATTCTCGAAAGGATTCAGTGAGGGCCCGAGATTCATATCGGCGGCAACTTCGCGGTACCTCCGATCCGAGAGCCGGTAACGCATTTTGCCACGGATATCCTCCGCAACGATTGGATCCGCCCCAAGCCTCAAGTGAATCGTTAGTTTATAAAATATTACCTTCAAGAGTGTACCAAATGGCCTTTTCTTTATTCCGCTACTAATAACAAGTTTAAGATTTAATGTAATCCGCGATCGTGTGCAAAATACAAATATGCGATCGAAGCTGATCCGCTCGCCGACCTCTTCTTATTTGAGTTGGAGTTGGATAGGGCCAAGGGCTAAGCAGGCCAGCGATCCGCGGAGGAGAATACCTCAGATATTTTTTCGTTTTGGCTAAGTTCATCCTTTTGCGCTGCGCAGTATTCCCCCGGCCGGTGCTCTCGGGTTTCCTCCTTTTAATGCCTTTTCCTATCACGGCGTGGATAAACAATATCGACGGCAAATTTAGTCAAGTTTATGGCTTTAATAATAGTGATTGCCTCCTTTAAATTTAAATTTATTTTTCCATCGACCTGAGCGAGATTGTGAGAAAATCATAGCAGCACTGACCTACCGGCTTGTTACTCGATCCAGCCCGCGCGAGATCCGAATCTGGATGGAATCACGCCGTTATGTGTTTTATGGTGTTATTATTTATATAAAATGTGAATACATTAAATCTGGCCGGGCATCGGGTACTCCTACTTTTGCGGTCAGCCGCGGAACAATTATGAGTACCTCGGCGCGAAGATTTATCACTGGATCAGAGCGTGGTACCCATACACTCATTTATCGGATTGGGGCTCCGGCTTTTCACAAAGATCTGCAATTAGCACGATCATGCTCATTTGCTGGAAAATTCGCCTGTCAAAGTGGGCGGGTTAATCGTTTCTTGGCAGCTCGGGGTTTGTTTCCCATACAAATAACTTGCGCATTCGAAGAAGTTCGCCTTCGCGAGCGGCGCGCGGCGCGCCACTTTTTCACCTCTCGAGGCACTTCACATAAAACGAGCTTTTTCGATTCGCCTCCTTGGAGCAGCTAATTTAACACTTAGACTGCCCTAAGCTCTACTATCACTCGATCGCAACAATTACGTTCAATGACCTTTTATAGGGTAAATCACTTCCTTGCTGTGGGTTTTTTTAATTTTTTGTTGCTCGGTTATGCTCTTTAAAATATCTACGGGTGTAGAACAAAAACAACGACATCTTTTTAGTCCGATCGAATCGCTGTGACGGCCTGTTAATTGGCCACATTATTTTAAGTACGCCCCACTTGCACATTTAATGCACCAGAGCAAATATCGCCGGAAAAGATTCTGTGGAGGATTTGCATATTCCTCTCATGTCTCATGTGTCTTCGGTTAAAGATGCGAACTCATCTTGCGTTGACCTCCTCCGCGGAATGTCGATGGCAATTTTCGCTTATGTTCACATCTTGTTCAGCGTTAGCATATTATCATAAAAAATCGATCATGCACTGACTTGGTGCCTGTGAGGTAACGCATAATGTACGATATTACATAATTGCATAAGCCAAGAAATTTTCGCATCATTGGACATCATCCGGGACCGCTCCAACAACATCATTTTGCCGAAGGTGCCAAAGCATCATTTCATCTTTTGCTCTTTGCTTTAGTTATTTTTCTTTGCTTCGGACACTTTTCAGACTTTACTTAAAAATTAAATACTTCGTTAGTGAAGGAAGTCCAGTTCAATTAGATTTTAGTTTTCACTACCTATACAGTGGATCTTTTTATTTTTAAATAGATCGCTGTAATAACTTTATTAACTTATCATAACTTTTTCAAAGTATTCGACTAATAAACATCCAAACATTCCAGGTTTAAAGATTTCAAAACTGAACAGAATCACTCCTATATGAATGTGAATGGTTACAGATTAGTATAAAATAAAAATATTTCTATAACTAAAACCCAAATATATTTAGCACCGTATACCTACTTGGTTCAGAAAATATGCCTTTCGCACATAATAATATTAATAATAATAAATGTGTAGCTAAAATTGAGTTGTTTTCTCAATAAGAATTAATATGTTATAATTTTATCAACTATCGACTATCGACTTTGTAAAGTTCTTATAAAGACTCGATTTGCTAAACAAACACAGTACACAATAGCTTCCACATATACATATGTAAATCAAGAAGTTAAAACTCTAAACCCGAATTAATTCGTGGTGTACCTACCTTATTTCGATTCACACAATAAATAAACGAAGCAAACATATATGTATGTATAAATGGTTTTGAAACTAACGAAGGTTAAGCAGCAACTTACTTTTAAAGCAGTATAGTTATTTTTTGGGGTTCCGTACCTCAAAAGGAGAAAATGGAACCCTTATATTTTTGCTTTTGCGTCCTTTCGTCTGTCTTCCAAGACGTTTTCTCTAAAACGAAGTGACGTAAGAATTTGAAATTTGGCAGAATGTTAGGTCTTTGTGACCTTTAAAAAAAAATTAAGTCATATATAACAGGGAAATTGCCACGTTTTTCATCAGTCTAATAGTTGCTGAAAATAAAAAATTCTTTTGTGCTAACTTATAAAACAACTCTAACTACTCTCTCTAATAACACGAAATTTTGTAAGATCACTCTTGCGTCCGTCCGTGTTTAAATATATTTAAATTTCGTCGATCGATTTTTTATTGATAAAATTCTCGTAATGAATTCTGATTGCGCGAGCCTGACGGGCTCTTAACCGGTTTTTAAATGAATTTTTAAATTGGTAGATATAGTTCCATATTGACCAATATTTCTGGTTCTGGTGGTTCTCACTTCCTTGGTATAATCAAAATACCAAACTTATAAGTTTTAAAGTTTATAAATTAAAATCCAATTACTCATAATCCCACAATTCTAAACAACGAACCAATATTTCAAATCAATCGGAATGTAGGATATTCACAAGGAATCTGGCACTCTGGTCAGAGAACTCGACTCTTACAAATCTTTTTAAACGTTGTAGTCTACTTAAATATCTCCTTTATTCCGATCGACTGTGATTTCCGTTCGGAATCGAGAATAGGGTTCAATGTCTTAATACATTAAATTTATCTTCAAACCAAATCAAGCTTTTGTAATTCACAACGAAAATACTCGTGGAAATTGGCAGAAGTAAACAATCTCTCCTAAATTACTACGTTATTTTTTACGTTGAATTTTTCTTAAATTGTATTCTAGAATAATTACGAGAAAGAAATTTTTAAGCTCGCTTTCGTTATATGAAATTTTTACAATTTGTGCCAACGATTTCTCAAAAACTATTTCATTGAATTAAAGCTCATTCAATTCGCAATTGAATTCTATTTCTATTATATATAGACCATACTACGTACTATAGCCAATATATAATAGCACTATATTAAAAGGAAATTGAGACAATTTCTAACTTTAGTTAAAAAATAAATAAAAGTAATTATTAAATTATTACTTGGATTATTATGCTATACTTGGAATTTTACTTTCGCTCTACACCAGCCAAACAATTGTATATGTATATATAATATAAATAACAACTAAATTAAATAAGTTCTCTTCTATCCAGTTCTAGGTCTGCAGAATTCTTCAATTTTCGACATAGTCAATTGCATTAACTCAATTTGCTGCCGATACATTTCCAACCGAGCTCGACTTTCTCTAATGTTGCATTGGAGTTTCAATTTCCTCAATCCTAATAGCCTACGGCGCCGAGTTGAACTTCTGCGTCTTTGATTTTGGTGAGAACTTGAATCGGTCCAACGCACAAAAGGAGGCATCCTTCCATCGGATGTGTCTGGCTCAACAATAATTCTAGATGGTACATGGCCATGCTCACCACCGTCATCACCTTGTCCGTTAGATTCCATTTTGCAGGTCACTCGAAATTTCGCAATTTTACCGGATATATTTTTAACTTCACCGGATATTTGGGATATTGAAATTAAATAATTTATTTCAAAATTGACAATCAAGTTAGCTGGAAGTAAGTTAGCCTTGAGTTCGTTTTTAAAGTAACTTTTTTTTTTCCCCTATATTAAAGGAAAGGTCTAACGCACTCTAGCCAACTAATCAAGAATCTTGTTACCCCGACATGGTTGCGTTACGCTCGAAATTTAATACGAGTAAATTTGTGAAAAGAAGGTCATTAATATGCGGAACCACTACTTCTGTTTGGCAAAGATGCGCTCGGAACACATTTTTTATGGCTCGTTAATCTCAGATATAATGCCAGCTGTAATCGATAACGCTCCAAAACCGATATATCCCCTCAATCTTGATCAGTGCATCACCAGCGAGCCCAAGAAGTACTTCAATCTCATGAATCTCATTAAGGGCGGCCATAAAATTCTTGTAATAACAGCAAATTGAGTTCCATCCCACTTTCCAGTATACCTTAAAACAGCCGTTCAGATAACAAGGCCTCGCAGGGAAAACGAGAAGTATCTTAGCGAAAAATTGGCTTACCCATTCAGTCACTTGTGCCGTGGTGGTGCCCACGATATTCTTGAGGTATCTAATGAAAACCCAGTTAAGGTACCCACCTCCTTTTGCAGTTTCTTGCCGTCGTCCGTCGCTTTTCGCTTATATCGCTCGTAATACACACATTAGCGGCCCAACAAATCGGAATTCCAGTTAATGCCCGCAGCGCCTCCACACAGCCGCGGAGCCCGGCCTGGACCCCGGCCGGGCCGCAATTTGTACCGCGCAAAGTGCACCTATACACCAATCGGCTCCGGCCATCCTCGCTAATGTATATTATTAAAATTTCGAACGTGCACTTTTCCCGGGCCGATTTTATCTCGGTGCCAAGGTCTGCATGCAGCTCCCCAGATGTGGATAAACTCGGGGCACCACCCATCGCCTCATTGCGTTAATACGCCGTGGCATAAGACGGCGCGGACCGGATCCTTTTTTCCCGGTCTCAGATTCAGGGGCAGAAGTCGGCACTTGCACCGTCCTCCCTTGCGAATCGAACGAAATTATTCAAGGCGCAGATTCTTTATCGAGATCCTTTTTTTCTCACCTCATTCATTCACTCGCCGGCGAAGAGGTCCGCGCTCGCAGTGTTAGCTCTACACCTACGTCTCAGGTGATAATTATTACTGTCGATTCGATTCCCACATCGCGGCACACGGGCCTCTTCCCACCGCGAACGAACGGAAGAAACTCGACTCTGTCGAATATTAAAATTTATTCCTGAACCCGCATTTCCTTGCCGCTCTCCTACCTTCAATTAAGCACTCAAACGAATTAATGTTCGCGTGATTTATCCGATTTCGTTTCGATTTTTAAACGTTGCGGAAGAAAGGGGTGGGTGAGAGGCGAAATGTTCAATATCTTACTTAAATATACAGAATAACTAAGATATTAGCCCTTTTTTTACTGACTGAATAGACTACATACATTTGGCTCGATGCTATTTTACGTTTGAGCGATTCAAATAGAAACAATTTTACATAATAACATATTTCCATTTTATTAAATTTCGCGAAATCCAAAAAACCATCTATTGAAATTCCCATACAAGTAGCGTTTTTGAAACCTTGAGATTTCGAGAGAATCTCAATCAAAATCTTATAAACTCATTGTGGCATCTCAAAAAATTTTATGCAGCACTATTTACTACACGTTAAAATTGATATTTTACATCACGTGTGCCAAGAATTTAAAATTTTAGAAAAGTGCATCAAATTGCCATGATATTTCCCCATTCTCACTTCAAACCTTGAACCAGATAAATTTTTGAATTTAGTTTTTTACGCCAAGTAGGTATAAATCCAGGCAATTTGATTTTTTTTTTCGCGAAATAGAAATTGTTTTATGGGGTAACTGTTCATATATTTGAATTCAAATTCAAATTCAAAATTTCGTGGAAAAGATTACGAATACTTTCATAGTGTATAGGGTCCACACTAGGGAACAAATCTGTTTAGTCTTGATGAAAGTTAATTTGTGTAGGCCATAGTTCGCTGTACCATTTTTCAGGAAACACTTCCTCGTAAAACTTTTCACTTATGAATTCAGGAATTGCTATAATTCTTAACTAATAAATGCGCAGTAAATTACCTATAAGCAAAAAGCATTTATAATAATTCATACCTCCTTATCGTTCAATTGCGAATTATCTATTAATTTTGTCTCTTTAACCACTAGTTATTTTATGTATCATACATACGTATATACATTTATTAAAAAGCAACTAACAGGCACCAACTCGTGCCCCAGAGCACCCAAAAAGACCCATATTAGAACCAGACTCCACCAGTCATGTGAAAACCTGTTGGGTCGCGAGTATATGAAAAATATTGTCCAACTTAATGAAGTGCGAAAATCGATTAGTCGCCCGAACTTTCTGAACCGCACTTAAATACATATTTGCGCGCCGAGCATCGGTTTTCAGCGAATTTGTATCTGCAGCGAATATTAATGTTAAGACAAGCCGTTTAAGATTAAGACCAACCGAGGCATGCGGTAAATGAATTTTAATAAGTGCAACGTTCGTTCGGTCTGAATGTAAGAAATGCCAGAATAAGGAAATTTGGGTTATAATTTTTATTTTTTTTATTTTTAATAACAGTTTTATTAATTTCTTTATTTATTATTTTCCATGCATTTTTATATGTTCTAATAGTTTGTTTTACAGATATGGTTTACTTTATCTTTTTATCTTTGCAGACAACCCAAAATATGATACTATTTAAAGAAAGGTCTAACTCCAGCTTAGACTAAGAAAATCATCGAGGAACTGGAACATCAATTTGCAAAAGTTTGCAATAAATACTGCAAATGGGCTTAAAACCTACACTCATTCCAAATTATGTTAAAGCGAGGAATTGAATTATTGATATTAGTAAGCGATTAATTAAATTTGAATTTTTAAAGCAGAAAGCAACCAAATTTCGAACATTTTAGGGCGTCTGACTTTTTAAAGATAGTTGCAAATATAGTTTTAAGTTATTTTTCCATGGTTTCATAAAATTTATATAAATTATAATGCATTTTTCGACTTCAAATATTTCCAATTCAAGTAAAAAGCGACACAATTCTACTGTTCAAATAACAATTAAATACAATGCACACTTTACTTTACTTTCACCACTTTAAAAGAAATTTGTAAATTTTAATGAAAGAATAAAAATCGTTGGGGGGAATCCCACGGAAAGCCGAACAACAAATGCACAAGGTTCTTGCGAGCGATAACTTCGAAATCGAAATTCAATTAAGCTACCCTCCGAAAGAGCTTTAGGGGAAAAAAATACGAAGCAGCATTCAGCTAATTTATAATTAAAAATTGCATTTAATTTACATTTTTTATGTTGTATATATTTTTATATTTTATTCCAAATTATTTTTTGCGCTCCTTGGAATGAAGCTTGCATGTGAAAAATTATAACGGCCGCTTAGTGATCCATTTAGTTCCTACCAATTCCGCAGCAAGCTAGCAGAGCGCTAGCACTCTTAGGGAGGATATTTTGACGTTCGGGTGGTGTTTGACATATTTTGGCGTAAAGTGTATTGATAAAATCTCATGAAAATTTTCGGTTCATCTGCAGAAAATCCGCGAGTTTAAGTGCAATTCTCGATACGCATTCGGTACTTAAATGATGGGGCGCAAGAGATCCAAACTGAAGCAATAGTTCACGACAGGCAGGAAGGTTTTCTCGAAACGAAATTGTCTCCGCGGGGCTTTCGGGCGGAGGAGTGTCTAATTTTAAATCCTATTGTTATAAAATAAGGCGACGTAAGTTTGTCGAAAAAAGATGTCGTCGCTACGCCAAACAAGCATATTTCATCTGAAGCCACTGATAAGCAACTTCCACTGCAAACTGTCCGCGATCACCGAGTACGACCCCAAAAAGCAGGTGCTCTGCGTGGTCTCCATGGACAATGAGATCCTCCTGCGGTACACGAACGACGGCGGCTCGATGGTCCTCAAGCTCATCTCGTGGTTCAGCAAGTCGGCGAGGGTCATCCATGACGTCTGCTTTGATCCCACGGGGTGTTGGCTGCTGGTGCTGTGTAAGTCGCAGTTTTACTGATAAATTCTCAGCTCTTATTTCTGATAAACAACGTGAGTCAGCTGCTGGACTCCCATAGGCGTTCCGGGGAGTGCGGGGAATCTCGTGACCTAATAATTCGATAAAATCCTTGCTTCTGGCTTGGAAGAAGGAGGGAGCTCCGTTTACTAGATGACTATTATTCCACCTGTCGATGGCTGAATTCCTTTATTCTTAAGATGGACAACAATTTCACTATTGCTAGGGAATTGTCTAGAACGATGGGCAGTAAGAAAAGTTACTATTATCAATAAAAAGTCGGTCTTAATGAGTGCTAGCATTCAAACCGAGCGTCGATTTCTCATAACAAACTGCCCTCCAACTGCAGTCAGCATCACTTTTAACTTATGACGGTTATTCTAATTATTTGTAACCGACTTCTAAAAAGAAAGCTATAAAAAAATGGCACCTTAATAGTATATTTGATTCGATCACAAAATATGCAAAATTGGGTTCTTTTTCTATAAATCCTAAGTTTATTGAAATCTTACAAAAATCGGTATAAGGGAGTTTTTTAGGTCTCTGATGTCAAATGTTGTGCCGCATTTTAAAAAAACAATACAGTGATCTTTTAATAATAACTGGTACTGTTAATTTCTACCCATTTCAGAGAATTCCATAGAATTCTAGTGAATCCAAAAGGCAGAACTAAATATTTAATTTGTATAGGTAGGAGGGTTTTTGGAAAGAAATACTTTTACACCGTAGATCCACATTCATTCAGAAGCTAATACTAATGTTTTGGTCTCCTGGATAAACTTTTATTTCAAAATTCGTAGCCCGTCGTTGCCGTTTTTGGTTTCCTCTAAAAAGACGCCTTTCGCCTGAACATCTAACAATAATGAAACTATAATTTATTTTTAAAGAAAATATCCCCGTATCCGATGAAAATTCAGATAGTATCAAATTTCTTGTTTGTAAGTTTTTTTAACTCTACGGATGGACTCTGATTTTAATCTTCCTAATCTTAAGACTACGTCTGCACTTACCTAAACCCAATCGTCTATTGTCTTTCAGGTTTTGATAACACTTTGCATATTGTTCCTGCTCTGAAATTGTTAGATGCCTCCCAAGTGATGACCAACAGCTCATTTAGCACGACGGAGCTTACTTCGTTTGTGATTCCCTTTGTAGGACCCCACGAATGTCCTAGTTCCAAGACGTGCCCTAATCACGACCTAAGCACAACACCGTCGTCATCACCTGTGCATTTAGCAGAGTACGTGTTCGAGCCGCCCCATAAGGACTCCAGCAGCGAAAGCGCCAAGGCAGCACCGATCCCACCAGTGATTATTGACGCTAACACAGACCCTCAAAATGCACCATTTGTATCTATGGATGTACGCGACCCATCGAGCGCTGAAACAAGCAGGAAGAGCTCCAAGAATGATGCGGCCAGTACAATTTCCCACTCGAATGAGACGAACGCCACCAGCCGAAATAGCACCGATTCTTTCTTGACGTCATCCACTTGCCCCTATCCAATCAGCGCTGTTTGGTGGCAAACGCTAGACAAACGAAATCGAGCTGTGATCGGCTACTCGGACGGTTCCATTTGTTTCGTCGGATTGAGCCCAAACTGCCCTTTCATTGCAAACACTTCCATTGAAAACGGTGGTATTTTAAAACTTTTCGTGTGCCGAGACAACAGCATGGAAAATGTTACTCTCCTTGTAAGAATATCTGCAACTTATTTTGTTCGAATAATTTTAATATAACGCATTTTCTTTCCAGATAAACTCTTCGATCAAACAACAGTGGAAGCTACTCCTCGAACAAAAGTGCATAAACTACACGTTTCCTGGAGATATCTCACCATCGGGAAACCAACAGAATGACTCTAGTCGAGAAGACTGGCAGTTTGTGATGCCAATAAAATCAAGCGAACAAAGCTTTTTGGAGGGATCCATTAACAATGAAATTAGTAAGCCAGATGAGTCGACTTCGAGCTCCCCGCAGGACGGGCAATCTTCTAGTGGTTCGTCAGATCAAAGGTCACAGGAAAATGAAGACGCCCCCAATAATAGGAGTGGAATATTGCCAGCTGCCAAGGCTCGTCTAGCCCTACTTAAAACACTGGGGACGAAAAAACTTAACGCTCTGAAAATGAAGCTATCGGAGCAAAAATTCAAAATGGATGAATGTGAGTATTTTATCATTATAAAATTACATTCTCGAGTTGCATTACTCACGTTTTATATTATGCTTTTATTTATTACATTTAAATAAAATATTGGATTATTTTTTATTTATTGTTTGAGGTTTTCGTTTCTGTGGTAGGGATAAAAATGAAGAGATTTGTTTTCTGTAAATCATAAACAACTCTGTAAGCCTATGATTATTTTTTCAACAACGCAAACGCAATAATCCAACCCATTAAAACGTTCCCTCACAAATAAATAGGTTTTTTTCCACTATACATACCTAACTTTTAAAGTAAAGATTTAACAAAGCAAGAAAGTAATGTACTTCATTCCTAAAAGTAATTAATTTTTCAGATATGTCCGATGGAGCATTGGGATCATTTGCTATTGTGGATTCGCCGACTACATCACCCGAAATTTTGACCACCCCATCAGGTCCTTACTTTGTTGTTCAGAACCTTCGTAACACCTATTTACTTAGTGCCTTGCACAACTACTCTGATACTCTTTCTGTCCACAGTATGGACATTAGCTTAATTCCGTTGTTTCTATATAAGATTCCTAAGTACTGTCAGGAAGTTTTGATTGGATCGAATTTGTTATATGCGATCCAATTGGTACCAAATAACGAGCCAGAATTTGCCCCCAAGGAGTGCGACGTAAAAAGCGATGAGACGAACACCAACGAAAGCGATAGTTCAGACAAGAGTGCTTCAACAGAGGAGAGAACGTTAAATGCAGTTTCAGTCATAAGTAGTGCAATGGCTTCGATGAAAAACGGGGAAGAAATCGTAATTTTATAATGCAGAAATTATTGGTTGTCTTGTAAGTTGTAACACTCTCCTTTCAGGAATTCAATGAGAAAGCATTACTTGGTACTTTTTCCTTCCCTGGCGAAACCGTGATCAACGTTTATCGAATGGCCTCTTTTCCTATCGCCGAAAAGCCAATGCCCAAGGAAGAAAGTAACGATACTCTGCAGTCCGCTGAAATTCGATCCCCCGCCGGCTACGTTCGACATCAACGCAAGAACAAAAATGAAACGTACTCTCTAAGCGATATCGAGTTCATGCAGAATGAGTTCCCAAAAATAAACTACGATCCTTGCATTGTTGTTACAAACAAAAACACATATTTCGTGGACCTGCAGTAAGTCGACATATTCCGCCTTAGAGAACAATCACGTAATTCTTTATTTCAGAGCTCCTCCTTATGAAATTTTCCTAAGTTCTGCTCTGCGAAGTGATTGGGCTACCTGCGAGGAATTTTGCACTACTTTTGATCTGCACTTTCAACAGTGCATAGAATTTGCAGGAGATTATCTACTTCGGAAAAAGAAAGTAACACAAGCCTTGCTTACGTATAACGTAGCCCGCATTCCTCCAGTGCGAACTGCGTTAAAGTTGGCAATTTTCGGGGAGAACTATGCCCTTATGCATCTTTGCGCTATGGCATTGAAATGTGTTTTTGTTTTAAAAAGCACGCACTTCTCAAAGCCCATAATCAAACTATTGTTCGATGGCGCCGATTTTAGGCACACAGAGAATATATCAAATTTATTACCAAAGAGACCGGACACTTCCGAACTGGTGAACGAGGGAAAGTCTTGCAGTGACTTCAACTACTCCGTTGATGAGTCCACCTCCTCTCTACAGATGTCGGCTTCATCTCAGTTTCATCTATCGAATTTATTATTAATTACTCTAGCCGAGCGATCTGTGAAGGAGAAGAACTACGTTCCCCTCTGGTAAGAAATTAAAAGGTTTTTCTTAATTCATCGGCTTTAAATAGTAGCCTGCTATTTGTCCTTCAGGAATTTTCTAGTCACCAACACCAAATTTCACACGAATATGACCAGCATTGTTCTGTGCCAAAGTGGCTTGTATTCTTCTGCGTTGCTCTTGGCTCTAATGCGAGGAGCCTGCATAGACGTATTTGTGGGGCTCGTGAGTGTGGCAAATCAGGAATTTGGTAATTTTTATTATTCCTATGAGTTCCTTATAAAATTACACTTTTTCGGCAGGATGGTACACTGAACTGAACGTATTGCTGTATAATCTCAGTGACACAATTTTTGTAGAATGCGTAACTTACTTACGCCACATATCAACTGATTATTTCAACATAGTTCAAGACAAGTTAGGCAAGATAGAGGCGAACGTGCTAGAGGTATGTTTTCTATTTAAAAAATAAATTTCATTGATTCATAAACAAAACATGTTCTGGATATAATTTAACGTTATGTTTTTAAATACATCTATCCAAATACCTTACGGATTAAAAACTTTACATCTCCAGAGACTCGAAAAGCAATTGAATCCATTCTCTTCGGCATTTCGACCAATAGTTTTCAATCTCCCACTAAAAAGTTTCGACTCCAACGCAGAGGACAACTACTCCGACCTTAGCACTTTTTGTAAAGTGTTTATTGAAACCTACCTGGGGATCATTTTACAACTAGAATCTCTGCGAAGCAAACCAGATAGCTTATTGAACGCCCTGACGAGCTTTAAATTGAACCACGAAGACAATCAAGTTAGAAATTCGGCTGGATCAAAACATAGATGCAAATGTGTAAAATTTCAAAATTTTCAGTTCGCCATCGAATCAAGCAAATTTCCACCAATTTCTGTGGGATGCTCTCACAGTGCATGCGTGATCGATGGGTGTGCGTATTTCTGGGGATCCAATGGTGTGCCTTTCGTATATAGTGTGACGAAATCATCAGGTATTATATTAATTTTATTCTTTATCTTATTCTGGAATATCAACCATAGATCCTCCGGAGCCACCACACGCTATAAAGAGCTTGGACATTATTTCGCAGCTAAATTTGGAGGTTCACGCAGTAAAGTGCGGCAGATTACACTCGCTAGTGCTTACTAACAATGGGGTAAGTAATTTATTTTCTTTATTCATTGTAACTCTTGTGAACCTTTAGCAAATGCAACACAACTGGCGCACTTAATTCTTACTTCTTTGTTTGCCTCTCCAAAATTTAAACTCTATCCCCATTTCCATATTTTTTTAATAGAGCTTTATTTATTATAAATTCAATCTGCTCTTGTCTTACCTAAATAAGCAGATATAAAGATAAAGATAAAATAAAATAATCTTAATCATTTTTAGCTATATTCTTTCGGTTCAAATCAACTCGGCCAATTGGGAATCAAATCTCGAATGCTTTGTGCCCTTCAGCCAATGTTGGTTGAAGCATTCGAAAATAAAAGAATAACTATTTTAGAAGCTGGGCAATACCACAACGCAGCTGTGGCCGACGATCAATTGTATACTTGGGGGTAAGATGCACCAGAAAAAGTGCATATAAGATTCCTAAAATCTCTTAAATTTTAGGTGGGGTGTTTACGGACAATTGGGTCATGGTGACACAGAAAATTGTTTGCAGCCAAAAGAGGTTTCATTTTTCAAAGGAATGGTATGTTTATTTTTCAGTTTTGTGATTCTTTGAGTTTTAATGATGAACAAATTTTTAGAAAGTGCAACAAGTGAGTTTGGGTCACGCTCATTCCTTGATCTTGTGTAGTGTACCGAATGGATCAACTAATCTCTACGTTTTCGGATCAAACCATTTCGGACAGTTGGGAGTGGGGCTAAAACATCCATTTAGACTAAAAGAAACTAATCTAGTCAAAAGTGTAGTACCGCTGAAACTAGAATTCTCTGAGAGTCCCATAAGACTGATTCATACAAAGTTTTTCTCTAATGTAATTTCTTTGTGTGTTTATAAAATTTCTTCTAACGTGTGGCATTCTTGCAGCTTGCGGTTAACGAGAAAAATGAATTATACACATGGGGATCGTCACCGCAAGCGCTTCGTTTAGCGAATCAAATAAAAAGGCGCGCAACAGCTAAACAAAAGATTGAAGAAAATTTGCGAAAGGAAATAAATAAAAGAATCGAATCAAATAAAGACGTTGAGACTGATTCTACTAAGGAAGATGTTGCTTCGAAATTGAAAAATTTTTTGAAAAAAAGCGGAGAGCTTTGTTCGGGAAATGAGATTAATATAGAATGTGTTAAAACACAAGAGGAAAATACTTCTTTGCCGTCAACAGAAGCGGATGCTCAAAAAATGGAAATTGAAATGAAAGAATTGAAGATAGAAAACAAATCTGAGAATAATACGACAATACCTTCTATACCTTTTATTAAAATAGATTATGTAGCTACTCCATCAAATGAAGAGGAGACTACGTCAACAGAGAACAATGAGGCTCCAGCATCGGATTTTGTTCAAGTTAGCGCTACTTCTTCAAAGAAGCTTCCAGAAAAGAAACGGGACACTATAGAACCTGAGTCTACAGACCATTTGTTCCCCTTGCTTGTGGACACTAGTGAAGTATCTGGACAAATATTGCAGGTCAGTAATTGCTCTTATGATCTCAATTTATATTTATTAAGAATTATTTTATTACGTTACTCAATTAAGACCTCCTTCGAGGTCCAGAAATTCGGATCTGCTATCGAAACGTTTAAAATTCAGGGGTTTCAGAGAAAGTAGTACTTATCAAACTTTGTATTTGGGATTTTTGACACGTATGTATATAGTAAATATTAAAAATATATTATCCTTCCAGATGTCGACGGGTCTCTTTCATTACGCCCTCATTTCTTCGACGTTGCTTTTATATACGTGGGGCAAAAACCTCGAGCATCAACTTGGCACAGAAGATAAAGATCGTAAAGCTGTAAGCAAACCCACTCCTTTGGAGAGTATCGAAAATCCATTGCATGTGGAATGTGGGGCTGACTTTACAGTGGTTATAACAACACAATACGTAGTGAAGGCGTTTGGAGGAAACACCAATGGTCAAGTAAGTTAAATTCTCTTATATTTTACGTCATGACCTATCAATTTCTTAATCAGTGTGGCAGAGACTTGGGGCCACCTATAGACAAAAGTAAGGCAGGGAAGTTGTTTTGCCTTCCCACGACCAAGCGGCTAATGCGGCTAGAAGGGCAGTGCGTGGAGGAACCCTCCGAAATATATTTGCCTCGTCCGCGCATTCAAATGGACCCAGAGCCCATTCGGTACCTGAAGAGTGTTCCGAAATTTAAGCCTCAGCTGGTGCAGCGATCCGGGCTGTCGTTGGATGTTGACACTGGTCGCTCAGTGTCCAGTTGTGGAAATTTACAGGATGCGGAATCGGACGATGTGGCTTCTAGCGTTGAGAATGTCAGCGGCAACGAGGAGGACTCCCTGTGTTCCACGGCAGTTCGTGTAAAGTACATCAGTCCGGATGTGTCGCCGGATGAGGAGAGCAGGGAGTTCCAATCGGAGTTGAGCGTCAACGACTTCCGCCACTACGTGCACTACTGCTTGTACATCTTCCACGGCTTGTACGATGCGAATAAAATTTCAGAATTCGCAAAGAATAGCCCCGAATTTCGTATTCGAGTTCTTATGCTCAATTTCAAATTCGTTGAAGCCTTCAAAGTTTGCTTGACTGAATGTCAAACTGCACAAAAATCTATAAAAGTTTTTGAATTCTTTACAAAAGATACTAGCATAGTGCCCATGCGTCGACAAGACTTGAAATATTTTATATATGAACTTTTTATTCACTTTTTATCACAAAAATTTGACATGGTCGAGTGCGAAAAATTCTTCCTCAGCGATTTAGACTATTACTTGTTCGAATTATCTTTTGTTCTATTCTTCAATAATAACAATACTGAGATGGAGCAACAGCTTAATAAAAAATTCAAGGATTTCTTCTTGCCGGACATGAACGAAGAGCATAAGTTGGAAGATACGGACAAGATTTTCGACAGTCTTAGTGTCAAATTCAAGTCGATCGTATGCCAGAGATTGTTGCAAGTTTCTGAAAATTAGCTAATTTGCTTCAGATACCGAAATATATTTATGTCATGTGTGATATGCTCCTCAATTCATTAAAAATCACTTCTCATAAGAATTTAAAAAGATCCGGTCTTTGTTGAACTCCTACCCAACGAAGCTGTGTGCCATAGTTAGTTATCTCCATCATACTTTTATTGTGCCATTTTATTTATTTGAACCTTCCGCCGGTCGTACTTAATTTTAAGCAATTACACATTTTCCGGTACTGTCTCTATTAATTGCTGTAAGTGACTCGGATTGTTTTATTTTTCTGTTTTAATTGCAATGCAGCAATTACTTAGAGCTGGCTAATTTTTGGTATCTCATCATTACAAAGAAGATTGGTCGATTTTAGATTAATAACTACCTAAAGTCTAAATGTACAGTGGAAAAGAATTATTTTGTATTCATACCAATTTCCATTGTAGTGGGTATTTATGTATCCCTTTTATTTAATATGAATTTAAAAAAAAAAAAAAGCATTTCTAAAATTATTAATTAAAAAAGTTCGTTTCAAAATATAAAATTTAAGTTACACGTACAGCCTGTAGCTACCAAGTTTTGAATTTTTTACAATGTGACAAACTCAATATAAGAGAGATATTGAAAAGTAACTTAAAATTGCTTGGAGTGGTTGAAGAGTTTTTATAAAATAATACCTGAATTCCATTAGTTGTGAGTCAAGAAAATTACAGTTAAATTCGGAATCAAAATAAACTTTCCATTTCGAAATTCCATTCTCAGCATGATGAATGAGGTCGAACCATCAATTTAGGTTTTATTGATTGTATTGAGATACCAAATACAGCCCTTAATACGTAAATATTAAGTTATATAAATCCTCGCACTCTTCCTGAACTATCCCGGATTTGCAAAGTGTTATAAAATGTAATAGCATTAATTTAGCGTTCCCTGGAAGCAGAACACGTTACTAAATTACTAAATAATCTATTGCTGTTTATTATACTTTTACTTAGCTAGTTGTACTCGAAATGTTTGCGATCGTAAATACATACATTAAGAACAAAATTTGGAAGTGATAACTGCGACTAGTCGAAAAATATCTTTAGTTTAATTTCGAAATATGTATTTCAATTTTTTATTCTTTCTTTTTAACATGTTTCTTCTAACTTTGAATTTTCAAAAATTCTGGTCGCATTTCATTATTATAGCTTTAAATTTAAAAAAGTAAAAATTTACACTGATTGTTGGACTATAATACATATAAGGCAATGTTAAGTCGCTATTTATTATATAATCCTAATCATTGTGGATGTTATATGCTGCCTAAGGAAATTTTTAAAGTATACATCAAGATAATTCGAACATTCATGCTGTCTTTTTTTAAGCTGTCTTTTTAATTTCAAAACATAAATCGCCTTGTTTTTGAATAATGCTCGAATCTCAACTGAGATTAAATAAAGTAGTCATTGTTCGTTGAAGCTGTAAATATTTTGTATTTTGGCAATATAGCTTTTATTGATTCATTATATACACAAAACGTAATGTAAATAAAGGATTGTTCTCCAATATTTAGTTTTTTCGGGATTTGGGGGAGGATTTGAAGGAGAGTGGAAATTGTTTAACCTCGAGAGTTTCAGTGAATAAATCTTTAAAATTATTATACTTAGCACAAAATCTGAAATGGTGAGCTTTAGGATAACATAAAATTTCTATACCCTGCGTGGAATAATTCTAAAATAATGGACGAATATTCGACAAATTAGAAATGTGCACCCTTAGAACTTTTATGAGATCCCGTGTCGATTAATTAATCGACCATAAAATAAGTTAGGTAGACGAAAGAGTTTTTCCTTAAAATGTACGAGAAGTGAATTTTATTCGATGGCAATGTAAGTGTTAACAGCAAAATTTATTAGAGCTCTGCAGCTGATTTTCGCCTTCTTAAGATAACAATTTGTTTATACATCACTTAAAAGTAGTTAACTTAGGAGTAGTGACTTAATTGACATATTAACAAAATTCGAGCGACGTACGTCCTTCAAGTTATACTTGATTTTGGTAAACGCAAATAGTACACATTCGGGCACAAAAATTTTACAATACATTGTCGTGGGTAGAAACTGCTGTCGATGTCGACTATGAGCTCACGAAGTATTTCTTTGCTTTTATTCTTTTTTGTGCATATAAAAATTAAACAATTAACTAATTAGTGTACATTGGGATCGATTAGTCGTTCGTTGAAGGTCTCGTTTGCAAAAATCACTACGTTTTGTTCTACTTTGACTTTTTTTTTTCTCTTTTTTTTTTTTTTGTTTGTTTGTTTGTTTATGAGCACTTGATGAACTAGAAAGTTTTCGTTCGACTTTTAAGTTTCGGAAATGTTTACAAATTGCTAGGCGGTCCTCTTGAACGGTGTCCCTGCACGCCGGAGTGTCTTGAGCCCGGCCGTGAATGAACAATTGCATAGTGATCAGAGTCAATTGGTAACGACCTTCAAGTACACGTTAAGGATATTAATGTTATACACTGTTAGAGGATATACGACATGGTTGATACGTTTTAGTATCTATCAGACCTATTTGAGTGGATGGTCGAGCCCCCACTGGTATATCCCTTGTTGTGGCCGTCGCGGCCGTGCAGCGAGTACCTCGATCCGTACTGACTACCATGCCAACTTCTGTAAGGGTCGTACTCTTCTATGATCGACGGTTCCTTTTCAATTATCTAAATTTTCCATATGTTTATAATATTGAATTAATAGACGTTATTTGAATTCTCACCTCCGTTCGAGCGCAGCTACAGCTCATGGCAGTGCAGAGAAATATGTTCATTAATAGCATTATTAGGAAAAGAACTCCTAGAGCAATAGTTAGCCACAGCAGCCAAGCCGGACGTACTCCGCCCTGCTCACAAATTGCTGACACTTCTAGAAATAATAAATAATAAGTTAAAACACTTCTCTTAACGATAAATTAAAGTTAACATCATTTAACATTTTTATAGGGAAAGCACAGGATACCCTAGCTGTACTTGACTTATTAATTCTCTGAAACTCTTTCTTAGATATCCCGGAATGGTTATACTCATTTTATGATTTTGCATCAAATATACAGGGTATCCCATACCCAAGTGTTTTTGATCTTATTGTTAGATTTTCTTAAGACCTTAAAATACTTACGCGGAGCTTCTGACAAATCAACTGCGTAAACTGTCGTTGCTGCTAAATGAACACCTTCTTCGGGCTCGCCGGGGCGGGAAGTCTTGGTGAACCCGGCTATAGATAAGCAGGGATCTTCGTCTGTGCATTTTGTCGAACAGACGACTATGTCGCATTGGAAGTGAACTTCAGATCCTAAAAGAGAAAATTTTCTTTAACATTTTGTGTGCAGACTAGAAATTGATAAAAACATTTTTCAACTAGTCAACAATTTCTTAACAATTCTTCGCAAAATAATAGTCATCTTAAAAATTACAATGTTAAAAATATGCTTCCCTATTCAGAACGGATTAATCTTTCAATTTAATGACTCTTAGATTTAAAACATATATAAGTAACGAATATTTAAAATAATAATAACTTACCCTCTGGAAATTTAAACATTGATCTAATGACTGCAGTTGCTGACATTCCATCTGAACTGGGCACAAATCTTGTTATAATTGGGCTAAGAGAACAGCTAAAATTTAAAATTAACGTTTATTTTTAAGATTTCCCGATATAATCATAATAAGATAATTTTATACCCTCGTTCGTCTATGAGCGGAGTTGTGGTATTTTTCCTATCAAAAGCGAAACAATTCTTCACTCTAATACCATTGGTAGCTGTGTAAAAAAAATAATAATTTAGTAATCATGTTTTAAACTTATACCTAATAATCGCTCACTATTTGGACTTTTAACTTCAGCCTTAATTTTGTACTCCCTTCCAGTGACTGTTTCTCCAATTCGACGATCATTTTCCAAAAATTTAAGCGTTACGTATGAGTTATCATCCCTGAATTAGAAAAAAAAAATCAGTCTTATTAATAGTTTTGTTGAAGATTTCACTTCGGCCCTCTCATGAATTTGACTTTGTCAATGAAACATATTAGACGCTAATTAATGTCTTTGTTAGCGAAAATCGCTTACCTTGAAAAGCCCGTCTTTCCGCATGTTATTACGTAAAATTTATCGTCGGCCAATTCAAGTGTTTTGTGCACTCGCACCGCTAGTTGGATGGATCTTTCTTCTGTTCGCTGAAATGTTTGTAAAAAATTAACATTCTCTGTGTCGCACTTAACCCAAAAAATAATTTGATTAATGCACTTTTGTGGCGGTTTAATTACACCCTTTATTATTTGTTAGGTGTTACTTAACAGCATCGTTATTATTATCTTTTGTTTTTGTTATGTTACTTTTATTTTATGCAGAGACCTAGCAATTCCCTTAAAACGCAAAGCGAAATTGCTTGTAATTACTTTTTTAGTGTAAGCTCGGAGTCACGCCTGTAACCCGTTTAAAGCAAATTTTTATATATTTCTTAGAGACAAAATACCTTAGAAGTAGAATTTGTTGTCTCGGTAATTTTCTGTCGTTTTTTTGCAAGTTTTTTTGTTATACCTATAAATTGTAGGTAAAATTTCCATAAAATAATTTAATTAGCGAGTTCAATGCGATCAAAATCGATAAAAAAATATATATTTTCTTTATTACGCAACTGCTGACAATATTGTTTGTAAATTTTTCGAAAATTTCAAAAAAATTCAAATAAATCAACTAATTTTTATAAAAAGGAAATTGTTGGAGTCGTCTTAATGCCGAAAATGACTCTAGATATACAAAATAAGAATTAGTGTGCTAAAGTAACTCTGGAAATTGAAAATGTTTGAAAGTTTTCAAACTAAAGTAAAAAATTCAATTCAACGTTAAAGTTGTTGTGTTCTAATTAGAGTTTATCGAAAATTAATTGAATGCTGACGATTATTTAATCAATTTAACTCGTTAGTCGAAAGAGTGAAAAAATAGGAATGCTTTTTCTTGAGTCGATACAATTTCAGGAATTCAGTCTTTTACTACCAAAGCGCTTTATAAAATTTGACTCCCGAGGTGGAGTTATCTTCCAATCGCCGCGAATATGCCTTTATTCATGTCATGATTTTTAGGGCAAACTGTTTACGCATTTCTTTTTCAGTTTTGCTAACTTACAAAATTGCTTTTGAGAAGTCACGAAGACTTCACCGCTATCGTCGTGATGTCTGCCAGTCTCTTTGCATGTAGAAAATACCAAAAACATTCTGAATACAAATTATGCGACAAAATCAACATTCGCCATCCATCATTTTATTTCATTCTCGCACCCATCGCTTTGTTTTAGATTTAGCCGAACCCTCAGCCAACCTTCAGCGAGGAGACCTCATTCAAGTTTTATTCTATTCTAATTTCGTGTTAACCCACTGAAATCGCGCCTGCTTCCACCCACTCGCGGGCTTCCTGAGACTCAGGTGCGTGCGAACTTGGCTCGTCCGTTAAAAATTCACGGCTGATAGTTAGCCACTGTCTTTGAATTTAGTGCGTGATTTTCTTTTAGTAGAATTAGTAACAAGAAAGCGTGCTTACATCACCACTCACGTTGCTGACGAGAATCCCGCAGTAGTCGGGCTGGCCCTTCTTCGCGAGCAGATTAAGGCTGAGGCTCACCGCGTTCGAGCCGTTGCCATAAGTCATGCAATTCGAGTTGCGATAGTCGCGGGCGTGCACGGCCCCTGCGTACGGTCCGTTGAAGAGCACCTTAACGTTCATCGTCCCCGAGCCCGCCTTGCACGTCGCCGTGACGTGGGGCGCGAAATCGACTGCGCCTTCTTGCGAAGATACCTGCGAAAATAAGAAAAATAAAGAGCTCAGAACAGTCATTAGGAATGGTAATTAAGACAGGAGGAATTTGATCCAAGGCACTGCGTGCGCGATTACTTCACTATAAAAATTATAACAGTTTTTCGATTTTTACCCGTTTTGTGCAACTTCACGTTGCAATCATTACGAACTAGCCAAGAATTTTCATTTTTTTCGAATAATTCAATCGAGATAATTGTTTAATCGCAGCGAATTCTTGACTCTCTAGGTAATTTTAAAATTAAAACTCTATGCGACAAACTCCACTTCGTTTTAACCATTGCTTCGATTAGTAAGGAAATATTTCTGGAACTTTAGCATGCTGATATTAAAACTTACATTCAAGTTCAAAAGGCAGAACAAAATCAAATATTTCCACAATTAACATTAAAATTATATTTAATACCCACGGAAATGTTTGTAGCATTCATCATGGCAAGAAAATATGATATAACCAAAATCTTGAAGACCCTTTATATTGTTTTTCTTAAATATGTAAATATAATTGAGATAAATCAGATTAAGTTGAAAGTACAAGACCTTCAAAGGTTCGTGTTAAAATTATAAATTTCGGATTGTAATGCAACTATTGCGTCCATGCGCAATGCTAATTATTTTTCGGTTTTCTTTTTTAAATGTGTAATTTTCCAGATTACTGATTATTGTAATGTTGGGGTCATTCGATGTATTTTCTTTATATTATGTCATTATTAACCTTTTAACTTTTACGGTTTGTTAGTATTAAAACTTATACTTATTGTTCTTGTAATAAAATTTATGATATTAGACTAACTACATGGCATATCAAAATGATATTCAAATGAGAGTTTAATCTTTAATTTGAAAAACGCATTTTACTTGTGACATTTTTGGGGAAGCTGGTTTTCCACAAACGTACATAAGTCAGTAGTGATAATAATTCACTGGGTAAAAACAAAATTCACCTTGACTTTACATGGCTGGACGGTATTCTATAAAAAGAAAAAATTTCATTGCTTTGTAGGCGTTATAAATAATGTATACATGAAACCATGCCAAATTTCAGCTTTACAGCAATAATAATCTGCGAGTAAAACGACTGTGACATGACGAAACTCTAAAGGTTCCTAGTTTGGCTACAGAACCCTAAAATATGTTTTGTAAATGTTTTGATTTATTCAATAATTATAGGATTCAAACATTTATTTGAAGCCAAATACAATCGTTGATTTTTGCTTTCAGATTCGTGCTTTTCTAAAACAACCCTTTCCTTAGAATTCTGCTATTGTAGTGAATAGTTATATAACATATTTTTTTTTCAGTTATAATAGAATCATTGAATCATTCTTTTATTATTAATTTCAATAAAATTTTATTTACACTATGCTTACTGTACAAAATGTAAGTAGAGGTCGATATAGGAAAGACGGAAGTAACGCAGGAATAATTTCTATGATATTTCAATAAGAAAAAGTGTTACGTACAAACAAATACGAAACTGATTAAACTTACTTCCACTTCCTAAAGTGAAGCATTTACCATTAATTCAAATATACCAAAAATCATTAAATTGAATTATATCATTTCAGCGTTCATCTAAACAAATTATGTCATTACGATCCAAATCAAATCAGTGCATTTGTATTTTCCAATTTAGTTAATGAAGCGAACTTTCCTTTTTAATTGTGCACCCTTGGATCTTCTGTAATGCAAATTACTGCAATCAAATTTCACACCTTTCAAAAATTACCTAAGCTTTGGATTGAGAGCTATTTGGGCTCGAGCTGCAGCAATTAAATGAAGCATTACTGAGTAAATGTTATGCAAGTTTTCTCCGGTGCACGAGCCACCTTTTGTTGCAATATTAAAAACTTTTGCTGCACATTTCATTTCTCTTTCTGCGAGTTGCTCAGGTAAAATTTTATTTCAAAAACCGCAAAAGATGTGACGCAATGTTCTTTTCTGGCGCATGCATCCGAGGATCTGGCTTTTATGGCTCCAGTGCGCAGCTGCGAGCGGCTCCGATATCCAGCGGAATACGTCACATTGAATTTTGTCGCGGGGCTCTATGAGGCGATTGCAACAATTAGGGCGTGAGATTATGTGCAGCATAAATAACTATGCATTTGGCGGCCCCAGCCTCAGTTGATCTGAAGGGGACCATTGAACCCGCCAGCGCAATCCAGCCGCTGCCCCGGCGAGTGCCACAATTTTCTAAATCCACAGAAGTTGGAATAATTCGAAACGGTCTGTCCGGCTCCCATTGATCCGATATTATTCCATGGAAATCGCGTCGAGCTTGAGACTGGTTTGAGCAGTAAACCTGGCGTAGGATTATTTCGCGAAAAAAATGTAAAAAGATAACAACGCTTTGTCTGCCCAAGGATTTTGACTCGCCCATGTTTGATGGAGGCGGGTAGAAGTTTCTTTTTTCTTCATTATTTTTCAGCCGCTCTAAACCTGTATCTACCGCAGACTTGCTCCAGGTGAACAATCTCTGAAATTTTGTACGTTATATAGCGAGTTGAGAATTTTTCGATTTTTTAAAGAGCTCATGTGTCTGAAGAATAATGGTGTATGGCCTACGGAAACATTGGTTTTAGCATCTATCGCCTGCAGTGCACGATCTATACATTTGCCGATCGGTTGCGTAAGAGCAGAGTTTCAAGACCGCAGACGTTTCTACTCATTTGCGTTGGCATCGCCTTCTTAAGATCAGGCCCATACTTAGTCGGCTGTTGGAGCATATGGGCACTTCTTTTGGTTTTTTGGGTTAATCAACACCGACAAGTAAGATTTCGAATTTTCTATGCATTAAAAAATGTCGAAATATCATCACTAGCTGTTAGGCGATATACGAATTCAACACCGATTCGAAATTTCACCTTCTTCAAAGTGAATCTGGTTTGCATTTTGTTCATCGTTTTGCTAATTAAAGCTATTTTTAACCAAAGAACTTTAATAGCTTGCTAGAGTCAAGTACAGCGCTACTGTGACATCATCAGCAGCATTAAGCGGTCAAAATAAGTTCATTTGAACCAGATGGTTCGCGTAGTTCAAAAATGTAGGCAAGGTTAAGCGGATTCATTTGGTCATCACACCGGAAAATACTGCGTTACTTATACAATTTATTCATGACCTAGTCGTCGTTACTGAATAAGGTGGAACAGAGCGCTCGCCACCGCTCGATGACATGGATTGAATTTAACGAATCCATTGGTCATGCATTGCAGGAAAATATTTACGTACCTATCCGCGTTTGATTATAACCTACAAACCTACTCAGTCGACAAGGCAAGAAAAGTGAACTTGTTGAATTTACCTGGCTCTAAGCAATACTCACGTTAGAAGGTAACGCCGCCGGCCCGCTGAGAAAATTCTTTGTGGCTATTTTATTTTGAGGCTGAACTGGTCGTGCACGTGTGGAGCATAAGAAAAAGTCATAATAGATTCCCGTACAATGGAAAATAAGATATCCGACTGTTTTATAGTTTGCATATATCAAGAATACTTATTAGGCATCCAACTCTCCGTACATGGCTGCATCTCTACCTCTAATGCTCTACGGATCTTTGAATTTTACAAATGAGGTACTCCTTTGATTTTCGTTTTTATACCCAAGGGGAAAGCTTCCCGAAGTAGCAGTAGAGATTAATAAATATGCGCATCCTCTTAATCTTAATTTTAATCTTATTAGTTCTGTGCTCGTGAAAGTCGTCCAAATGAATAGAAAAATTAAACTAGTTGGTACATCAATCTAAACTAATGTGCAGAAATGTATTACAGGTGATGATTTAAAGAAAATCATATTATTTTTATTGTTTATCTTTAAGATGCTTGCCAACTTAAATTCAAAATATCTAAAAAAGAATTTATTTCTTAATAAATCATAAGTTAAAATCAAATTTTAAATTACACCCAACTGTGTCTCTTCCATGGGGCAAATATTTCTAATAAAATTGTTATTGATTCCTATCATATGGATGTTTGTTAGTACCGAAATAAAAGAAAAACTACTTAAATGAATGGGGAATTTATTACTAATTCATAAAATATACTATTTTTCATTCTGTTAAGATATGTGTTTTCCTAACTAGCTAATCAAACCGCAGATATAATTGGAAAATTCTAAACATACTCGTAAGATAAAGGCGTTCAAGTATACAAATTTTGAATAAAATATCTTACTTTTACTCATTTTACTTTTATTTATATTTAGTTATTTTCATTTATTTAATTTACTTATGTTTAGTAATAACTACAAAAGAAAAATTTCAAACTTTTAACTATGCGTAGTATTTATATAAAATATTCGGATGGATAGATGAAATAAATAGCTCATACTAAATCTGAAAAAAATTAATAAAATTCACGTCTCCTCAGAGTTCTATGAGACTACAAATTTTAATTTTCTCAATAAATATTGAGGCCATTAGTTTAGTGTTAGGACAACAAAAACAAAAACGATAACTCGAAAGTCCAAATACGTCTGAAGCGTTGATGTTTTGTATAGAGAAATTAGATCAAAATGCTTTAAAAAACATACTGACATTAAAACTTGTCTTTGAAATGCTGTAAACTGGAAAAGCAATTCTTACTTAATTCGTATATTCACTTTTCAAAACAAGAATAGAAAATTATCAGGTTAACATAACAATAGAAAAACTTAAGTGAGCTATCAATTAAAGAAAAAGCTACTAAGAAATTTTGTATTTGAAAAGTAACAAAAATGATTTAATTTTAAAAATGTTATTTGTTATTTCTTTTGTTTGTTATAATTTCTAATATTTTAATTTAATTTGCCGTAGAGGTAAATGCACATTATTATATGTATGTGTGGCTTTCTTACATTTATTTTAACTTTATTATGAATATAAAAAAACAAAATAAGTATTTCAACCAGACATGCAACACACATACTTTTAGAAAATACATATGTAATTCTATGAAATTTCGACTATATTTTCAAATTCAAACATGCTTTAAAAGCAGGAGTAATATAATTAATTAATTTGAAAATTTTAAGCTGCTTTCACAGAAAGGTAATAAATCTAATAAAATATGTAAATTCAAATTCAACTACCAAATTTATAATTCAATTTGAATGTTTACAACTGCCTTTTACCAAGATGCGTTCCACCAAACCATAAATATGAAACTTTTAGCGCTTTAACGGCTTTTGGCTTTGAAATTTTACGCTACCAGTTAACCATCCTTCCCTAGTGATAATCAAAATAAATTTAACTAAATAGGCGTTTTCTGTAAAAGGGACTGCAGCGTAACTTTGAATAGACTGCAACAAGTGAAAGGGAAACTAATTTGGATAAATTAAAAATCCTTCACTTTTCCAATTTTCCTAATTAGGAATTTAAATTGCCCATGTCGTGAGCTAACAGTGTGTGAGTGAGTCGCCGAAGCATGGCGTCTGATTATCGATGAATTTCTGCTTAAATACAACAAACCGGAATGCCAACAGTGTGAATCACTTGTACAAATCGCAACTTTAATTAAGAATTGTTTACAGATATTGTCGCCGTATTTGACAATGACGCAATAACTTCCTCCGAAGACATTGATATGCGATCGCGTGTAAAAAATATTAAGAGGCTGGGAAGATTCACTCGCTGGGGAGGCTTTATTGAATGCAAAATTTATTTGTACGTGAATCACGGCTAATAGCCGTGAAATTTGTCAATTAGGCGGCTCAAGGGAGTTACTTACGTTCACAAAGAGTCCAGATAAAAGCAAAACGCTCCACGCCCAACTGTGCGATCGGCCACTTTTCGAGTTCCTCATTGTTTCGCGTTGAAGTCTTTTGTTTTTCCACAAAAATTTAGGACCGCTGTCGTGAAAAGCCAAATCTGATTAAAGACTAAACTCGGCTAAAAGTATTGCAAATCATGTCCGGAAGGCACTTTAATTTCAACCGTAAGACCGATTGTCGCAAGACTCTTTACGACTGGGAAAAAAATTAAATTTACACCTCGGGACCGCCGATGGGAAATTACATAAACTCAAAATCAACTCTTGTTTACTTCAAATTTTTAGTGATTCTTCCAGACATGATTTCAACACAGATTTATTTGCGATTTCAGTTTTATTCGCTTTGAAGAATAAGTTTCACAATTACCGTTGGGATATTACTTAACTAAGGTAAAAATGCTATTGTTAATGAAAAACACTGATTTTGGCAGTGCGCGACGGAGAATTATCATTGGGGGCTTCTAAGTAAAAAACACCATACACACGCGCGATCAGAGTTATTTTTGAACATGTTGTGTGACGGATTAAAAACTATTTTTTGCCCCAATAACGACGGACCCTTATGCGAAAATTTCACAAATCATTAAACCTTCTGATCATAAACACCACTGAAATTCAACGCGAGGGCGCAGTGTTAGCTTTCAACTCATCGGATTAATTTTCGCGGAAATCACCTGAAGTTCGTCGAGGTGCACAGGTAACTGAGCGGTTTGTGTGGAGTCACAAAACACTTTCAGCGATGTGTGGTGCTAGCCGAAAGAAGATCGTTCTTCCATGACCACTTCTACCCGACAGGAAAGTTAGCCAAGTGATCAAACACAGTCGGACGATCGTGGAACGACTCGTCCAGGTGAGTGTGTGACTCGCTCTTTTACCTGCGCAAGGTATGGACTTAGGCAGTGCCTTAAAACGACTTCTGTGTATTTCTTCAGTTCGACTTTGTTTATTTACAAAATTCCATGACTGCATCAGTTCAGGTGTTAGACGGTGGTGGTTGCGACTGAGACTGTAAACATTGGATATAAGAATTTTGTATTCAGGTTCTACGGTTTAGTAGTTACTTTTCATTTAGATGCTTGAATCTAAAACTAATACTTATTTTCATTGTTAGAGTTTGTTCAATCTGAAGCTCAAAATAAAGCTCTAAGTGCACTGCGAACAACTTCGCTTTGTACTTTGGCGCTAAATTTAATATATGTAGGTTTTCATATATACAAAAAATAGGTACTATAGACAAGCACTATTTTTACATTACCGTAAAACTTAGTAAGTAGTAAACTTATTTATTAAACTTGAACAATATTTGCTTGTGATGACTGAAGAATGGATAACACCCCATTGGAGATTTTGATGATCAGTCAGTTATCAGATATCAAAATACGCTTTAAAAGGCCCTATTTTTGAAATTTTTTCAGCACTATGAGGATACAAACCTTAGTATATATTTATTAATTTTAATTTCATACCTCTAGCCGTTCCTGAAAAAAAGAGGACAGATAGAGAAAACAAAGTGATTCTATATGCATTTCAATTTCGATATGCCGGAACCCTAAGAATTCTTTTTAAAAGACGTTTTGCTTAAATTTAAATTTACACAAAACGGTCTTAATTTAATTAATTTTATAATAAATTTTAAGTTGTATTTTTACAACCTACAGTAATTCTTTGGGTTAAAAAATTCTGAGAAATGAATGAGTAAGAGCTACTTTACCAAGGATAATTTTTAATTAACACTATGTAGTGAGCAGATTATTTTTCATACAAATCTCCAATCCTCTGTACGAAACTTAAAAAATTTATTTCGAGCAAAACCAATTCGAAATTTCAGGTAAAGAATTTATCTTTTTGTACATAACTTTTTTAAACTCGTATAATTTCGTTTAATCTGATTCAGTTGAAACTTTGAGGAATATATAAATATAAACTCCTTTGAAAGGTGTAAAGGAGCCTAATTTAGAAGATTCTGAATTTAATGTGAAATTTTAGCTCTATAAGTAAAATAAAGTAATAACCAAATTTTTTTGTTGCGTTTTCATTCCTCCACTTTACATTTTTACCGGGAATTTATTTTCCAACCGGTATAAGCTCTGGATCCAAAATTCTGGATTATTTCTTAGATACTGAAACCAGCGATGGATCGAACCTGCAAAAGCTTCTGTGGAACCTGGAAATCTGCAGAATTGCATGGATCTGAAGTCCACCGGGGTGCCTCTTACGAAAGCAATTTTACAAGAGTGATCCAATGACACAGAGTCTGAAAATTGGAAAATTGATTTTTCCGAGATTTGTAAGTGCTTGCGGTGACAAAGCGCTCAAGAATCGATATTGAGCAGACCGGCGCACTGCGAAAGTCTCGTAGGTTTCGCAAAGACCAGTGAGCGTTTTATGTCGTTTATTCAGTTCAGTTAAAAATCGAGTCCCGGTTATTTCAGCGTTTGCCAGAAAAAATAAAAATAATATCGTTTGATATAGTTTAGGTGAGTTAAGGGAATAGCTATTAACTTGAGAAGAAAAGGTGAAAACAGTGGTTTTAGTATAAATTCCCTTAAATATTAAATTCGGAATTTTATCACCGTCGCCGACAAGTCTGCCTTAAAATCTCGGAGAGTTTTATCGGTTCTTGGTAATTCCCAGCCGTAGTACAAGGTATAAATACAAAATACACCCGGAACTCCTTCGAAGCAGTTGAATATCTGAGAGCTGGTGAGTAATTAGATATATTTATTTTTGTAATTGCATTTAAAGTCTTTTTGAGGTGGTGGTTTTCCGTGTGCGCCGGAGAGTAGGTGAGGAGATAAAAGGTCGAAGACTTTTCAAGTTACATAAAAATAGGAGTTTCACACCAAAGTGTGCAGAGGTATTCGGAATTTTCTCAACTTATAATTTTTACGTATTCGAAATTCGTTAGTATCCCCTCCCATAAAAAGAAAGTTAGCCCTTCGTTGGGGGTGTAACTGGGTAAAGTCCTCTTTCTTGAGAAATCGATTGAGTGGTTTTCACTTGAAATTCACCCTCGCACTCCTTCACGCTCCTTGGGTAGATTTAGATTTTAAAGATATATGCTGACACAGATTCTGCTGCCGACAGAGTGTTTCGTCTTCCAAACAATCGCATTTCCCTTGGCTTTCGTAACAAGCTTAGGGATTTTTAAACCTTCTGAAAAAAACCCGCGAATAGTGAGGTAGAAGAGAGTGCTTCCGTTGAGCCTCCTTTTGCGATGGAAAAAAAAAATTCATCCGTACAGCACCCAGCGAAGATTATGCAATCACTCATTAAAAAGGACTCCACTTGCTGACTTCGCTGCACCTCTGCCCCGGAGTGCAGCATTCAACTAGTGATTTCTACTTTTACTTACGTTTTGTACTATGCCTTAAAAGCGGCGTTTGTTTGTCCCGGTCCACGTGCACTGTCACCACTCCCCGGAGGAGATTGCCCCTCGATAGCCCCCTTAAGGTGTTTCATGTTAATGCACGCAATAAAGAAAGCTCCTTTTAATTACGGCCTATCCGAGAAGAGGCGACGTCGGAGCAGGTCATGCATGAAACCTTCTTGAGGATCCCCGGTAATTGGGCTAGTCGTTGGAGGTACAAGCACACGAATTAATGACACGGGGCGCTTCTTTCGAGCAGGACATTTATCAGATTTCGTGCACCAAGCTTAATATTTTCGTTTCCCAAGCGAATTAACCAAACAACTGCAATCACCAACATGCTCATATCTTAATTGCATAAATTTACACCTTAATTGCAACTTTCCCACCTCTCTCGCGCTCAAAATTTATTAAACGAATTTGAGGGTCATTTCACTTAATTAGTGTCATTTTCAAAACTTCATTTGTTTTAGGGATAATAAGTTTTTGCTTTTGTTGTTAGGGGGAAAATTTACAAAATTTAATCATCGACCCACACCAACTTTTTTATTCGAGCTGAAAAGTTCTTGGCTCAAAATCATGTCCAATTTGTGTGAAATGGAGCGGGCATTATGATTTAAGTGCGTTTATTTTTTATCTAATATCGTTCCATGACAGACGCTCTCTCTTTTCTTCAGGCACTGATGATATTTTATTTAAGAGTTTTTTTTTCACAAAAAAAAAAGGCGAGAAGCGTTTTCTACCGAAATAAAAGATTTTATCTAAAAAAGGGCTCAAGAATCGAGGCGACTTTTTGATAAATTATGTAAGGGACGTCACTCCCTTTTCAACTTTAATTTGGTGTGCTCGTTTCTCGTCCGTACTTAAATTAATATTTGCTCAACTTCTTTCTAACACTCGAAAGAGTTGAGTACATACCTGTTACCGAATAGTTTAGTTTAAAGGTACCCATGCACGGGCACTGAATTTGAATACCTTTGTGTATTACGTCTAACGTAAAAATTGTGTAAGCCTCGGAAATTTTTTACCTTTACCTTTGATTTATACAATTTTGTTCCTTTTACCTGCTTGTTGCGTACGAACGGAAAGGGTTTTATCTCTGTTTGGATTAAAAGCGCGAGGCGAATATAGAAAGCACGGCCTTTGATTGTTTGGCTTCAATGGTCCGCGTTTTGTTAAGACAAATGAGTTTGCAAAATATTTTTAGAAATTTGATAAAGGTTGAAGCAACTGGGGCTTTTAGGCGTAAACTTGCTGACAATACAAATAAGGAGTACTTGTTTAAGAGGGGCTAACTTACTTCATGAATTATTTATAGAGTTCCATTTCCATGGGAAATTACAGAAACTAATCAACCTTCTCTCCAGGGTTTGGCTCTACATTGGGATTTATGTATTTATTAACCATCAGCTCAGCACAATCATTACAAACACCAAACTCAACGGCAATGTTATGTAGTTGATATACATATACATACTTAAGCTTAATTGTACAAGAATTTATCTGTATATAAGCAAATAATTAAATATTTAACAAAACAATTATAAATGTATTCTTAGCAATTCTTTAATAAGATGGTACCTCTTTAAGTAACCTTACATAAATGAACTTTTCTATATAACGAAAAATTTTTATTCAAGAGTACAAAAACAATATAAAAAAATTTTCCCAATAACCAACTTTAATGTATATGTATATCTGCAAAAGATGTCCATAAAATGAAATTTATAGTTCAAACTGTGTTCCATTACAAAGAATTTTACTTTCCTTATAAAACGAAAATTAAGTTTCTAGAAAAACTCATAAAACTACATCTACAAATTACACATAAATTCCGAATCACTATCAGTTAACTTTGGCATTTGTAAATTTACATATTTGTCTTCTTGCTGGCGCCTTTTACAATAGAATAGATTTCAAGTTACAAGCATTTATTAAATCTTACAAAAGGTCTTTTCAAACATTTCACGGATTTCAATATGGTTTTTTCAATGAGACTTAAAACTTTAGGAATTACCTTAGTTAGTTATTTTAAAAAACAATAGTGACGGATTTCTATGGAAAAAATTAAGAGTTGGAAATTTTTGTGTATAAAAGTATAGATCCCTAAGACACTTAGAAAAGAGTTTGTTTAAACTAATATATTGTATATGTATAATGCATTCAGGTCGATCTAAAGATTTAGGTTGTCTATAACTTTAATTTCATACACATTATTTATCTTAAATAAATTATTTTCTCATTATTTATTACAAGTGAACCATACTTACAGATCAAATTTGCAATTAAACAAATAAAATCTTTCGGAATTTTATACACAATGCTTTTGATAGAACTCTGGCTTCCTATGAAATTTATATTGCATGAAATCGATACGGTACCTACACATTGTTGAAACTGCTTTTATTAAACTACCAATATCTACATACTACAAAAATTTTATTATGATATTCTTCACAATCACGACATCTATGTGGACTTTTTTTCAATAAAAATATCTGATATTTAGCTACTCATATCATATGACATGGATTCTATAAATAAACTTTTTTATGGAAGTATCCTGAATAATTTTTCCTTACCTTAAACAAATTTTACCATAAAGTAAAGTTTTCAATTTTCGTTTCTTAATAAAAAAAAAATAAAACATTTTTTTATTTTTTTATTTTTTATGTTTAGATATAATATCTTCTGCAGACTTAACATTTTGTTTATTTTAAATTACTCTTTACAGATTCAAAAGAGATTCAGAGATTGGAAGCTGTTTAGATGGTTATAATATACTTTACATAAATATTTTCTTTGATTCGCACAAAAAATCTCTTTAGGTCGCGTTGCTTATGGGAACCACACTCACACCTATACGACCCACTTCCAATAATTTTCTTTGATTAATAACATTGAAAATTCCATTATATGATAGCAAATAACAAGCAGAGGTAAAGAAATAATCTTTTGGGAATAGAATGCTTTGAGAAATAACTAAAGTTAAGAGATTAAAAAATATCTTGGAATTTCTCTTTTGTGTGAACAAAAACAGAAAACTTAAAAAGATCATTAAATTGCAGATATTAGTGCTCCTGCACTAATTGTCTCGGGATGATCTGTTCTTCTTCAGAATAAAATTAAAAAATATCAAACCCTAATAAAAAGTTGACTTTATCTTTAATTTTAGTATCTGAAACAAGAACTACCAAAGTCATAAACGTAACTCATAAATGCATAATTGAAAACGTAATTAAAAATTATATTTGCGAATATTCAAAAACATGATAGGAATAATTCTAAAAGTCAGGAAAAATTTTACTTTACATGGATACACTTAATGAATATAGAAACTTTGTTTAAAAATACTACTTGACTTAAATGCAAGTGTTGATTTTTTAAGATATCCGTGCTATATGCTGTTAGGCCGCAGATGTATGTTGATATTCCAAAAGGCAGACAAAATTCGAACTGCTTACTGTCCTCTGACTCTATATAAGCCTTTCACCACATTTCTTGACTGTTTTCCTATAAAACGCGTTGCTTTCATCCGGACCCAGATTAAATTATAACGAAGTTTATGTCTGGAGCTTGTGTCGCATGGTGAAAGGTTTTGCACAACCACTCTATAAAGTCTCCTGATTAATGACTTTTCGACGAATTAGATTGTGACTAGGCTAACCGTAAGTAGATTTATTAAAACCATTCCAAATTTAATTATATTTAAAATTGAAAATGTACACCCCTATCATCTATAGAAATCAGATAACTTACTTGTAAGATCCATTCTTGAATATAAGGCAAGCCAATCTCTGCTCGATTTGTTCAGCGTAAGTTTATAAAATTAGCCATGTTCTCGTCGACATTCATAAAGCAATTCTCGTCGTTCACCAATGAATAAATTGATTAAGCTCGCCCTTGTAGTAAATTGCTAGGTTTTTTTTTCAATAGTCAGAGATGAAAGTAATTATTTTAGGTGAGCAAAGTGAGATATTACTACATATTTAATATAATATATAGCAAAACTATTTAAATTACCATAATAAAATTGAAACGCTTTTCTCCTTGTTTGTCTCTTTGACTAACTATACATAACTTCTAAACAGATTCACAGATTTTAAAGCGGTGTTTCATACCTATGTATATTCTCTATCCATATTTAGAATATTTATAGCTTACAATTTTGGATCAAATACAAATGAATACTGCAGAACTCAAAATATTTTGGTACCTCCTCCAACGCAATCAATACACGAAAGAATAACAAAATGTGGGAATAATTTCCTTCATAATGTCAGTCTTTTTCGACAATGTAACACAAATAGTATACTTAAGCATAATCGAAATGGTTCTTTCATTTATACGTTCTATATTTTGAATAGATCCGGGAATGGATTCTGTCACGAGGCGTTAGATAAAATATATTCTTGTGCATCAACTAATTCAGTTCGATGGGTATCATCAGGTTTTTCATGCACAGCAGCTGTAGCCCAAACGATCAATTTTATTATAGATGGAAACTAGCTGAATACGACTGGCTTATCTTATATTCATGAATCCTTAATATAACGCAAACTAAAATCATTGCCTCAAATTAACGAGGAATCCAATAAATATGATATGCTCTGACCCGTACTTGTACGATTTCTATTTCTGTCACAATAGATATAAAGTCTATTGTTTTGTCGGCTCCATGCCACCATCAGAAAATTAAATCAAAGCCACGTTACGTGCTAATTACTACGCTCATATGCAGGATTGTATCATACAATAGTTTTGACTTCCGCATATGAGTGCAAAGCGTCAAAAGTTGTGAATAGAAGAAATCGGAAATATCTCAGCTTGGACAAAAATTTCAATACTATATTATAAAATTTGTTGTTTGTGTTATTTCTTCGATTTTGATTTACCCTGACTAAAAATTTGAATCTTCAAAAATGTAAAAAATATGACTTTTATTGACTTTAACTACTGTATTTTATTTACTACATCCTTTCTGAAAACTGACTTGGGAATAATTTATGACTCTAAACTTGACTCCGGCCTCCATATTGATTACATAATATCACGTGCTAATTCTACCTTTGGATTGATTGATTAGTTTAATTAGTATAATTATCTGTTCGAGTTGCATAGTCCAAATTGAGTCTCCTCAAAGCAGATTAATTCGGAGATCCGGATTTCTCCGTCCTTATGAAGGATGAATAAAACTTTTTAACCTAAATACGTTTGGTAATGCGTACAAAAAATTTCTCTTTGTTTTCCAAATTATAAATAACGCAATAAACCCTACCGAACTGCTTGACATAATTGATATCAATTAAATACTTATTATATGATAAAAGCCTTTGACTTTATAAATTCGTTGCTATTGGTATTATGTTAAAGGAATGCTTTACCATGCCTAATTAGAAAACAATCAGTATGTGAGAGGAATAGAAACAAGATAAGCAATCTACACTTTTGTAAATTTAACAGAAATTAAATTAGAACGTTAATCTCAAGACACGCAGATAATTAAATTTCCTTTAGATATTTCAGTAAATTACAATCAAAGATTGACACACAGCATTTAAAAATATCAAAAATATGAACTAACATTTTGGAAACAAAAATTTAAGGCTACCTCCCCTGCATGAAAACTGGGGATGACAAAACAATGTTTACTTACCCCATCGGGTGGGGTATCGTTGAAAAGGTAATTTAAAATCATTATGAGGTTTCAAAATTATGCTTGTGTCGTGTCGACCAAAATATTGCCCTGAACGCAATTTTGGAGAAATCTAGAATACTAGCACATAGACTGAAATTACTTTTAAAATTAACAATTAACAAATTATTTTTACCTACGTATCATTATAGTATTTTGATTTCTAAAGTAATATGCGTTATTATGAATTTCTATTTGAAACGAATTCGATAATCAAAAGACAATACAATAAAATAGGCGACGAAGCAATACGAGGCCTAACTAGCATTTTGAATCTTGTTCCAAAATAACTCTTACATAATATTTGATGTTCCCAGATCACAACAACAATTATATTCTAAATACAAAAAAGCCTCGTAAAATTATTGAATTGTGTCATATTATTTTGTGTGGGCACTTTTAGTTGAATGAACAAGTTGTGATATACATACATATGTAGATAATTGTATTTACAATATAAAATTAATATTATGAAATTATGTTATGCAATTTCTAATTTCTTAATGAATAATTAATTTGAAACAATAGTACAGTTTTACAAAAATTATCAAAAAATCAAAACAAATGCATACAGCAATTTGAATTTTTAACTCGACAGGTAAACTTCAAATTACAGTTTTCCTCAAACTGCGTCGTTTAAATTGCATCAACATGCAAAGTTCAGAACGACTTGGCTTGTTTTAAAATTGCGTGACAAGACAGTTTTCAGTATTTTCGAAATTCATATTTAACTTAAAGCATCACACTGGAAAATTTCTATGTAAATACGCACAAAGTGAAAAGCCCAGTGATATACGCGAGTATGTGACTATGTGCTATTGGGGGGACGTACTCAGTTTTTCTTTAAATTAAACTTAGTGCAGAGGAACTCGCTTCATAACGAGGTATTTAAAAAGCCAGAAAAACGAATATTCCACATACTTCAGCGAAAAGGCAAATATTTCCCTTTTATATCCCATCCGCAACAAAAGGAGCAGCATATGAGTTTCTTAGATGAGCGCGGTGAATGCACTTAGTCCTTCCCATGTAGTGGGAGTGGTACGAGCAGCAGTAAAGGGATATTTCACCTAAAACATTTTGCATCGATTTTTTTAAAGCGAAGGACGTTTTCATAATGTCCCTTCTTTTATGTATGGTTGCATGCTAATTTTGCATTTTCATGGAGCTAGCCGTTGGCTTCCGGACTCCCACATGAATTGTGAATTGTTAGCCTCCTCGAAGGCACTCACGTGGATAGTGTTGATAAAAACTATAAAACAAATACGCGTATTTTATATAAATGATAGAACAAATATTTCTGTCGCATTGTTTCTATCAAATGGTATAAAATATAATTAAAACTGAAGGAACGAATGGGAAACAATCTTGCTTTATATATGTACTACCGTCACATCTTCAATTAGTTTGGATGCTATCAGTTTTATTAGGCTTCACAAACTTTTACTCGTATATTTGTAAAGTAATTCCTCCATATAAGAATAGAACACAATATGCAAAAGGGACAGTCTGTCTGAATCCTAAAAATGTTTAGGATGTCATATTTTTCTTGATAATATAAGTGGAACACTCTCTCAAAAATCCTTACAGTTATCATAGGATAGGCCCTTCCAAGTACCTTTTGGGCAATATTTTATGGAATTATATTTTTACCTTGCTGAAAGGGAAAATGAAACCTTTTGAACGTGTTAACCGATTTAGGGTTAGGCAAAATGTTGGCCACGCTAGAGTTCGAATTGAAAAGGCTGCTTTGATAGGAGGAGGCAAAGCCCATTGAGCTTTAACGAGATGCTGGAACTCGTCCTTATTTTCTTAATAAAATCAACATCGTGAATAATTTATAGATTTAAACGCTTTTCGATTTAATATGCCCAAGCAATCCTAGACAGTTATTTTTGGTATTAAGGAAATTTTTGAAATTTTAATTTTAGAAATTTTACAATTTATAGGAACTTTGTACTTAAAAAAGCATTCATTACCTTTGGAATTTTACGTATCTAATCATTTTATTTTCACTCTTCCTCCTCGTGAAAGGAAAAATTAAGAATTCCCTATTAAACTTAGCGAAATTACCAAACATATCCAAGAAGAAATAATTTGAATTTAGAAATATTCCTTACCCAAAAGTTTAGGCCTTGTTTTATACTTTGAAATCCTTTATAAATAAATCTGATTTTAATGTATTCTCTTTTACATTCGTTCCCTTATAACACTGTACCTCTTATTTTAATGTGTATTCAGTTCTATTATAAAGTATAGGTTACGAACCTTTTAGCTTTCGAAGGTCGAAATAAAGTGGGAAAAAGTATTAATCCCTCCCGAAGTTATTACTTTTAGCAAGAGAGAAAATACTTGTTTAATTATTTACATTGTAGAGTTGTGAGTGTCTGCGTCCTAAAACGAAACTACTGACCAAATTTCATAATTATAACTTCAGCGATTTCGACTTGACGTTGATGAATTAGTCGGTCAGAAGATATTATTTTATATACATACTTTATAAATTATTGAAATTTTTATAATCTTTCTGGGATATTATATTGATGAAACACATATTTAAAGTACTCGAAGAGCGAACAATAATGGAAAAAATTGTGGATTTAAGTTAATTCATGGACAGTTTTTGAAATTTTTTAAATTTCATCTAAATGTAAATATCGGAAACACTCTCTATTATCTTCCGCATAGGTTATTACTTTTTCTTAATAATTAATTTTGAATTCTATTACATTTTATGAATATTTCAAATATCTCCTCCTTTTCTGTTTTAAATTAAATATGCAGGCCAAAAATAAATTTTGTATTGAAAAATGAAGTAGATACTAATTAAAAAATATTTCTTTTAGTGTATTCGTCGGGGTGAATAACGCATTCTTCTTATAAAATCTAAAATAATTAAAAAATAAATAACCTTGTATGTACATTAAAATTAAGTTTCTCTAACAAACGTTCTTTTCTTTTTCAGAAAACATCCCTGAAAATCAAGAAGGCAACGAGAGAGATAACGATAATTCCCGGTGGATAGTGCCATAAATTGAAAGTGTTTTTCGGTTTGAGTGAAGGTTGTGTTTCTAAGTGTTCCAAGTTGATAAATATCCTAATAAAATATTAAAAAGGAAACAAACAAGAACAGAAAGAGCTGTTTAGTTTAACTTTCAGTAGTCAATATTAGTGCAATAGCTACTGCTGGGTGTGGGCGAATCTGCGCCCCGCCACAGGTAAGAAAAATATTTGTTATTTCTACTCTGTTATTATTATATGAGATCTATCTTAAGGGTAAAAGGTATTTTCAACTCTTAAATGAAATTCTTTTTGAGAATGAATAAAGCCACCACTTCTCTTCAGTCAGCGGAACAGGGACTCAACATTCTTTGAAAACTTAAGTTTTACGTTCCTGATCGATTGTTCAGTAGTGCCTTCTTCGCGGAGCATCTGCATCTAGACTGTGCTCCCCAACCCCGGCACATCCTTTAGTATCCATTCTGAGAATATTTCAATTCCATCGCACTGAAGTGCCCTTTTTATCTCGCCTTAATGGAGGTTTCTCGTATTCTTTTTGAGTGGCAACAATCCTTCTCTCCATTGGGTATTTCAAGTTTTGTGGCATTTGATGCTTTTCTTGACCCTGACATAAATGTTACCTCCTGAATATTGTACAAACTAAAACCTATATCTTTGATGCTTTCGGTGGTGCTTCAATATTGCAAATGGCTCGGAATGTGAGGTTTTGAGAGCTAATGTTGTATAAACTTTAGCTGTTCTGCGACGTTTAACAAATTACAAGAATTTCAGGACCACTGAACTCTGTCGAAATTCATTTTATCGTTTAAATTACTAGAAATCGTTATGTCAGAGTTTTGTCTAATGCAGGTGATTAATTGACTGGCTCGGTCTGTTCAAAAACTTAACTCCGTTCTTCGCAGATGTTAGCTTAGCATACTCAAGGAATAGCCAGAAGAAAATTTTTGCTGAAAATTTAACTGAAATTGTAGTCAGATCATTTTTATAGAGTATGGTATTTGAGGAGGTAAATATTGAATTTAGCATCTACATTTGTTTTAAATTTTTACATGTAGGTAGTTTATATTAAATTTAGTCTTATTTTATTACCTTTTACCTTTTTCTATAAATCTAAATCTTCTATTATAATACAAAGAAATCTGTCGGAGTTTGAGTAGTTAAACCATATCTATAGAAAGGAAACTTAAATATATACAATATATAATATATACAATTTTTCTCTTTTATGACAAAATTATTTTATTATACTGCAGAGTTTTAAAATATAGAATTCGATCAAAAGAGTCGCATTATATACTCTTTTGTTAAATTTATACTCAAAAGTAGCACCTTTTTAATAAAATATTCCAAAAAGCCCTCTATTTCTTAAAGTACCAATTGAAAAACTTTAAAATATTAAAAATCTCGAAATGAAAATATTTTAATACGACTTCAATATAAAGATCTTTGGTTTCTCTAATAAATGCTCTTAATTAAATCTGACCTTATCCCACTATCTTATGCCAATCGCTATGATCATTAAATGAAAAAATTTGTAACTTAAGTAAAGTAATAATTAACCCATAAACAAATCGAAAATTTAATGGTTGCTGTCAATTTAACCCTGGCATTTATGTTATATTAATAATTTTGAATGATTGATTAATTTTAATTGTTTGTATGTCAAATTCAATGTTCTTAATACTTCATAAGCCCAATGAAATCCGGTTCTAAGGCCTCTTAGTGTGCATAAATTATTTAGAACTCGTAATTACGTTCAGTTCGAAAATGATTGCTTTACTTTTTCTCATTTCTTATGAAATCCTATTGTAACGACCAAAAGCTGAAAATATACTCAAATAGTTCACTGCCCCTTTCTTTCACCTTCAGCGTTGTTCATAACGTCCTTTATGTGCTATTAACTTAATTACGTTAAAACTTTAACTCTTATGGCTCTCGTATGTATGTAATTCATAATTATTGTTAATATGTTTCCTTTTCCCTTGAAATTCGAAAACTGCAAACTTACAGGCTTATAAATGAGTGTGAGTTCGGTATGAATGAACATTTTATGTGTGGTTTTAATAAAAGGGGTGAATGTGAGGTCACGCAAGCTAGCAATTTGCAATTACGATGCATTTTTCACGGCACCCCGTTGAGGAGTTGACCTTATACACGCGATAGTTTTATTAATGAGCATGGGAAAACCATGCTGGTCGTCAAATTTAATCGCAACATTGTTTTGGAAATGTTATGTAACCGCGATTTTGTACAATATATAAATTTCGATACAATTTCTACGTGGGGTTTATTGGCTTTCTCCATATTTACAACCGATTTTACGGCAATAGTTTATTTAAACAATGGAAGGCTGAGTTAAACATTTAGAACACTAATTTTTTAAATATAAATATCGTTATTAGTGTTCCAAAAAATCGTCACTAAATAATAAAAATAACATACAAATAATCTTTTTAGCAGATAATCTAAGAAGGATATAAATAGGCTCATAAATTTAATATATAAATTCAAATATAAAATATCAGATTAAAGTTCTTGAAATTTCTTTGCATATATGTATATTGTTCATCTATCGTTAAATTTCTTACTTCTAGACAGAATTGTTATAAAACCAAATAAAATTAGAATCACATAGATTTTATAATATTTCAGCACAAAATAAATCGTCAAAATAGAGGGTCCACAAGGGATGGTATGTACTTGTAATTAAAATTTGAAAGCTTTCTGTGATATATTTTCTTATTGTATCTACGTAAAACACCGTTGGTTATCTTATTGCATTTATTATATAATTGCTTTATATACTTAAATGAACCTGTTGATTGCTAGAAATATATCGCTACATTTGTATTATATTCAATTTCAAATTTCATGCATTCCCAGTGGCTCCATACAAACCCGAATTGATATTTTATAATAATTCAATCAAAATCTGAGATAAAATATTCATAAAACTTTTTAATTGTGTATGGGATGAAGACTTATTTTCATTTTGAACAATAAATGACGTGGTGGATACATTTCACTCGTATGTATCATCTTTCCAAGTTTTTCAATTATACCACGTGGTGGTAAAGTCTTTTTCTGTAAGTCAGTGTCGTCATTCAACTTCCTCTGTTAAGTAATTGATATTTTGTTTCTTTTCTTAAAAATGCAATAACACTATATTACGGAGAACTTAGGGCACTGGAAGGATACGTTTGAAATTTGCATGTACCTTTTATTTTAAAAATGAAATTCAGAATTCGTTGTTATTTTTATTGCAAAAATTTCAACTGCAAACATTGTTTAGTTATTGGTTTGATGAAGTTCGACGGATGAACAAAGTTTTATTCAATGTTTGTTCTGATTTGCACGGTGTTACTTCTTAGTTTCTTAACTGTGTCCTGTTTCAAGTTCGGTGATAAGGCATGCGTTTAACATGTCCTTCCTCTAATCACTTGTAGATTCTTCATTCACTGCAAACATTTTCATAAGGCCACATTTACAGGGTGAACAAAAAATCTGTATAAAAGTGTCTACGAAATAAAGTTGACATTTTTGGTTAATGAATCTCCATCAATACAATATACAAATATCGTTGGAAAAATCTTGTAGTTGTCTTTTCCGAATTATATTAAGGAAACATTTGTTGAAATAAAATTGGTTAAAAATATTTTGAAGCACCAATCAACAAAAGACGCCTTAGTAGGTATTTTGCATTAAATTTAGTCGTAGAGGGATAAAATCGGGGCAAACATTTGATATAATGTGCTATAACATCTTTACCTCGTTAATTTATTTATTAATTAATCTTTGTTGATATAAAAAAAAAATTGAATTTACTCAAACAAATGTAATTTATTTAAGTGATATTATTCTATCGAAGGAATTAATAATATAATAGCTTAATCTAAATGTAATTTTTTTATTTTCTCTGCATAACTTCATTTGCTCCGTATAATTTAGAATGGACTTCTTACGAAAAGTTTTATTCGACAAAAGATTTTTCCAAATTTATGCATAGTATTGATGACCGGAATAATACCAAACCTCATACATTTTTGCTCATTTTTCCTATAATGAAAGTTTGGACTATATTTTGTATGCATTTGGGAAGACTCACATATAGAAAATTAAGTTTATCGCTAGTTTCGCCCATACGTGTGAAACTTATCTTATTTATTGTGTACTTTTCTTTACAGGACAACAAGGCCGGCACCCTGAATTTTTCATCTTTCCGAAATAGCTTTACATCAAATGTTAATTACTTGAAGCGAAGGTGAGAGATAATTTTACAGCATCGTTACTCGTTATCCTTCTTCCGGTGCTCATTAGTCAGTCTCTGCGCCATTTACCTCGATTATTGCGAAGAATCACTTAAAAATTATTCTACCTATATCGACAGCTAAAGCTTACTACTCAACGATTTAATAACGTTTTTACGGCGTTTGAAATAAGGCGATAATTTATGTCGTAATAAAAAAGCGACCCCCTTGACTATTCTTCAGTGGCGCCTTTATGCAAACATCAGGTCTCATGGTTTTATTTACGGGAAAAGAGGGAGCAGTCTGTTACATTAGACAGGTCCCTTGGCGCACATATGCATTTATTTATTTTTTATCAAAATCAATACACATCACCGGGATCTAGAGTTTCAATATCATCTCCAGACGACCTTGTTATCTGCCTTGGTTTTCAATTTAGTGAGCATGGTTATATTAATGAGCACCTTGAAAAATCGTCGTTTCCTCGAAAAGAAGGGTATGCGATTTGGCTTTCCTTATTTTTACTATTTTTACTCTTAATAAGCGCTGTAAGCTCCCTTCCATTTGTTATTATGTTTCAGATTTAGTTCGGGGGATTTATCTTCCGAATGCGATGATGTTGACCCAAATGAGCTGCCACCAGCCGCTCGTCCTCCGCAACAACAGCAGCAGCCCCAGCCTCCGCAGCAGCAGCAGCCGCCGCCACTTCAGCAGCAACCTCTGCCACAGGGTGGGCCTCCAAACATGCCTCCGCCCCCAGCCCCAAACACCGCAAATGTTCCTCCGCAGCCGACAACAGCCGCCCCCGAATTATCTTTAAGTTTTGGCAAGGGACCAGCGCGCGGAACAAGCGCACCATCGAGTCCAGCCAAATCCAGGGAAAGTCTCCTCCAGCGGGTCCAGAGTCTGACTGGAGCCGCACGCGATCAGGGGGCGTCAATTATTGGTAATGAAAAACTTCCCATTCAATTTTTAATTTCCCGAAAACTTTTGTAATTGTTTAATGGATTTACAGGAGCAGCTGTTCAGAGCGCAACACGTCCTGCATTTAATAAAGATAAGTGCTTCACGCTCCTCGTCTTGGATGATCAAAACACAGATTGGTCCAAGTATTTCCGAGGCAAGAGGCTCCACGGAGATTACGACATCCGAGTAGAGCAGGCTGAATTCAGGGTAAGAATCTCTAGAGCCACTTATAAAATATACTAAGAAAAAATAAATCTCAACAGGAGATCTCCCTCACGGCAAGCGGCGAAAATGGGGCCGTCATCTCAATGGCTGTGTATCGCGGGGGAACTAAGGTACGTTACTTCACTTTTGAACAGCTTTAATTAATTTTCCATTCTTTTCCTGGGACGCTTTGAGTAGCCCGTTCCCACCTTAACCCCTTTTTAAGAAGTGCTCGCATTCCGATCCTTAAATTTATTTACTGGAGGCTTTTCTTGGAGCCCCCTAAAACATAGTGAACTAAATGTGTTTAAAACCTTCAATTTTTCTTATTTTTTTCTTGCAACTTTCCCAACATTTTTCCGCCTCAAGCACCATGGGAATTGACTTTCTGTGTCTTCTTTAAGATCTATTCAAACAGAGGCAACATTTGTGTGCTCCTTAAAATTCCAAACCCTTTGGGGTTTTGCGAAAGAAAGAAATGCTGACAAGGTTCTTTAGCAAAACAGAACTTTTCCCACTGTAGGAATAATTAAGTCATGTTTTTTACATTATTGGACTCCTTTTCGACCGTGTAGGAAGCTAAATCAATATTTGCGAACGACATAAATTTTGGTTACATTCCACATATTGCCTAAGCTAACACTCTTCTCGTTGACACAATTTCTCATCCTCTTGAAAGTTGGTTGGCATCGTCATCAAATGCCGCAGACAAAATTGGGATAATAAAAGTTGATTCATTAGCAAAAGACGAGGGGGAATTGAATTAATTAGCGACAAAGGAAGTTGCGGTCAACTTCATTCCAATGTTGCTCAAGTTATTAAATCTTATTACCATTAGTTACGACAAGAACGTCCTTACTTCATATACAAAATCAAAAAATTTTAATTTGGTGAAAATTCTTTATGATGCCTCTACCTCAGACACTCAGGATTAAATTAGGTCCTATAAAATACATGTAACAAGCATGTACATAGGTACGTTTGTATATTTCCTTACGAGAATACAGTATAAAAATTAAATTGATTGTTGAAATTTCTAAATTAATATGAGTACATGAATACATCTCCAATATGTACTGACTTTTAATTTAAACGTTACCACCGCGATATTCCCTAAAAAGGAAATTAGAATGAATTAATTTTATCATTTCCAGTCTTCCTACGCTGGATTTTGAATTATGTATTTTAGGGTTCCGTAAGCTCATAAATAGTTTCAGTCTGTCCATCCGTTTGTCTGTATGTCACAGCTCTCCCATCCTCTCATTTACGTACATACTGTATGTACTCGTATATATGTATGTATCTATTAAGATGAAATTTGGTATACAGACGTTACCCAAAAACACAAATGAAAATATTGGAAAAATAATTTCCACACAGCACACAGAGTTTTCGTTAGCTCGAATGTCAAAAGCAATTACTCTATAATATTTATATAAAAGATTAAGAACTGAAAAATAATACCATTATTATCACCAATTCTCGTTGTAATCGCTGATTCAACTAAAAATGATTGACTTCTTTCAAAGTCACTGTACTTCATCTTTATAGCTCCCTTGCCTTCCATAAACAAAACTAAGAAGGTTTCTACAAAAATGTCACAAAAATTTACTAATTGCCACAGAATAAATTTCTGCAAAAAAATTGTTAATTATCTTAAAAGAAAGCTAAATTTCCCTGAATAAGTACGCTCAATAGATTTTCATTAATTGATCAATTAGCCACATTTCCATTTTTGCGTGTTTCAATTCAGGCCTTATTATCTCTTCTTCGTATTTTGTGCGATTTAGCTTAATTAGGCTTTTTGCTTCAAAACCGTACGCCTATAATTAAAATTCATTACGAATTAGATACCACTTGCTTTGAATATTGAAGCTTAATAACCTTTTGCTTCTAAACTTGTGGTTGCTTTAGTAAAAAAATTGTTTTACCAATAGCCATTTCTTCCTACATTTTTAATCAAGTTGAAAGCACAATAACATGAATCGTGATTTCGCTTTAATGCAATGTATTTTTGTCTATTAAAGTTTCGTAATTTCTTATCTCCTATTACATAAAATTCACGAAGATCTTTACTCTTTATAGCAGGCAGCCTACTGAAATTGGCTAAGTAATTCACAAAACTTAATCTAAGTTATTGCTAACTCGCTGGTTAGTTAATTTATTTGCAGCGAAACGACGAGACTACGTGTGCTCCTGTGGCAACTCCATAAAACATCCCCTTTAATCATAATTACGTATATTTGTTGGTAACAAGACTTACACAAGTTTGTCCTATAAATTCTACATTTAATGAGACTGCTGGAACTCACATAACATCTGTGAATTTCATGAATATCAAAATGCTTAAAGACTTCTCGTAGTGCATTTTATTCAGTAATTTAAAGCTTATAAAATCAAAACTGCTCACATTTCTAAAGATTCAAAACTTGTATTTATTATTTTGTTGTTTGACTGTTTTCGATTTAAAATCTACATAAGTATATACGCCTTAAATTCATCGATAGAGAAGAATTATTAACAGACTTATGTTTTGGTACTTAGCAAGATTGTTTTGTTCACATATCGATATTTGAAAAAACTTAATTGTATGTAATTCGTATCCTCATTGGAAAAGAAATAGTCAAATTTAAAATGTATATACGAGTATATTTTTCTGCTCATTCCTGAGTAACAAGAATATCGTTAAGCGTTTTTAAGTTGCACAAACACAAGCCAACACGAATTAAATACAATCGAACCTAAAAAATCCAATAAATCTATTTCATTTTTGGGATTCAATCATCTAACAGCAAACAATGGACGGACCGAACCGACCCTCAAGAATTCTTTAAGTATTTAAATGAATCTCATTTAAAAGAAAGTGCACAGTCCCTCATCAAAACTGTTCAAATAAAAATTTACTTTATTACGCGCAGACTTAGAACACAAGCAAGTGATGGAAAAGTGGCGCTTGTCCCTTATCAGTGAACCATTCATTTCCTGAATTTTGTAAAGAAAGTGTGTTAAACATAAAATAAAATTTGGTGAAATTACTGTCGGTTCGTTTCCTCTCACTGATGAGAACATCCTGTCCGCCGCTTTCTTAAGGACTTAACATAACGATTTTGAGCGACAACCCTAAAATATTATTTCCTCACAAAGCCCCGAAACTCGGAACTCTTGCCTCTTTCAGTTAAAATTTTTTAATAAGCCTTTAATTCAGTCGATAAGCTTTTGGTATTGTTCAATTTGTGGAAATACCCTTTAAATAGAAGGCAGGATTTAAATCGGTCCAAATATTTTTATACTAATTGCTTTCTTTATTGTGCTCAAATTTCTTAATTAATACTTAAATTAAGAAAACAAAGACAAAATGTAAAGTGGATAAAATAGAATTTCTCATTTTATTTTACATTAAACTGCTGATTTAATTCTCACTTATGTTTCAAATTTTCCTTTTAATAAAATTATTTACTTCTTGCATTATATTATGAATTAAATATTTCTTTATTTAAATTATTGCAGGTAGCGCGATCTTTTCGACCAGATTTCGTATTAATTAGACAACCACCAAGGGATGGTTCAAAAGATTTTCGATCCACTTTACTCGGTCTAAAATACGGAGGAGTTCCTAGTATTAACTCTTTACATTCAGTGTACCAATTTCAGGTAAGTAACACTTTATTTTAAAAAATAAATAATGAAAGGGCAATTATTTCATGTAATTATGTTCGTATATTCTTTCTAAAAGGATGCAGAATGACCTTTACAATTTTTTTTTCCATTTGTTAATAAAACGATAAATATTATTTATTAGCATTAATTCAGAAAAAAAGGCTGAACAACTTTCTATGAGAAATATGCAATATGCGTTTGATCTCTTGAAATTTTAGGAATAATATGCTTTACATTTCGAATGGATTTGATTTCCATCAACATCAAGAATAGACTTTAAAAGGTAAAAATGACAAAAATCCTTTATTAAAAACAAAATCACTTTGTTTTTTTCTTCCTTTTTTACGTTTTTCATATTCTCATAAAAACTAAACAAAACATCAGACCAAATTTATATTCGTATTTATTTTTAGAAGTTGATTCCCAGAAACTTGTAAATGATCATCTTGTTAGAACTTTTGACGACTATTAAGGATTACAAAACTTTAGTAGAGTACCTATATAAAGAATCCCAATGAAAGTATTTCAAATATAGTCTTGTTTGTACAAAAGTTGTCCAAACTCAATTACAAAGCTTTTCTCATGCAAGAAAACCACATTTACGTACATCGTAAGATTAACTTTCATCAAAAGGAGGAAATAAATTTAACAGCTTCTTCTCTACTTTCTTAAAGTATCTAGAATTCATTCATTTGAGTTAGACGAAAGTTCTTTCTGAAAACTTTTTAAAGAAATTATTATATATTCCAAGCCACAAAACAACTGAGCTTATTTCTGATGACACATGTCCATTTTATTTCAAATTGTAATATAATGCCAAAATCAAATAATAATAAAATATGCTTGTTTTTGTTTTCACAAAGATAAGATATTATGACTGCAAAATTTAAGTGCCGGTTAAATAAAATTCAACGTTTGCATCAAAATACCGCATTCGCATAATTTAAAACAGTGAATTTGAAATAAAACCTCTATTTTTCTTTATACGATTAAATTTCATTTTCCTGCGAGAAATTTGTAATGGAATATCAATTTTACAGAGTAGAAAGTTCTACAAAAAAAGTTTCACTGTAAAAAGCCCTATAGACTTCATCATTTCGTTTTTTACAAATACTTAAATAAGAGATATACATTTTTAAATGATCCCCTAGGAAAAGCCATGGGTTTTCGCCCATCTCCTTCAGCTACAGCGGCGCCTTGGAAAGGAGGCTTTTCCATTGATAGAGCAAACGTACTTCCCGAACCCGAGGGACTTGGTAAGTACACATTCCATTCCAGCAGGCAATCAACAAAAACAACAGAGCTATTCTCAATTTACGGACAAAGAATAAATTATAAATATATTAAACTATTACATTACAAATATACATATACAGCGAAACTTAGCTTCCTAATGTTGAACGAAAATAACTCGAGACTCGGTCTTGTCCTCGTTATTAAGAGAGTAGGCAATCTTTGTACGGCGGTGTTCGACGCCAGTGGCATTTCGTCACTTTTCCTATGGAGGTGTATCCCCTGGCTGGCACACAAGCGCTGTAATTTGTTTCACACTTGGCAAATGGTACCCAATTACAAGCCCCAATTGAAAGTGGACAATTTCCTCGGAAACATGCGTCAACCTAGAAGGAAAACAAATTTGCTTAGTAAGAAACGTGAAGGAAAGCGTTGTTATGAAAGAAAGAACAGCAAACGACGAAGTGTAAGTATATCAGTTGCGATAATAATTTTTCATTCAAACATCGTTCCAACTTAAATATACATAGTGCAAAATAAAATTTAGAATTTCCCAGGAAATGACTGAAAACGAATAATAAAATTTTAATAGCAACCGGATAGTTATGCAATGCTTAATGCAGCCATAAAAGCTGTGTTAAATAAAATAAAGCACGGAATCATAAAAATTATGAATAAGACTTTGTAGCTAAGGAAAATTACGTCAGTTCGGCACAATTAGAAAATATTTCTATAATACAATTTGTAAACAAGTTGCGACTTCGTAAACTACATACTATATTTATTCGAGCCCCCTGCTTTTTTCATTTTAATGTTGTTTAAGCAACTCATTTTTATGTTCTTTAACCAATTCATTTTAATGTTGTTTATGCAACTATTCAAACACGCTTCTAACTTTCAACAAATACATCTTTCTAAGAAAATAGTTTGCAGAAAAATTTCAAAGTGTTCCAAAAACCAACGTACTTCGACTTTTAGTATGAATTTATTACAAAATAGTGATAAAAATTGAATTTGGGGAAATAAAGTGAATAAAATAATCGGTTTTTATAGCAAAACCATTTTAATTTAATCGTCTAATGCTTTCTAGCAATACTTACTCTAATTATCAAAAGAAGATAGTACCGAATAATTTGCTAGATATGTGATTATTATAATATCATACTTACTCTACAAGAGCAACCCTTTTTATATGCACCAGCAAATCCACGTCTCTCCACCAATGTCATTGATGAGTACTCCTTTACATAATTACATAAATTTACTGTAAGACTTTCGCCGGCTATAACGTAGAGTTTTCCAACATTAAGATCTACTCCACATAATGAATCAAAATGAGGAGTTAGCAGACGTCCGTGCTTCAGCTCAGCTTCTGCTTTTTCAGACATCTAAAGTAGAGTATTCGTTATTTCTATAAATTCAGTAGACAGAGAGTGTAATATCTTACCTTATAGGCTTTTTTTATTTCTATTTTATAGATATCTTTATTATCCCGGGTCCGCCTTGTCGATTTTCTCAAAATTCGTGCAATTATAACTAGAATATAATAGTAACAATTAAAACAATTTTCATCACGAAAATATAAAAATGAAAAAGTGTTAAAATTATCGTTATGAAAATGCTTAATGGATATTGAAAAATAAAATATCAGTTTTAGTTTAAACTTACCAAATTCTGAATTGCAGTACTGAGTTTGCGGATGGGCCGGGTAGCACATGCAACTTTCAACTGGTGTCGACAAAAAAGCCAGGAGTGCAAAAATGCTTAAAACCGCCAAGGTTAATACTTTGTTTGTAGTCGTCATTTTGTCTAAAAAAATAAAAATAAATACAATTTCAAATAATTTTCTTTTATTGCCACAGATATCAAGTGGTTTTAAGTTATCAACAAGTCCTGGAGTTTTTCTAACTTACTCTTAAGGGTCAATAAATATCGATTTCAAATGCCGCCGATACCAATTGAACTCTTGTCCCTCCCATCAAGTGGTAATTGCTTCAATGATACAATCTGGCACTGCTTTCATCTAAAAGCGCTTCCAGAATAACTTAACCATTTCTTAAAGGTCAAATTAAACTCGAAATGGAAGATAAGTTTTCCAGCCACCCACATTTACTTTTTTTTTTCTCAAAATAAATAAGAGAGTTATGAAGCATAAAATAGCCATAAAGTACCAGCTCGTTTCCATTTGGTGTGAATTGAATCAGGGTCCAAAAATATTTTTTTAAGTTAGAGAGGAAAACTGCATTTAATTTTCAGGGCCCACTCGAATTGATTACCATCGCACCGCAGTGTCAGCGAGCGGTCTAGAGCAAAGTTAAAGTTAGAAAACTGCCAGAGAAAATGGACTTAATTGACACCTCTGGTGGCACAAGACCATCTAATTGGGCGGAAATATCTTCGCTCCCAATGGTGTCTCCGTGGGCTACATGCTACCCGGGAAATTTATCGCATTGGTCACTTTGAGTTTGCGAGATTTCAACTTGATTTTCCAGGTGCCTTTGCAATGTTTAATCTACAATTGTATTATAGCTTTGCTATTCTTGAGCATTTGTAACCTCATTCTGATATAACGACATATTCTGTTAACATTTTTTTTATCTATGTATATGCATAATATGCTCACAATTGTGTACACATTTTTGCATTAGTCCCTTAGGGTTTCAGTTATATTATATAGAGATGGAAGCAAGCTTTTTCTATTCTTTTCTTTTTTAATTTTTAAACCAAATTTTTATACATACATATATGTATATTTAACTATAATAGCTTTCTTTAAATTTAAGGTAATTGTACGCCTACACGGTGTAATTCTACACTTTTCATGTGCATTTAAAAAAAATAATAATTAGTTGGTAGTAATTTTAATAACTCTTCCGAATAATGATATTGGAGTATTATATCTGGTAAACTCAGAGATCAGATTATTTTGAGAGTTATGAAAGGTATTTTTAAAAAAACCAAATAATTTAATTACATTTTTTGCATAACTTATTTTCTTTATAATTTAATTTAATTCGTTCATTAACTAAAAATGTTCATGTACACTTTAATAACTTGTAGGTCAATAATTTCTCAATAGCTGTAGTAGAAGCTAATATTTTGCGAAGATAAATTTTTTCACTTACGGTTTCAAGAAAATTTCCCGGTTTCTTATTAATTTACATATTGCCAACAGTTTTTGCAATAAAGTATTATATTAAGTATATGTATATCGTAATAATACTGTCAAAATTAATTTTTCTATATAAACCAACTCAGAATATAAAGCCAAACAGACAGACCGGCAGACTGAATTCTCTTAGCAGTAATAAAGTTATGAAAAACTTGTTTTGTTTAAATAATATAACGACCACTTCGTTATAGTCATAAAACAATTATTGTTTAGTTGCAATCGACTTTTTATAGCTTATTCTGATAATCGGAGCGCAATTAATCCAATGCTTTATGACGGTTATAACTTTTTGAACTGCTTGAAAAATGTATTCCGAAATAATTATTTTTAATACTACTACTAATATCATTATAAATTTTATATAAATCATTACAATTTGCCCCTGTCGAAACAGATTTAGAAATGTTTGTCTGTTATTATATTACGAGATTTACAACGATTTTAAAGAGTTAAGCTTTATATGTTTTATACTTTATTACCAAATGCCCGCAACTTCGTTCGTGTGGTATTATTTTTATTACTTTAATTGACTACTGCCAGTCTAAGTCGAACTCTCAATAGCTTCTATACTTACGTAGCGCTATTCAAAATAACTGAAATTAAGCAAAATATCGAACAAAACTAAGTACGCTCTAAGGCTAGGCGTAGCGAGCAAACGATAAATTTTTCCTTTTACTTTATATTTATATTTGAGTGACTTCCTGTGGTCGTATTGCCATTAAATACAGCTTAATAATAAAATAATCACTGAACAATTAAAAAGAACTTAAAAATACCGCATCACGATACCTTCAGTAGTTTTTGAATGATGCGCGTACAGACACAAAGCGAGTTACGATTTTATTTATTATATATAAATTTATCATAATTACTAGGTCTAACTTTTAAATTTTTCTTCCTCACTCGCGCCAATTTAAATCTTAAATTGATTGTAAAAGCCTAGTTTACTAACAAGAAATAAGGAAAAACGCCTAGCATTTATGATACGAAGAGCGCTTTCTTTTGCTTCTAATGAAGACGTTACAATGAATAAAAATAATTACAAAGAGATGCGCATGAATTGCATAAAACTTTTTTATCACTGCACATTCACAGGTGATGAAAGTTATTACCCAGGAAGGGCGAAATTAGCATCGCATTGAAAATAGATGAACTCTCGTGCGCACCGAATCTGTTACGTTGTATCTCCTATGCTTTTTATGTTGAATTAAGATTGTTGTGTCCCATGAAATGAAAAGAGATTTCAATGAAAGTCACGACAGCAACGGGATCGGTATGTCGCTTCACATTATAAAATTTTCTTGGCCTTTAAAGGTCTCTTCTTACGCATTCGTTGTGCATGACTGCAAACAATGTGATGATATTTATTGCCCCATATTCAGGGAAATTGTGTACACGAATAATCTAAATATAACTTCAATTGTTTTTGGTATATTAACGGTCGTTTGATGCCACAATTAATTTTCATTTAACCATATACCTTTTGTCACTTCCCTGTTTCGCTATCATCAAACAAGTGAAAAATTAAAAACAAATATTTGGCGCCTCTTTTTATGATGTCATTTCACATAATTTGTATTAATAAATAATGTCGTGATGAAAGTAAATGGCGCAGTGATGCAATCATTAATTTATCGGAATTATCAAGCTGCCTTTTACTAAAATGAAATAACCCTTCATAAATAGGATAATGCAGAATTTATCGATTAGGTTCGATAAGATAACAAAACAACACGCAATATTTGCTAGAATTATAGGGGAGCTCGTTGTATTTTTTTCTGCAGCCTAAACTAACATATCCGCTTATTAACAATGAAGTTTCAGTTTAAAATTTTTATAAGAATTCATCAGTATTTACATACATATGAATATATAGCTTTCGTAAAATTTGGTATATTTACTACGTACTCGAATGTAGATAACTAGATAGACTTCCAAAGAATGTGGCGTTGAACTTCATTATGCCACAGAGTTTACAAAGACATAGTTGAAAAGAAATTATAATATAGTTTGCTTTAAGAAGAATAAACAAAAGATAACATTTCTTGAACAACAAAGGGCTTGCAAAATCCACATATATCGCAATGTAGATAAAACCGATTAAAATAAAGATAAAAGTAGTCAAATAGTTCTGTCTCATGATACTTGTGCAATATTGAATGCGAAATGATAATTAATGCAAGAAAATGTTTTACATTTTATTTTTTTTTAGTAAAGGTGATGTTTACTTCAGATCCAACACCAGTGAATTTGCATATCCATATGAATTTATGTTTAACTTTCAAAACCTAATTCACAAGATAGTAGCAATGAATGCTGAATGCTAAAACCCCTGAAGATTTTCAGGAGGCACTAAATCACTCAACGCAAGCAATCAAATAACTCTTAAGACATGTAGGCGCTTATTTAAGAGATAAATTGGTAACGGCCACTGGCAATGTTGGCGCCACATCATTTTCTAGCAGTCTAGATGTGTCACTAAGTATACAAGCTAAGTCTTGCGTTTTTATGGTTTTAAAGTTTTATCAGTAAAATAACTGATATTTGTCTTTTACAAAATTATATGAATGAACATTTTTTACGTTTTACTAGAAATTGTAAAAATTTATTTTGAATATGCTTTCTTCTTTTTTATTGGTAGGTACTTGGGCTTACGATTACTGGAATTCTAAAGGAATTTATTATTTTATTTTTTATACAGCATAATATAGACTGTCTTTGTTTGCTGACAATAACATTTATCATTTCTCACGAGTATTCATCATCCTCTAAACTCTAAAGGTATTCCATGAAATGTGATCTCAACAAAATTCTTCAGTTTGCTTATAAGTTTGCAATTTCTAAAAGTTTCCCATTTCGACTACTTTGTCAAGAAGAATGATCCTAGGATATATTTTGTTTCTTGTTTACTTCAGATAAAATTAACCATCTTAAAATTCAAATTTTTTCTCGATTTTTTTGCATTTTTAGGACTCTGTAGCAAATACCGAAAGAAGAACCCTATTGGTCCGATTTCTCTATTCGTTTGTCTGTATGTCCCCGACGATTATCACAAACATTTTTAAACTTGACTTACTCAGAAATAAAAAAATATACTTTTTTTTAACTGATCTCTGATCTATTTGATCCTCTCTTATTAGGCCAAATGTGGTCGAGTGGGGTATCGTTTGAAAGAACTCATTTCCGTTTAACATGAAATTTCTTTCCGAATTTTTTCTTTGAAAATTTTGAAATTCTTTTTTAATATTAAGTATATCACGTGGATAAAGATTTAAGGAAAAATTGGACAAAGCACTTGCTACGAACATCTAAAATTGTTAGAGGAAAATTTCAATAATAAAATCTTACGTGAAGAATTTCGTTTTCTAACTACAACTTTACAGCATTGTAAGCTTAAGGTAAATTAGACTTGGAGAAAGGTTCAATTTGAGTGAACAATTTAACACAGAGTAAATGGAAAAGTGCAGGCTTTCTAATTTTAATTCTTTGTCGGCACAAGTGGTTTATCTAAACCATGCATCATGCATATCTTTCTCGTTAGGAAAGTAATAAATATAATATTTCGTCGTTGTCACGTTTTAATTATATACGAATGGAACAGGTACTGAAAATTAATACTCATCGCTCGGTATGTAATTTAAGTGGACAGTAATTAATTTCTCGCAGGTGTGGGAAGTACGGTCTACCACTCAAGTGAACAAATTTACCTGGATGCAAAGTGTGACGAAAAACGAACGATGTACGAGTAGTTTTAATGGGCAAGATTATTATTTGATTGAAATTTTCTACTGGTCAATCTTAGCCACCTTATCGCCATTCATTCGAGTTTAATTGGATTTCACTCATTTTCACATAAAATTAAACCATACTTGGTATGCAAAGTGAACATGATATTTCGCTCTAAACCAAACACTTGATTCATGTGTTCGCTGAAACTATTTGAAAGCCACGGATTTATGAGTGTGTAAATTATCGAACGGCTTGACAGTTAATTAAATAGAAATTGACATGGTCGATTTTAGTGGAAAACTGACTGATATAGTTATCAACAAGATCGACGGTATTGCTCAGGAAGACGGTTTTGCTTTGGATTCAAGAATTTATTTGATTTGTGTAAATTTATGATTATCCATTCCATAAAGTCTTTACCTTCAAAGTTCTATTGTTCATCGATTTCAATAAATTTAAACATACTTATTTCATTATAGATTTCAAATAAGGTATAAACCAAGAAGTAAATAAATAATTTTATGAGTATCGAAGACAGTTATTATTTTAAACGATAAAAGCATTTAATCAGACCTTCAAAATCAAGATTTCTCTCAAAAAAGTCGTGTCTCGCTATTTTCACTCAAGGGGTTATATAAAACCGAAAAACTAAACACCTGATGATTTTATGCTTCAGAACATGCGGTTATTCTAAAAATAGTAATTAAAGACAATTTATGTAAAGGGAAAATGGTTTGTCATTCATTTACACGGTACTTATCCGCATTCTCGAGCTATTTTTATCAGATTATGTATAGCAACAAAATAACGATAATCATAAAGTGGTTGCGCCACATTCTTCACACCCTTTTCATTCTCTCTTAGGTACTCTTAAGAAAGTACAACCAAAGGAAAAAAGTGTTGTAAAAGAACTATTTTTGGTTTTCCAGAAATTTAAAGTGACTCACGGCGTATTCCGAAAATCGCCTTTTTATTCGTTTTACTATTATGTCGAATAAAATCCGATTCTTAAGAAGGGTATATCTATTTTTTGAAATTATGAAATATTTGTCATCCCATTTTACACGCTGATTTCCCAGAATAATTTTTTACAGGAGTTTGGCGAAATATCTGTGAACCAATAAAACATCAAATTTGGGTATGAAAAGCTTTTCTATTAATTAAAGACACCCCTTAAGTTTTAGCAAGGGTTTATAAAAAGCTTTCATTTGCAATTTGTTTTAATGCATTATTATATTTTAACAATCTTTCAAAACTGGACAAAATAGACATTTTCCCACTTTTAACCTTATTTTTCCCATGAATTTTTCTTCAAAACACTGTAAATTCTTCTGGAACCAAATAGCTTCTTTATTTTTTATGTGAAGATCATTAAAGCTTGAAGTGTAAATTTTTGTTTGAATAACTCGTTGACTGACATCCCTTGATGAATATAGACATAAATCTCCGAAGTAACGTGCACAGTGCCACTTTTCAAAATATCGCTAAAACGCGATGTGCATATCGCGGCTTGCGGCTGATGACACAATAAAACGATCCTTATGCACGCCACGTACGACTATTTGTTCATCCGCGTCAAGTTCACTGTAATTCAGGTGAATAAGCAGTATTTTTCGGATTTTCTTTTATTTCTCACTTGACATACATATCGAAGTGCCTCCAAAGAAAGTAAGAGGAATAAAAGTGCAGCTAGCATAAATCGCACTGCGAAAAGTTTGCTTTGGAGTTTTGATGTATGCAGATGACTGCTTATGACTCCTTTCGTGCAAGAATGCCACGCAAATTGCAACTTGAAATGCACGCAATTACTTGAAGATACTCAGTAAATACTTTGTAACAACTTATTGAATTTGAAAATCTAAAACTACTAATTTTATTTAAGTCTTAGTAAAACTCTTGAAAAATGAAAACGAGACTTAGTTGAGGAAGAAGAATCTCTAAATCAATTTAAAAAATTAAATTCCGTTCAAACTCTGAGAAATCCACTGAGAGAAACTGCCAAGGAAATGATTGCCAATTCATCCGCCATAAAATAAAATAATTTGAACTTGACCCGCACAATGTGGAAATCAAGAAACTATAAATTTCTTGTGGCATCTATTCACCCTCCGTGTTGAGAAATAAAATGAAAATACGTAAAATTTCTTCGTGTTGAGTTCTAAAAGCACTCGGAATGCTTCCGCCTAATCTGATTCATATTCTACGTGTTGACGGACGCACTTTATTGCATAACCATCATGAAAACCGCCTTCATAAGTTCGATAAATAAACAATAAATGAAATCGAAACGTTTGAAGAATTTCATTGGAAATTTCTTGATAAACCCAAGACCAAACAATTTGCAATTGGCATAAATTGATGTTGCAACATGTGTGCTCTGAAAATGGTGTCATTACAAAGCAATTCTCTTAATTCTCAAGCAATTTAATTTGCTGCCCAGTACACCATTACCTTTCCGTCCATTGATAAGTTAGAAGCGTTAAAAATAAATTAAGAAATTTACGGAAATTGATCTTCATGATAATTCAATTGAAAGTTACAGGCGAATGCGTTCTATGTCCAACCATATACGAACCACTCTATTTACTATTTCCAAGTAGATGGATCGTAAATGGAAGATTAAACCATATGGATTCCAGTGTGATGTACCATCATTTATCGTCATTTGCAATGCTTTGTTAGAAATTGAGCCTGATTCACATGCATTTTAATTGATTTTTTTTCTACATTTTTATTTATTCTTTAACATAATGAAAGTTAAGTTAATGCGACAATGTCAATTTAAACGTGACTGAGCGCACAAAACGTTAAAGATTATATTACTTTCGAGATACAACACTATCCTATTTATTAGCCAAATTATAAAAGAAACTAGCAGTAAGCAACATTTCACGATTGGTCCTTTTTCATAATTATATTTTTAATGAATCAATAAAAACGTAAATATTTTAACGGTCCAAAAACTAGATTTTTATATTCGTATTTTCTTCAAGATCTTCAAAAATAATAACACGATTATAATTTATATTGAAATTCGCAGTTTTAACATTCCTTCCAAGAAAAACAGACCTGACCTAGTAACCTTGAAGCGATAACTCGGACACTCTGATCGAACAATTTTTCAACAAAATATTATTCTCTTCTGCTTTATTAAGCTACCCAATAAAATAAATATGAAAGTTTAAAGCTTAATAAACTACGGTGAACATATTTTGAGCTTATAATGTTGCTCAACGGAATGCTGAAATCTTAAGCTATTATATAAAAATACATAAAACCTTAAAGCATTCCGTGATTTTTACTTTCTTCCATAAACTGAGTATACTTCATACAATAGATAGCGAATAAAATCGTGGTAAGTATACGACTTATGAAAAACTTATCCGCCAAGGTATGTAAAAAGGGCTACAGAGATAGGTTATATTTTCTATTCTTAGATTAGGACTCAGGCTTTCATTTAAGTCACACTACAAACTTCTATTATGAACCTTTATTTTTTAATAATTTTCCAAAAATAACTCTATTTCTTACCCGACTACGGCAAGGCTAAAGGAGGGTTATATTTTAGCAGTCTATGTATGTGGCTATATTCATCTGTTCCCCATATAGCTCCTAAATTTCTTATCGTATTCTGGCAAATAAGGTGTCATTTGATGCGTCTTAATAGTCCACGTGTCATAGGATATATGAAGTGTAACCAAATCTAATATGACGGATTTTAAAAATAATTTTCATAACTCTAAAAAACAAACATTTAAATTAAATGTATCGCGTTTGATATCAAATGAAAGGCTTTGATGAGCACCAAAAAAATCTAAAAATCTAAAGGAAGGCCTCTGACTAAAACTATTTTTAATCCAAGACCTTAATAATTGAATCAGGTCGACCTTCCTCTAGAATATTTTATGCTTGTTTTAAGCTTTTGCGTAGTCGGATTTTAGGTTTTAAACTTTAATTTTACTCGAAAACGAGTGCTGATTGAGCATTTTTATTTACGAATTCATAATTTACGGAAAAAACTCTTATAAAAATAATCTGCCACTTTTTTGGAAAATAAAAAATTAAATTGTTGTCCGATGTTAATCTATTCAAACATGATATCGATTGAAATAGACAATTTTATTTAATCAATTATACTATGGGGGTACAATAGTATAGAAGTTTGATTCCTTCCTTATCTATGGAGGTACTCACGACTTTTACAATGATGCAAAAACAAATCAATTAAATCAGTAAGGAAAATTTTGGAATAACAATCGAAATATACCATTTCGAAACACACCAAATTTTCTGGGCTAAAATTATATATCTCTATAGTGGAACGTAATGATTTTTCGGAGATATGTAAATAATATTAATATCAATATCTTATATTAATTAGTAGACCCAATTATGAAAAACATTATCATCATGCTTAGTCAATTAATTTCCTCTGGAGTAATCTCTGACATGATGACATAATAACTTTATATGAATAATGAGCTGCTACTCCATTACGTAAAATGCATTTAAAGTTGCTTCTAATATTTATTTGAACACCTCTCGTTAGCTAAACTGGTTTCCAATTTATGCAAAATAGATTAATTAAAATACTAAAAAAGTGACATGCCAGGAAAATCATATCACCACTTACTTCTCAGAAAAAAAAGCTCGGTAAATATAAAAATCTGCTATGTATGATTGATTGGTCGCATCATGCTTTGACTGATAGTTAATTATATGTTGTTGTTTGTGCTAATTGGGGCAAGGATAGAGAAAGAAATCTTATCAGGCAAATAAAGCAAAATATGTGTTTATAATAAAAAGTTTTCTTGGTATGAATATAATTTACGTTTTAAGCGCTTCTAGCGCCTTTCCGTAACCAAAAAAAATATGCTATTTTGCGATGATATTAGACCAGAGCCTAAAAGGTAAATCTAACGTATATCAATCAATTCTGCCCGAGTTTAATAAAATACTGCTGCACATATAAATTAACGATTTTCTTTCTCGTACCTGGCCATTATAACGTCAATAATTCATAGATATGACGTGAAACCCTGAATTAACTGCAACAATCTGGCCATTATCGAGTATTGCTGGAAGCAACAAGCATGGAAATCAGACCACCTGGAAGATGACTGCATCTATCGGTTCAATGCCAATAATCTGGCGCAACTAAACTAGGTAACCAACGATTCCGCACGCTGCTGCTTCTGCGGTTTTGCGAAAATCGAATATATTTTGAATGTTGCTCTTAAGTGCGAACCGCAGCGGACTAATTATAATTTCCGATTGTCATGAGTCGAGATCGCGACTCCGCCACTCCGAGTACAGTAAATCAAGTGCTGATTCAGCCCCGGCCTGCCGATAACAATTTTCTCAAGGAACGAAAACGCCGGCGGTTTTAAGAGGATGACTCGATTCTGTTTGTTGCATATGCCGGTTAAGAAATCTTTCTTAACCTGAGATAATTTCTAATTATAGATCCATAAATTTACTTTGGGAATCGACCACTTCCAGCGTCAGAGGCGCAGGCGATGCGCCATGTCGGCTCGCAATAAGCCAATAATTGTGGGTCCGTAGTAAACAAACGATCGTTAATGGACTCATTAATTGGCCTGCGTCTATCTGATTTGCATTTCCACCATAGAGATGGCCGCGCAGCCATTGAATGGGTAACCGCATCGCCGCAAAGAGTCTACTTACCTAATTAATATGATCGGCTAATCGTGACCGGAGTAACATGTGTTTACCGATCGTATCGGACCGCCGGTGACCGATTGAAATTAATGGCAAATATTTTGATCAAACTTTGATATGTTCTGGGTGTGACTGAGAAATTGCCGTAAATTTTTAGCCCGGGGCCGTGGATTTACCTGTGCGGCTGTGGAAAATCCCTCTCATTTGCGGTCAGGTATGAGCACATTTTTACATATGTAAGTATGTAGATAACGATTTTTTTTTATCTTTTTGTTCTTTAGTGTCGCAGCCTCAACTCTCGGCTGCAGCAAAGCTTAATTTTCTCTGGTGTAATATTTTCGTATCTTAATGACGAGACGGATGGGGCGCACGATGTTGTTTGGGAAGCCCGATCCAAAATAATGATTCTATAAATAAATCGCGCGAGACATTTTACTGCACGTTGGGCGGGGCGGAGAACTCAACTTTCACATGTGACCTCAACTAATTTCTGTTTCAGCTAATAGTCCCCCGAGTGACAGCCGATTAATTAAATGCAAATGAGAGGTTACGGTTTGATCTTTCAAGACAAAATGAGAATGTTTTCGAAGTTAAAGGCAACATCAATTTTGAATGCCCATATACAAAAACATAGACACCTCTGCTAAAATTACTTGCTGGCCACAAATATGGAAGACAAGGTAGCAAATTGTGCATACAATGCTTTCTGCAGGTAATATGCGAAAGAATGACCTCCAGACTTGTGTATGATGAATTTATTGTAATTTCAATATCTACTGCATCAACGACAAGCGGTTTTCACCGGCGCATTTTCAAGCGGACGTTTCAAGTACAAATTTGAGCCAGCGGTTCTAATTAATCTAGAGATTTGTTTACGTTTGCGATAGCAGTTGATAACAAATGTAAACCAAGCGAAATACGGGACCCTCTTTCCTGATTTCCCAGAATTTTAAATAAACACACGAGCTTTATCATTAAATGCAAATTTTCAGAATTACGAGTATATATGATTATTTATTGACTTGAAGTGAGAATATAATGAATTTCTTATTGAAAGGTGTGAACTGATATATGTATATATGATAATTTTTATAAACATGTGAAATATATTTCATTGCTGCATTATATAACGAATAATAAATAAGAGAAAATATCTTTATACCGTAAATTTTCATTACATTTGCCCCACTAAGTAATAATATCGGATCAAGGTTAAAATCTTAAACGATTGTAAAATAGAATCTATTTTCTTATATATTTTTATTAGAACGTCATCAAAATCTACATCTCAAAACAAAAAGGGAACAATTTTAATAACTTTTAGGTATTTTTTGACAAAATAGAGGTACGAATTATATTATTTTTTCAATGCAACATTAAATATAAAAAATATAATTCTTTGCGAAAAATAAGTGTCATTATTACCTGGCAAACTGTTCTAATTTGATTAGTATCAAACTATAACTTTGTGCCTCTTGAGTTTTAATAAGTAAAATATCTCAGCTACATAGTTTTTAGGTACTGAAGCTGCAAGACCTTCCCTTCTTAGCGCTTTTAACAACAGTAAGCAAAATAAACGCTTAGCATTTTTCATAAAGCACCAGATGCACCTAATTTACGGCTTTATTTTCGGCCTTAAGAGTAATTTATTAATGGACAGAAACTTTACAGAATAATAGAGTACAACGAATGTATTTGAGAACAAAACGTAATTTGAATACAATTTAAGTTATGAAATTTTATGGACTTAAAATCGAGAAATGGAGGTTCTTAACATTGTTATCTAATTATTTTCAGATTCAGATTTAGATTTCTTCAAATTGTAACTAGATTTAGATTATTTACTTACCACATATCTTTTCTGAACTTAATATCAATTTATTATCAGAATTGAAAAGTTCTTAAAATAATTTTATTGAATGATACCTCACGAACTATTCAGTGAGTGTTAATCAATTCATAGAGAAGAAAATATTTAAATGATATTCAAAGAAACGATTTTATCATTTAATTAATTCTTATAGAACTAGATTTTCAATCGTGTTATAAAACTTAACAGTAATAGTATAATTTTTTTTATGAAAGTTATTCAAAATATGAAAATCACTAGGTATAGCAAATTCTAAAATAGGTATTATATTTTTGAATGACTTGGTGACGGTTATTGTTGACTATACTATAGTAAATTTTGAAATCAGAACATCAAAATAATGTGGTGGGATATAAAATTGTATAATATAAAGTCTACTAAAAACTCTAGCATTTTGTTCTCAAAATATCTCCTAATTTAAGAAAAATTGGTGGTGAGTCGTAAATTGAATGAGGGGTAACATAAATACTCACCGATTGCGGGTATATCGCTGGAAATTAATCCTTAAACCACCCACAGAATAATAAAGCTGTCCTCAGGTGTCACCGAAACCGTCCTGGCACTCTACCAGTGGTAATTGTAGGTTATCAGCTAGATGTATGTGATCTTTTGAGTGTATATCATCAGCAGACGGAACTTGTTACTTTTTCACAACCTTTTAGTCGATTTGGTTCACTAAGAGCGATTTATTGCATTGCATTTTGTTTATAAAGCAAACACCGAGGGTTAAGTGCTGTGATTAGCACCGATTCTCTCAAGTTTTCCTTTACCTTGCTTTTGCCACCAACGCTTTCACAGAAAAACGCTCAGTGTCTTACTACACGAGTTTCAAAAACAAATAATTCCGAGAACCACTAAACTCATTGCGGATTATTAAAATACGCTTTCGAATTTGCAAAAATAAGAGCTGACGTATGAATTTTCACAAAATCAACACGGGTGCCACAAATGTGTGTGGTGTGAAGGGAGACTCGTTCAAAAGCGGTCCTCCAAGACGATCCTCTCCTAGGCCGCGGTTCGGTGCTGCGTGCGGTGACGGTAGACTTCGAACTAGCGCTTCGCCGGAGTCCCGCCGATCTTTTAATATCAAATAAGCTCGCGGTCGAATTGAGGCGGCAGAACCTAGCGCAGCTTCTTGGCGAATGATAAAGTGCGACCAGCAACGTCACGAAAGCCAGAAAACCGCTCTTCTTTGGCACGATCGGCGCCAGCTTAAGAGAAAATTAATTTGCTTGAAATCGCTTCGAAGAGTGTGAAGATACACATGTTCAAGATTCCCTGAAGAAAAGCGCGATCGTGGCCACGGCACGCGCTATTCAAATGTTCGGCGTATCTTTCTGGACGAGAAGAGCAATGTTACATATTATTTAAATGTCTTAAGAATTGAGCTGTAAGAAGCGCAAGAAAAGCAAAATAGCAAAAGCCTAGCAGTGCGCCAGAGTATTAAATGAGTAAACACCACAGATTTAAATTCGCTGAATGATGGCTACACGAAATTGTGGTGATTCACGTAGTCATCCCGTCGTCGTTTTCGATTATTTAAATGGAGGCGGACTCCTGACATAATTGTAACAGAATTTATCACCGATTCCTTTTACACTGACGTCATTGCGCCGGATGCTTGGATACAGTTTTTTTTTAAATAACCACTGATGCAACGTCATTTTTGACTATTTTACTTTATATACATATACATATGTATGTACGTACATAAAAAATTTAACGAATAATAAGCCATAAACATAAAAAAATTAAGTCCAGTAATCTATGAATTTTGAGCATTATTATTTAATGGCATGAACGAAAATACACTGTAAGGTGCCAAACATTTTAAAAATCTTAAAATCGTATGAAAAAATTCATATTCATTTAAACGCACTTATAATTTTGAAATGGTCCTTTTCCGACCATTATTCAAATTTTTAATGAAGATAATATCGATTTTTTATATTATTTCAAATAGCTGCTCTATATGATTTTAATTAAAACTTATTATAACTTTTTTAATAACCTGCTCTCCATGAGAAAGGATTCGTTCACACTTTTTAGGGGTGAAATTAATTAATTATGTGGCCATTAAAATATCAAATAAATGCCAAATGCACAAAATGATTTACTGGTTATTTTAATGCATAAACTTATCGTACAGGGACCTATCCTCAGATATTTAAAATTTTTGCACATGTGTAATGATTATTCTGTTTTACGCTCCTAGCAGATTTTTTATGACCTTCTATTATTTTATGTCTACGTGTAACTACATATACTTAATAATAATATCAGCTATGAACATAAAATGAAGAAATTTGTAAGAAACTCCAAAGCATTTCACACATTGATAAACATAAAGTGCCTATATAAAATTTCCTCAGTCTATTGATTAAAATATGGCTTTTTTTTTTATTTTCAACCATATCGTCTCCCTTATGCTATGAATGTGGGTTTATTAGTTAATGTGCTAAGTCTTTCTGAATACTAATTTGTGCTAGAATCACGTGTACGAAGGGAATGTGGAAACAGCATTTCTGTACTACGCCAATAAGATGAATGTAGAATTCATCTTCGTGTATTTCAGCCATAAACGTGAATGTGTTGCGAATTAATGTTTTATCTATTTGAATAAATGTTTCAGCCTAATAAGCTAATAAGCAACACGAGAAAATGTTACGCATAGCAAAAAATTTTCAAAAAAACAAAACCCTCGAATTATACGACAGCGATTAATATTCAAACGATATTTCTCAAAATTTTCAAATTTTCACATTCATTGTTGTGGCTTAAGAGGGACGATATTTTAGCTTTTCGTTTCGTTTCAAGCTTCGTATTAAGGGTCCTAAATAGGACCTAAAATAATTGTTACATTTACAGAAAATGTTTCATTAGCCAAACTTTTCATACTTCATATACCTACTTATTTTCTAATTTTGTTGAAAAACATTTTCCAAAAAATTAAAAATAGCTCTGATTGTAAGTATGAGCATGATTGAAAATATGTAAAACAGTATTTAAAATAAAATATTATCTCTCGCGTTGCTGCAGTTCAGTTGGGCGAAGTTCCCATGCGTTCTAAAAGCAGGACACTGTCACGGCGGAGCCGCCACCGCTCGCCTGGACAACCAGAGTGCGTTGCAAGATGCAGCAGGTTTGGTCACCGGAACTGTGATCAACGACGGCCAGTGCTACTGCACCATTGAACCATACGTCGACGCAAAATTCGACGTGCACATCCAAAAGATCGGAACTAATTACAAGGCGTTTATGTAAGTAACGCCGCGACATAATCGCATGCGGTTCGCGACTGGGCGGCCTTGGCAATTTTCAGTTCTTCAATTGAAGAATGCGACTTGATTCAGCCCGCGTGATGTTGTCCCGATACAAAAATTTATTCATTTCGGGCTGATCAGGTCAGCGTTCGTTAGCATGCTTTTTATATGTGGTAAATGCTCATTCCAGGCGAAAATCTATTTCTGGCAACTGGAAGACGAATCAGGGCTCCGCAATGCTGGAACAAATAACGATGACGGAGAAATACAGGCACTGGGTCGATGAGGTAAGTTTTGCTGGAATTTGATTCATTTCGCAAGTAAATGCGTCTACTTCTTACTCGCCCCATAACGCGCCTACGCGAACTCGTTGAGCACTCATTAGAATATGGTTATGGCTAAATTATACATTTTCTTTTGTCTTTTTGCACGCTTTTACCATATCCATTTATAGAGATGCGAAATTTTCAAGAAGTCACACTGATCTCCGTGTAAATTGCCTTTTTCAGCTTACTACCGCCCCGTAAAATTGCAGATCGAGTGGTATTTTACTAAATCGTTTTATTGTTACGAATTCAGGAAACCCAGCGGTGAGCTCGCTTACCTCCCACAACGTTTCATAATTTGCGGTTTGAATTGATTTATTTATTTTTTTCAAAATAAAATGTAAATAAAACCTTTCATTATAGAATTTTGAAGTTGAATTTATCAAAATATAACATACCATTTTGAGATATCAGAAAAGTTCATTGAAAATGAGATCTTTCTTAAAATTTTAAAGATTCATGGATATAACATTTTTTTATATAGAGAGGATACAAGTTTACAAACTCAATACAATTAGATTCGAAATTCGAAATTTAAATATGTAGCTCAAATTTCTGTAGATAATTTCGTATGATACAATGACCTGAAGATGTATGATTCAGTCTACGCAGAATGTTTCCCGGATGTGGATTAATCTTGTTCTGTGATGAAAACGACTACTTACACCGTATTTATAGATTAAATATATTTGCACAATGAAATTTTATTTATTATATTATATAAAAGGAAATCATACTTCCAAGCTGCAAACCTCGAAATGAACTTAGACCCTAGTGCTACACTTTAAATTTATATACCGAAATTACAAAAAAAATTTAATTCCGACTTGGTTTAAACATGATTAAGCTAACTTTATTAAAGCAAAAGAATTCCAACTGATTCTTAAATTGCTAAAAGTTTAAGTAGGTAAAATATTGGAATTTTTTCAGTTCTTACACTAAAAATACACCTTAGTGATTTTTTGATAAAAGATTATAGAGGGCATCAAGGGCCACCTTTTTTATATTCGAACTTAGCACTATGGAAGTTATTCTAGGGCCTAGGAAACATTTTCCACACAAAGGTTTAGTCTTTTCATATGAATTTCGCATCTGTAGAATTAAAAATTAATATTTTTTATTGATGAGAGACATGTTTATTAGGAAAATTAACAAAATTTTATTAAAAATGATGACTTAAATCATTGACTATACACTAAAACTTTAACAAGGAAAGAAGGTTCACAAAATTGATGATGGTTTAATCATTGTTTTTGTTTATGCATTTATTTTAATTTATCGTGTTTCGTCTTTTAGCAATTTTTTATCTTTATAAGAAAACGTCCCCGCAGTAAATTTCAAATTACTAGAAATCATAAGAACATATTTTCTCCAGATATCTGAACTGTTCGGAGGAATGGAAGTTTGTGGTCTTGCGGTCGTTGTTGGAAAGGATGGACGTGAACACATCCTGAGCGCGTGCGACTGCACATTCCCGCTTATGGGCGACACTCAAGAGGAGGACCGCAGACAAATAGCCGATTTAGTAACTGCCCGAATGCAGGTAAGTGTTGACTTCAAACACCCAAAACTTTCTTACAATATTTATTTTCAATTAGAACGTCTGCCGCCCGCCAATGTCGAAGGCGACTTCAAGAACATCACTTTCTTCGCGCGGCGGAAGTCCCACTGAAGAAGTCCCACCTGCGCCAGCTGGTCCGCGCCCAGCACCCATGGGAGGTCCACCACCAATCCCAGAACGAACTTCGCCAGCAGTGGGTTCTATCGGTCGTTTAAGCAGTCGAAGCAGCGTGTCTGATATTAACGAGGAACCACCATCTGAAAAGGCCTCGACACTCAGTAGTTCATCTGGTCGACGAGACTCACAAGGTTCGTATTTTCGAACTGGACGACAATAAATCCAATAACACGTCCACCCTCTACAGCATCACAGGCCTCGAATGTGTCCTCAACATCCAAATCTTCTCAAAAGCCCACAACTCAAACATCAGTTGTTGAGGACGCCGAAGATACAATGAAAAATTTGAGAAAGACCTTCGCTGGAATATTCGGCGACATGTAGGAATTAGCTAAGAAAAAACGTGGAAGAACTACTAGTGACACTGGTACCTCAATACTGGGGAAGCAATTCTCGTTTGCCACAAACTTAAGCGACGCAATCCAGTCATCTAAAGTATCAGCAACAACTAGCGAGATTAGCAAAATAGCTGAAAAGTCCGTAATACCTGACATAAGCCCCTCAATTATGCCACTGGGCGGTGGTGGCAAGGGAGACGTCCCTACAGTCGCAAATGGGCACGATTCAGTGGCTACAAGTAGTCCTTCCAACGTTTTAGAAGCTTTTGAACAGGAGAACAAATACAAGCCAGTTACAAATTTTAAGCCCCAAGAGCGGATCAATCCTTTCGATAAGGAAAACAAGGCTGGCGGTGCTATTCAGGGTGCCGTTGAAAAGAAAACAGCTTCAGCAGCAGCACAAAATGCTTATAAAATAAAGGCATCTAATGGATCTCCAAACAAAACTGCGGACACAACTAGCGAAATAATAAAAAAAACTGAAATAGTTTCAAAATACGTACCACCTAAAGATGATTTTAGTTCTTTTGACAAAAAGTCTGTTACGACACCCCCTGTATTTACGAGCACAGGTGGATCTTCAACCGCTACGATGTCGCATAGGGTACTAATGACAACACGATCCAACACTATAACCTGTCAGCCCACACCTTACACCAAAAGCAAAATAATAGAACCGGAAGGTGAAAAGCAATCTTACACCCGCTCTGCAAGCAATGAAGGTGATAAAAAGTCGTCGGACCTGGATATTATCTTCGGCGATAAAAAAACTGCTATTGGACCAAACCGCTTCAGTCGATCAGGAGGGTCTCTCTCGGATGCTGATATTATCTTCGGAGGACCTACCAAGCTTGACAGGTACTAAAATGTTTTCTTAGAGGCTTATTTATTTTACTAGATATACAGAATTTAATCACATTACGTCTCTAACCTTTTGAATTTAGGAAATAATTAATAAGAAAGACTTGCTAAACAGCGTGTACTAAAAACTGGCCTACCACGATAACTAAACATGGCCCTAGTAAAAATTATTGTTATTTTAAATGTAGGAAAATATCTACTTTAAGACTTTCCTATAGTTTTTTTTTTCCAAATATTGCTAAAGGATCCTCTTATTAATAATAGGTACCCAAAGATATTTTCATTTGCTAATAAATATTATGGTTTTGATTAAATTAAAATTAAAATATAGTAAACAATAATTATGATCTCACTACTTTGCAAGATCAACAATGACGGACAACGTCTAGTTATTTTTCGATCTCGTTAAATTTTCACAGCTAAGCAATGAAAAATTTTATATTTTTTATTTACAGATTTGGCTCAAGTCACAAAAATGAAAATGTAATACTATCCAAAAGTATGAGCGTATCTGTAGAATCAACTGATCGTGTACTGAACTATCGAATATATGAAGGAATTCAAAATGCAGCCTTTCAAGATTTCGATTCGCCAACAAAAAGTACAACTTCAACACCAACAAGTCGTTGGAATAAGACTTCCGAAGACAATGACATTGATTTGAAGTAAACATCTTAAAATCAGCAAACATAGCACATTTTTTTCATTTGATTATTTTTATTTTTGTTACTGTTTTAATATTTGTTGAATAATAAAATTTATTTACACTTTTCTTTGAAATTGTTTTTGTTTTTGCTGTTTGTTTTTTTTTTTAATTATTGATTAAATATTTCCACTAATCACAAACACCCTAAATTTTTAAAACAAACATAGACAAGCCTTACAAGTCAAATAATAATAAATGAAATGAAAACAAGAGCAGGTTTCAAAAATCAAATAGTAAAATCAAGACGTGCAGAATGATATTAAAATACAAATCAAGAAAATAATTCCGTGACCCTTCAACCTCTATAAGTACAGAAACAGGATTTCAATTAGAGAAACACTTTTAGCCGCTAGACGCAATTTGTAAGGGCTCTGGAGTAAAATATTGAAGGACGAATAGGAAGCTACAAAAATCTACTATAAAGACAGCACTGCAATAAAACAAAGACTATACTTTACACAGATGAATTTACTTCAAATCGGATGTACTGTAGAAAAATAAAGGCAATACCCACCTAGATAATAAGTACTAAGTGATAATAAAAAAATAACAAAGATGAATGTATGTGTTTTAAAGAATATGATTTATACAAGTTACTCGCTTAAATGAGAAATAGTCGTAAATATTGCTTAACGTATAAAATTATACTATTTATACTTAATGAAGTAAGCGTAATGCGATATACACTACAATTAACATTAAATGTGAATCAGATACCTAACTGTTGATGTTATAATTTTTGACTAGAGATCGAGTTCGGCTTTATTTGCTTTTAGCTACTGATTGCAGAAAGGTTTTCGGTGAGTTAATAAGTTATTTATTTTTATAAAATAATATTAATACTGGAAAATAATTTAAAATACTATTCCCTTCGACTGATGAGCATTTTATGCTAACATATCTTTCTTATGTTGTGACCTCCCACATATCTTTTATAATTTAATTTGGATGAAAATTTTACTGTTCACTTTTTACGTTTTCACTTTGCCGCTATATAATTTCAGCATTAACAACCATTTTTATTTAATTGTTCTTTTTTCCTAATAATGGTTTTTTAAAAGCCAACATCTTTTGGTATACAAAATTAAGATTTCTCAAGGAGTTTCAAAATGAAGTGTTTAACTTCACAACAAAAAATGTGGTAAAAGCTCAAATACTCGTTTAATAACCTGCAACATTTTGACCGATTACTTACATTTTTGGAAACTTCTTGAAGGTAACTTAATTAATTTTATTTTCTCTTAAAAAAGATAACAATACCAGTATCACACTTACATATGCTTGTAACTCAAAGTACATAAAGCCAAACTTGAACAAGGTAGATTTATATATCATACATGACAATATAAAAGATAAAATAAAATATTTATTGTTAAAGTATAAAAATATATACATATTCGTATTAGAAACATTATATACATATTAAATATTGAAAGAAAAAGAATTATAAAGGAGTTCTAGTTAAATTTGTTCCAATAGCGTTATGCATACCTACAACAACAAAATATGTTATACAGTAAAAAAAAAACACCAACGAAAATGGTGCGGTGCTCAAAATCGTGCACGGTTTGCAAATGAATAAAACAAAAATTAAGATGCAAAAGAAAACGAAACATTAAAATTAACTTTCATACATCTACAACGAACTATAAAACACACCACAGTATTAAATGTCGTCGAGTAAGGTGTCATTCACTAGAGAAACACACACAAAATTGCAATTTATTATAAATATTAGTTGCGCACATGTATGTTTTACGTAAATAAGCAATTTTAGATTAGCTGGTAACAATATTTAACCACAGCAAAATTAAGCAAACATTACCGAGAAACAAAGCAAATACATTTACTGTATTAATAGAAATTTTAAACAAATTGTTCATGAATAATCACTCTACTCTCCAGGGACAAAGTTTTGCATGTTAACATTGAAAACAAGAAAAACCCGAAACGTTTACACACGTTACCTACATTTCAAATTTAGAAAACAAGAAATTCAATAAGTGTATTCTCCTGAAATTATTGTAATCATCGATGTGTTTTCCTCATGGCTCTTGTTCGCTTATTTGTTATCATGATGCTATGACCCTGTTCATCGTCAGCCTATACAGCCATTATATTGTTGAAAAGTTCATAACATTTATAAACAATTCGAACGCATTTATCCCTTTCAATCTTATCTTACTCTGTGTTGTGTAAAATTAAAGCTGAGTTAAATAAAAGTTTTTAAAATGGAACCTGTTTGTTTCTATATGCATATGTCTCCGTCTTACACCTATAAATAAATAAGTTATAACACCTAATAATAGCTTGAATTTAGTTCGACTACTCCTGTGCCAATATACAATCTCTACATTTTAAGTGTAATTTCCTAATTGCCAGTTTCCCAATTTTGTCTGTTTTCATCCCAGGGCCCTCTCCTCCCTTCTGAGATATTCGAAACTTGTTAGTACAATTTCGTAAAACAAAATGAAAATTAATTTTTAAAGTCCACCTGAAAAGACGAAACCGTTTTCCAATGTAGTGAATATGGTTATTATGATATTAGCATTTGTATAATAAGAAAATTATGTCAAACCAAAGTAAGTGCGAATTTTTCTTTATTTTTTTTTACTTTATTTTAACAATACACAATTTCTGAGAACTATTTTCTCTATTACGAAATTCTAATAAATATATTGCATACCTAATATAAGGCAAACATATAGCCACTTTAGAGGAAAAACTTGCAATCCAAGTATAGTGTCAAGAGTTGTCACTATTATAAAAGAGGTTCACAAGATTAATTGCTGTTTGATCTAATTAATCACCCAAGGTGATGTAAACATGTAAATTTATTTTAACAAGAAATTGCAGTAAAGCTGCCACGTTAGACGAATACCATACACACCTCTTAGCAACTATTTGCCAACAAATGAAGTGTGCATTAAACACACTGTGAATAGTTTTCTTGGAAATCAGTCATATTTCCTCTTTATTAAAATGAACTATTTCCGGACTACTAACACTAAAAATAGGTGAAATACTCACGAATTTCTGAAACTCACCGTGAGTGCTTTAATGGCCTAATGGAAGTGTTTAGCCATGGGTGTTGGGGGCGAGGTTAATTAGAGAATACATTAATACAACACGCTTCGTTGCCTTCTGGTTTCTAGAAAATCTTTGAAGTGGGTGTATATTTGGTAATTGTACAGGTTAGACATCTTAAGGAGATTTTACTTTCCTTTTGGAAAATATTTGAGTAGGTACCTTTCGCAAAATCTTCACTATGCAGTATCAAATTTGCTTCGTTTGAAGTGGTCCATAATAAATATAGATAAAAAAAATGTTCTTCCTTCTAGCCATCTGTTTACAACTTATTTTTTGAAAGACCGCACAACATAGAGAACTGAGTTTTAACATAGCTATACTTAATATTCGCCCCCAAAAAAAGTAAGCGTACCTACAGTAGAAAAATCTTAATTTGTAATTTAAAGTGAATATCTGAAAGATTAACTTAAAAACTATATCCCATCCACTCTTGAAGTAGTAGCAATACAACATTTTAAAAAAATTTGTTCTAAAATATATGCGCCGGGTCCTAGATTATAACAAAAATTATAATATCAGTAATGAATAACTAATTCATAAATAACAATTTTGCCGGATGAAAATTTTAGAAAATGCTGGATAAATCTCAAACCAATATTTTCCACTGGTTTTTTAAACTCAAAAGAACGCATGACATAATTACCAGTAATTGAAGTAGTATTTTTAAATTTTATGTAGAAGCAACGAAACTTTGTAAATTTAAAGCCAAAATATATTTTATTTTATGTATCATTGAAGTTCCATGAACTTTAAATTACCTATAATAAAACTCAATGCGAAGTATCCAATTATAAAAATATTGTTTAAATAAAAATTGTGCAATAATAGGTCTTCGAATACTGATGATAACAAAATAATACTATTTTCTGTTTTGTTTTTTCATTATTACGATAATTTGTAATTTAAAACTCTGAAATGACGAAGATAATGATTTCAAGCCAAACCATGGTTCGAAAATACCAGAAATTTTGCTGATTTATGGTAATTCGGTTTAAGTGTCAGCAAGGGGCAAAACTCGAATTAATTAACCCTCCTTCTCTAACACATAGTACTGATAATCCTAGAGAAAGCGTATTTGAGGCTCGAAATGCCCAAAGCAGTCTCTATTTTGTTAAATTTTATTTTATTGAATATTTTAAATTCACAAGAATCGATTCCAAACAAAATATCTTTAACGTTCGTGAATCCACCTAGTTCCTCAAATAGAAACTATTCGACCAGGGAGCATTTTTCTACAGCAACAAATGACAAAGCCAGAGCAGGACGGGACGACTTGTCTGTCAAGTCAACCAGTCGAGGGGAGCTGGATTGCGGTTTAGTGGCTGCTGCTTTCCTCAGAATTTCACAAGTCGTCTGTACGGAGGATTTCCTTGAAGTTACGTTTTCTTTTCTAGTTAATAAACTTTTCGCAAAAATGTCGAGGAGAGCTTCGCACGCTGGCAGCTGGTACTCGGATTCCGGTAGGTAGCACTCTGCAGTGGATAGAAAAACGCAAGTCAGGTGATTGCATCTAGGAAAATTCTGCAGAAAAGGTTGTCCGATCCATCAGCTGTTCGATTATTAATCACAAGTGTCGCTTTTGTTTACCACCGACTTCCTGAGGTGAAATTTTCTCATTTTCTGTGTTACTGACTTGCACCGATCCTTCAGGTAAAATTCCCTGGGCGGGTAAATATTCAATTACTCAATTTAGCACAACAAAAGAATTTCGTGCACACTTCTCTTTCAATAAACTTAAAAACTGGGCAGTTTCTTTGTTGCTTTAAGGGATCACAAAATAGGGTTATCCCTGGTGCAAGTAAATAATAACTGAAAGAAGTTATCTGAAAACAACACCAAGCAGTAAATATTGGTGCCTAGACTAGAAACTAAAATAACTAAAAAAAAAAGTAGCCCTTCGGTTAAACACTATTTCAATGACTAGCGGAACCATTTGGTTTCCTAAAATCTATCTTACTTTCACTATCAAAGGAATCAGCACCAAATAAAAGGATAGGCGGGAAAACAAAACTTTTTAAAGACATCATTTTCAATTAGTTTCCATATTAAATAGAAGAGAAGTTTCTTTAAATAATTCATTTCATTTAACTATCCAATCTCAAAATGTAAATGAGCAGATTTACTAATAAAACTATAAATATCAACAAGATCAATTACGCTTTTCCATTAGCTGTTTAAGATCACTTTGAATTTCAATTATCCGTGATTCTTGGTCATCTGTTGCCTGGGTAATCCTTTTCTCTAAATCTGCATACTCTTCGGTCTGTTTAGTCAATTTTTCAAGTCCGAGCTGCAGCTGAGAACAAGTACGAAAGAATGTGTTCAATTCTGGAATATCTTCAAACCCCTTTGGATGATGCTTGAATCTTTCCTTCATAAGATCGGTCAATTCTTCGATATTCTCCTTAAATGGACGAAACTTCATGAATTCATCGACCTCAGCATCAACAGGATCAATGCGTAGATGATTGATCCGATTCTTTAAATTTCCGAAATTAATTCCTTCCAACGCGTCGCGTGCAGAGATCAATAGGTCATACGTATGCTGCAACTGCTGCCTCATCTTCCGCACATCTTTATTGATATCAGTTTCGTTGACGAAATTTTCAAAATTTCCTTCGTCGTTTTGGTCTGTCTCAAGTAAAATTGGATTTGTTGGTAAAGTCTCATCTTCCTCCTTGATAGGCTCGATTGCAGTCAATGAGGTAGGAATTTTGCCATCCGCAGTATCACTTTAGGTATACCGGTTAGATGTATTATGCTAACAAATCTTATATATTACCTTTCGTTAAATGCCTGGGCGATGTCTTTACGCAAATCATCAATTAATCCCGAAATATTTGGTCCTTCCATGTCTGAAAATAATCAAGCCAAACGAAATCAAAGGCCCTGAAGGGGAAGCACAGAGAGTTTATTTATTTGTCATTCTCAAGGCAACAGCGTTGCTATGGTCAAAATAACCTTTATTCAAGTACATTTGAACTCCATCATCAAACTGTTTCCTACCTTTTATATACCTATAATGAAATTAATGATATAAAATTTAGCGCTTCATTAACGAAATCACTTTCCTCTAGCTGTTGAACTTTCAAGGCAATTAGATAACTGGTTAGCAGCCGCGGACTTAACTCATGGACCAGCCAAAGCTATAATTGCACCGTAAGTATCATTTATTAATTTTTAACATTCCACATTGATGTGTAAAACTCCTCTAGCCATGCCGGGTATACTTACTGTGGTGCTTGCGCAGGTTACGCATATCGTCAAGTTAGTCCCGCCGTTGTGTGAGTCAAATTTTTCTAGTTTAGCTCAGCCCGGGCTTAAGCAACATTTGTTTACAGAAAACGGATTTTTATTCTGGGGCCATCTCATCACGTCCGTCTTCGTGGCTGTGCTCTATCTACGGCTACGAAATACAAAACTCCTTTATATGATCTCAAAATAGATACTCAGAGTAATCAAGTCAAATTTTCTACATAGTACAACATTATTTTGAAAATTTTTTTTTGTAGTTAACTCCCAGCTGGAGGAGACAGAACAATTCTCATGGATGGACATGAAAACAGACGAAAATGAGCACAGTATTGAAATGCATTTACCCTATATAGCTAAGGTGATGGAAGAGTGAGTAGACTATTTAATAATTATTAAACCGATTTTAACTAAATTTTGTTTTTAGCTTTAAAGACCAATTTACCATTGTTCCCATCTTGGTGGGCTCACTGTCGCCGAATCAAGAAGCCGTGTATGGAGATATTCTTTCGCAGTACTTTACAGACCCTCAGAACTTATTTGTTATATCTTCCGACTTTTGTCACTGGGGACAGAGGTTCCGGTACACTTATTACGATGAGTCATGTTTCGCCATTTACCAGTCTATCGAAAAGCTCGATAAAATGGTAAGTCAATGAAGTCTAAAAGCTAACGATGAAAATTCACATGATTTAATAAAAAATATATTACCGATAATTACCTTTTCAAAAAATCGTCTGCGTTACGTTTTCACAAATCTCGCCTTACGAAAACTCATTTAGCAACCATACTAATGATTATTTGAAGATTGGGTATGTCTAAATGTTCCTATCGCTAAATCATTTAGAATTTTCGTCGTTCTTTCCTAGTTTATCATGGGAACCACTCCCCATTATTACTGCACTTAAACCGCTGAAAGCTGAATTCTAGAAATTTAATGATTTTACTTCTTAGGGAATGGACATAATTGAAACTCTCAATCCAACTGCTTTCACCGAATACTTAAGGCAGTACAACAACACAATATGCGGTCGCCATCCAATAGGAGTAATGCTGAATGCGGCTAAGGTGCTCAAATCACGTGGATACAATCTGAGTTTTAAATTTCTCAAGTATGCACAAAGTAGCCAGTGTACGGACCATTCGGACTCTAGTGTAAGCTACGCTTCAGGATCTCTCGTATTCGAAAGTTAAGCCAGTTAGCAATAAATTTTTAAATTAATTTTTTCACGTTTTCCATCCGTTTCTGTTTGAATCAAAATCTTTGATGGACACTTAAGGCTTAAGTATAGTTGATTAATGAATTTCTGATTGACATTTTGTATTTTCAAGTAAACTTTTAATAATCTACGACATGAAACTAAACAATAGTTTTTTCTTACAAACTAACTAGACCCTCTAAAGTAATTAAGAAATCACAGGCTTTACATGGAACTCTGTAAGAGTTAACAACTTCCAATTTTCGTACAGGAACATTTTGACCTGTACGCTTGCAAACTGACTGTCTTCCTGTTTTGTAAATTTGTAACCGTGTGCGAACTAAATTTGACCAGGCTAGTCCTAAGCAGGGAACATCAACGCCAGTGTTCTCCACATCCGCTCTTACCTGTAAAATTGAGATATAATTCTAATTCTATAATCGGTTGTACGGCCTGAGAGCTCGCTCATAAATATGGTTAGTTATATTTGATTCTAAATTTTATACAACTACGGTTTGGTTCAATCCTACCATTTTCAAAGCAAAGCCCTAGAGATATATTTTGAAAGAAAATTACCTGATTTACGCAAATCACGGCACAGTTGTACTGATCTATTAGATGCAATAGGTTGTCAGCTAGCTTCCTCATATGGTCTGCTCTTGTAATGATATTTTGCTCAAACCTGTAAATCGCAGCAATCGAGTCAATTAGGATTAGTCCAATATTGTTCCTTTTCACCAAGTTAGCCAGTCGAAACGTAATACAACTCATCAAGGTTTCCTACAAGTCGTCGATATGAATAATTGAATATTCTATATTATTCTAAATTACCGCATCCAAAATGTGATCAATAAAAATATTTTCTAAAAATTTTGTTCCCGGAAAAGTCTTGTTAACATTTTGCACTAGTTGCCCCAGACGTTTGGATGGGAATGCATCTTCAGTATTTATAAAAACTGCTCCTCGCCCGAGTCCTCCTTGGTCGGGTGGTAGTTGCACCATCAAAGACAATTGCAAAAGAAGCTGAGTTTTACCTGAACCTGACTCCCCGCAGATTTCTGTTATTCCTCTTGTTGGAACTCCTCCGGTACAAGCATCAATTGGACCACATCCGAAGAGTATTCGATCCCATTTGGATGCCTGCGACTTTATAACATCATGAACTAGAAAGATTGCAATTAATAAGTAATTGAGCTCATGGGATTAATTTACCTGTTGTAAATCCCGGGCATAGGGATTTTGCACACAAAACTCTCAAAAACTGAATATCGTTAGAAGTACAACCATGTTTCTGAAGAACTGAGTCTGGTGTACTAAGCACTTTTTGGGGCGATGCTAAATTAGCTAGAAGGCACCAGAGTGTTATGATCGAGTTTAAAAAAAGGACTTCTATTTTTTATGAAAATTTTGAAGAAAACTTGTTAAAGCAATCATTTTGAATTTTTCGATCGAACAAATTAAAAATGTCTCATCACAATTTCTCCCATTTATACAAAGCCGTCTCATAAATTTTCTTAAAAAATAAATATTTTAAATTAGATCGTGAACACTTCAACAAATCATTTTTATATTTCTGTAAGGTTTTCATGGGCCCTACTTTGGGAATCGAAAACAATGGTTGAATTTACCAAAGCGCACAATGGACATGTTTCTTTTCTTTCTCGATAGCTAAATAAGAAAATAATCTTTACCTTTCCGCAAGCTCTCCCTTATTTTCTCTGGAATATAATCCAAAAACTCCATTTTTTAAAATTCTGAATTTACCGCCAACTAACGTACACAGAAAACAGCTGATCAACATTTTGACATTTTGTCGGATGAGCATACTTTTGGTATTGATTTTTTTTAAATGTTTCATTTTGTTTTCTTAACTATTTATAGAAGATTTTAACGGGTTTAAATAATTTTATTTTCTTAAAAATAAGCATTCAATTTATTTTTAAAAAAAAACTTACAGAATCCCAGTAAACTTCCAAACCCCCTTGTTTTGTCAAGTGTCAATTAATTGTCAAGTGACGACTGTCACGATCGTTAACCAAAAAATCGGTGATTTCAAGTGCTGCTTTCTTGTTTCCCAGTCGTTTTTAGCTAAATGCCTCGAATTCTATAATGGAAAGAGATTACAAAGAAGATCAGAAAAATGAAGTTGAAGCGCTTGATTCAATATACTGTGGCGAAATGGAAAGTAAGTTCGTTAAATTGTAAAAAATCAAATGAAATTTAACTTGCTTCTTTCAGTTCTCGAGGCCGAGCCGTTTTACAAGTTTCGGATACCGATAGCTACGGAAGAGTTTGAGGATGAAACCAATGGCTTATCTTGCCACTTAATCTTCACTTATGCGGAGAAATATCCCGACGAGGCGCCCTTAGTTGAAATAGAAGCTCCCGTCAACTTCGAGGATTCCTACGAGAAGCTCCTGCTGAACCACATTAAGACCACAATTAGCGAGAACATCGGCATGGAAATGATATTCTCGCTGGTAAGCAGTGCTCAAGAGTGGCTAAACGTTCGGTGGGACGAGCACAAGAAGGAGCAGGAGGATGCAAAAGCGAAGAAACTCTTAGAAGTGGAGGAAGCCGAACGCAAGAAATTCGAGGGCACTCGCGTCAACGTGGAAACCTTCATGAAGTGGAAGAACGAATTCGAGCTAGACATGGGCATCACTATCAAGCGCGAGAAAGCCCTCTTGGACGGCAAGAAGCTGACTGGAAAGGAGCTATTCCTCCGCGATAACACGCTGAATGAGTCTGATATCAAATTCCTCCTGGAGGCTGGCGATACGATTGAGAGTGTTAAGATTGATGAGTCACTGTTCCAAAATTTAGGTGACTTGGAACTCGACTCCGAAGATGATGAGGACGACGAAGACTACGTGCCGGGCAAGGATATGGACTAATTTTTTTAGGATGAATAAATATAATATGCAAAAAATAAAACATCTTTTTACAATAAATTGTTAAAAATTAACGAAAAATGCATTTCAAGCAAAAGACTAATAAAATAAATAACTGCCCCATATTAAAAAGGAGTGACTATGAAGTCTCAAATCGGTTAAATCAAATTCAATATTGTAAATATTTCGAGAAAAAATAATTCTCCGTATTAAAATTTTAATTTGGCGATACAATTATCTAAATCTTACGATATATTTTTAAGTGTGGCCCCTTTAATTGGTTCAATATCATCCAAATCCACATCCGAATCTGATTCACTATCCTCAATCTTTTTGTTTTGGACATTTGATGTTGAAGCTTGTTCGGCAGGTTTAGTTCGAGGAAAATCCAATTTCGGCCACAAGCCAGCCTCAGCCTTAGGCATCGTGATTTCAACTTTAGTAGGATACATTTTAGCAGTTGTGCTCTCAACTTTAATAATCTGAAAACGACAAAAAATGTAAGAAATCTTTTAAACAAAAAAAAAAATTTGCTCACCCCTCGCAGCTCAAGATTTAAATTGAATTCAGCGTCTTCCGGGAAAACGAGGCAAACTTGTAGCCTAATTGGGTTTACTTTTATTACGCTCTTCGCGTAATGATACAATTTAGCGTAAATTGAAACTATCACGTCCGACGCAGTTTGGTGCCAGTCGTAACGGCAATTCACTACTGATTTATCTTCCTAAAAAGATAAACAGAATTTATATAAAATAACTAGAAATTTATAGATTTATTAACCTCTTTGATCCACTTGTGCTTTCCATAGGAGCAGCCAGCTTGATTCATGAAGGCATCGAAGTCGGAAGTTCTCTTCTGGCAGCAGGTCCAATATTTCATCCCTTCGTGGAAAATAGGAACCCCCGGATGGTGCCGGCACTCGGACTCTTCCGCTTCAGGCGATGTATACTTGCACGAGCACCCGCCGTTCTTGCAATTTGTGCCGATTGGGATCTCTCTAAATTAGGTCTCAGTAAAAATTTGTTTCATTAAGCCTGCCACGAACTTACATTGGTCCATCCTTGGCCTTAGATTTAGCTGCCTCTTTAGGAACTAGAGAGTCAATTGCCTCTTTCAGGGCCGGAACAACATTGGGCGAAATTTCAGTAAGAGGTGACTCGAACGAGGGCCTTTCCAACGCCTGTCTTATCGGAGCTCGGACTTCGTGTACGGGTTCCTCATAAACCACAGATTTTTGCGGCTTTTCAGGCTCTGGAGGCTTTTCGTTTGAATGCTTCGACAGTGTGCAGCCCTTTATATTTAGAAATTCGGTGAAATCGACAGTTTTCTTATTGCAGCAGGTCCACCTCTTGTAGCCGTCGTGGAAATAGTGCGGCCCGGGATGATGCCGGCAGGAATCTGCAAGTTAGAAACTTCTAGCATCCATCCTAACCTCAACGTTCCTTGAAAAAGCTGCTTACCCTCCTTGTTTTCAATCGGGTCGTACTTTTGACCACATCCTAAGTTGTAGCACTGGAGCATTTCTAAAAGCTGAAAATAAATATCTTAAGAGAGTTGATTACGGACATTTATTATTTTTCGCTTAATTTACCTTGGATTAGATCGTATTAATTGAAACTTTTAACAAATTTTAAACTTCTAAATGGAGAACTCCGAGTTTAAAAATCGTCGTGGTTTAAAAAAACAAGGCGACCACTTTTTTGACTGACTAAAATTAAATGAAAGTGAAAAGTAAGTTTACGGGCATGCCCCAGCATTTGACATTTGGGACACGTTCAGAGGACATCATTTATGGGTATTGCTTGGCTTACAGTGCATAGTTCCTGCGTTATTTATTGTTTAAAATTTAAAACACACGTTATAATGAAATTTTGATATTAGATATTGAACCATTAATTTATTGGTACAAGTTCGACTTCCGTGATGACCCCATTTGAAAAATAAAACTTCATAAAAGGGAACTTTAAATTAATTTGTATAAAAGGAAATATTCAGTCTCAAGTATTATAATTTTGTTCATATATTGAAAACGGATTGAAGCAGATTTTTTAAATTAATTTTCCTGTTTTTACCACAGCAAAATAACATTAAAAGAGAATTCAATTTTGTGCTTTCCAGTCAAAACGATGTTTGGTATAAAGGTCCACACAAGTATAGGTAATATTATTAGCTATCTCATTTTAATTAATTTTAGTTTAGTGCATTTATTAATTTTTCTGGTAAACTATTATAATAATTAACTGAGAAATAAATTTGATCTTAGTTTAGTTGGGTGGTCCTTGGTGAAGGTATATTATATCTTATAACCTCCCACCATTGCTTTTTTTGTATTATTTCCGTGAAACTCCGTTCTCCAAAAATAGGTTGCTAGATAATTTTGTAATTTCCTATGTAAATTAAATTTAAAATTTAATTTACCTGTGCTTTCATATGTTATTTGTTTTTGTCTAAAACTAGTAACAATAGTGTTACACCCGTTTTGAAATCCATGTTAATTAGGGTCAAATCCTCCATTTCTATTGACAAATTCAACAAATCACTCGCATATAACCTTTTCGTAGATCTTACTGATCAAAGCTATGGGTTTATAGTGGCCTGGATCATTTTTATCACCTGTTTTATAGATCGGAACTATAACTGAAGTTTTGAAACAGTAAGGAAACTTTCAAGATCCTCCTCATTTATTATTTTTGCTAGTAAAAAGAAATCCAGAAACCATGGGAATCATACCATCTCCAAATTCTTTTTCAATTGTAGACTATAAAGTAAGTACCCAGATTTATGTTGCATTTCTCAGCATAGCGTTTTCTGTTTAAACTGCTCCTAATTAAGCTACTGATAAACGGTCAGACGTCGATTAGTAGTTATTACCTAAAAAAATAATAATAAAATGACCCTTCAAGCTCGCTATATATTGCAAGAAAATAAAATGAATAAACATAGAAGTGGAAGTTAATTGCGAAGATCACTTAAAAACAAATAAAAAAATTTTTTATGGAAATACATTTATTGTACATTTCATAATATTTCACAACTTTTCAAACTTACATTTAGCGTTTATATAAAATCACAGTTATAAGTATGTCGTCAAATGAGGATTAAACAAAAATCAGGAACATTTCCATATCACGAAATACACCGTTACATAATATAATATCTACAAATCATTTCTCAATGGAATGATTTCAGTTTGAACGCTTCTACATAAAAACTATGTATGTATATCCAATTTACTGACACACTTTTTCAGAAACTTGTGAATTTATATTCATGCAAAGTTCAATGTTTTGCAGCGACAAATAAACAAATATTTGAGCAATTTTTAAGCTCTTTCGCTCCCATTGACTATTTCCTTGGAACATTTGTGGCGCACATAATTTTAGCATCAAAATCATCCTGCAAAATAACAGTTATAGCACTATCTCCTGAAGGACTGGGATAATCTGGCGCCCTTGCAGACGCCTTTACTAAAAGCGAGGAATCAATGTCGGTTGGCCGAATCGTTTCGGAAATACTCGCGGGCTTTGAAATTGAGTTGGAAGTCAAAGAGTCAAGCTCATGTGATTCCGAGTTCATTAAGTCGCCCACCGCTGAGCTGTAAGGAGTAAGCAAATGTTCCGATACCATGCCCTGACTCTGCAATCTTCTAAGAAGATATCTCTTTATATGTTTTAAAATAAAGCCCAAAACTTACCTCTCGCTAAAGTCCTTTCCATTTACGAGTTTAGACCGCTTTCCGCACTTCGAATAATTGAACTGCATGAATCCATACTGAGGCCCAGCCAACCTTAGCAAGCTCATCAAAAAAAATGTCGAATATACCCAACTTGTGCTCATGACCACAACCAAAAATAGGCCAATTTGAATGTACGCCAACACTTTCGAGGGGAGCATTAGGGCTCCAGCTAATCCTGTGGTCAAAGCTGCCATGGCGGTGGGTCCAATGATTCGGGACAGAGAGTAAGTAGTTGCCGAAGCCCGGTCTGTGTTAGACGAAAAACGATAATTAATGCTATAATGCAAGCTGAAATCCACTGCCAATCCTATGGCCGTGCTGACGGACACACTTTCAAGAATGTTGAGCCTCCATCCCAGCAATATGAGAATTGCAATTGTTGTAAAAATTGTTAGGGATACAGTCACAACCGCGTAAAGGCTTATCAATAAATTTAAAGTTACAAAGAACAAGACTAACAATGATGCACACATTGCCACTCCAATTGATATGAGTGTCCCCTTCGAAAGATTATCTTGAAGATCAAAAAAGTCAAGCTCGCTTACAAACCACCCTCCCTTCATTTCTTCGGGGGCTGAGAGGAGCTCTTTATCGAACCATGATTGGACCGATGTTACAAATTTGTTCACCTCTGAATATGACATAGTATACGACACATTGCTTTCGTACTCCACAACTAATGCTTTTACTTGTAAACTACCATTTTCACCTGGTACTCGTCCGAACTTCGGACCAGCAACACCTGGAATAAAAAATTCCCTAGGGGTTGCATATAGCGATGATATACTGTGCGGCAGGCACATATCAAATATGTGTGGCTCAAATGGAAATGTCGATGTTTCACAGCAAGGAGACCTATCTACACCGTCCATGCTATCGATACATCTGAAAAATAATCGGAAATTAAAATGTTGGTGGTAGATATTTTATAAGATACTAACACTCGACTCATATGTGTTATAAAATTTTCTATGAAACAATTAGGCAGAAGAACTCCATAAGTCGTCTGATAAAATTCTTGTTCTTTCAGCCTTTCACAAAATCCAAGCAACCACAATTGGGATTGCGTTGAAGATATATTAAAATTATTGTCAAAATACAAATCTCCTCTTGATTCGGGGTTCATGTAATCACCTCTGTCGACGGGAAGAATGCCCCAAACAAACCTCAGCGGAAATTTAAAATTGTCGATTGACTGGCGAACAAAAACTATATTAAATATATTATTTATAAAAATTATATTATAAAAACTTACCGGTACAACTTTTTCAAACCAAAATTCATTTTTAAATTTTGCTTCGTAAAGCTCAAATGGATGCTCGCTGACGAATAATTGGAAATCTTGTGACTCAGGTAATTGTAGTCCAGGCCAATATAAAACTAAAATCGAACTTACAATTCCAATAATACCTGTAAATACATATTTAATTTAATATTATATAATTTATAAATTGCTCATGATTTTACCTAATAATAGCACCCAAACAACGGGAAAATTAATAACAGCACCAATAATAAAGCCCTCAATTCGGGACCCTAGTCGATTAATTGACTTAAAAAGTTTCTGCAAATACTTGTCTAAAAATTTGCTTCTAAAATTGTACAAATTTCGCTCCATTATAGATACGGAGGCTGGGAGCCAAGTTACCATCAAAATGTAGTTTGATATTATCGCTGTACCAGCAAATATTCTAAAAAAAAACAATACAATTTAAATACATCCCTAGAGTTATGAAAAATGTACATACCCAAAACACTTCACTGCAGTTATTGAACTTGCATACGAAGCATAAAAAGCTACTGCTGTAGTAAGAGATGTTACGAGCATCGACAGAGCAGCATGTTTTAGAGTTGTGGCCATCAGGTGATACAAAGTTTCACTGGACGAAGGCCCTGAAAACACAGTGCCACGGGGATTTCCCTTAATCCTTTCCGCCAGTGTACACTGCCACATTTTAACAAAGATGAATGCATCATCAGCTCCAATTCCTACAAGCAGAACGAATTGAAATCTAATATAAGATCTTAAATTTTGATCTTACCAATAATTACAATTACTGCTAACAAATTCATGAATGGGAAAAATGATATTTCAAAAATAAGCGTATAAATAAAGTATGCGTTTCCTAATGAGAATAATACTGCGATTACAGTCATTGCAGTCACAAAAAACGATGCTGTGTAAAGCCACATGCAGACCATTACAAAAATTCCACCAAGTCCGACGAGCCAACCGTCTGTTAGCAGGCATTCGTCGAACAGGGCGTTTTTTAGTCCTAAATCCATTGCGGCCACTTTCACTAGGTCATTCTTTAAATTGCTGCAATTAAAAGAAATTTTATTTATTTATTTATTTATTCATTAAATGTACATAGGACACAAAAATTAATTTAAAATAAATCTTCCATAAGTTCAAACAATACAGGCAAATTAAAGAATAACATTCACAATTTTATTAGATTAAGTTTATTTTTAAATCTTCCTTGGGTCTTAAGGAAATTATTTATTCCTTCCGAACTAGTTAAATATTTCATGTAAGTAGAGTAACTATATTTTGCTCTTCCTCACTTTTCGTTACATAATTATTAGATTTAGTACATCTCCTGATTTCCATTATAACCGACGCAGAGTATACTTGTCCAATGGTTGTTCTCTCAGAAGGTTTTTTGCTTTTAATTTTTCCATTTGTATGATAGCTGGTTCACATATATCGGTATAATAAATTGTTTTTCCGGCCTTGTAAATCTCTTTTAATTGTTGAGGCAATTTATTATCCCTTGGCTTACAACTCCCTGTCCGTCTCGGAAAGTCTTTATTTTCAATTTCCTTTATAAAATTATATGATGAAAGATACGTAGTTGGAGAATTAAGTTTCCATTTCTTAGGTACTTCCACGTTATAATTGAGCCATTTAAGCTTATCTTTTGTAGAACAGTATTCATTTGGGGAGTAAGACCCTTGGTAACAGGTCTTTTTTAATTTTTCTAATTCGCCTTTAGCAAGGGGTATATTGACAGGCGGACAAACAAAGTACTTATTAAAGACAACATCTTCTACAGTTTCAAGTTTTTTAAGATAGCTTTCATAATCCTCATGCTCATTTTTAACGAAAGGATGTTCTGGGACGTTGCACAGCAGAGGCTTTTTATCGATTTGTAAATTGTTTGTAAAGCATCCAGATATCAAAAGTGGATCTTCCAATACATCTGGGTGTTTTCCAGCAATTTTAGTACGTTCTCCAATCTTAGGAGGATAATCCCTTTGGTTTGTCGTTACCCAAAGAAGCTTCTCTTCGTTTTTTACAGGATTCATTTTTAAAAATTAAAAGAAAAATATACGAAAATTTTGCGAGTTATTTTCACAAAAATTAAAAAAAACTAAAATTTATGACAAATTTTACATTTTGATGAAATATAATTCTTGGCTTTATAGATCCTAAATTACTAGTCCAATTAAGTTACGAATTGAGAGTCAAATTTAGTTTCACCTACTTCAAGTATCTTATTGACGTAGTATCTTTACGTTTTAGTCTAAATGGAGAGATCTCTACAAAAAGGTGATGTATTAAATTGATAAAAAAGATATAGAAATTTTAAAATTTTTTTAGTTGAAAAATGAAATTTTATACTATGTTGTAACTAATTCAAGGCTATTAATAATTCACAATATCCAATTATTCACGCAGGTTAATAAGCTTAACAAAAACGTTTACAACAAGACAAAGAAATTACCACACATTAGTTTAGATCGAATACAGAAAAATTACTTTAAAATTCTGGACATTGTAATAAAAGTGTTAATTTTAAAATGATTTAAATTTTAGAAACTAAGACTAATTTTATTTCACCCACTATAAAGAAAAAACTATGGAACAGTTTGAGATTGTGGTCTCCTTACCGATTTTGATGAAATTTGTATGAAACATTTTAGAAACGTTCATTTGAGTTATGGCAAAACATTTATGTCCCAAAGAAACGTTATTACGCAATTGTATCAAAATACGTAAAAAGGCCTCAAACTCAATTTAGGCCATAACTGGTGGTTTTTTTAACTCCTTTTCTTCTCCAAAATACTTTTTCTACAAAATTTGTTCATACTTTTATATTATATGATTCAGACTCTAGAGCCCCAAATTAAATAGTGCTTATTTCTAAACATTATTTTGCAACCGCAATTTTTTAGAAACCCTTACTAGGTAAGGTATCTCGCTGTGTTGCTACATTTAAAATTTAAAAAAAAATTCTAAATAAGTTTCTTACCTTTTCTCAAGTTCATAAAATAAAGGCAGCACAGAGCTGCTTTGAGCGATAGGTACAAATATCATGGCATACTTCAAATAAGTTTTTGTGCCCTGTAAAATAAAAAATCAAATTAAAAACATTTTCCTCTTTTCTGAAATAAAATACTTACATTAATTTTTACAAAATTCATATCCGCTAAATAGTGAAATATGTTAAAAATAATATTGTGACGCGTGCATTCCAAAGGGGCTCTACACTTTGATTGTGTGCAATCGTCACTCAGCTTGAGATCATGATAATATTCGAAGCAATTCAATAGAAGATTTTGTAAGCTAGCTACGTCCTCCGCCTAAAAAAATATTTAGCGTGAATCTTTTTATGCAGCAAAATTTGATTCCTGATGCACAATATTACCGAATAATTGGAGGAATTATTTGCAAACTATACTAATACTTTAGGACTAACGGAAAAAATTTGTAAGTACAGAAAATACAATACAATAAAGCTATTTGAAAAATGTATTTATAATGCTGCACTTTATGTCACGGTTGTTTTAGAGTTAAACGAAGGTACTAAAAAAATTAAACGGTCGTGTTTTGAAATAATTTTTTCATTACACTGATCAACATTTTATATGCTCGTTTGTGTAACAGAACAAGTAATAGATAACATCAATAGAATTTTTTCTGCATATTTCGAAATAAAAATAAAATGATAATGCCATGTTGCTCAAATAAAACCTTGAACCTCAAACTATTTCCATAAAATACGAAATGAATTGAAATTTTTCTTCCGTAATAAAATATAAAACATCTAAAAATTTAGTGCACTTTCCGATCCTAAATTGCTATTAGAGAACCTCTGATGAAAAATTTGCTCCGAGAAAATTTCTAATCAAGTTTTATAAATAACTTTACTTTGTAATAGCCTCTACAGTTCAACCTGTGCACCAGTGTTATTCAATTATTATAAGTCCATGCAGTTCCCATTGATGCTATGCAGGCTTCTCTTGTTTCAAAAGGTCAAAGTCACGAACAGTAGCTTTTTGCTCTTTCGCATCCTACTGATCTAAGAATTAATTGGACTAGTTATTTGAAAAGGGCCCAAGTTCACTAATTAAAGGATTAAAGGCTTAGGATTACGTAGCAGAGGTTGCGTTTTAAAGCTTCGCAAATCGATGTTAGATTTCTATTGAACTATACATCCTATACACACGGTTTTATGTGTTAGTGTATGCATTTATCAGTATATAGTTCCGGACCGAATAGTGAACTTTGCCTTGAAAAACTTAGAACCTACGTACCGAATAACTGCTTTAAGGGTATTAAATTTTGCAGTAACAAAATTGGATTTATAGATAGCTGCATTTCCATCCCCATTGTTTGTACATTTTTGGCCTCATATCATGTAATGTAGCCGATACGATAGTACTTTTGGTGGACAATTTTTATAATAACTTAAATTATTGTTGGATGAATAGGAAAAGTGGTACCTACGAAAAATCACTTTTGGTGACCTATGACTTTGAAAAACAAGTGAAACCGACATGATATGGGTGGAAACTTTTTGTTTGTTAATTATATAATTAATAAATGAAGCTATACACAAATCTAGATAGAAATGAGTTCCAATTGGCCCCAACATTTTGTATCAAAAAGCAAACACTCCGTCTTTTCTTTTATAATTGACTACTTACATTAATATCGAAACATGAAGTTTTGTTTGCAAACAAAGCGACATAATTTGGAAGCGACCAGGGCCGACAGCAATTGTTAGACAACATTTCCTTCTGACAAAAATTCTTGTATTCGCCCACCTCCTGGATTTGATGCTCTAATTGGCACATCGCTAATAAAGAGTTAATTTCAAATAGCGAATCTGTAGAATTCGGGCCGATCCGTTCTATCGCAAAGTGCGAGAAGACACTTACTAAAGAAAGTAGATGTTGCTAAAAAGGAATATTCTAATTGAAATCGGCTTACGTGTAGAGTCGCAAAAGTAGCCATCGTTCATTATGTGGACCTCGTTTTGCGCTGGCGGATTGATGTTCCTCAGGCTCATCCATTTGTTCTTTTTTACCTGGGACGATTCTTCGTTGTCCTCGTCGTCCATCGTTGCGTTCTTCACCAGACCCCAGTGCTCCGTTCGGTTCGGGAAGGTGTCATTCGTCTCAACTTCCTTCACGGCATCAGTCTCGAAAAGTGAATCCCTGCTCTGGGAGTTTTTGATAACTTTCAACTTCTTCTCGAACTTCTCCTTTTTCTTTTTCCTCTGCTTTTTCTTCGGACGAGGTGTTTTGAACATTTCCTCGTCTAAGCTGAGCAATAGTTCATTGGGATCCGCCACAAGAATCCCCGAAGGACCTGTTTCCCTCAACAGGTTTTTCCATGCAGTCAGATGTTGGCCAATGTTCGTACCACGAGCCTCAAATCCCTTTTCCAACAAGAGCAAGTGCAGCTTAGCAAAAGGGCTGGTCCCAAAAAACAAGATAAGGCAAAAATGCACACTTACCAAACTTGGATCCCGAAAGTCCGGAAAATATCTCGTCGTGAAGGAAACTATCATGCAGGCCAGGGACAGAATCTCGATGCCCAGCACCACAAGATGGGGCTGTCGCGCTAAAAACTTGAAGTACCAATTCAACATTCTGTTACTCGGAAGAGGAACAAACAGGGACGAACGCCATTACGTCTGCTGAGCAACCATATTCGGGATTCTTCTGCATCAAGGAACCGCACTTTCGGTTTTTATACCGCACGGGTTGGATAAAGCACTTAATTTGCAGTGACCATCATTTGGGAAGAATTGGGTTTAGTCGGGAAAAGCTGGAAATTCGAGGAACTCAGGTGGTAAACTAAACGCTATAAACAAAAATCTGACAATTCATACAAGTGGCTTTGCCGCACACATACCTCTGCAGGTATAGAGAGCTTTCCCTTAGTTAAAGGGGCGTTCACAACTGTTCAAATTTCGAGCCTTTATAATCTGTGGCAAAATCTCTACAAACCAAAGCTAAAACTCACTGAGATACTCATAAAACGAGCTTTTGTTACACTGATCAAAAAGCTTTATTCAATTCAGCAATTGCTCTTTTAAGCTGAATTCTTGAAAAACTTCGATGCTAACCAGAGTTGCAGAACAGAGGCAAATCTATCGTTATTGCCTTTGTTGATTAGGATTATCTCATACTATGCTGTAAAATTAATCTCACAGCATATAGATAATACATTGAAGCGCAAATACACTAAATATGCAAAAGGGGAATTTACCCTTACTCCTTGACTCCTTTGTTACCTTAGCTTCAAAAACACGACAGCTTATGGCTGAATTGTCTGCTTTGACTGTTGTAAAAAAATTGTTCAGAATTCAGCTATAAGTTGTACCGTTCTTGGAATTACGGGTCAATAGAAGTTTTTCTTTTACATTCTCTCTCTCTCTCTCCACTTTATGAAAAAGGGCCTTATAAAAACAAATCAATTATTCAGCAATTGATCTTACTAAGCTGAATTAAGAATTGCGGAAAGAAAACAGAAAAAATTGCAATAGTTTACGCTATTTTATTTTTGATATATATTTAAATATAATATACTTTTTTAATTCATCATAAGGATCATATTCAAATGAGCAAAGTATTTAGATTCATATTCCTTACTTACTATTATCAACTAAAATCTTTGGATTTGCCACTCTAAAAACATTCGGGACCATTCCAGCCAGTGTAGTAAACAATTCTTCGGAGATATCATGTGGTAACAACAATTGTAGTGTGCTACAGAATTCATTCAATAATCAAATTTGAAGGGTCAAGAATAAGTCTTACCTTAACTCAGCACCACCCCATGTCGCCGATTCAATCATAAATCCCTTAGCACACTTAAATACCAGCTCTGCTCTTCGCATGCACCACTGTACAGTCATGTCCTAAAAAATATACTTTTGTAAAAATAAAACGGACGACGAAATGATAATTACCTCCGACATATCATGTCGCAGAAGAGCTGGAATTGTAAGCATAGTAATATCGTGTCGACTTGCTGTCTTTAAAATGTTTCTTAGTCCTAAAATCACTGGATGTCGCGAATTAATCTCACTAGGACTGTTGAATGGTTCATCGGAAATTAAATGAAAAATAATGTGGCACTGAGACAGATTCGAATGCTTTGTAATAAAGAAATCTCCTGTTTTTAATCTTGCCGGAGAATCAAAATTCCGTGGACTATTGTTCTTCTCATTAAGATCTTTTATATCTGTTTGAATTCTTTCGAGTTGATCATCAATCTAGAAAAACATAACTTTTTTATTTTGTACATCTTTAAAAAATTGAATAAAAATTAAACCTGGTCAAAGTGGAATTCAGTTGACATATTAGCATTCTTTACAATTTTTGAATTGGCCTGAACTTGACCAGATGGGGTGAGAACAACAACACCACACAGCGAACTGGAGTACAACCCCAGAGCCATATTCAGTCCATTTAAACTACAATTAAAAGCTTAAAATTGTAATTCTAATTTAAGTAATCGCAAACCTTTCTTCAGCGTGCAGAGGACTGCATAAATCTGTTACATCTGCACTTAGTATTCGAATGTTATGCATATGTTTGAGCTGAGAGCCCAAATGAATTGTGAAGCTTTCTTCCATCGAAGGCATCTGAGAGACAAACATAGATGACCTGTTGCCTAGCGGAGTGGCAACAGGTGAAGATTGGAATGTTTTGCTAACTTGACTTGTAATCCATTCCCGATATTCATTCTTTTGGTGTCCCCTCTTCGCTTCCAATTCAGACTCAAACTTTTTCCGGACAAAATTTTGAGTAGAATACTGTTGAGCTAGAAGTTTATTAATATCCTATAAATATGGTATTAAGAATGTTTGTATTTCAGGATATCCTATTATGTTCTACTTCTGAAGTTGTGGAAATATCCAATTGATCAATTTTAGTGTCCATTTCCTTCTGCTGTTCTGAACTAAGGACCTCTACTTCTGCACCCATACGCTTCATCATGTCTGCAATAATTCTTGCATATCCCTTCTCTTTAACTAAAATATCTGGTAGTGATGAAGAGTGAACAAGTCTGTAATGAGAAAGATCTTAGTCACTAAAATTTCGTTCTTACAAAACAACAAGCAAATGGAATAAGTTTAAAGTTTCCAATTATAAGAAATATCATGGAAATTTCGTAGAGATTTGTTTTAGGCACTCGATGTCTTCTAGACAAACGCCCTGAATTTTTAAAAATATTTCTATACTTTCCAACAACAAAGGAGGTTTCTGCACACCTATCGAATTAGCCAGGAAGGTATTTAAGGATATGCCCAAGCTATTCTGCAGAAAATAAATTAGCCTCAAATTAAAACGAAGATGTTGAACTCTATTGTATGGAGCGGAAGCATGGAGTAGGCGTGAAATGGACAGGATTGAGACATTCACAATGTACAAAAGAATCTTATTGATATCAGTCAGCTGCCGACCTTCAAAATGAGGAAGCTGTAATATATATGGGTCATGTCATAAGGAACTCCAAATACGAGATTCTGCAACTTAGAGCTGCAAAATTCAAATTCAGAATATGAAGAATAATAACCTAACTCCGAAGAGAAGAGGAACCATGAAGAAGGAATATTTGTAAGTGTAAATCCAGTCTGGCCTTCTTCCTTTTAGCTATAAAATATTTGGAAGTAAAAAAAACAGAGAACAGCGAAATGAGACCTCTATCTATTGCTTTGTTTTGACTGTGATAAGCCGGGGCCGCCCACTTTTTCCCTTACTATCTTAGAATTTGCTTTACCTGTGAAATGATTGTGCAAAGATATCTTCATCGGATGGTCCAATTCTATCTGCAAACTGCAGAAGTTCTTCCTTGTACCATCGCTCTGTCTCCCTAATAAGGGACTCGATGTCGACTTCAGAAGCCTTTGCCTTCTGGATGAGTTCGTCGTCCCTATCATCGTAATATTCCTGGTTCTTCCTTTTAATGAATGACTGCAGCGAATCCCTGAGTTCTGTTAATATTATTATTAGGAAATTTGAATAAGAATGAAAGAAGCTCGTAACTAATTTACCTAAGTCAGCATCTAGACATTTCATAATAGGGTCCATTTGCCCCAAAAGCTTGGTGGAAACCTCTTCAACATCTCCATCGAATGGAATTTCGATTTTTGTATTGCAGGACTTCTCAGTACCATCGTAATTTGTGTAGTTATAAAGGAACTCGACTTGGGTCATGGTTTTATCAATTCCTCAGCAGCTCAGCTAGTTGCCTTCAGAAAGTGGATCCCCCAAAAACACGGGAGCGGCACTTGAATAAAATTCGCCCTCTTTCGATTTCTGTAAAGTGCTCTTGAGCGATTTCGCGACGATTGTTTATTATTTAATAAGAAATTTCGTCATTATAATTGACCACTTGTCTCAGATTTGCTCCACACAACAAAAAAGATAGTGAACAGTTTTCGGACCACGGAAGATTTCACCACACCGCGCCCTCTATAAAAAACCATCCGGCGATTGTTCTTCTGTCAAACGTGCGATTTGTCGGTGCCACGGAGTAGCTCGAGTGCTCTGCCTGAAGAGTGTTTGGAGGTTTCCAGTGAATTATATAAAGAGCAATAAGCAAGGATGTCTATAAAGTTAACTGCAAATGTTAGCAATCCGCCAATTAGTAAGTACTCGGCCTCAAAATTATGCTAGACCTTCAAGCTATTTTCAGGTTATGTAGCTTGTAATTCAATCCTCAAATCTTGAAATATTTTCAGGCGGATTGGCTACGGCATTACTCATTAATGATACGAATCCCGTAGAAGTTGTTTGGGGCAATGAAACATCTCTAGTTTTCCCTGATGGTACTAAATTAGTTTGCCATTCCAACAACGATGTCCTGCGAGCCCTAGCCAGAGCAGCCCCTCAGTATCAGCTGTACGGGGAGTCTGCTATTGAAAAGACTCAAATCGATCACTGGCTATCGTTCAGTCTCACCTGCGAGGATGACATCTCTTGGGCGATGTCCTACTTGGAAAAATCAATCGCTCCAATTACTTATTTAGTGGCTAACAAGCTAACAATAGCCGACTTTGCTCTCTTCAATGAGATGTTCTTGAGGCATGATGTGCTGGCTAAAAAAGGCATCCCACAGCATGTCCAACGGTGGTATAATCTAATTAAGTCACAACCTCTAATCCAAAAAGTTATCACAACACTACCCGAAGAGGCTCAAACTCAGCCGAAGCCAAAGAGGGCTGTGTCTAAAGAAAAGGAGTCTGATTCGAGCGGTAGAAAGCAGGAGGGCAAATTTGTCGAGCTACCTGGTGCTGAAATGGGAAAAGTTATAGTCAGATTCCCGCCAGAAGCGTCTGGTTACCTCCATATCGGACACGCAAAGGCTGCACTTTTGAATCAGTACTATCAGCAGGCCTTCCAGGGGAAGCTAATAATGCGATTTGATGACACAAATCCAGCCAAGGAAAACGTTGAGTTCGAAAAGGTTATTCTGGAGGATCTCGAGATGTTGCAGATCAAGCCAGATTTATTTACCCATACGTCCCAATACTTTGATCTCATGCTCAATTACTGTGAGCAGCTCCTGAAGGATGGAAAGGCTTACGCCGATGATACTGACCCAGAAACGATGAAGAAGGAAAGGGAGCAGAGGACTGAATCACAGAACAGAAGCAATTGTAAGATTTTTTTTGCTTTTTACTCTGAATCATGTTCATGAGTATCTTTTTTAGCGGTTGATAAAAATATGGAAATGTGGAAAGAAATGCTGAATGGCACTGCAAAGGGGCAAAAATGTTGTGTTAGAGCTAAAATTGATATGAGCTCTGCAAACGGATGCATGAGGGATCCAACGATATACAGGTGTAAAAATGAGCCCCATCCCCGCACTGGAACTCAGTACAAGTAAGTTTTCTTTTATAATTCTTAAACCCCAAACAAGGCAAATTAGTTATGTGACCCCTTCTTGTTTTAAAGTGTCTAAATTTTACCAGAAACCTACACAAATTAGAGAAAAAAATCGAAATTTTTTTTAGATGGATTAAGAATTAATAGTCTACCAAAATCCTTCTTCTAATCTTCTGAGTCTTATTGTTTTGGCAATTATTTATTGAAATATTGAATTGAAGGCTTAAAATGATTCCTCAAAACACTACTTTTTTAAAATGGAAAATAATTTAGAAGAAAGTTTATAAAAATTTGTTTCTTCCATTAATTTTCATCTGCTTTCAAGATATTGAAGAAGTTATTTCAATTCCACTACAGAGTTTACCCAACCTACGATTTCGCCTGCCCTATTGTAGACGCTATTGAAGACGTAACTCATACTCTACGCACGATGGAATACCACGACCGCGATGAACAATTCTATTGGTTCATTGATGCTTTGAAACTGCGAAAACCTTACATTTGGGAGTACAGTAGACTGAACATGACTAATACCGTACTATCGAAACGAAAACTTACTTGGTTCGTTGACGAAGGACTCGTTGATGGATGGTATTGCGTCTAAACTTAAAATGACCTCATTGTGTCTAACTCACATTATTTTAGGGATGATCCTCGTTTCCCAACAGTGCGTGGTATCTTACGGCGCGGTATGACTGTTGAAGGTCTCAAGGAATTTATCATTGCCCAAGGATCTAGTAAGTCAGTGGTTTTCATGAATTGGGACAAAATCTGGGCGTTCAATAAAAAAGTAATTGATCCAATCGCTCCACGATACACTGCTTTGGAAAAAGAAAACCACGTTGTGATTAATGTGGCTGGTGCGAAAAAGGAAGCTATTCAAGTACCCGCCCATCCAAAGAACAACGATGTTGGAATGAAGACAGTTTGGGTTGGGCCAAGAATATTAATTGATTATGTTGATGCTGTTGAATTGAAGGAGGGCGAGAATGCTACTTTTATAAACTGGGGCAATTTGATGATTAACAAGATTAATAAAGAATGCGGGAAAATTACTTCTATTGATGCTTCTCTGAACTTGGATAATAAGGACTTCAAGAAGACTATGAAGCTTACATGGCTTTGTGAATTGGATAAAGAAGAATATCCACCAACATTCTGCGTTCACTTTGATCATATCATTAATAAGCCAGTTCTTGGCAAAGATGAGGACTTTAAGCAATATATTGGCCATAAAACAAGAGTAGGGAAATCTCTAGTTTTCTCATTTTATTATTTATAATATGTTCCCTTAAATATGTAGGAGGACGTTGAAATGCTTGGTGATCCAGAATTAAAGAAATGCAAAAAAGGCGATATTATACAACTTCAGCGGAGAGGATTTTTCAAAGTTGACAACGCATATGCACCTCCGAGTGTATATTCAAGTGTCCCTTCTCCGGTTGTCCTGTTTTCCATTCCGGATGGACATACCAAAGATGTTCCTACATCTGGTCTAAAGAAAATGGGACAAGAAGCAGAAAGCAAGACAGTAAGTAGTATTATTTGCTTTTATTTCAATATTCTGCAACATTCTGGTAATTTTTCCTTCTTCATAAATATTAAATATATCGGGTTTTTATTAGTGAATTGGATCAAATTAATAGCATTAAGGAATTCCAAAAAAAACTAAAATATACTTTGCATAATGTTAATTAATCCTTTAGGTGTTAGAAAAAATCTCTGTGTAATAATATTGAACATTACCCATCCTCGAATAGAGCTCATCAGCAATCGAATCTTTTGCAATACGCAAGCATGTCTCACATTATAACTGGTTTGAAATTAAACCACTTTCGCTTCTACAACTTGAAGCGGCACAACAACACGTGCTTTTCAATTTTGCTTTGATCACTTCTTTCATTCAATCGGAGGCTCGATTAAAGCTGAAAAGCAACATTGGAAAATCGCTTGCTCTGAACTTCTCCGGGGTCATTAGTAAGCTTTCTTTCGTCGAAGTTCATACGTGTTTTGTACGTAGGCGAAAGTGAGTTGTGCCACATTGTCACTTCCAGAACAGCGATAGAAATTGTCTTTTTAATTAGAATTAACTCCTTCCGATTTGACTTTCTATAAGAAAATATTTATTTGTTACCTAGGTTGCTAGTGCAACAGACTCTCAAGAGTTGGACACAAAAATCAAAGCCCAAGGGGAAATTGTGCGTGACTTAAAGGCGAAAAAAGCACCAAAGGAAGATATTGAAAAAGAAGTTAAAATTCTGTTGAGTCTTAAGGCCGATTATAAAGCTAAAAGTGGAAAAGAGTGGAAACCATCGGCAGTGGCAACGGCTCCACAATCTTCAGTGGCGAACGGCCCATCAGCAGCTGCAGTAAAAACGAACGCTGGTAAGAAATAATTCTTTTTTATTTATGAGGATTTCATAACATATCAAAATGTTCTTAAGGGGAGGGTGTTGCCGTCCAATTGAACGAGCAGATTAAAAAGCAGGGCGATATTGTTCGCGATTTTAAAGCCAAAAAGGCTCCAAAGGCAGATATTGATGATCAGGTGAAGATCCTTCTTGATTTGAAGAAACAGTACAAGGAAGTGACGGGGCAGGATTGGAAGCCAGATGTAGAACCACCGAAAAGCAAATCTGCGAGTCCACCTAAAGTAACATCACAAAATACAAATAGTGGGGAGGCTGAAATTCTTCAGAAAATCGCAGACCAAGGCGAAAAGGTTCGCCAGTTAAAAACTGCAAAGGCTGATAAAGCAGCGGTTGACGCTGAGGTAAAGGTCCTTTTGGCTTTTAAGGCTGAATATAAAGTTTTAAGTGGTAAGGATTGGAAACCAGGCACAGTTCCATCGAACAATACATCAGTAGTGCAAAAAACCAAAGAGCAATCTCCAATTGCTAATTCTAGTGTTTCTGAGGTTCTAAATAAAATCAAAGAGCAAGGAGACAAAATCCGAAAGCTAAAAAGCGAAAAAGCAGCGAAAACAGTAATAGAAGCTGAAGTTAAAATACTCTTGTCGCTTAAGGAAAGCTATAAGAAATTAACTGGAAAAGATTGGACACCGGAAGCTAAAGCAGAACCAAAAGTTTCTCCACCAAAAGTAGCTGAATCATCTTTTTCTATTCCAGAAATGTCTGATTCTAATTCTGCAGAAAAGGAAGCTCTTACAGCGAAGATCACTAAACAAGGAGATCTTGTACGAGAGTTAAAGAGCAATAAAGCTCCTAAGGAGCAGGTTGATGCAGAAATAAAGACTTTGTTGGAACTTAAGGCTGAGTATAAAACATTGACTGGAACAGATTTCCCAGCAGCCCCACGAGGAGGTTCCTCCAAGGGTAAAGCAGATGGAAAAGAAAAGAAAGAAAATCAGAAACACAAGGCTCCGAAACCGGATAGCGCTAAGTTGAAGACAGAGCTTAGTAAATCTGCCACAGGTGTTAAAAAGCAGACCAGGCTGGGTCTGGAGGCTACTAAAGAAGATAATCTAGCAGACTGGTACTCTCAGGTAGCTGTTCTCTTTCACTCAAAATTTTCTTTTTTACAACCGAAATTCTTTAGGTAATTACAAAAGGGGAGCTTATTGAATATTATGATGTTTCTGGGTGCTATATCCTCCGGCATTGGTCGTTTGCTATTTGGAAGTTTATCAGGAATTGGTTTGATGCTGAAATCACAAAACTTGGCGTCAAGGAATGCTATTTCCCCATATTTGTATCACGGGCTGCATTGGAAAGGGAAAAGACTCATATTGCTGATTTTGCTCCAGAAGTTGCTTGGGTAACGAAATCTGGAGAATCAGACCTTGCGGAACCAATAGCTGTGAGGCCAACATCAGAGACAGTTATGTATCCAGCGTATGCTAAATGGATCCAATCATATCGAGATCTTCCAATTCGGCTAAATCAATGGAATAATGTTGTGGTACGTTTTTGGGGTTAAATGATTTTACGGACTATAATTCTTTATTATAAATTTTCTTGTAGAGGTGGGAATTTAAACATCCTCAGCCATTCCTCCGTACAAGGGAGTTTCTTTGGCAAGAAGGTCACACTGCGTTTGCAACAAAGAAGGAAGCGGACGACGAAGTCTTACAAATCCTTGATCTCTACGCTTTGATATACACACATTTACTAGCCATCCCAGTTGTGAAAGGACGAAAAACTGAGAAAGAAAAGTTTGCTGGCGGTGACTACACCACAACCGTTGAAGCCTTTATCTCAGCTAGTGGACGAGCTATTCAAGGAGGGACAAGTCACCACTTGGGACAGAACTTCTCGAAAATGTTTGAAATTGTTTACGAGGACCCAGAAACGCAGAAGAAAGAATACGTCTACCAGAATTCATGGGGAATAACAACTCGAACAATTGGTGTCATGATCATGATCCATGCGGACAATCAAGGTCTCGTTCTCCCTCCCCATGTAGCTAGCATCCAAGCTATCATTGTGCCATGTGGCGTAACAGTTAGTATGAAAGATGACGAAAAGGAGCAACTGATGCAATGTTGCAAATCATTGGAAAAAATTCTCACAAGCAATGGCATTCGAGCAGAAGGCGACTATAGGGACAATTACTCCCCTGGATGGAAGTTCAATCACTGGGAACTTAAGGGTGTCCCTATTCGAATTGAAATTGGACCAAAGGATATGAAAACTAATCAGCTTGTTGCTGTGAGGCGTGATACAGGAGAGAAGTTGATTCTGTCTTGCGAAGATGCTGAGAAGAAGATTGCACAACTACTGGAAACAATTCATGATACTATGTATGCTAAAGCGAAAAAAGATCTTACAGATCATACTAAGATAACTAAGAATTGGAATGATTTCTGTAAACACTTGGATTCTAAAAACATTATTCTATCACCATTCTGTGGAGATATGGGTTGTGAGGACAAGATTAAGGCGGACAGTGTAAGGTAAAGTTCATAGGTTTTTTTGTTTTTATTGTAAAAAGTTAAAACTATTATTTTTTTTTTTTCTCAGGGATGAAGATGCCGAGCCAGGAGCTCCTTCAATGGGTGCCAAAACACTGTGTATTCCTTTCGATCAACCTGCGAACATTACAGCAGCCGACAAATGCATCCATCCAGCTTGTCACAACAAGCCCAAATTCTACGTACTGTTTGGCCGAAGCTACTAAAGTGAAATAAGGAGTTTTTAATGGAACTTCATTTGCCTTTTTCGTGTTTCCTTTTGAGTTTTATTTAACATTTTTTTCACTAAAATTGTTTAACACAAAAAGAGTTGTTTTCAATATCTTAAATGGTTTCGGGATTGGGGTTCTATGATTGGGCCTTCATCGAAATTGGCAGTGAGGAAATTTTTAATCATTGGATAGTGAATAGACCACGCTAAGAACTATAGCAATTCAATTAGACTAAGGTAATCTAATTAAATTCGTATCTAGAGGATAACTATCCCAAGAGGTTTTATGGATATTGCATTAAAATCGGGGTGCAGGAGGCAGTAGAATGCTTAAATAAAATGAAAATTATACCCTTTTCAGAGATTTTTGGTAATCTTGAAATTAAAATTGTTGGTCAAGGGACAAATTCCGAATTGCATTGTATCAGTTTGGTTTTTCCATCGATTACAAATAGATAATAAAATCTTAGGTTTACATTATTTGCAGCAACAACGTGGATTCCAAAGTACAAATAATTAACTTTTAAAAGGCTTCTGAATTTTTTAAGACGGAAATAAAGGTTCTAGTGTGCACTTTCCTTTGTACTCAACTGTTTATTCTGATTTTTCTACACGTGACCTAATATTTCTTATTATTTTTATTATATTTATACAATCATTGGCTAAGCAGACTCATTTTAATAGAGTGTGCATGGTGCGAAAACGATCCATGGTTTTCCGATTAACTTGCTCAGATGGACGATTATGTCGATCGTAAAATGGACGTAACGTACGGTAAGTTTCGTGAACTGAACTATGATTTTCAAAATAAATTTGCACATTTTGCAAGCGTTGTTCTGAAGTAAGTCTATTCATACTGAAATGGCAAAACGTAACGACCACAAATCCAAATTGACGGTCACTAAAGACAGTGTTGCTAATTTAAAAATCAAATCTCTATACGCGCGCAATAGCATAAAAAAATCGATTTATTTCTCATAGGTATGCTAAGAAATGCTTTATTCTACTGTTTTCAACAGGTTTGTTGATATGGAAACGATGCATCCTTCACCGTGTAAACAAAATATGCTGAATACTGAAAGCAGAGGGAAACATGGAAGAATATACATCAAGCAGGTACAAATTAATTGGAAAAATTGGTGAAGGTGTACATGGAATTGTTGTTAAAGCCCTGGACCTTCAGACAAACAGAGATGTTGCTATAAAGAAGGTGGCATTAAAAAATAAATATGGAAACATCTCTCTTAATACTATACGAGAAATAAAAGTGCTGCAAAATTGTGAAAGTGAATATGTTGGTCGAAAGATAGTACTCCTAATCCGTGAAGTAATAATACTTTGTTTTTACAGATTTTAGCTCTAAATGACATTTTTCCTGACCTGACGGGTCTCTCATTAGTTTTTGACTACATGCCTAATACACTTTATGGCAAACTTAAAAACGAAGCAAATCCTATGAGCCGGCAGGAAGTAAGACAGTATACTTTCATGATGATGAAAGGAATTGCGTATTTACACGGCCTCGGAATAATGCACCGGGTAAAGTACAATTTCTTTTGCTCTAATTTAAAATGTGTTATAAAGAGTAAATTCAAATTTGCATTCTATAAAACTCAAAACTCTCAAAATTTAAAATTAGCAATGAAAGTGTAGGTGTTTGCTCGGGCTTGTCTATTGTTTTAAACGCCTCATTTTTTATTGACTCTTTATTATTCATTAATCTAACAACAACAAGAGCAGGCTATCAATAGGGTCCTAGTATTAGAAGTAGAAAGAAAACGTAAATATTATCTTTTTCTCTTAAATTTTAAGAAGGCTACCAGGGTTCAATTTCAATTTCTTAAAGACTAAAATTTATATATTACTTACATTATTCCAGGATATTAAACCCGCCAATTTGTTAATTGATGAAAATGGAGTTTTAAAAATTGGTGACTTTGGACTTGCTAGACTTTATTTCCCCGATGAAGAAGAAAAACTGTATTCTCCCCAAGTGGCGACAAGGTGGTACAGATCCCCAGAAATACTTTGGGGAAGCCAAAAATATGGTCCTCCTATAGACATGTGGGCAGCTGGATGTGTTTTTGCGGAAATGTTGCGAGGAATTCCTCTCTTTGCTGTAAGTTTTTGATATAACTTTATTTGTTTATTGAGCTATGTAGAAATTCGAACTGGAGACACGATGCTTAATTGCAATAATATACAATAATCGTTTAAAGGGAACAACAGATATTGAGCAGCTAGCACTAGTTATTAGAACTCTGGGAACACCGAGTGAAGCTGATTGGCCCGAACTTCACTCATTGGCTGACTATAACAAAATTCGGTTTGCTTGCTTTTGCTTTTATTTTCTAAGTAAACAAAAATGAGAAACTATTATATTTTTCAGATTTCCTCATTCTACAGGTGAAAAATGGGATAATCTTTTTCCAAGCCTCACAGGGTCCTCTGAAATAAATTTGGTTGCTGATCTTGTCGTGTATAATCCAAAATATAGACTTACAGCTACAGAGGTAATTTATAATCATAATTTTTTTTTTAATTATACACTGCACTAATCGAAATAGGCGTGCAATAAAATTTTGGTAATAATTACTTTATATATTTTTTTCTGTATTTACAGGCCTTACAACATGAATATTTACAAGAACTAAATAATGAAAAATAAAATAATCTGGATGTTGTGTGTACAATTTCTATGAATTTTGTTTTGAAATACAGAAATTAAAAAATGTAATGATGGTTAATGTATGAAATTTACCTGATCAATAGACAATGAAAAGATATAATTAATAACTCTATAGCAATCTCTATATTTATATACACAGTTTTAAATCAATTAACTGTTAGCGAATTGAAAATAAATATAATTCTTTTAGATATATTTATCTATGTATGTCCCTAAAATAAAATTCTATTGCGCTTGTTCTTTTTTTGTTTGAAGAAACTACAGAACATACTTAAAATATAGACTATTCTTTATTCTGATAAAATATAGAGTTTCAATTTGAAAGTTTAAGATAGAGTATAATATCTGGCGACCAACATTTCTAAGAATTTTCATGAAAATGAGCATGAAGGCTTTTCAGGGTCACTGATGTTGGATTTAAGGCGTATTAATGAAATATCGAATAACTAAACATTTAGACTTTAAAAGTGCGGCGAAATGTTTAGGCAGACAATTTAATTTTGAATAAACAGGTATATGTATGTATATTTATTTAACAATAAAAACAAATAAGTAAAGTAGATGAGCCGTGGTGCTTTTCTGGAAATCTATAAAAATACCCTCATAATAAAAATTAATTCAAGTCTAAACTGGCTGATAAAATTTCTAGGATATACATACGAGTATGAGGGTATCAAATCTGAGAATTTGAGAAGTCTTTAATTAAACAGTTTGTATACTTATGAAACACCGGGTGAAACCGGGTGAAACCGGGTAACTCAACTAGTATATATGTACATACAATATATTTGGATTTATATATTAAAAAGAAAATCATTTGACGACTTTATCTTCTTTAGTGCGTAACAAGTTGAAAAAAAATCGCTATCCTGTGCATGTCGTGTCACCACCTTCGTTATGCTCCCGCATATTTTAAGGTAGCTCTCCTGTAAATCTAATTTCTTGTAACAGGAACGTAAGGATAATGCCGAGCTTGCACAGTATAAATTTCCGTGTAAATATTTAAACAGCTTTCTTAGTGCGCAGGACAGAGGAATGGTGGAACTTTTTCACGTCGTACAATAAAGTGACTACGTCCCCGGGCTAGTCGATACGGAAAGCTCGCGTTAGAAAGTGTAAAGAGTTGGTCTAGAATGTGCTCCTTGATGTTCCTAGAAATTAAATTTGCTTCAATGCCTTCCTTTTAAGTGTTGATAACACAGAAATTATCTACGATGCCCTGAGCGTTTTAATTGTTCCAAATTACAAACTTTAAAACAAAATTAGTAAAAATAAAGTAAAATGACTTTGGATTCAATTGAATTTTGCGTGTGAGGATAGAGATAAATTTGAACTAAATTATTCATTCGTGATCCTTACTGCAAGGATAACAAGTACTGGAACCTATAAATTTATTGCGGTAAGATATCTTAGCATTTCGATTATTTCAATTATTCACAAGCAAATCGTCCTACCTTCGGGCTATTGTCTTTTTGCAAAATTTAAACTTTCAATATAATAGCCGAAAAGTATGGAACAATGAACAGAACCAAACTCAATGAGTTTTTGCCCTTCTTCCTTTTGCGTTTCATGTATAATACCGAAAAATTGATTCACATGTCGCAGTTTCTATTATCAATAGATTTTTACTTGTGGCGCGGAAATTGAATGTCATATTGTGTTTGAAATGCTTCTCTTGACTACCCTTTAAAGTTCGGTGTTGTGAACTCAAAACCCCGTGAAGGAGAATTATAGGGTGCAATTTATTTACACTGCATTTTCTGAAACTTGGAGACGCTTGCAAGTATGAGGCACACATTTTTATATTTTGTGAGTCTTTCAAAACGTAAGAGCAAACTCTTAAATAGCTCAAACACCAGTTGATTTAAAATTAATTATTACTATTTAGATATATGTAATAGTACATATCTCGGGAAACGAGTGGATTTTAATGAAATTTTTCCCCTGCAGGAAAATTAAGAGCCTTAAATATGATTTCGAAAAATCATAAAAGGCATTAAATTGGTAAGCTGTTCTTAATAACCAAGTAATAATAATTTTAAAAACTACATAGTTTATTTTTCTTTAACGTAAATTTATAATCGGAAATATTTATTTCTGCTCAAAACTATCGTTGAAGGACAACTATAAATAATTTTGCAAGGCTACTGCTCTGCGTTTGCGATTTCCTAGTAAATAAATTTAAACAGATAGTTTTATTTTTTCATTTTTTTAAAGTTCCAAACAAAAGGAATAGAATAGGCAGATTTCACTTTTCATTAAATTGTTAAAAATTCTATTTGATAGAGTACATTTTCTTTTTCGAAGTTACCTTGTATGATGAACATTTCGTGAGTTTTGTGTGGAACCCTCAGCGCTCGAGTCCCACTCAAACTAGACCGATTTTCTATTACTATTAAATTGAGTTTTTGTTCTTTTCCATTGTTCAATGCAAACGATTACCAGAACTATAAGCATATTGAAAACAAACTTATGATCTGCTGAATAAATCAAGCAACCCTCAAATAGCACGGTATCGAATAACACGATTTTGAATAACATGGAACCAATCAACCGTAGAAATTAAATTAAATGATATCAATGTGATACAAAAAGATATGAAAAACCAAAAGCAAATATGCATCGAATTGGCTCGATATGTTTGATAAATTTTTCGAAAAAGAGCGACAAAAGGGCTCACCAAGAGGAGCACAAATTATAGATAGTTGATTCAACAGGTTCTTAAGAAGGCATTCTTATCTGCAAATTACATGTGCAGCGACTATATATACACATCGCAAGTACTTCTCAATATAAATTGCGAACACTATTTACGACATTTTCTAAATTTGCAATTTTAGAATAAAAAGACAACCATGAAAGATGGAAGGTCGCAATTTCCTTTGATATCGCTGATTCTCGCCGCATTTATTTTAGTTCTCAATGCTAAAGTAGATGCTAGTAAAAGGTCGGATGTCTACATCGCAGGATTCTTTCCTTACGGGGATGGTGTTGAAAACTCGGATACAGGTAATGTTTCCATGGATTTATTTTTGTAATAGAATATTATTATGTTACTAAAGTATTCCAAAAGTCTCGGAACGGAACTCTTGTTTTTTAGGAAATAGGTACGCATCGGACAAAAATGTTCGTTATAAAAGTTAGATATTGTTTGAAAATTTGAACACTTTTTTTAAAATAAAAGAATTTGGCTTCATAAAATCAGAAGCCCTAAGAAGTATAAAATTAATTTTACTTTCGAATTTTCTATTGCTAGTATAACCCTTCGAAAAATAAAATTTAAGAGTTTCAATAGGAAAGGAATCGTCCAATTCGGGTTTCGCATTTCAAAGTTATGTTGTATGTATGGTATAAATATCGGTGAAATGAATATTCTTTTTTTTTCAAATCGGTTAAAAACTTAGGCCCTATTACTCTATTAATCAAAAGAATAACTTTAAAATTTTCAAAAGATTCGAAAAAACGTGAGGATTAAAATCACAATATGCAGAAATTATCGAGTACTCAGCATATTTAAAATTAGCGTAATAATAATGCAAAAATAATAATTGTTTAGGCCGAGGAGTTATGCCAAGTGTTAAATTAGCTCTGGATCACGTTAATGAGCATGCAAGCATTTTGCGGAACTATAGACTGCACATGTGGTGGAACGACACCGAGGTATAGTACTTGCTTAAGTAACTTACCACGGAATCTTTTAACGTTCTGAATAACTTCAAAGTGCAATGCAGCAGTTGGAGTTAAATCATTCTTTGATATGATGCATTCCGGACCCCACAAACTCATGTTGTTTGGAGCTGCCTGCACCCATGTCACTGACCCAATTGCTAAGGCCAGCAAACACTGGCATCTAACTCAACTGTCGTACGCGGACACGCATCCCATGTTCACGAAGGACGCATTTCCAAATTTCTTCCGTGTTGTTCCATCAGAGAATGCGTTCAATGCCCCGAGACTTGCACTTTTGAAGGAGTTCAATTGGACCCGAGTTGGCACGATATACCAAAATGAGCCCAGATATTCCCTTCCGCACAACCACATGGTCGCTGACCTCGACGCATTGGAGCTGGATGTTGTGGAGACTCAGAGTTTTGTGAACGACGTAAGCGAGTCCCTAAAAAAGTTACGCGAAAAAGATGTTCGCATTATCCTGGGCAACTTTAATGAATTCTGGGCACGAAGAGTTTTCTGTGAGGCTTACAGGTAAAAGAATCGATTTTAGTTACACGGAAGTTAGTTGAGTTGTACTAAAGAGGAGAAATTGTTCAAGTACAGGCTGGAAATGTTCGGGAGATCCTATCAATGGGTGATTATGGGAACGTACTCAGTCGAGTGGTGGAACAACACCGACACCGAGTGCACTGTGGAGGAAATCAGTAAAGCGTTGGAAACTACCATTATGACTGATCTTCTTCCTTTATCCACAAGCGGAGATATCACTGTCTCTGGGATAGTAAGCTAGAGTAATAAATAGGTATGTCCTTTAGTAACAATAATTAATTTTAGACGGCTGATGAATATTTGTCTGAGTACGACAGTAGACGGGGAGCAGAATATTCCAGATTTCATGGATATACTTACGATGGTATCTGGGCGGCTGCTCTAGCCATTCAGTACGTAGCCCAAAGGAAAGAGCAATTTCTAACACAATTTCAGTATCGAGTAAAAGATTGGGAGAACATCTTCCTAGAAGCATTGAAGAATACGAGCTTCGAAGGCGTTACGGTAAGTGAAAGAGTGGTTTAAATTTTTCAACTAACTAGTTTTCATAATTATTGAATTATTCAAAAATGTATCGAATTGGATACAAAATAATCAAACAATTTAAACCTCTTTTATTATTTTCTTAGAGTTATGCTTTCAAGTAGATCAACTTTAAAAATTTTAACATTGTGCGTTATATCTAAAAGACTAATTTCATACTCTATTCTACAAATTCATTGCTTAATTAAAAATTGAATTTTGCAGGGCCCAGTCCGATTTTATAACAACGAACGTAAAGCAAATATTTTACTTAAACAATTTCAATCAGGTGAAGAAGTGAAGATAGGAGAGTTCAACTCTCTTCATGGTCGATTGGATCTCTCACAAGGAAAACCTGTAAAATGGGTAATAAAAAGACATAAATAATTTAAAATAAGGCAACTGCATATTTAAATATTTGTTATAAAATTGCAGTTTGGAAGATCACCTCCAAAAGATAGGACTCTCATTATAATAGAGCACAGCCAAATTAATATAACAATTTACGTAGTTGCAGCTAGCTGTTCAGTGGTTGGGGTCGTTATCGCGTTTGTTTTTCTCGCTTTTAATATTAAATACAGAAACCAGAGGTAAGCATTCCTAAAGAAATTTCTCCAGTTTAAGTATGTTTCATTTAAAGGTACATTAAAATGTCGAGTCCGCATCTAAACAATTTGATAATTATTGGATGTATGCTGACTTACCTGAGCGTTATATTCTTGGGGCTAGACACGACTTTAAGCAGTATTGCTGCCTTTCCCTATATTTGCACAGCAAGAGCATGGCTGCTTATGGCTGGATTTAGCTTGGCCTTTGGGGCGATGTTCTCGAAAACCTGGCGAGTGCACTCTATTTTCACAGACTTAAAGTTGAACAAGAAGGTCATCAAGGACTACCAATTGTTTATGGTAGTGGGCGTGTTACTGGCCATTGATATCGCTATTATAACTACCTGGCAAATTGCTGATCCTTTCTACAGGGACACCAAACAGCTCGAGCCAAGGGTAAAATGAACACGGATAGTTTTTAGAAATATCTTAAATTTTATACTTGCAGCATCACGAATCGATGGAGGATGTTCTTGTAATACCAGAGAACGAATACTGCCAGTCCGAGCGAATAACTATTTTCATTGGTATTATTTACGCCTACAAGGGCCTTCTTTTGGTATAATCGGCTTTCTTACAAGGAATAAATATTTTGTAAATTTTAATAATTCCAGGTTTTTGGAGCTTTTCTTGCCTGGGAGACGAGACATGTGTCGATTCCAGCACTAAACGACTCCAAACACATTGGCTTTTCTGTTTATAATGTCTTCATGACTTGCATAGCCGGCGCGGCCATTTCTCTGGTTCTTGCTGATCGGAAAGATCTTGTTTTTGTTTTACTATCATTTTTTATAATTTTTTGTACAACGGCCACTTTGTGTTTGGTGTTCGTACCGAAAGTAAGACTGGTAGTAGATTTTTGTAGTTTAGATTAAATTTTTAAATCTTGCGAGTATGAGAACAGATCCCCATAAAAGTTAAATCCTTCCAGCTGGTTGAATTGAAACGAAATCCTTCTGGAAATGTGGATAAACGAATCAGAGCAACATTGCGACCGATGTCCAAAAATCGACGAGATTCTTCTGTTTGTGAGCTAGAGCAGAGGCTGAGAGATGTTAAATCAACAAATTGCCGATTCAGGAAGGCACTTATGGAAAAGGAAGCAGAGTTACAGGCATTAATTAGAAAACTCGGTCCCGAAGCTAGAAAATGGCTAGACGGCTCAAATTGTGAGAGTGAGCCTATTTTAACCGATTCGACTCGACTCTCCGCCCCTCCAGTTAAAAGAGAATTAGCCAGCACAACAGGTATAGAATTATTTTTTATAACGCCCAGTCATTAAGGCTGTTACACAATGGTTTCTGCTTTTATAAAAACAAATTTTCGATTCATGCTTTCTGCAACAATTACGTTTGTAAGTAACGCTCTATCTCATACATTTTGTTAAACCTGAAAGTTACACCAAATTCATTTTAAAGAGTAACAAAAAAATAACATCATTCGTTTGTTCCGAGCATGTTTGTTAGCCAAATGCAATTTCATAGATTTAAAGCATTTGAATTCGAAAATTTGCAATATAATACACAAAGTTTTATTAATTTACTTTGTAAAGAAAACACAAAATTCATTTCTACAATTGCATGAATGGAATGGGGCCAACACTTTATACATACATTTGTCGAAATAACATCTTTCTGGATTGGCAGAGGTTTAATTAATTCTTTTGATTTATACCTTCCATAGCATATCCCGTTTATAAAAGGTATATAGACAGCAATAAGAAAATAAGTAAAAGCAAGTTAACCTTCGTTTAAGCCTAATGAAAATAGCTGTACCACTGGTGGATTTTAGTACGATCAGAAATAAAAATATTCTTAGGTCATGTTTAAATATATCCACACAAATTGAATTTACTGGTTCTGAAAATTTAATTGAATTTAGTAGTACGAGTTAATTTTAATTACATAATTTAGAAGCATACAAATTGCAAAAATTATACAATTCTGCATGTAAATTTTTAATTGCTTATTAGTTAATAGTTGTGGAGTAGAGGATCTTCCGGTCTTAATACTTGAAAATAAATACGTATGATTTAAAAAAATATTTTATCTTAGAATCAAAACAAATTTCTAATTTTCATTAATTACATGATGCATGACTTAGTCTCAATAACGCAAAATATTCCACTGTTTTAGTAAAACTACGATAAAAAGGATTTTCACAGTACTCGTGATAGAGTCATTTGATTTGAAAAATTCAAAATTATTTACGAAAATTTGTCTGAAATCTCGGAAATTCACGAAATTATGTTATCTCATAGTAAGTCGCTCAAGATTAGAAGTGCATACATACATACATACATATATATATGTACATAAAGGTGAGAGATTTCGAAAACAATAGTTTGGAAACAGGCGGGAATCGAGCCTTTAAATTTTTCAAGCAGATATTTTGTTTACAAGGTGAATTTTTTTTTAAATGTTTTTTTTTTTCTTTAAAAAACGTTTCATGATTAAAACTCCCTCCTTAAATTTAAATATTGGAGTACAATGCTAAGATATTAAATTATAAAAGTCAACATGAGTCGTTAAGATAAGCTACTTTTTGAAACAAGTATTATACAAATTATATTCAAGGTTTTTGGCCGGAAAGTTCCCTTACAAAATTCGAAAAATTTAAGCATCTCATTTCAGCACTTAAAAATTGTATTTTAGTATTTAGTAGTAGGTAAAACTAGTTTCCTTTAAATCGTTTGAGAAAAATGCTGAGAATGTTATAGGTTTGAAGTTTTTTAAGTATACTTAAATTTAAATCCGAAACACATGCCCCAGTATTCATGTTATATTTCTAGCATGGAAATTAAAACATTAAACATAGAACACATACATTCTAAACCGCCATAATTACATACTGAAATTATTTCAAACTCATAAATATTTTGAAATCATAAACACTAAAATTAGTAATTACTTACAGAAGTAACGGAACTCACTTCTATAGATAGTGTTACATCTACACATGCCGAAATAGACACAACTCCAGTAACTTCAGCTGCTCCGTGAGATTTAAAAGTATTTTCGATTAAGTTCGTTATAAAACTCACGTTTCCGAATATTTTTAGAAAGAAAAAAGTACAAGCTGTGACGCCACTTCAAGAAAGCGTTTTAACAGCACTACCGACAACTACAACGATAACTAAAACAACGACACAAGTACAAAAGCCCTCCGAGAATATGCAAAAAAATAGCAACCCGATTCCTGCAACCGAAAAAAGGAATTCCGTTTCCGCTCAAACCGATTCCCCTGTTAACCATCCTCTAAATAGTGTGCCCAAAATGCCCGAATGCAACAGCATGAAACCTGAAGATACCCTACGGGAACGGAAACGATCTCCCTCAACGGGGACTCGAGAAACAAAGGTATTTTTAGTATATAAATCCATTTAAATTAGCCTTTTTTTTTTTAATAAAATGGTTTTATAGGAAAATGGAAGTCAGTCATCAACTCCAAAAGCGAAGCCTACCACATTACAACGTAATTCAACAACAACGCTGCACTACTCTTCGAACAATGAATTGAACAACGTATGTCCTCATACAAAAACCACAGCGGGCAAAGGTGGACTGAAAATATAAATATTTTTTTTTTAAATTCTACTTGAACCCTTTCCCTGCAATTTCAGGTCCAGCTGAAAATAGAAGAGTCAGTGTTCAGATGGGGACAAACATGAAGAGCAATTTTGTGGTGTCCCAAAGCGACTTGTGGGACACGCACACTTTGTCCCATGCTAAGCAACACTCCCGACAATCGCCCCGAAACCACCCCAACCCCCAACGATGCACGGAGCACAGTCACATAATCCCCTACGATTCAAACACTTCACCAATTCAGCGGTCAGTGTCCGAGAAGAACAGAGCCAAACATCGACACAAACCAGCCAAAGGCACTGTGTGCCAGAGTGAGACCGATAGTGAGCGTGAAAAGGAGCCGACGCCGCAGTGCACGCAGACCCGGAAATTGGGGAAAACTATTCAACAGCACGCCCACCACCATTCATCACCAAATGTTGCACCGGACAAAAGGAAACATCGAGCCAAAACTGAATCGTCGATGTACGGCGCCAGCTCAGAGTCTGAACTTCTGGACGGCGACACTGCGATCTTGCCCATTTTTAGGAAACTTTTAACCGAAAAACAGCCCAGGTACAGAGGCAGAAACAACGTGGTTGGACAGAGTTGCCCAAATATCTCCATAAAATGTGATATAGTCGAGTACCTGTAATATACCACCAGCCAGACGCAATCTGCACGTGCTACTGGTTATAAATCCAGTGCTCATCCCTTTTGGGTTTTCGGTCCTTCCTATGACAATTTAGTCGAATACTTTAACTTAATTTGCCTTAGTTACCTTTCGAGTTATGGTGCTGTGAATAATTGTTCTATAGATTCACTAATTAATTTACTCTAAAAATGTTATTTTGGGCTGATCTTTTTCTCTGTTCTGCTCATTGTCTGAAAGATATTTAAAGTGAAACATCTATTTACGTCTTCTGGAATTAAGAGACATCCACGAAATATTCGGGGAGTACTTAAGAAACTTTATTTCAATACAAAAAAAAAAAAAAAAATGAGTATAAACGAGTGAATGTAGAACGAAACGAAATACATTAATCAGTAATGATTAAATTAAGTAGGATATAAATAAAATTTGTTAGGCATTAACAGTTGTTTCAATTTCTCTGTGTTATACTCATGTTTTTCCTTTTCTTATCGAATCTAGCCTAATTTTGTTTATTTACGGACCATGTCAGCAGTTTTAGACATTAAAAAGACCAAAAACAGAATTAAAAGTGAAAAGGGTTACCTGCATACGGACTCTGAATTAAGAAATTATGTTCAAAAATACAATGCACATTTACTAAAAACGAGATCTAAAAATTTTAAAAACACGTCGAAAAAATGCCTTTTTAGAATTTTCCTTGCTGCGAATATACTTGAAAAAACGTTCTTTTACGTTCGTATTGTAGATAAAAATATATAATTTAGGTAGGTTCCAAAGAATGTATCTTTTATAGCAATTTCATTCGGATTGGAGAAAATACGAGATCTGACTTTTCATCTTTTCCCATTAATTATGTGTTTATGTAATTCCATCAACTTTCAAGAAAATTAAAAAACAAAATTAATAAAGAAACCCATTTTAGATATGGCCAACCGAAATTCTCAGGCCTATACCAAAATCCGTCGTAGATGTTACGAAAACAAAAAAAATTATATTTAACAATCTGAGTGAAGTTAAGTTTGTTGCCACCGTAGAGAGGTGATAAGAAGTTTTCAACGCCAATACCAAATTCAGTTCCCTTTAGATCGTTATACCATTATTTTAGTGTTCGGAATTTCTACGATGGATTCTGGAATAAGGTTCACTACAAACAAAAAATAAATGTTTGTAGACGCGAAGGAATTCTACTATAAGAGTTGAGATACAATAAAGCCCGTTGGCACCCGTGGATCAAAAGCCTAGAATTAGTTCAATCATCAAATCTTATAACTAAAATAATTTCAAATACTGAAGGTCGATTAGGGCCTTTAACCCAGGTCCAACTAGAACTTTTCAAATAATTCTCAACAAATGATTTTGGTCTTGAAATAAGTGATTTGCTCAAAAGGTTTACAACGAGCAGAAGACTACAAATTAATCCGCATCAGCATTGTCACTAAGTAAGCGAAGCATTCTTATCTTGCACTGCTTAATTTGTGCTCGAACTTAAGAATTGTGTTAATTATACATCTCACGCACGTTATCGCCTTACTCATTACGAACCAGACGTGCATTTAATCGACAACTAAATATTTGAGCTCAAGTTTCGAGATAGCGCCCACAAACATTTTAAAATCCTGGAAGAGCGGAAATAAAAGAGGATTTCTTTTCTCAATAAATATTTCAATATTCTTTATTTGTTGCATAACAAAAACAAACCGTTTAATAATTTATTAAGAATATGATCCAGCATTGTACAAAAATAAATTTCGTTACCTTTAAACTCAAGCAGCCTGGGTTCCAGGAAATGACGCATGCTCATTCATATTGCACAATACGAAAAATTAATTGAATTACACCGAAAAATATTCGCTAGTATTACTAAATGCTTGCCCGAATGTCTTCTGCAGTTTTGCCTCGAGTGATCCTCTGTCGTGTTGTGCTAGTGTGACTAATAAAATTCAAAAAATAACACGGGGAGTACTAAACAAATATTTCGCATACGAAGGAAAAAAACAGAAAAAAACCTATGCAAGAGATATTCTTAAAGTTTACATAAATATTTCACAGATAAGTGTGATATGAATTGCTTGATTATCGAAAGCAACAGGTGGTTCGATTGATGTTTATAACGTATAGGCGCGGGGTGGGGTGGGTTTTTAAATGAACGTGTAAGGCGAAGGTCTACACAGGTTTTACCAAAACACATGTATATCGTAAATATTTCCAAAAATTGTAGAGTTCTCGATTTCCGTAAGGCATGTCGTTAGTTCACCCTCGCTTTCTCATACGACATTAATTTTTCCAGGACAATCACATACGTATCTATTCAATAAGGAATTTGGTTTTTCTTTTTTCTTTTCTTTTTAAATACTATCGTTAACAGCGCTTTGATGGTGGAACCAAATGTTCTGGCAGTACATTGGGAAGTTCATTTCCGTCAAGCTTAACATTTATTAAGTGCATTGCTAGCGCAAATTCTTCAGAGTCTAGGAATCCATCAGCATCCACATCAGACAACTTCCAGATTTTACTTAGTACAGAATTTGGTAGCTTCGATTTAATCAATTCAGACTTCGCAGCTGTAAGAAATAAGTAAATTTTACTACTGTGTACTAGATCCGGAAAATAATGTGGAAAGTACCAGCGCCTGATATCTTGCCCTCGTACGGATTTAAACTCTCGAATATTACGTCAGTGCGAGGTTTATCGCGACTGCAAATCCAGTCTACTTCGCCGTAACCAGCGTCGATGCCTTCCCCTTTTCTGTAGCCAAATGGTGACACAGTGTCGTCTATGACCCCCTCAAAGGCTCCGCCTGTAAAGAAATAAAGTAAGACCATTAGTTGTCCGCTGACAAATGGTTTTAGTATAATATTAAAAATTAGAAACTGTGTCTTAAGTTTTATAGGATCGTTTCTCAATCACATCTATTCTTTCCGATGACTTGATTACATTTTAAATTTTAAAGGCGTCTTTAGTCCATTAATGCAAAAAGTCTAAAATTAATTCATATTTCATTGATTTTAAAAGTGTTTGCAATGACCGTCTATATGCCCAAAATAATAGATATTTTTTAAACAACCTCAAGCGCTTTTTTTTACCCTGGAATGGCCCATATTCATAAATTGCATTTTATACAAGGAAAAATTCTGCATATTTTTAAGAGATATTAATATTTCTCCAATTGAAGTCGTGTTCATACATTTTTCATTATTACTTTTACCTGTAAACATTTGTTATAAAATCTTTTAAATAAAGTACCTACAAATAACATTTATACAAAAGCATCAATTTTTTAACTTAACTTGATCATTGCAAACATAACAAAATGCCATTATTTTCTTCTCAACAAAATTAATTAAGAGGAGTTGCTTAAAACTTATTAATTTATTTATTATTTAACTGATAAAAAAATCGAAAGCCTTACTTTTCAATTCGACATACGGCCGCTCTCGACTATAAATACTCTTGGCGACCTTGTCCTTAGGTTCTACGAAGCCAAGATATTAAGCATCTGTGTTACAACATACCCAGAAGTTTACAAAAAATCTTAAGGAAACAATCTTTCTCATAATCACTCCAGATCAAAGGTTTCCACAACTCTAACTTAAACTAGATGCAAATTAGTTAAATTGGTCTGCACTCTGTTCACAAACAAAGCGTTGAGTCGCCTTGCAGAAGAAGCAAGCAGATCATGAGTGTAATTAATTACCTTGAATCTATTCTGGAAGCGAAGATAAAGTACAAGCCCCATACTAGTCAACGACGACGAATATGGAAGTAGTGACTTGCAATTTATTTAAATAAAACCGCGACTGACTAAAAATGCACACGTTTAATTGCCGATCGACCTCAATGTAATCAACCATTCAATTCAGGCTTAATAGGATCTGTTCCCATACGCAGCTTTGCAGTAGTTCAGTTCAGGTACTTTTAAAGACTGGTCCGCACTTACTTAGAGTGTGAATTAAAGCATTTTCTGCGATTAAGCGTGGGCTTAAGTAATTTACGCTGATTTTCATAATCAAGCCGAAATTATTCAATCACGGGACATACATATTTTTGAGGTTTCGTAGCTGAACTTCGTGTGTTATATAATATTCATTCATTGTTTTCATATTTCAGCATGCCGCCAGAGACACAGAAACATAAATATCTCTTTATTTATGTGCTTGCTCTTTTGTATTAAGGGGTTTTCCCTGACTTATATTCTAAAAACAGGTTAAATCTGACTAAGCGCCACCACCTTCTATGTTAGGGAGAAACATTTGGTTTTATTTTTAAATGGCCTTAACCTAGTTACCTTTAACATTAGTCTTAATACCAGAAGAGGAAATCAAAATCAAAAGAATACTTGGGAGCTCTTTTTTAGAAAACAAGAGAATCGAAATTTTAAATTACTAAGAAATGTTTTTAACAATTATTTATCATTTAACAAATATTTTGAAATATTGTACTTGAACTTACCATTAAATAAATTGTATTTTGGGTTACATTTATTAATATAAAAATAGACATGATATTAATGTTTGTAAGGAAACATTTTTTTTTTCTAATACATGCTAGTTAAGAAACCATATTTATTTAAAATATCCAAAACTAGTAAAAATACTTCTTTAATATCAGCAATTCGTCATGCTATATAAATTACTGAATCAATATTTTACGAAAACATTTTCTAAATCAAGTTTTCAATTAATAATTGCTATCAAACCGAATTTACTTGTTATACTTGTTTGTACTCTTCAGGGCTCGGCTCGACGTTATGTAAAGAAAAGGGGCTTTCTGATAACACCGATCACACATGAAATTTAACATTAGTGCTGACATGCCCACAGATATGGGTGTTTGATTTTTGAACCTAGTTTCCACCGATAATTCATAATCTACAAATAATTTCTTGCAGTCAGAAATGACATCATTTTTATCAATTATGTTTATAAAATTAGGACAATTAATGTATTTTAATGGATTGATTACGCAATGCTGTAAGTTTTCATAGTTACATAGAGCCAAGAATCACAATGTTTTTATAAAAAAATATTCTAAAATGTTGCGTTGTTAATCTATTTGAGGATTAATACTGATTAAAATATTTTTAAATAATTTATCTCACTCAGATGAGTTCATTTTTAAAACCACCTACGCTAGTGTCCATCATTTATTTTATTAAACAACTAAGTAAAGCCCATTTTAAGAATTTATTTCCGAAATCTTAAAACCTTTATAGCTGTCCTGTAATATCAGTAGTACTTGCATATTCCCCAAACTCTAATACACGAATACTTCTTAATTGAGTACTCAAATACTCGAGTTATAGGAGAAACAGGAAACGATTTTCACATATGTAAATTATGAAATCCAATTTTATATTAAGGCATATGGTCATAACCATGGGATCACGTTTTATTTATAACGAATGATATCCCCGCAAAAAATCTTATGCTTATCGAACATTTTTCTTCTCCTCTATGAGCATTTATTTTCCGAAGAAGATAAAATGAACTTTTTGGCATCTCAGCTCAGCAAAAAGGCGTCGAATATTAGTAATTAAGGAAAGATTTACTCGTACTTCACTGAGTGTATAAGATGAGTTATTAAGAAAAATATCAGAACAGGGAATTAATTATAGCATGTACAGTAAATAGAGTTAACATTTAGAACTGCAAAACTTATAAAAAATAATACAAATTTATTAATCGCATCCAATTTTAACATTATCATTTCCACCAACTTAAGGAAAAAAACCCTTTATCTTCGGGTTCACAGTTAAAAAAATTTTTAAAATACTTGACCATTCGGGTCGCGTAGGAAACATTTTCTTGATAAATAGAGTCGTTTAACAATTCATAAAAATAAACATAAAATTTTTTTACTACGCTCCAAGTCAAGAAAGGCAGACGTTTTAAATCTATATTAGTTTCAAGACTTAACAGATTGGCGGAATACTTAAACAATAAATAGGCGAAGATTAAAACTATGACAATTCCGAAGTTCCACAGGACTGAGTAACAAAATTCGTTTAGGATGTAATCAAGTTCATCGCGCGAGTTTCCCGAAGAGTTTACTGATTTGTCTGAAAAACAGTAAAATAGGTAATTTTTCAAAATTTAAAAATGAGTGAAGCAAAGAAATTGAGACCGATACTACAGAACATAATTTGTTTGCTATTTTGAACTGTTAAGAAGCCTCCAAAAAACGAAAAGTTCAAATTTAGCATAGTTCAACATGTTAAAGGAAATATACAATGTTAGGCTTAAAATGGACTGCAGAAACATTTAAACTCAAGAATGCTGCAAATTCTGTATTTTTTTAAGGGGCTGACTGGAAAAGAGTTCCTTTTGGTATTGTGTTAGTAGCTTAAACGTTGCTGCTCAATTAACACAATTTCCACAAATTTTGTTTGAGTCTCTGTCTTTGTAACTTGATATGCATTTTGAGTTTTATTCTAACCTTAACATTTTTGATCCAAACTTAATATGCTTTTATCTTATTTATTTTTATTGTTCGCTTAATACCGCTACTGCATAAACCGAAACGTTCCTGGAATTGAACTAAAAAGGTAGCTCAATTGGAGGCGATTTTTATACATTTTTCTAACTCAATATTTTGGTTTACGCACTCTATTGGTATTAAAGCCAGACATGTTACGAATTAGGAAAATGCGCTTCAGATCATTCGAGTTAAACCCACTGCAGAATTAAAACTTAAAATTAATGTAGCGGGTTCACTTTGTTCATTTATTTTATTTTTAACTTCATCATAGACAGGACACAGTAAAGTAATACAATGAATCATTTTCATTTCGAGAGTACTGTGTCATGAAAATATGTGTCTAATTATTATAGTAATTAATGAAAATGCAAAAACAAAAGTATGTACTCAAGAAAAAAATTAAAATAAAGGCAGCGTCATGCTGTAATTTTATTATTAAAAACATTCCCAATTAGTCGTGCACAGAACACTTTTTTAAGGAAATACCGTCAAAAAAACTGAGAGAAGTAAAGTGTATGCCAATTCTGCATCTTTGAAGCATTCTTAATGCAAGCTTCTAGAGAACTTTGAATCTAAAAGTTGTTTTGCATTTTACAATTACATACTTTCCTTTATATAACAAACATAGCCTATGTTATATAGTTATAGTAAGAAATGGCAATTAATTGTGCAATATACAGTGGTGTAACAAGTAATCTCTTGAACGACTGCAGAGATCTCGTGCTTTTCAAAAAGTGAATTGTATAACATCCGGATGGAGCGATTCTTTCATTGTCTGGCTTCATTAGCACGAAGGCATATATCTCGCGAGCATAAAGAAATCATTCAGTCGTCGCCACTACACAGGAGGAAGCTGGGCATTTGCTCATGTGCGTTCTAAAAATCTCCAATTTACTTATAAAAATAACTGACGGGCAATTTGAGATGTGATGTTATGAATTTTGCACTTCTAATCTAATTGCACAGCGTGAGCTCTAAAGAGGAGTATATAGCGATTTTTGTCCCTGCATCAGACGAAGTAAGATGTTTACTGGTGGTTGAAATATGAGCCAATCGGCTCCTATTAGCCGCTTCGGAATTTAATCAATAGCAGGGAGAGTTACTCTAAAAATCGTGGAATTTCAAGGGCTCCTAAAAATAGAATTTTTAAATCGAACCTCCAGATCAATGATTACGCATTTTAATGCAGAATCATCGCTTCGACGACCCCTCACCGAACTCCCTCGAGCTCTGGTTGATAAGGAAAATTGTGGGCAGGTGCATCCAACAAGTTTTATTGATTTTGCTTTAATAATTCAACTCCTGCGAGCTCGGTAGTTGGTAATTATGTGACAAAGAACTAAGGCGCTGCCACCCAACCCAACCCATGGAAACCGTGCTATTTATTTTACTTTAAGTTTAAAGCTCCCTGAGAATTTATAGATAATGGCTAATGCACGTATCTGCACTGAAGCACCATTTTAGCGCCAATCTTAACTTTAGATAAAGTGAACGTGTAATTATAAGTCTTACATAATAGCACAGAGATAACGACCGTAGAAGCCCGCGAAGAGGACTTTGACGCGGCTGTACGGCTAGAAAAAAAGTGTGCCAACCGATACAAAATCATGAACTTAGTCAGAACGGGAGCGATAAGAGTTTATCGATGGTATGTACTCACCCTTAACCATTGGTTCCGATACTAGAGTCTGTTCCTCTTGTGGAATCATTTCCATTAACCGGGCGATGTCCTTGGCCAGCATTGTGTCTACAACATCCAGCAGATTAGGTTTAAGCGAATGGAATTTGGTAAAATCATGATGCTGAAGAATTTCCTGCATTTTCTTAATATCAGGGAAATCTCCTGGAGAGATTTGTTGCTCCCTCTGTATTTTGTCATAAATCTGACCGAGGTTCTTAATGAGGTCTTTTTTCTTGCTGTCCTTCCCGAACACCGAGGGCATTTCCTTTCGTATTTCTGAGATAATGTAGGCGTGAACCTTAGCAAGCCTTGCCCTTTTAATTAAATCATTGAGCTTTCGCAGAGCTGCATTTCTAGGCAGCGACTGCAGGTCTCTGAACAGATCTTGCTCCTCGTCCTCAAACAGGCGACGGTTCATGTCATACCGCAGAGGCTGGTCCCAGAAGGATCCAATGTAGACGCGCGCCACTTCTGGAGTCTGTAGCACTTTTCCAAGGGACCACATCAGAGCCCCATAAACCCGCATCAACTGCTGGTGGTCAATCATATCAGCCTTGTTCAGAATAATGCGAATTTTGTCGTCGTGTCCTTTGAGTGCCTCAATAGATCTTCGGAATTCGTCAGATATGTCGAGTTTATGGGCATCAAACAGTAAAATGATACGGTCCACTCGCTCAGCGAACCACTCAAGGACTCCGGTGAAGTCATATCCACGGTCAATTCTCTGCTTCTCCCCCGATAGAATCCCGGGTGTATCGACAATCGAGATAGCCTGCAGCACGGGCGAATTTAATGTAGAGCACTGGAACCGATTCAGAAAGGCGTTCCCGTACTTTCCGAGGGGCCGAAATTGCCTTTTCGGGTCAACGACAAGAGCATTTCCTGGAATTACGCCCTCCTTATCATCGTGCATAACAGCGATAAATCTATCCGTTGTCGGCTCTGGACCAATTCGTATTCCAGGAAAATCACGCTCCAGCAGATACCGGATAAATGTTGTTTTACCCGTCGAATACTGGCCAACAAGAAGGATCATCGGCTTCGCATCGAAATCAGGATCTTCTAATTTGGGCGAGTGAAAGTCATGGAACTGATAGTGCTCCTCCAAGGGCAGCAATTTGCTCCTGTAGATTTTCTTAAGCTCCCCGATCACATCCTCCACAACTTCCGCGTGATTCTTTTCCCGCATTAGCCAGCTAAACATTTCGATTGTAAATTAAACTTATCCGTAACTAACTTAACTATTTCTCGCACGAATTACTCCAAGTGAACTCCCTCCGAAGAACACTCAGGCCAGGCCTGTCACCAGATTAGTCATCGAACTGCCGCAAGATATCGCTGCTTGGATCAGAAAAATGTGACGTACGCATTTTTCCGCCATTTATGGAAAAGGTTGTTCAGTGGCGTCGTGTAAAATTCAAAATTGTTAATTTACCATTAAATTTTGTGATAGATTAATTTAATTTCAAGAATTACTGTACTCAAACAAAATTTAGTGTTCAAAACTCATAATAACATTGTAGTCTTTGGTATCGAATCGAAAAGAGCTTAATAAAGTTGCTAAAATTCTCACAAATTCATTGTAGAAACCTTTGACTTCAATTAATTTTTCCGCATCAAAATAAATCAATTGGATTTTTCTATCGAACTATTTTAACCACTTTGAACGAAATATACTACAAGAATAGAGCTCATTATAATAGTAATATTAACATTCACGACAAAATTCAACCGGAAGTGGAAATATTTCAAAACGATAACGACTTTGCTATTGACAACTGACATCTGTCAAAAGAAAGAAAAGTTAAACTTCTGTTTCTTTCGTAAGCGAGTCTTTTTAATCGAAATTTCTTTATAGAAACCTTAAAAACCAGAAAAGTAGCAAGAAATCAATGCAATTAACTCGAATATTATTAAAACCCAAGGCGTCCGAAGTACTTACGGCCTACCTGAAGCAATGTAACGAGCCCCCTTGGACCTCGTACTTCGTCAAGGTACTTCAAGTAGAAATCAGTCCTATTAACCCTCTAAAATAGCAAAAAGATGTCGTGAATGACCAATTTGGAATGTCTCATTTTAACTGGACCCTAGAAAGTGGAACAAATTACCACGTCTTACGGGCGGGCTGCTACCCTTACTTAAAGTATCACTGCACGAAAAGAAGCTATCAGGACCTGATGGTGGAAGATAAATTCTTTAAATTTCTTAAGATTATAAACCTAGGTAAGTAATTAACACATTTCAAGAAATTTAAAATACTCAATTTTGCCCTATAAAAAGGTCTTCCATTGTTTTTCTACGGGCTGGCAGCGACGCAACTTGCCACGTACAAGGAAGTGGTTCAAGTGCACGGGAACGAAATCGTCTTACGCTTCTGGTATAAGGAAGATAAGGGCTCTATGTACTAATATATGTAAAATAGGCAATCCCAAATAAAGTAAGAAATCTAGTCACTTTCAAATTATCTAGAAATTTAACTACTGTCATCAGCGTAAACTGGGAGTTGAGTTGGACCACTTACACCGAAAAAATACATTTTTCTAATTTGTACACCAGTTTTTACAAACAAATATAAAAATGAATAGAGATGATAACATATTTCACATAAGTCCATCAGAAGATAATTTGATTATTTCGAAATATGTAATTGAAAGGATGGTATTTATGATGTTGTAGAATATCACACAATTTCTTTTACTTTCATTCGTTGTGAAGAAAGATCGCTTAAAGTGCGAAGCCTTATGACCCACTAATTAAAATTGCTAGAATCATCGATATCATAAAGTCGAAGTATATATTGGAAAAAATAGTAAATTAACTTCTTCATAGCAAGATAAAGGACAATGAGACACACAAAATCAAAAACTATTGCCACTTTATTTGTTAATATTGAACTTGCACTTTCAGCCCTACGTAACTACAAATAAAATCATAAAGTCAAAAACAAGCACCAACTAATCGCAACACTTCCGCTTCTCCCTTGACTAAGTTGCTGATATTTACATTGATCAAAATCGGATTTAATTTATTTGGCTTATTTCGAAAATAAGTCATTCCACACGAGTAAAAAAGATAATGATTAACTTCTTTACATTGAATGTGTTTGAATTAAAATACTCAATTTATTTTACAATTTATTCTTCAAATACTTTTGTTTATTACATCTAAATTTACTACATTGGTTTTGTTTTCTCAACAACAAAAAAATTAACAAGGGCACACATGCATATATATGTGTGCATATAACGGACGATTTACTTTTTACTGATTGCACGTAACGTTTACTGCAGGGACATTCTCACAAATTTCATCAAAATTTTCAATAATCAAATCTTTCACAGATTCTCTAAATTTTGTTAAGGAGCAGGGGTAATCACAGTTGGGAATCTTTATTTCTTTGGGGAATTTATCATCGCTATTGTAATAGTACACGAGCTAGAAGTAAAAATCATTTCGTAATTAGATTAGATTGAGGCAAAACTATTGAAATCTTACCTTCACTTCTAGGTCGCTTTTATAAATAAAACTGTGGTGCAGTTCAAAAACAAGAGCTGCAGCATAATCAGGTTTTTTAGATGTCTGGTCTAAGATACCCAAAGAATTCATAATATTAACAAGAGTAATATCGTGAGCAGAGTACAAAAATATTTTTCTGTCTGGCTTCAAGGTTTTCCTCTGCTTATTAAGCATGTTGTTAAGCACCTCAGTTACAAAAGCACCTCCTTTGACTTTCTTCATTAGAGCGGTTTCTGTGAAGAGGGCATAACTTTTTTCAGTTGAAACTATCATTTTTTCTGGAAAAATTCCCTTTGTCCAAGCTGGTAGTTCTAGGCCATTATCTCTTTCGACTTCAAAAGTTCCGTAAAGAAGTTCAACTTCCAATACAGATGTTATGTTCTAAAAAATTGAAATGTATTGTTTAAATTGGAGTTGAATTATTTTTTATAATGTATTCTATTACTTTAGCGAGTAAGTTTCAAGTGAATGTTATGCTATTTTCATATACCAACAAAAGAGTTTATGAAGAATTAATTGTTAATATCGGTTTCGTTAAAATATAATTTGTTTTAAATATTGAGACCTTGATACCACTTGGCGCATATGGCTGAAAGCGTTATTTCGCGATTTATTTTTAAATATTGATAATATTTTTAAATCATTTAAGTCATATTTCTTGGGAAGCTTCAAATAACATTTAAAGGAGATAATACTTATACGTACAAGTCATTTAACACTTAACAGACATATTTTTTACGTAAATGTTAAATTCTTACCTTACCCGTGTGTCTTGTTAAATATTCATATAGATCTTTGTTTTCTTCATTCAGTCGTTTTAAATCAGGTGGTGGATTTGTATACATTTTCTTTAAGATAGTATCATATTTCAAGCAAGGTTTCTTTTGCGCAAGCAACTGAAACGATAGCTGAATTAAAGCACAATATGCTCGTAAATGATTAATAATTGCATTACACGATCCTGCTCCCTAGGGATGGAGTTAATAGCAATTGGTTGCCATTGTATAGGTAGAACTCGTTGATTTTCTAAAGGTGGCACAAAACCGGCTAACATGCTTTGCGCACTCATTAAACAGCGCTCAGCATAGCTGCTTAAAACAAACATTTCGTCTTTCGAATACAGTCCGTTTTGGGGAAGTAATCGATAATAGCGCATTCTTAAATTTTTTCCCAAATTGTATGTTTGCAGAACCCCTTTCTATAAAAAGAAAAATTAGCTATAATCAACAAATGTTGTCATTAGAATGTTAAAACTCCACCTGGGATAGTGCACCCAACCCGCCAGGCCACTCGTGATGAATGTGAGGATCTCGTGGATATAATTGAGAAGGTGTTTTATCACCATGTCTAAAAACCTAAATATCATAGTATTAATATAAGTAATTTACTACGTTATTTACTCTTTACAATCGAAATCATCCTAAGCGTCCGAAGGCCTTGTTCGTCATTGCTGTCCCCAAAGGCTATGTAAGCTATCATTACAGCACAGAGTACAGCGCCGAGAGTGACCACCGAAATGGTCATACCGCGGCGTCCAGACGGTTTACATTGGAAGCCCATTGAGCTTGCCACTCAGTTTGTAGATCACTTAAATTTTACAACCAAAACTTTGCTCACAAACGATCGTGTAAATGAAATTTCCCTGTAACCAAGTGAACGAAATAAAGATGAGTTCTTGAAAGTCACTGAAGATCAGTGCGGTCTATCATAAAAATTGCGATAAGAGTACATTACTGATGTTGGTTTTGTTGCACAATCACACTTATTTTAATAATTTCGACTGATCGCGAAAGACGACATAATACTATACGAAAAACAGCTGTTTACGCGAAGACACCTCTAGTGATCGATCAGTCATTTGACTCGCTCTCACTTTCTAGCCATGCTCCTCGGAGCAGGCGTTTTGTGAAAGTGACTAAACAAAATCCCATGTTTTACTTGCATGAAGCAAATCGTTTAGGGAAATTTTGTATTTCTGCATAAAGTGCAGATAAGACAAAAGTACATGTGTACAGTTTTGGCCAACAATTAACATACGTATTTGAGATTTTAGAAAGTAATAATTTATTTAAACGTTTCCACAAAGTTGATCGTAATCGACTATTATTAAATCTTTTACGGCTTCACCAAAACTAGTTAGCGAGCATGGACTACCACAATTAGGTAGATGCAATTCTTTAGGTTCAGTGGTTTCACTATTTTTATAGTAAACAAGCTGAAATTAAAAAATCAATTTTAATACTTGGAGCATAAGAAATCACTTAATACGTTACCTTAACTTCAAAATCCTTGGGCAATGCTTTATTTGAATGCAATTCAAATACCATCATAGCTGCATATTCTGGCAAGAGAGCTGCTTGGTGGAGAACGCCCAAAGCGTTCAAAATTCCAATTATTGTGGAATCATGAGACGCATAGAAAAATATTTTTCTGTCCGGATTTAGAGTTCTAGCCCTCTTGGCTATCATGTGATTGTAAACTTCTGTGACCCACGCTCCACCTTTAACTTTTTTCATGTATGGCGTTTCTGTGTAAACTGAATAGGCCCTTTCTGCAAATGGGCGCATTCTTTGAGGAAATATATATTTTGCCCACTCAGGCAAAGTTAAATTGTTGTCTCTATGGATAACTAGAGTATCGTAGATTTCCCCAATATCTGTGTAAGTGATGCTTTCCTTTAAAATTAAATAATTTTAATAATTGAACTATTGAGAAAAATAAAACAGTTGGGAACCAAAAATTCATTCGCAAGTTAGAGTTTTAAAAAATCAAGCAAACAAAAATCTAAAGTAAATGTTATGCTGATAAACCGCGGGGAGTTTTACCTATAAAATTTTAATTTAAATATTACTCATTTGAAGCAAAGAAAGAAGGTTCGCAATAGACAAAATATTCTATCTCTTACCCTTCCTGTCGCTTCCAAAAGTTTATAGATGTCTTTATTTTCTTCGTTTAACTTCTGTACATCAATTGGAGGGTGTTTGAGGAAATACGCGTACAATTCGTCGTATCTTTTACAAGGGCGATATTGCGATAATAGCTGTTAACGAAAAGAACATCATCCTAATTTCGTATAGTAAATTAAATTCTATTACTTTATCCTGGTACTGGGGAATGGTGGTGATGGGAACAGGTTGCCATTTAAAGGGTACGGGGTATAATTCATTTCGTGGAGGCATAAAGCCGGTGAGTAAACTTAGACCACTCATAACGCAGCGTTCTAAATAGCTGCTCATAACGAGCATGTTGTCTTTACTGTATCTACCATCTTTCGGTAATAGGTGTCCGTACCTCTGCTTCAAGTTTATCCCTAAATTATAATGTTGGTGAACTCCTTTCTATAAAATATTTGTAATATTAAAATGTGATATAGATTGCACTTGAAGAAAATGTTTGTTTTTTCACCTCAGAAAGGGCTCCTTCGCCTCCAGGCCAAGGATAATTTATATAAGGATCGGTGGGCCAGAAGTAAATAGGAGAACGGTCTCCATGCCTGAACATCTGTTGAAGAATACACCAATTAATCTTAAAAGGATTTTGTTAACAAAAACCTTTACTTACAGAAAATATCGCTTGAATTGTACTCTCATCAGATTTGCCGATACTTGCACCTAACGCCACATGGAAGTCGGCAAGGGTGCACGAGAGTACGATAAAGACAGTTAGGCGAATCATCTACAATAGTTCGTCTTGTTGAAAGCTAAATAAATACGATAGAGCAGTTGCACTTACCTTGCAGAAAGTCTGAACTATAAATAAAGCCGAAAAGGCTTGAGCAAATTTAAATACCTCCGGCTATTTAAATGAAAATTTTCACTCGCATGTGTGCAAGCTTTCTGGTTTATCGTTTTTGATAACTTCTATCTATTGTTAAATCTTCTCCTATTGACTAGAGATTGTGCTAATTTAATTAAGTTTTAGATATTTAACAAGTGATTATATTGCGAAACTGAAAACGTGATGTTCACTCAGAAGTGACGAGTGATAGCTTTAACGGCATCATTTATATACAAATGTTACATTTTGTTGTGCAGAATTTTTTATCTGTCTGCATCTCGAGTATTGAATTTATAAACATTTTAACAGCAGATGATTAGATGACGTTAGAAAGACGTGAGTGGACGATGGAGATGAGTGCATTTGATTGTTGGATGAAAACACTAGCGCACTTGTTATAACATTGTTAAGTCTACATTAAAACAGACCTCAAGATCGCATTACGCGTTTCAACTTGGGATTATTACCACATTGCAAGCAATTAAGCGCTTCAATGTGACGTTGTTCTTTAATATGGTATTAGACCGTTAGAATAAACAATAAAACAGAATTCTATGCAAGCATCAAGCGCACGAACGAAAACAATAACATACATAAATAGTTGGCTGTTTCAACAGTAAGCAATATTTCTGAATCCTAGATATAAATAAATTTTGAAACAATGTTTGCACACAATGTTGTCAGATCGAAATCACATCGTCATTGATTATGTTCTTTACATAAGCGTCTATGCGGTAGTGATTGGGAATATCCCATGCAGATTTGGATATATGATGAAAGATATGATAATTTGTTAATGATAATTTTTAACAAAAGTCAAACATATACGGTGGTTCGGCTCTTATGTATGTTTTTTTATGTCTGTCTGTTCCGACATAACTTCAGAACGCGTGAATCGATTTAAATGATTTTTTCTTTATTGAATACCTTAGATTCCTCGAAGGGTAAAATGATAATTATGTTAAGTAACGTAAAGTGGATGTCTCGAGTTAGAACGAATTAGAACTTTGGTCTTACCTTTCTGCATTATGTACTTATATAAAATTTGTTTTTCTTTAAAATATAGATACACACATTTAGCTCCGCATTTTTGGCATAAGACTAAAAAATTAGCACTCAAACGTTTAAAAGAATATTTAAATCTTGATTATATATTTTCACAATCCTTATGATTCTTAGTCAAATAGAAATTTCCAAAAAATTGTCATACTGTAAGACAATACACATTTGTTTACAATCCTTTGAATTAAACAATCGGATGACGCAAGTAGGTTTATATGTAAAGAAAATAATAGGTAAAACATTCTGACGACCTCTGATAGATTGACATTAAAAATTTGTTGAAATTAAGCCAACAAGTTAACAAAAGAAGAATGTGTTTGAAATCACTCAACAATTATTTCGTTGGTAAACAATATTGCATAGTAGATGAGTGTAAAACTAAACAGATTGAAAATTTTTATGTACCGACTTTTCAAATTGTACGAAATTTTATAAACAATCATTATTTGCGATAGCATAGAGTAAAAGAAAGTTCTCAACTTTTGAGTCGTTTTTTATATCCGATTTGATATCGTCGAAGGTAGTTGGACATCTTTATCTAGAATTGACGAGGTTCGATAGCAGATCTGAGATCTGATTTTGAAAACATAATAAAGGCCGGTATTTGGGAAATTTGAAGTTTTTGTCGTCATATTGGCTCGTCTTGAATTTGCAAACATTTTATTTTAATTTTTTTTTGGGTTTCATTACAGGCCTAATCTCTGCAAAATAAATTTGCAAAAGTATAGCACAAAACAAATTATTAATAGGAATTAAATAAAAAGAAGGCCCGGCAAATTTACCAATTTTTTAAGAATCAAATAAAATTGAAATAAAATTAAACACACTCCTTTTTAACATTCAAACATTTTTCACCCACAACACTTTTATATTCGAATTAAATACAAAATAATTATTAAACATTTTCACAGATACTGTCAAAATCATCTTCAATTAGCAAATCCTTTACGGCTGCCCCAAACATGGACAACGAGCACGGACTACTACAATTTGGTAGTGTTAATTCCCTGGGCTCGGTGGTTGCGCTATTTGGGTAGTAGGAAAGCTGAAATTATAATGAATGAATTATAATGCTTAGCACACCAGAATAACCTTTATTACCTTAACTTCCAAATCATTACCCATCGCCCGATTTGTATGTAATTCGAACACTATCATAGCTGAATATTCTGGTAAAAGGGCAGCTTGACTGAGAACACCCAAAGAATTCAAAATTCCGACCAACGTCAGATCGTGAGCGGCATAGAAGAACATTTTTCGATCTGGTGTTAAGGTCCTCGCATGCTTTTTAGTCATAGTGTTGTAGACCTCTGTTACAAACGTACCACCCTTTATCTTTTTCATGTAGGGCGTTTCTGTGAAAACTGAGTAGTCTCTTTGCGCAAATGGAAGCAACCTCGCAGGGAATATATCCTCTGTCCAATTGGGCAAAATTAACTGGTTATCTCTTTGTATTTTTAATACATCGTAGATGTGTTCTATATCCGTAAATGTTGTGACGTTCTAAAATTGATATTTTAAATATCTTTTTTATCAGAGACCATCATTTTGTAAATTTTCATACGATTCGTATTTTATTCAGCTATTAAATAATTGTATTGAAATCATATCTGTTATCAAAATATTAACAGTTATAATCAAAACTCTGTATCTTTAAAATCTTTGATTCTGAACATTTCAGGACCAACTATGCGTTATGAAACTTTGCTTGAAATTACATAATTAAAAGTTGCAATTTGAAGTACAAGTACACAATGAACAAAAAAATGCTGAAATACATATGTTTGAATCCAATTTTTGGTTACTGAGTTGCAATTCGCACGCATTAAAAACATAAGTTCAAACAGATCTGTTTATACGTTTCTTTACTCAATATGTCCCCACGCTTAAAAAGTTAACATATTATTTTGTCCTTGAGAAAGATATTCACGATATTGATTACTGTACGATTTTTTAACTACACGACTTTTTCAAAACCTTTGTATTTTTGATGTCTTTGTAATATTCCTGTTTGTGGAGTGTACGCAGTTTTTTAGTTTATTTAAAAGCAAAATAATACCATATCGCAGTACTAGTATTATGTTTTCTACTAACGCTACTGTTTATTTATATTTTTAATAATATAACGTCCCAAGTGAAAACCAAGTATTTAAAGATTAATAAGTAAGCGTTTAAAATTCAATGTGCTATATAAAGAATATAAATTTAAGCAGGAAGTGAGAGTGCTATTATGTATATAATCGATTTTTAGCGATCTTAAAATTGATAATAATTTTTCCACAATAAACCTTTCAATAATTGATCACAATAGTGTCAATCAATTCAAAATATAATCAAATGAAACTGATGATAACAGGAAATTCTGATAAAATAAATCAATTTAAACTCTTCTGTGTTTTGGTAACATTCACTTCAATTCAAATAAAATAAAGAAAGCTTATAGTACTTGATAAAAATTTCTTCCACTTACCTTTCCAGTCTGCTTAGTCAGAATTTGATAGAGGTCCTTGTTTTCCTCGTTCATTTTCTTTAAATCAGATGGTGGATTCTTGCGTATTTCTGCTAACAAATTATCGTACTTTTTACAACGACGATATTGCGACAGCAGCTGCAGAAGAGTAAAACGAACATTTATCAAATGAAGGGAAAATTAATAAGTTAGTTTCTATTACTTCATCTTCATATTTTGGAACGGTGGTGATGGGAACAGGTTGCCATTCGATGGGCAAAGGGTTTGAATCCTCATGTGGAGGCATAAAACCCGCCAGTAAGCTTTGAGCACTCATAATGCAGCGTTCGGCGTAACTGCTTCTAACGAACATATTATTTTGGGTATAACGTCCATCCTTTGGTAGCAGGTGCCCATACCTATGCCTTAAATTTTTCCCCAAGTTGTAAAGTTGTCCTACTCCTTTCTGGGGAAGAATTTTTACAAGGTTAGAAAATCAAATTGAAAAAATAAATTAATTAATTAATTTTATTACTCGTGAGAGTGATCCTAAACCTCCAGGCCAATTATAATTTAAATAAGGATCGTTGGGATAAGTGTAGACGGGTGATCTATCGCCATGCCGAAAAATCTAATGAAAGGTTCAAAGTATTTTCGAAAATTGCTTTTGCCAACAATGTACTTACGGCAGAAATCATTTGAAGGGTATTTTCATTATGTTTTCCTACACTCGCGCCTAATGCCACGTGAAAGCCACCAAAAGTGCACCACAGCACGAGAAAAGTTAATTTGAGATGCATACGAAGAAACATCTTCAAAAAATTGTCTTGTTGGAGAATGGAAAACGTAAAAAGCTCAAAGCAGTAGTACTTACCCTGCGTGCGAGTGACACTATAAATAAATTTGCTAAAACAAGCTGAGCAAATATAAACCCTCCGATGGCGCTGAATTAAGTGAATTCCCGGGATTTCCTTGCGTTTGTTCAGACGTTATCGATTTGATATATCGCCAAATCTTGTCCAATTCTAGTCAAGTTTGAGTTTAACTAATCAAATCTAGAAAACTTAAAGCGCACAAAAATCTGATCAATTGGTAGATAATTATGATATGATTATAAAGTTAAGGCATCAGTCTTCAAATAAGCGTGCGAATAGGTTTTTTGGCACCGTTTAGAGCATTTAAAATCATTAATTGGCTCCTTTTTATGTCTAAAGAATTTGATCTACTTCTATCATATTTTTAGAATATTGGATTATTATAAGCGTTAATAAATATTTCATCAGGTTAATTACATAATTTTTATTATAGAGTCTTAAAAGACTAATTGAAAATTGGCAAATGTACGCTTTGATATTTTCGATTATGAAAATATATTTATATTAATTTTCCTAACGTTAGGAAAATACAAATATTAGAGCTCCCTTTATAACAATTATAAATAAATAGTAAAGTAGATTTCAGTTCGAAAATTAATTTGCAATGAGACTGTTTTCAAGGCAAGATCTTGTTTTGATTTTTGAGTAAAAACGATTTTGTGCGTCTAAAGTATATGAGATATTAACCAATGGTAACATCTATTCTTAGACGTGTATTAATTATAAAATTCGTCGGAGGTAAGAGATCTTCGACTATGAAAAGAAAATTATTCATTACGAAGGATTCGAAATTATATGACTTATGTTTGAACTATTCAGGCTTAAATCAGATTGAGCTTAACTTAATCCAGCTTGAGCCGAGCTTAATTCCGTTTGCGCTTGCTTTAGACTTTGCTTTCATAATTTGTTTAATTTTTTAAATGGATACGTGTTTTTTATTAAACCATAAGAACGATTACTCTGATGAAACTTTTACATAAGGGCAAAGTCGCTGGAAAAATTCTAGTAATCAATTTTTTTAAATTAAAGAATGTTCAGGTGATTTATTTCGGTTTTTCTAACAAATATTTTCAAATTTAATGTAACTTTAGCTTCGACGCGCTTATTTCACTTGAAAACTGAATTTCTCAGGCATGTCGGAGTTATTCGATTTCAATAAACATCTGTGTGACATGACAACAATCCATGCAGATAATTTGCACGACTTTTATTAATCTGACTGGAAATTTTAAGTCGCTCAGTTAACATCGCAAAACATTCGTTTTCAATGTCACAGAAAAGTCTCAAATGCAGTCTTGTTGAATTAATTAATTGTTATTTTTCTTTTTCGGACCAACTTTTCGGGCTGTTGGACCACATTTTTTATTCAGAGGATCTAGTATATTATCTAATAGATAAAAAAAAATTCAGAAAAAAACCATTTCTCAGCCCGTAACAGCAGGTTCTCTCTTAATAAAGTTCCCAATTTTTAAATAAATTCATTTCAATTAACTTTGACATTAACTTTTTTTCTCAGTCATTAAAATAATTAACCTGCTCAGGACGGGGATTTTTACGTTGAAATTGGACTTTTTGTTTTCACAATATTTGTACATAAAATCGAAGAATTCGTCACGTCAAGTGCCCGACAAATTTGGTGGTCGAAATTTCGACCAGTCCCGTCTGGGACGGAAAGTTCCATGTTAAAAATTTTATTTGTGGAATAAACAGTGCTTTCCTAAGTAATTGGATGCGCTGAATACGAAAAAGATAATGAAAAATATCCAGAAGACATCTCTGCCCTTGAAAATTGCATTTCAAGGTCAAATTCGTTGTTTTCTGTCCGAAATGATATCTGTAAATTTTTTTTGCGTTGGATGCAGAAAAATAGTAATGTTTTTTATGAATGTCATTTGCAAGAAATACTTCCGTTTTCGCTGACAGCATGACCCAGGATCAACAGCGTGGATGTGGTGAAATTTTGATCCCTTTGGGTTCGAAATACCGAATAAAAAATTCGAGCTTGAAATCACTATTTCAAGGTCAAATATGCTACCTAAAATTGTTACACTATGGGCCTGATTCTGGTTGTCACCTCACTTTCCGTGACGTGACAGCTTATGGCTGAGTAACGAAGAATTTTTCTTATAAGAAACAAAACAGGTAATTCAGCCATAAGCTGTCACGTCACGGAAAGTGAGGTGACAACCAGAATCAGGCCCATTTACTTTTATAATTAGATCAAATTGGAGCAAATGCAATCATTTGTATGTGCAGTTATACATCAAAATACTCTTTTATCCCCAAATTATTTAGAAAAGAAAACAAGAGAATGTGATCCTTTTATTCATATTTATTGAAAGTAATACAATGACTAACGCTAATCTTAATACGTAAATTCTACATACAAAACTCTCATATTTGGAATTTTATCATTTACACACTTCCAAACCATAATATGCGAGAAACTGAAGGAAATGTTGTAATGTATTCAAATAAATCAAAATACTTAACCTTAACGCCCATTTCCTTTTTTTTAGGCTTCGAAAAGATTTATGTTTAAAATGTTAAAAATGTATTCAGGTGTTTAGTCTTCCATGCTCTCGTTATTCCTGTCAGGGGACATTCCGTTGTTTTTAGGTGAGTTCGATCTCGATTTGTCCTTTTCTTCAGAAGCGGAACGATCTCTGTGTAAAACGAGAAAGTGTAAATTTTATGGAATTCCAACTCCTCACAAACTACCTTGAACGTGAATCTCTGCGCGATTTCGAACGGGACCTGGACCTTGATTCGCGCTTCGAACGGGAACGAGATCTAGAGCGGGAATCACGTTTGATAGAGCGAGAACGTGAATGTGACTTTGATTTAGACTTGGAACCGTCTCTAGATTTGCTGTAAAATTAAAAAGGATAAGTTATTGAATTCTATAAATTAATGAAATCTTACTTTGAATGCGATCTGGAGCGAGATTTAACTGGCGACTTTGACTTGGAACGAGCACGTGACTTGGAACGGCTGCGAGACTTTGAACGTGACCTGGATGAACGACGTGACCGGGATCGTGAACGTCTGCGAGATCGTGATCTGGATCTTGAGCTTGAAGATCGTGACCTGCCACGGCCACCTCGCCCTCCTCGTCTATCTTCGATTAAACGAATTCGTCTGCCATTGAGTTCAGTGTCGTCAAGTTTCTCAATTGCAGTCTTCATGTCAGACAAGGACGCAAATTCGACAACCCTTAATACAATAAAATAAAACAATTTTTAAGTTAATTGAACAAATATCAATAAAAATACACTTACCCTTCGTTCCTTCTCTGTTTGTGAGCGTCAGCGTAGGTGACTTCTCCGGCCTGACGCATGTAATCTTTCAGATCCTAAATCAGACAAAGAGAGTTAGATAATTTGGAAATTGGCACTATAGTGTTACACCAGGAACAAATTTAAAAAGGCTCTTAGTGGCTTGATCGCTCCCCACTCCTCACTTTTTTTTTACTTTGGTACAGGGCAAACTCGTCTCCTCCATAGTGGATGGCATCCTCGGACCAATGACTCAAGGCAACCCGAACTACGAGATAGCAGAATGGTGAACACCCCTGGCCTGAAACCCTTTTCTGAGACATAGCAGTGTGGACACGAAACAATTAAACGTCAATAACTCTGACTTCCTGTGGACAAGGGACCGTTTGGAGTAACCACGGGGAAGAATTCTCGAGGCGATCAGTTCCCAAGTGTGTGTGTCTAGGTTGGAGAGCGACCATCATCGTCAACATTGTGAGGGATGAGTTGGTATAATCTTTCGTAATAAGCAAAAAGTGAGGAGCACAGCCACTTCAGTTTAAATTTTTTCCTGGTTGTAAGTTCTAAGAAAGCAAAAACAGCGATGAATAAAAATATGTTCCTTACATTAGATCTTCATTGAGTCAAAACCCTGTCATGTTCAAATGCTCAAATTCGTCTGTACGACAGATTGATTGGCTGTCTCAGAGACCTTAAGCGCACCGAGCGTACAACTCTCGATTTATATTTTATATGCTTTGACGTCTTTTTTGAGGGGTTGAGGGCTGGTCACACACAAAGGTCCACAACATTTTTTGAACTATACATGAGATCGTCTAAAGCCACCAAGATTAATCGCTGACTGACTGAGTGGAGAGACGACGACAATGTTCGGGAACCATGACTTCTCACACGCCTGCTCCTCCTGATTATGCGCACATATGCAAAAAAATGCGGCGAATTTTATCTAAAGAGACTTCAATTCAAATATACCAGGAAATACTATGATCGGGGTCCTGACCCACTATCATAAGAGTTATTTGGCACCTCCAGTTCCAATTTTGGTAGGCTCGGATTTCGTCGCTATTTGGATCTAGGCAAAACTTGTGCAACCGTCTATTAATGATTATCTCTAGCTTCATTTCCAATAGATATTTTATTATTTTTTTTTTTAGTTCGTAGCCATGGAAGCGGTTGAAGTGTTTTTTGAGTGTCTAAAGTAAAGCCCCAGGCTCCCCAAGGCCATTAATACGCACGCATCACGGTAGAAGTCATTTGGATGGAAAAATCGCTATATCGTAGAAGAACCTTGGCAGCAACCGCCAGCGTCTATTTGTTATCTCTCATAAAACGAACTAAGGCACCAGGTTCAAGCAAGCCTCATCTCCCCGTTCCGTCAATTATGTCTTTCTCTCTGATTGGGCTAACACGTACGTCTCATCGGTAGGACCATCATCATCATCAGTCAGTCTCTTTGTCAGCGACCCTTTTCAAGGTAGCATTTCTTCGAAAAAATAATTTAATTTACTTTTAAATTATTTTTGAATTATTTTTCTTACATATAAATATAAAAGTTCAAATAAAGAGTTCGATTTTAAGGAACAAGAATTTACAACAGTTTGAAGCTAATTGTATCATGCAAAATCAAAAAATGATTACATTAAATATTCCAAAGCGAGAGATTTCAAGCGATCTAGTTCTTACAGAATCGACTAAAAACTTAAAAATTATTGTCCCTTGTACAAAAAGTCTCGCTTAGCAAAATCGAAAACGATAACTTATGAAACACAGAAGTCATACTATTTTATCCATCTTTGTTCTCAATTGTTTTATTAAGGTTTATACAGATCGGTTAATATTTTTCAATTATTTCATAAATCCTTTAATTCAGTTTCCATGATAAATTAACCATTTCTTTTAGTTTTCCCACGAGATCCAAAAGTATAAACTCAGTTACCTTCAATTTTACTTGGGGTACGGAACAAATATATGCATCCCCAAAATCCAGTTGCCTTAAAGCAAGTGCTACGGAAAAATCCACATGGACCCAAAAGTAGTCTTGCTGCTGCAAAATCGATTATGTCCTCATATCTGTTTGAACGGGTTATACAAGCAATGCTTTTTAAGATTTTGTTTATGGTTTCGCCTATGCATTTTAAACCCAGGTGATTCCAATCCTTTCTTTTACTTTTCATAAGATTAATTTTCTGAAGAAATTCCATTTTTTGTAATTTTCATTTTCAAGATTAGTTTTCTGAAGAAATTCCAGTTTTCTGTGATTGTCTTGTTGTAAGCTGCATTTTTTAGAACGAATTAAATCTGTTTCGACTCATCCTTTCGGTTCAAGAATCCTCCAATATGACACGTTTTTGGTGACCATATTCTCGACTTATTATTAGTATCGTACAAATGACCATCGCCTCAAAAGATATATTACACGGTATACGTCATCACAGAAAAAAAAAAAAAAAAAACAACTCACTTTTATCATAAAATCATACAAAATACTGAAATATTTAATGTAATCATTTCTACATATTCAATCTAATGCCATTCACCACTTTCATAAGTCGTGAGCATATTCATTCAAGTTTTAAAGGAGAAAAAAAATTAGTTATCCAGCATGCAGCTTAAAAATGGGGAAGACTAATTAATACCGTCTGCATTAAAAGTGCTGTTCCAGGTCTCGAAGACATATCCCTGCCACAGGTATATCATCAAAGAAACAAAAAAATAAGATAACCCCAGGCGAAAAAGGTGACACACACACGACTGCTCAGACGAGGAGTGGAAGAAGGGGAGAAACTTCGCTGATCCAAAGGCGTAATTGCGGAAACACCAATAATACAGACGTTTACGTTTAAGAAAAAATTTACGAAAGGAAATATGTAATGAATATGCTCACGTTTTTGTTACTTTACAAATTTTATAGGAAATTTATTTCATATATTAAGTAAATGATACATACCTGCCAGCTAACGCGACTCGACAAGTTCTCAACTATCAATCTGTATTCGGTGCGTAACGGGGGACCATATCTCGAAGATGATCTGGAATATTTAGATCTAGTGTATTCGCAAAATCAAACCTTAATATATAGCGTTTTTTGAAAAATATTTGAAATAGCCGCGAAAGCTATTTCGAACATACTTAATTTCATCATTCTTAATATTATTATTTCTCTGGTGGTTTGCTCTCGGAAATGAAATATTATTTAAATATCAGGGAATTTATGTCAAGATGTTATTTAATTAAAATTATTTAAACATAGCTTGTGTTTTAAAGAGCAATTAATCACTACATGTAAACAATTCCTGTTTGGGTTCAAATGTAAAAAAATCTTGCTTAGTTAGTGATAGAAATTCTTACGTCAATGAAATACAAATTAAATAAATTAAAAAATTGCAATCTACTTAAGGAAAATTATGTATTCTAGGTAAGGTCAAACAATTTTCAATTTCCACACGAGTTTATAGTTCTGCATAACTTAGTAAGATCTCTTCCCACAAACACTTATTTGTATTCTACAATTTGGCGCGTTGCGTTATATAAGTTTATATATGTGGCAATAGATAACACGGAATGAAAGGGCTATGCTCATAAACACGCCCATTTGCAATCTTGCGTGTGCATAAACATGAATTCGAAATTATCTCTCCTTGGATTGATTATATCAACCAAAGTCTACTATAGTCATATCTACAATCCTAGCCTGAATAAAAAGCTATCTGCTTCAATTTACCAAGCGCTGAACTATTCTGGCTGTTCCAAATGTTCAATAAAGCAAAATCAATAAGAGCACTCACTTGTCGTTGTATCGACCACCACCACGCCTACTGCTGTATCGATCGTCATATCTGTCCCGATGGCTCCCACGCGCTTGGCCCCTGGCCGGCTCCACAACGACTCTGCAATTGCGGCGACTATCAGATAACACTGGTCTGATGATTTATCGAAAATTAAGTGATTTTCATACCTTTCACCAAGTAATTCCTTGCCATTTAACTCGTACACAGCGTCGTCCGCGTCTCGATAGTCTTCAAATTCCTAAGACAAAAATATTACAGACTCACAAACGATTTTTCCATCAAATAAAATGATTTAAATTTACCACGAAGCCGTAACCATTTTTAATTAAAATGTCTCTGGTTCGTCCGTATCCTTTAAAAAACCTCTCCAAATCACGTTCGCGGACCCCGTACGGTAATCCACCAACATAAACTCTCGAACCCACCATAACTTCGCTGAAAAATGAAATTTTATTAAATTACGTCTGCGAAATACACGCCATCCAAAATGGCGGTCCTTAGCACGCAATGCGGTTTTCAAGTTCCGGATTTCCATTTTGAGCACTTACCTCCTGCTAATTATCTGCGACCGCAGTTATCGAACGTAATTCCCTGGTATAACCTTCGTTCTAATCAATAAAACTAGAAAAACTTGTATTTTTTATTTTCCTTTAAACACAGCACCACAGCGAACTGCACACCTCCAATAAACAAACGGAAATGCTCTCGAAATGAAAATCATCGGCTCGGCGCCAGGCCAACTTTTTGAGCCGAAAGCCATAAGCCGTGCTTTAGTAATGCCATATAATAAGTAGTGCGATTCTAGTGATTTCGGACTTTTAAGATTGTTGATTTCATGGTTTAAAGCAAGTAGTTTTAGCTAAAATAAATTAATATTTGAAATATTTATTTTTTGAAATGAAACTTATGCAACAATAGCAAAACAAAATGTCTTTACAAACTTTCGCCACCAACACCAATCAAATAAACAGTTCTATGACCTTTGAGCTTAAAAGCTCAACATCACGCGACAGTGGCTCGCGGCTTTAACTTAACGGAATCTGACAGCAGTCGAATCGAACATGGCAGGTTTATCAACTTTAGTGAAGAGCACTCTTCCCAATTATTTATCTAATCTGCCGGTGCCCGATTCGTTTACGGGGTGGTTTAAATTAGGAAGTAAGTACACCAGCTATTTTTAGAACAGCTGCCGAAAATTATTCTGCTGTGGTATACTCGGCCGATTTGGCGTTTTTTAGTTCAGAAAAAAGTAAAAGTAGGTATAAGCGGGCAGATACGAATTTATGCACTGCAGTGGTTATGCAATCGCTTTGTGCAGCGTAAAAAGAAGTTTATGCAACCTTGGGAACGCGTGTGAAGCTGTGGTTTAGAGGTGTGTGCGACTACTTGAGAAACTTTTGAGTCAGACCTCAGCAGAAAAGAAATAATGTGACTCACCTGCGAATATTCGGCGAACCAGAAAACGCAGCAAACCAAGAAGTTGCCAGTTAACGGCTCATTCCGCAAGATCGGCCCCTAATCAATTGTTTCTTTTTCAGTTAAGGAATGGTTTCAGCTGATACCTCCAACGGCGTTCCTGGCCGGAATCGGGTACATGTCCTACTTGGCGTTCTGCCCGAAGGCGCGCCAGGACAAAACCGGGAAGGTGAATCCCGGCGTCCGGAAGCATGAGCCGAAAGTCGTAGACATGGTGGACATGGAGGATATCGCGGAGAAAGCGGCTTTTTGCCGCTGCTGGAAATCGAAAAATGTAAGTGTGCCACCTACTTCCAGCTCAATGCTCCAATGACCTGATCTTTTTCCAACAGTGGCCTTATTGCGACGGATCCCACGGTGAGCACAACCGGTCAACTGGGGACAACGTGGGTCCAGTCGTCGTCAAGCGAAAAGGTGCTTAGGGTATTAGGAGAACAGTTGGCAGTCTCACGCATTTTATAGGGTTGGGGATTCTTAGAGTAGGTCCACATGAGGACCCATTGATTACGCTCAGAATTGTCATATTGTTTCCGAAAATATATGGCATTTTTGTCTGCTGTTTACCCTTACTTTTTTATACTTTAAGGAGGTCAAAGTGGATGTCGTGCAAATCTCATGAAGATACATTTTTCCTTTCCTACTGTCTTGTAAAAGTGGAAGCAGTAAATATCCTTCCATTGCCCATAATCCATAAAATAAGTTTGAGATAGCTGTAGATTTTTTATTGATTCCAATTGCAAAAGTTAAAAATGAAACGTTTTTTTAATCTAGCTAAAAAAACAAAATTTCATATACTCTTTATTTTTATGCAACAATGGATAAGATCCAGTTTAAAATCTCCTAACCATTTGGAGAGATTTGAGTTTCGTTGGGCCATTGAGCAATTGAAACCTCTGGAGCAGTGGAACGCTCTGCGCACACAGAAATCGTTACTCCTCAAATTTGAAAATCCTCGGAATAATCGGTAATGACACGTTGTGTAAGTTGATTCCTTTCCGCTTCAGGGATTCAAAATTTATTTTCTATTTACAGCCTATTTCTTTTAGATTCAATCTGCGAAAAAAGTCCTAGTGAACTGGAGAATCCGTTATTTTTTTGAAAATCTAGTTTTCTATTAAACGGAGGTCAATAGGGGTTGCTATACAAATTATAGATCATAAAATTGTCTAAAAAAGATGTTATATATGTTTTTTTTGTAGAAACAACCGATTTCATTGTAGAGCGCGGAATTCCGTTTTAAATACACTTACTTTTATTCTATTTTGAAATAGCTAATTCATTTTCAAATGAAGAAATATAATTCAATTTGCCCAGGCCCTAGTGACATATTCGTTCCAGAAAACAGGCAAATCAGCCTGAGGCTTAACTTAAGTAGAGTACATTATAAGTTCAAGCTTCCAGGGGCTCCAGCTAACTTTTAAGAGCTAGGATTAAGCCCTCACTTGTATTTTTGAACACAGAAAAATGTCAACGCTTCGAAATAGATTGAAAAGAAAAAATCTTCAACAATATATTCAAAGTGGTTTGTTTTTTATGTTTTGAGCTCTTCTCTGTTTGGGTGTTATTAAGACACAGTCAAGTAAAGTAAGACGCTTTCTTTTTAAATTGAACAGAGCGTGATCCATAAGACAATATTAAGGTATTGAAAGTTTATTTGTTAGGCAATAGTTGAACAAAGTTTGCCTTAGCGATTTATTTGAAGATTTTTCCTTGGTTGAACTTGCGTCCCTGCTTATCGGCTCCAGACCAGGAGAAGTACTGCTTGACGAGCTCCTTTGTCTCATCAGCGCCAGCGTCGAGCTTCTTCCATGCATAGCAATCGTAGTCAATTTGCCAGTCTGGAGATAGGGTGAAAGCAAGATCCTGTCCACGCCACACCCAAATACCTGAGATGGTGCTGTTGTTGTCTTCACCAAACAGACAGACTGAGGCGAATGCATGCTTGCGCATTTTGTCCAGCCGCTGGAACATGCCCGTGATCAAGTTGCAGCTCATGAACACCTTGGTCAGCTCATCGTTGTACTTGTACTCGCCGAACCAAATTGAGTAGTTTTCTGGATCGAATTTTGTCCAAAAGTAAGGGATTGAGTCGGCTTCATCCTCGTTGGAGTAGAATCTCTTGAAATCATCCATGTTGAATGTGCCCTTTGGAAGGAGATCGAAAGGGTCCTTTGATGGGGGCTCAGCGGCGAGAGCTTCCTCAGCTGGGTCTAACTCTTCTGCTGCAGGCTTCTCCTGCTTAGGCTTTGGAGGTTTCTTCTCCTCCTTTTTCTTTTCCTGTTTCTTCTTCTCATCCTTTCCAGTAGATTTGGCTTGGAATTCGGTGTATTTTTTGGGATCGAACTGAAGTGTGCTGGTGCAAATTTCAAAGTTCTTGACGACTTCCTTAACTTGTGGCTGGTTCAGGATTGTTGTGAACCACCTGGTCACGCAGCCGTAAGGGGCGCGTAGGGAAGGCTCGAGCACGTACTGGTACAGGTGCAGGAGATTGCAGAAGACGATGATGTCAGCCAGAGTGATGCGCTCCCCGACGAGGTACGTTGAGGTCAGCAGCTTCTTGTTGAGGATATCAAGCGAGAACTTGACGTCCTCCCTTGCCCTCTCGACGGAGTTCTTGTTGAAGGGCATGATCCCGAGCAGAGGGAACACCCAGGCACAGGACGCCGGAAGGATTTCGTTGTCGGCAAAGCTTGTCCATTGCTGGATCTGTGCCTGTGCCAAGTCATCAGCTCCCCGGAGTTGTTTGTTGGCTAGGAAGTAGGCGATGGCATTGCTTTCGCTCAACAACTTGCCATCGTCAGTCTCGAAGGCTGGAACCTGAAAATACGCTTGAATAAGATTCGGTGCGATTGATTTTAATTTTCTTTTTGATTGTCAGTTCCACTTAAAAAACGCATCTTGTGATACTAAGCCGCGCCGGACAAAAAGGAACATTTTTCTCTGCCTCCTAGAGTTGCCGCGCTGACGTTGCATTTCGCCAGAACTGCCTATCTCAGGAGGCGCTTTTTAAATTCTAATCGATCACTTACCTTCCCAGTTGGGAATTTCTGCAAGAAAGCCGAAGATTTATTGGTTTCACCGAATACAAAATTCTCCGCTAATTTCACTTTCGCCCCGGAATATTGGGCCGCAATCAGTGCCTTGAAGGCACGGAAATTTTCCGGATAAGTGTATAAAGTCTGTGAAAAAAATGCATTTATTATGGAGAATATATTTCGCGCTTTTAAAATGCGTGTAAAGCGGCTCGCTAATGGCCGAGATTACACGGATATTTTTAAATAATCACACAATATTTTACTTACTCCTGCCACCATCGCTGCCAGTCGCCGGAGAAGAGATGTCGGTACGGCAGGTCTTCAATGACAACTTATATTTTGGAAGGGTTACCACATTGCTTTTTACGTGTTAATTTAATGGGTAGATTTTGAATTTCAAAACTCTAAAAGACGTCGATTAATAATTTAATCTCCACCGTAGAAGATTTTAACAATGTTCCAAAATACAATATTTAATTTGTTCTCAATATTTAGGGTATATTGATAAATAAATGCAAGCGATCATTCTTCATATAAACATACACTTGTATGAGTTCCATAGAGAGTGTCGATAGTACAGTTCACCTAACCGTCAATTTGTCAATTGGAGAAAAATTGAAGTAAAGTAAAATGGTAGCCGAACTGTCATTGCCGGCCGTCTAGTGTTGAAAATTATCTTAAAAAATTGAACTGTATCATTTAAAGTTGTCCCGTTATCATTCAATCTAGAGATAAAGTACTCAAGTCGCTGTAAAATACTTCCGCGAACACTCCAGTGAAATGATTTCGCGATAGGGGAGACGAAGTGAAAACGATTTTTTTGTTTTCTTATGACAACTGAAATTGCTGGAAATTATAATTCCAAGTGAAATAAATTACATCGACGGAACTGAAGATGTGAGCATTAAACTAATTTAATATTGAGTTTAAATGGTATTCCTCTAAAACTTGAAGGTGCAGCACAGTGAAAGCCAACCAGATTTTTCTCCCAGTGGAAAAGATTTCAAGGTTTCGGTCTGAATTTTGTGAGAATCCTTGAAAGCATCCTATACGTCCCCCTGTGCATACGTGTTAATCGGCGTGCTCTTAATTACTTATTAACAGCTTTTGGGCATACTTGTTCGTAAAACCGGCAATCAAGAAAACCAATTTCCTTTCATGGCCAGAACAAGCAGTAGGTTTGGCTTTTATTAATGCTGACCCTGTTTTGTTTCTTGTTTTGCTTATTGCTCCCCTTTTTTCGTATTCGTTCTCAGAGCTTTCATTCTAATTTTAAAGTGTCGGTCCGGATCTCATCAAGGATTAATCTCCTGTCGTGTAACCTGTGCGAACGCTACGCCACGTCTGGCGAACTATCGGAGATCGCTTTATTTCCGCTTCAACTTTCTACTGATTCGAATCTTCCAATAATAGGCGCACTATTGAAAACCAAATTGAGTCTCTTCGTCCCATTGTTGTGGGGGATGCACAGACGAGAAGTGTGCTCATTTATTCCAGGGAATAATGCTTTTTCAAGGGTAAGGGAAATGGGGTTGTGCTATTGACATGCCCGTATCTCGGTTAGCATCAAAGTTTCATTTTTTAATAATCCCATCGGGGGCGGTTTTGCGATTGCAGCTCAAATTCCTTGTTATGTTGTTTCTGTTTCTACTGTTTGCGACTGTCTATAAAAATGTCTTCTTAAAGGGAAAGAAGTACGAATGTTAACATTTTATTTCGATATGCAAAAGTGACTTTAAATACATTATTAAATATGTATAACGAAATCTCGACGTGTTTACTTTCATCTATAGTTGTTTTATTTGTATATTGTGTATACTATGTTTAAACACTATTAGCGTAAATTTACCATTGCATGCTCGTTTTTATGAGTAGTCACCGAATAATTTAATTTATTTATTATTAATAAAATTCATTTTTATTTCAACCGATGTGAAACGGCTTTTACTGTTCTTGTTTTAATTAGTTAATTAGCAATTCGGAACATTTTAGACAAGGCAAACGCCGATCGGATAAGATATATGTCTTTAATTCATTTATTTCCTACCGATTGCTGACCCAATCTCAGATGGACGCTGTATACAATCACCGCACATGGCTATTTTGCTTATTTTTAAGTTATAACGTCCTAACCAATTTAAATAAACCTTATTATACAATGTTTTAACTCATGGGTTATTGCCGAAAGTTACCCAAAGAAATTCAAACTTTTTCTTTTTGCCCACATCTTAATTCTGTTTTCTGTTTACTGATCTGCAGGTTCCCAAAAAATGCGGATATCTCTACATGAAAAGGAATCAGATGACGAGGAGGACAAACTTCCATTTACCACTTTAGTCACAGATCTAAGTGATCTCCATACAGGACCCAAAAATGAACACATTTCGAATTTAGGACAAAGTGACTTAGATTTACCCAAGAGTAATATAAAATTTCAGAAATCAGTACTCTCAGACTGCTTTGATTCCAAAGAGAATACACTCAATGTAGTCAACTTATTTGATAATCCTGCACTAAATGAGCCATTTGCTACCGGACAAAAAAGATTTGATTTATTATTGAATAAAGTTCAGTCTGCCCAGGCGACCGTTTTAGGAAAACGTAAGAATTTTTTCTTGGACAAGGAAAACTTACAAGCAGAATCTCCATCGCTGCCAAAAAAGCCAAAACCAATAACTTACAGCAGATCCTGGACTCCGGTCTGCCGACGTGATATTAAACGTAAATTGGACCAAGTGTCCTCAGAAATAGTTCTTGAGAGTGACATCATTGCCGAAAAAAAGCCCAAACCTGGAATTATGTCGATGTACGACAGACGTGTCTCTTCGGACGAACGACCCATAGTGGGCAATGGATTCATATCGAGAACTCACAACGACGACAATTCTAACGCCTTAACTAATCACTTTTACTCCTGTTCGCAACCGACGATGGCAACATTATGCAACATCGGAAACACTTGCTATTTGAATTCAGTTGTGTACACCCTCCGATTTGCACCAAAATTCTTGCATAATCTCCATCACTTAGTAAATGATCTCTCAAATGTCCAGCGCAGTATTGGAAAGTATCGTGCTAAGTCATCTTCGCTGGGCAGAAATGTTAGTGGCGTTCATATGGAGAACGCACGTAGTTGGAGCAGTAAGGATCTGGCATCTTTAGAGACCTCCAGTTGTGATATTCCGAGATCAAATCAACAGGTGGGTTACCACTTCTAACCCTTACCACGTAATTTGATACCAACTAGATCATTTTGTCTATTATAACTAAATTATTGAAAAATGCAATTCAGCTATATGTCAAATTTCATGGTAGCCTTCTAAGGCACATTTTTTAGACATGCAATAAAATAGCATGCTGACTAAAATAAGCAACTTATACTCTTGTCTATTTAGGTTGCGACAGAAAAGTTGCACGAATTATACATGCATTTACACAGAAATGAGATCAATGAGGTGACGGAGCCCTTTCACGCCGATACATTTCTTCACGCCATCCAGGAGGTGAGTGCAATATTTGAAGGGAATCAGCAGCAGGATGCCCACGAGTTTTTGATGTGTGTATTGGACAGTATTCGGGAAACCTGCCAGTCACTGATAAAGGCTGTTTTAGAATGTCCAGATGTGATATCGAATGGGTGAGATTTTAGGTGCATTTTTAAATAATTTGGTTTTAACGTTTTTTCTTGTAATTAAGTTTTGTGAGCCTTCCCGAACAAACAGAGGTGCCAACAGCAAAAGAACAACCCGCACAGCGGGAAAGTAGTGGGTCAAATATAATTAAGACCTCGTTCTTTAGAAAGTCAAAGAGGAAAGATGATACAAAAAATTCAAAAAATAGCAGATTACAGTCTCCCTTCAAAGACAATACGCAATCATTATCAGGGGACTCAAATGATGGATTGAATAATGATAAGGGCACTTCCAAATCGACCCCTAATTTAGACGACGATGTTACGGTTAAGGACAAGGAACGTATTAGTGAGAAGATAAAAAAATTAGGCCTGGATTTTTTCACAGAGGATTTTGAGGGTATCACAGTATCCACCACCAAATGCTTAAGCTGTGAAACAGTGACTGAACAAAAGGAGACAATGATAGACATTGCAGTGCCTATTTCTGGTTATGGAAATACAGATATGGAGGATAAAACTCACACATTTATTCAGGTAGGGGATTTATTGTTATATTTTGGTTTTCCATTTACAACCTTAACATACGAACATATCAACAAAATTTGTTATCAAAAGTGAGAAAGTTATTGAGTTTTATTTAAATGCTTTACAAATTTTAAGTTATTTTGATGATAGAAGTCAATTAATGGGGGGAACTTATTTGTTTGCGTTCACAAGTTCATAATTTTTTCAGTACCATAAATCAGGTTCCCCTAAAGTAGTAGAGCATCATTTGTGAATAGTGGGAATTCCTGAAAATTAGATAACTCTATGCAATCGTCATCATCTGCATCATTTTGGCGTCTACTTGTGAAAGAATATGGGATGCATAGAAAACTTTGTTACCCTTTTTGTGCAGTTGTTTTATGATAGCTTCCATTAATTTTCAGAATTCCTGCATTACTCGGGAATATTTCCGTGGAGAAAATAAGTACCGATGTGAGCAATGCATTGGCTATACCGAGGCCATCAGATCAATATCATATGAAGTGCTGCCTCGTTTGTTGGTCATTCAGCTCAGCCGGTTCTCTGGCGGAATGGAAAAGATTAATAGCTACCTTCCGACACCGTTCACGTTGCAGTGTTTTTGTGCAAAATGCTGCCAACTAGATGAGAGCCATAAACTACACATATATAAGCTGTACAGTGTGATCACGCATGTTGGCGCCACCATATCTGTAGGTCATTACATTGCCTACACATGCTCTCTAGACTGGGCCAATGATTACATAAATTGTCCAAAAGATCGGAAAAAGCAGGGCCGTTTGATTCCCGCGAGGGGGTCTATAGGATCGACAAATAGTAATAGTGTGAACAATGTAAAGAAGAAACTATTCAGCCGCAATAAGGCGTCTAGTAGTGGCGATATGAGCAAGACTGTGAAGAATATTAATGGAATCTCGAGCAAAACCATGACGAATGGCATGGATAAGGTGAATACAACATGCCAAAGTGTAAGCTGCTGTGGCGTACGACTGAGGAACAATACGTGCCCCAATCCAAGTTACAATAACGGTTCATGCAACAGCACAACCAATGGACTGTACATAGATCTGGAAGACACCCAAGGAAGTCACTCATACAATTCGACTAGTTTCAGCAATCCTCTGAATGTCGCAATGGGCAACCGGACAACAAAAGTACAGCACTCGAACGAGCCCGTGTGGTATATGTGTGATGATGACAAAATTAAAGTAATGACACAGCGGGAGTTCGAGGAGCTACTGTCGCCGAATCGCAAAATCATGATAACTCCATATTTGCTGTTCTACGCAAGGAGCAACTTACAATAGCACTGAAAGTTGTAATCACTACTCACTATATCTACAGCCTTAATGCAATACAATAGGTATTATGTATTAAGTACAGTATTAAGCCGTTACAGCTTTTCTTTTTCGTAAAAAATTATAGACCATATTTATTCAAAGCTTTGTTATTAAGGAGGGAAAAATTCAATTTGTCCGGCCCAATTACCGTAGAATCTTGCTCTTTTATTATAGGAAAACATCTCAAACATGTCAGTACGTTTCATTGGCGATAAATATCTAAAGAAAAGCTTTTTTTTCATAACTCTGTTTTTTGAGTAGATACATATTATATATATTTTCTGTTAAGATTCCTGTATTATTTTTTAATTAAATTGTTTCTTAAAATTAATATCTTCTTTTCAATTATGCTTAAATATTGGGGTCGAATGAAAATACGGAGGGGTTGTAATTCCTTTTCATCTTAGTAATCTAATTAAATTGCTTGTGGAGGCAAAAATGTGAACGTGTTTCAGAATTAAAATAGATCTTCATTTGTAAAATTATTTATTACGCTATTTGTTCCGCAGGCGCAAAAGCCATCCCACACTGGAGTTTAAAATTAAAATTATCGATTTAAGTAACTAAGAATTTCTGAAGGTGTTTCGAGAATCCGTTGTAATTTCTCGCTGTCCATTGGCTGTTTACTTCAATGGTTTCTAAAGCCCTCTGAACGCCCTGCATAGCTTTCTCGAAGTACGTCTTGTGGGCATCTGTGAAGTCTTTCATCAGTTTGTAGTCCTTTTCAGTGTTCATCTGGCTCGCTAGAGGCTTAATTAGTCGAGCCAATTTAGATGTTTCTGGGGAATAGCTGCGGAAAAAAAAATTCAGAATTAATATAAAGTTGAACATAAGTGATAAAAGAATTACTATTTGTAAATGGGCTCAATATTTTCTATGAAGTAATCTCTAGCAAGGTGGAAGCCAACATCACCCTTAGCAATAGAGCTGAAGACCATGAATGAATCCTGTTTTCGCACTCCGTAAGTTTCGTCGAAGCACCAATTGAGGTATCTCTGCAGGAGCCAAATTTCACGAGTGCAGCCGAGCGATGTTAAAATTGTTTGTCGTTCTGAAGCCACATTTGATTTTGTGTATCGTTCCCAAAGGAAGTTCCACTCTTTTTCATCTCCATGCCGAACAGCCGTGCAATAGACGACGGATCTTAGGTCAAGTGGAATTGGGTTGGTTTCATCTGGATTTTCAGTTTTTACCCAAGCATCAAAGTATTCTTGGGCTTTGTGGACACAGTCGCCGACATCAAATCTGCACGACCAACTGGCTACTAGGACTTTATGCTTGACCGCATGCAAATTTTCTGTGGGGGAGTTGAGTGGATTGAGTCCACCTAATGTTTCATAAATCGGAGAGAGGATCTTTTTCATGTATTTCTGAAAAAGTGGAGTTTAAACAACTGATTGTAGTGTATAATTAGTTTATTTTACCTTGAAGAATTCGTATTCTGAGGTCATCCTCAGCATCTTGTTTACGCTCGCTAAGTTAGTAAGCGCGGCTTTCCAAGGAATATATTCGCGCTCTTGTCTTAAGTACTCAATCAGCCTCATGGCCACGTTGTAATCCTGGTCGCCAGTCCATGCCAAGTCTAGGGCATCATCTATAAGCTGTGCTCTGTTGATAACGTGGATTTTCTCGAAATTCGGTCCCATTAAAGCGTCAATAAGAAGGTCCCAATTTTTATCATCATATTTCACCTTGTACAGCCCCGATAGTTGGATATTAAAAATAATCCACTCGTCGGGTGCTGCGAGGTGGTCAACGGAAATGTGTTCGAATTCTTTATTGCTGCACCGCAGCCATTTCTGGGGCTGCGTGTGGTTGAAATTGGCCTCGCTCTCTTTAGTGTAACTCAATGGGATCCACCAGCAATTTTCATTGCCATCCCTGGCTGCGTAGGTGTCCAATAAATATCGGGATTGCGCAATGGTGGCCCCGCCGTTTGTGTAATCTCTCATGATAGTAACAACTGGATACCCGGTTTGCAGGGTCCAAGAGTCCATTATTTGTTTAATGGTGAACTCTTCGGGAATGGTTTTTAGTTTATGTGCAACTTCTGTGATTGCATCCCAAAGATAGTCCTGCTCAGCATTACCGTACGCATGTTTCTTCAGATAGTTTGTAATCCCCCTTCGGAAGGTTTCCTCGCCCAGGAACAGATGCATCATTCGAATTACGCAAGATCCCTTTCCGTACGAAATAGCATCAAAGATTTGAGCTATTTCAGCCGCATGCCCAATGGGAACTGAGACTGGATGGCTAGTCTTTAGGGCATCAACTTTAAAAATGTTAAGGGTATTGTCTACAGATTCTTCCTTTAGGGAATCCCACTCAGGGTGCAGGTAGGCTACACCTAAACTCGCCACATACGTGGCGAAACCCTCGTTCAACCATAGATCGGTCCACCATTTCATTGTGACTAAATTTCCGAACCATTGATGAGCTAGTTCGTGTGATATCACTTCAGCGACTCGATGCTTATTGCTGGATGACGAAATGTTTTGAGCGTAAAGCAACGCTGTTTCCCTGTATGTAACTAGTCCCCAGTTTTCCATAGCTCCAGCTGAAAAGTCGGGAACTGCTATTTGGTCGATTTTTGGTAAGGGGAATTTCGTGTCAAAGTATTCTTCATAAAATTTAAGGACTTTCGGTCCAGCTTCTCGGGCATATTCTGCCTGGGAGAGAGCATCTTTGCGGGCCCAAGTTTTGAAGAGGACGTCGCCCCGCATCTTAGTGGAAGATTCCGTGTATCCGAAATCATTGATGGTGTATGCTACGAGGTAAGTGGACATTGGTACTGATTCCTCAAAATGATCCCATACCCAGTCCGCGTGATCTTTCCTGGAAGGATGGAATTTAGAAGTAATTTAAGTTTATGTCGTAAATTTTTTTACGTTAATGCTGCTTTAAATTAGTTTGTGAAATTTAAACAAATGTCTACAATTAAACTAAATTAGACCACAGTGACTTCTTTAAGGATTGTCTGATTTAGAAATTAAAATCTTTAAAAAAAATTAACCGCCTTAAAAGCCCTTAAAAAAGGATAAATTACTTACAATATAACATCCTAAGATTTTACTAGACGTTTGAAGTATACTTATGAAAATACAAATTTGGTAATGCCACGAAGTCATATTTCAGATTCAAATATTGAAAAACCTAAATGTTTACGAAAAATCAGCTTTGTTTGAAAATCCACTCATTTAAAAATTCGTTGAGATTTTCAGCAGTAGGTACATACTTTGGATTACTAATAAGCGGAGCAATAGATAACAAGCCGAAAATATTTTTGTTATGTTATACCATAAAATTTTAGCGCATAAAACATTTATTTATTAATCTGTACACTTACATGTCTTTAGACGACTTGAGAGGCATATTACTTATAGCCTGATATTTCTTATCATGTCCCAGGATGATCTCAAATTTTGCCTTCATTTCCGGTTCATCAAAGCAGGGGAACGCCATCCGGGCACTGGTGGGCTCAAATTGGGTAACTGCGAGCCAACTGTGATAAATAGTAATTAGTGCGAAATTCTAACAATTATACAAATTTGGGAAATTCTATTGTTTGTGAATAGTTGTTTTAACAACTGCTTTTGATATTGTTTGGGATACCAAAATACGTGTGTTTTCTCGAATTTACTGAAATATTGAATTCTAGTAAAATTAAATTAAATTTAATATTTTAATATATTCGTGGTTTTACACTTTTATAATTCGTATTGACGTTAACAATATTGCAATATGTAAAAAATAGTGTTCCATTATTCATTTTTCAACTACTCACTGTGTTTCATTTGTTGCCTTGTCAACATAGCTGCTACGATAGTACCCATTGAGGTTCTTGTTCAACTCCGCTTCGAATGGAATATCAATTTTGTATTTTTCATTTTTAATCAATTTTTCCTCCAGGAAAATCACGTAGTAGTCGTGCTTTGGAATGACATCGGTTCCCTTGACTGCGTACTGTTTTTTCTTGTTGGCCTCGTCGTTTACGCTACGAACTGAGATCTTGCTCGAGTCTATAGTAAGATTTCTGCTATGCAATGTAATGTTGATTGTGTCCTCATACACTTTAAAAGTAATCGTAGACAGTCCCGAAAATTTGAATCCGTTTTCCTCGTCATTGATGAAAGTCTTCACTTTTACTGCGTAGTTTTCCGGTCGTATGGACGTCGGTAGCCGGAAATGATCGTACGAACTTGCTTCACTTGCCCTTGCAACGGATGTTGCTACTAGGCAAACTGCCAACATAACCTTCAGCATCTCTGGAAAATAGGAGAAAACACGAAACCCGGATGAATTAAGAGTTCAAATGGCCGCGGCATTCTACTAAATTTCAGTGACGACTGTAGCTAACTGAGTGAATATAACCGTGAGGAGAGAATGATTTTAAGATACATGTGTATAAATAAAAAGTGTGTTTTTAATTCAATTCGCACTGTAGCGCCGTGACCGGAATATTTATTTCTGACGACATTGAGCTGATGTCCCGCAAAATGTATTTTAAGTGCCTCGATAAGTATACCTGACGATGTTAACGCAATGAGCAAATTAATAACGAAGCGACATTGATCAGTGTCATATGCCTTTTATGTTTTAAACATTGTTAAAAATTAGTAGTCAAGAAGTTCATTTAGACAAAAAAGTATGATATGCACATATTGAAATGGAGGAAAAACGAATGCTGGAAAATTTAAGGTAAGAAATGTCTAATTCTATCGTGTATAGATAAACTGATACATATAATAATAACATCTTCTTGAATGCTGAAAAAGAAAAATTATCTACACAGGAAAAGTTAAAGTCAAAATAATCAAATGACTTTAACATAAAAACGTTGAAGGAGTTTATCTTGCTTTGGTATATTCAAATAATATTGATATAAGATTGCACTTTTCGAATTTAGTAGGTAGTTCTCGTAGGATTGTAATCGGCCTAATATTTGAAACAGTTGAGTACAAAATACTATCAACTTTTTTGAAAATAGGGAGTACATGAAATATTTATTAACACAAGGTTATTGTTTTTGTAATTTATAGATTAATTCTATCACTTGGCAGCTCGTATTAACCCTCCCCAAACAAGAGAAGAGGCTCCAAATCTACATTGAACAAAAATTATTACCAGCAAGTTACATATAAATAAATCACTTCTTCATCATAAATAAAAGAGAAAGCTATTTTTAATGTGAAATTAATGAAGTTGCGAATGTAACTTGCACTTGACCAGTTTTTTTGTATATTGCAATCCCTCATTTGGTATAGCAAGTAAAATGCACCATACGTTTCTAATTTCTATCAACAATAACCAATGCCTATTAATTGAACAAAACTAATAAATATCACATAAAAAGCATAAATGATAAACAAAAAATGTCATCCTTCAATTAAGTACAAAAATGTTAAGCCTCATAGTTTTCTGACAATAAACGAATTAATTTTATGAAATATTTCACTAAAATTATCTCGTTTTGCATTATGATGTCTGATCTGACTAGTGACTGGCTCCAACTCCCAAAATTTTCACAAGACCATTTTTCAAAATTGGGTCACATTCGACGTTTTAGGTTGCAAAATTTGCGTGCCCAGGTTAATAGCCGATATATTGACAATTGTTTGCTAAGAAATTCTTCTAAATGAATTAGAGCGAGGAGCTGCCTTCGTACGGCGGGTCACTACCTAGAGTAGATTTTATGCAGGAACAGAAAAAACAAGTTTCGCATCTTACGTTCTTTTTGAATTGCTAATGATCAAACGTTCGTGAATCATCTGCCGAAGTCAGGTGGTGGAGGTAGGTAGTATGCAAATGCACAGCACTGATTGGGTTGATGAACCCTCACTTCCTCGCAGTTTTCAATTGCAATCGATATTATTTTTAAGTCCAGTTAACACGGTTCAAGAACTTGTTGGTCACATCTGAGCCACTTTAGTGAATTAATAACATTCTTATCGCACTGATCACCGAGACTACAAATTCAGGCGTTACACGGTACGTTTGCGGAAATCGGTTAATCCGTTCGAATTTTTGCGATTATGTAGGTAGCATGCATTCCTGAGTTTCTCCGTATGAGGAAATTTCAGGTTTTATTTAATTTCCTGGAGTAAAATATACATGCACCCTTTTCTTTATTAGCTCTATCAATTCAATGACTTTATGAAATGCCAGAGAGATTTAGGGAGAAGTATTTAAGATAAGAATCATTCATGTTCGTAATTTTGCTATAATCAACGATAGGGCAGAAAAAATCTGCGAAAAGGTCAAAGCACATCTAATTATTTTTCTCAGCAAATGTACTTATTATAGATTTTCTAGCAACGTTTCATTATTAGTTAAAGTATATTTCTAAAATAAAGATAGTATGAAAATGACCGATGTGTGAATATTTTCACTGTAATAAAATAAAATAATTGGCTTTGAATAGCACACGCTCAAATTATCAAACTATGAAAGGTCATATTGCCGTCACAGAGCATGAATTTTATAGTATCAATCAAAGGAAGCAATTGGGCATAATTACAATAATCGACCAAATATGTATGCAAAATTAAATACTATGAGTATAAAAATAGACTTTAATGATGTTGCAAACGTAGATATTGAACCACTCCATCCATTTAATGTTTTGAACATCCTAATAAAAACAATAATGTCAATATTATAATTGCAGCATTTATGTCATCTCTGTTAAGTACAATAAATTTGAATTGTTATTGGAAAATAAATTTATCTAGGCCTTTAAAATTATACATGCAACCTTATCGCATGTCTTGTCATCTAAAATTGCAACACCTTTAGCATTTTCCTCACGCGACTCCATTTGAAGAGCGTTAATGGAGCAATGGCTATAAAAAGAGTTATAAATTGAAATTTGTTATTCTCATTCTACACTTTCATTTTTTAGACAAGTGGTCTAGGTAGACAGCTTTTTGTTTAAGGCAGCAAGCATTTAAATTGATCGGAAAGGTTGGAGTGAAATTGAAACGAGCCTAAAATGCTAAAATAAAATATATAAGAAAGGTAATCCTACATTTTATTGATAAAAAAGACAAAGGGAAATAAGAATTTGTTTTCACTCTTTAACCCGATTTTTCAATAGACCGATAACTTTATTCATAAAAAATCAACCTGGTTTTGAAAAAAAAAATCTTTTTCGCTTTATTTGTCACAAATTTTCATTCAAACATTAGCAGATTACAACTGCATATGCATGCATTATTGAAAAATTGGTCCGTAATAAATTAAAGGCGGCAAAATTAAACCATTTTTCTATTAATGTAATGTATTATTCCACCTTCAATATATATTTTAAGCTAATTTAGCCGAGCTAAAGCCTACTACCATTACACGGCCAAAAGAGTTTACAAATTGGGACCTTTCTAAGATTTCTGTTAAACTTGATCTTATATCTTTGCTCGGAGAAGTTTGAAATTCTCAGATACCAATTTCTTAATGTGAATGCAATTTTAATATAAGCGGTCTACTAAAAACTACATTTCCTCTCTGCATATTATAAAACTGTCTGTCTGTCTGATTGTAAGTAAGTTTTGACTCAGACTTTAAAATGTAACTTTTCTTGTTCTGACGCGGTGTTTATCTTTGCATAGTTTAATTATCGGGTTGTGCTTAGAATTTAACAGTTTAGATCGACTTACAAATATTTATTTAATAATTTCCCTTTAAAATCAATCTTTATCACAAGAAATTTAATTTGTCGATGACAGCTTCTTTAAATCTGGTGACCTTACAAATAAAATTATCATGATTTTTTACAAGCGTATGAATGGAGAATTAAAATAATTTGGAAGTGACGCTGAGTGTTGCTTGAAAATGAATATTTATGCATCCATTGCATTATTTTTTGTTTGATAACGACACATTAAGATTAAAATATGAAATAAATCTGCTTTTGAACAAGACCTTATTCATGAATGAATGCGATTCGATGGGAGTCGTATCGTTATTTCTCAGTTGAATGGCATTCAAGTCAAAATAGTGAATCTAGAAGGCAAGGAAAATTAATTTTGAAATGAATCGAATTTTAAAAAAATAAAATTGTATTAAAGTTATTGCAAATATCATGTAGATAAGTCAAAAATTAAGAATAATCTGTTAAAACAATTATATTATTTTTATTGTTTGCTTTCTAGTGCAATTAATAATTGAAACAAAATCTGTTATTTTATTTGTAAAAAAAGTTATTGATGATAAATAAAAGCAGTTAAATCAAAATATTACAGTTCAACCCGGAGATCTGAAAATTTAATAAAAGTTTCAAGAAACTTAACATGGTCGAATCAAGAGAACAATTAAGCAAAACAGATTCAAAAGAAATATAATACAAACATAAATATAATATTTTCGCAACATGGAAAACATAATGAGAACTAGCAAGAAAAGTAAAAACGCTGCCTTTTTAACATCCCAGTTATTAACTAATAACGTAGGAAAGCATAAAAAGTTCATGAAAAGCACGCAGATTACCTAATAATTTAACCCTCAGCTTAACATGGGGCCAATTACCTTTTCACGCCTTTTGGAAAATTATTACCACATTTTGCATATTTCAATTAACAACCAAAAAATTGAAATGCTAAACAAAACCAATTACAATTCTACATCGTTACTCAGTTGGAAAATTGAATTATTTTCTTCTACAAGGGCATTGTGCCAATATATACATATAATATATAATTCCGAATTTGCACAAAATCAAACCACTTCTCTCCTTGAATGAATTTCTGAATTAATGTGAACTGAACCGGGTAATTTATACTTCAGAAGCAGTGCCCAAATCAATTAACTGGCATTACATCGACTTACTAAGGTAGGTAGTTGGTCTATTGCAGTTGTGTAACATGCACTTTAGTTCACTTGGATTGCATCACTGGCCGACAAATTTCTTTCTAAAAGGGCGAGAGGAATTTAACCACCGGTTAGAAACTTGATTTTTGCAATTATACGATTGATCACAGATTTCGCGCGACTTTCGTTGAAGGAGCCTCAATGCACGTCTAGAACCACCGGCTTTCGTGAATTGTCTAACTCGCGAATCTGGGGAAGAGGTTCATTTATTATTTTACCGAGTCCCCTTCCACCTTGCGCTTTCTTACCTGGGAGCAACAATTTCACTCACGGCTAAATTTGCTTTGAATCTCTTCATCAGCCCTTGGGGGGCTCCCGATAACTTTCTGGTTCAACAAAATTAAAGGGGGACAGGTAGCTGTAAGAGCGAAGCTTTGTTACAATTTGTAGTCGAAAATAATAATAATAATCAATCATTCGGAAAGACCACACCTTGCCGGTGGGCAGATTTGTATACTTGTATACGATGTTTTTTTCTCCGGCGGTTGTTTTTGCTTTCATTCAAATTGTAAGTGAAAAAAATTAGCGGGCTTCGAAAATTATGTAATGTATTATTGAACTCTCTTTCCTACGTACTTCCTCTCCGAAAATTGTTTTGTTCCAAATTCGGATGGAACGTTTCAGCTCTTGCGGATGGCGTAGGATAATAAAGTGCACTTTCGCTGAATGCAACTTTTGTTAGTAACGAAGCTACTTTGCCCTACTATTTTATGTAATGCGAATAAGGCCATTAGGAGTTGAGCAAGCCCATACGTAACCCACATTACTGTTTAATTTGTCCTCCACCTTAAAACGATAAATCAATCAATCAATCAATTTGATCAGAAAAGCGAAGAAAACACCCTTTGTGATTTTCTCGAATATTGTTTATTCTCTGTCGAGACACGGTTGACGATTTCTTTTAAAACAGATTACCTCCAAAATGGTTAGATATAAGATGCAACACCTTAGGTTTAGATGAAAGATAGTCCTTTAGGATTCTTAATTTTTTAAGGTGAGGTTAAGTTAAAAGTGTTGGCTAATTAATCAGAAGAAACCCCATAGTCTCTACTATTAGACAACGCCGCAATCGCGCCGTAAGAAAAATAATAAAAAAAGTTATTGAGATTTAAGGGGTTTTAAAAATTCAATCCACTGCCGTCAAGGAAGAAAAAAAGATTTAATGTATTCAAGCGTGAAATTGTGTAATATGTTAGAATTGTTAAACAGTTATGAAAAGGCTAATAAAGTTTATTATTATTATTTATGTATATAAAAACGTACGAAAAAATTCTATTATTTCAAATAGTTTACGCCAGACCAATTACTGCAAGATTTCGAAACATGTTACATGAGAAAACTTGCCATGAAGCAATCCCCGCCGATCAGTGTTAACATTTTAACAATTGTTGTTTACAACCGAATTTACTAATTAAAGTTTACGACAATTCACACCTAAGCTTAGAGACAAATGTGTCTTTAAGGTAAAACTAAGAAACTAAAAGACGATGTCAGAGATAAAAGACACAAAAGAATCCAAATCATACTCATTACTTAATTGTTTTTCCAAACATAAAATTTAATTTAGCAATAATTTAAGACTATACCTATTTATTAACTATACCTGGAGAACTGCGGTGAATTCGACGTTCTTTTAACAAACCAAAATAATGATTTACAGAGTAATTAAAAAAGAATAACATTTTAATTAAAATATAAATTGACGATCTAGCTGAGCTAACCTGGTTGGGACATCATACATAATTTTTCACAGAATGAAAAGGATAGCTGATAGGAAACTATGAAAAGTTGTTATATTTAGGAGTCGTGTATTTAATTATCTTAACTCTCCTTTTCTCTTGTAGTCGGGTAAAGTCAAGCAATTCATCGTGCTCGTTACCTAAAAAACTAATTTCATTCTTTGATTCATTAACCTTCTAAGAACTATCTACACTTATTGTTATTTTAGCCGCGTGCTGCGAAGCACACAAGTGATAATTAACACTAGATAGTGAAAAATCAACGCCTGCTGCTTGGCTACCGTCCCGCTGAAAAAGAACAGTCCTACTTATAAAATTTAATTAGGTTGCAAAGGGCCCAATTTTTAAAAGTGTAGAGTGGGAGTGCATAGTTTTAAATTTATACACTGCAATGAAGCCATTAATTATATATTCTGATATTTACAGTCCTATAAAATGTCATATTTGTTGATAGGGCTATTTAAAATATTCGGATGCTCTTTTTACGAATGTTGGGGGTTTCAGAAATTAATTTTTTTTTCCGAATGCGACATTCAAAAGTGAAAAAAGGAAGTACTTACTGCATTTTTCAAGTTCATTTTAAAAACATACCTTTAACAACTTATCCAGTTAAATGTTTAAAAAAGTATATTCATACCACTTTCAAAATTAACGGCAAGATGTTAAAGCATTACATATATACAAATTATTGAAGTTAAAAGTCTTCACACCAATTTCGTGTAATAATGATAAGTGTTTCAGTATAGATACAGATAAGTAATACTTACTAATAGTATGTGTTTCAAAAGTTGGTAGCAAAACTCGAATGTGTCTTATACGTTTAAAGATATTATATTAAGTAAGGTAGAGCTTCATTTTATACATGAATATTTCTCAAGCGAAGGCTTGCAATAGGTGTATAAATTCTGTTTCTCAAGAGTTGTCTTCAAGGCAATACAAATTGTTCTAAATTCAAGTGCCGTAAAAGGAATTTCAGGCAGGACTTTTAATCGAAAACTCATAAGTGGCAAAAACAAAACTAGACTTTTATTCGACAAAGCGATAATTAAGGTAATTGCTCACTGCTTTTCGGGGACGGTGTTATGGATCCACTTGAGATAGGGCAAATTTCCGTTTTCGATTGGCAATGTGATGACTTCGGCGACGCTGTAGGGGTGGTTCTCCCGAACGTACTTGGTCAGTTCCTCCACCCGACTAGTCCTCGTCTTGATCATCAAAAGCACCTCCTCGTCCTCGTTCATCTTTCCTTCCCAGTGGTAGATCGAGGTGATTTGGGGCAGGATGTTCACGCAGGCAGCCAGCTTCTGGTTGAGAAGCCCGTGGGCGATGTTCTTGGCCGACGTCGCGTCAGGAGTTGTAATAAACGCCACCGAACTGGACCCAATCTCGTACTTCTCGTCTGCGGCACATTTCGAGTCGGACATGCTGCACGTTTGCTGGATACTCGCTAGGGCTCCTGTGGCTCTGATGATTCTACTCCGGAACAAACAAATGTACGATGCACTGATAATGAACGTCTGGGCTATTTTCATAATATAAGAAGAGTCGTATCAGAGGACGCTCCTGAAAACCAGCATTATCGTTAGTAAAAGGGCAAAGTTCAAAGAAAACGAAATCTCATCTGGACCGCACCACTTACTCCCCGTGTTGCAAGAGTCCCACCGGAAGACTTCCTGAGAATTGTTTTCCTGGAACAGCTGATCGATGACAATTCCGCGCCGGACTGGAGCGGATACATCTTTGCAAGCTGCTTTTTGCCCTTTAATTTATTATTGTGCCATGTTTTAAAGAACATGAGGTAATTAGTTTTAAACAGTAAAAATTTCAAATTTTTTGTTCCTACCATTTTAGTACTAATTTCACAAATATTTTAGCGTTATAACAATAATTTGCTAACATGGCAACGCTTTTGCGTATTTATACGTCAACGAACAATCTTTTTTATTCGCACTAAATGTCGCTTCGATTTTTAAAATTTATTTAAATTATTTAAAAAAGCATGTTGGAATTATTTCTACTTGGAAGATTTTTAAAAAAAATATTAATTTAAACAGTTCAAAACAACGAAATTTAGCAAATTAAAAATTTTTCAAATTTCCCGCCAAATTTAATGCTTTCAAAATGTATGCTCAACTGCCAAGTTGACATTCGTAGTCTTCACCTGTTGTTTACAACCGTTTTAAACACTTTTTCTTGGTTGTTTTTGTTAAAATTGTTCGTAATAAAACTTTTACCTGAACAAGGAGAGTGCCAGTGGGAATACGACGATTCGCCTTTGTATCAATGTCGACTAAAGCATCGTCAAAGTCATCAACAATCGCAAATGAATTGGAGAGCAGCGAGAACAAGGAGAACGACGTGAATAACATGCAGGATTCGCGTGAAAGCCACAAAACACCGTCCAAACAATCAGGCGTCTACGGGTCAGGGGCGGCTGGGGGGAGACGGGAGGTAACACCTGAGAGGTCTCAAGCCCGACGATCCTCCCGCAAGGTAACTCCTAACCGAAAATATGAGGCTTTCCTGTCGAATAGCGCCAAGAAATCGCCCAGAAGGCGAAAGAAGAGTTCGGAGGAGGATGTTTCGTCAACTTCTACCTCTGACGAGGAATCAGGACCGAAAAACATTGAAGAAAAGAGACCCACTCAGCTGCTTTTCGAAAACGAAGTGGATGTCGAAGGTAAGCAAATGTTCTGCTTCACTACGCCGAAGAAGAGGGACGGCATGGCTCTGGCTGCCATGAACACTCCCCGGACTCCAAAAACCCCAAAGACTCCAAAGGACAGGGTTTCCAGTCGATTCAATTTTGCTACGCCGGACAGCAAAAGGAAGAGAGGTATCGAAAACGAACCCAAAACACCGCGCCATGTGAGGAATAAAATCAGAGAAGGTAGGTATTTTATGATAAAATTTCTTATTATAAAAGGTTTTGTTTTCGTTTCATTCATTTTTTTTTCGAAATTTATAATTTTTACATTTTAAGAAAATTTACATTCAGCTGTACAACTAGTATGTTCCGTAGTAAGCTCCTGACGGAGGGTTCTTTTTAAATATTATATAAGTAATGCTAATTTCAAAGATATTACACATTCTCTTTTATTCAGAGCTTGCTAAGAGGATCCAGGACAGCTCGAACTCGGATTTTTCGCAGGATGAAAGCGAATTTATTCCTGACTCCTCAGAAGAGGAGACCAGTGACGAAGATGAGAAAAGCGAGGAAGGTGAAGAATCTGAAGAACTCCAAGCGCGCAGACCGAGGCGAACAGTTACACTCTCCGCCTTTTCACAGCCCACCCCAAAACGTAGGGGATCCCAAAAGAAAACTGAGGAATATGTTCCCCAAAGCGATGGCTACTTCACCTCCCACGCGAGCAGCAAAGCCAAAACATCCGATCATACGTTGGATAGACTGAAAAATCCCAGGCTCCCAGCCGATCACTTGTTCCGCCTCCTCGCTTCCATGAAAATATCTCCTGAACATGAGGGAGCTATTGCGGGTCTTATAGACGAGTACAAAAGTTATTTTGCCAAGTGGCTGTACCTTCTCAACGAGGGTTACAACATCCTGCTCTATGGACTTGGTTCTAAAAGAAACCTCCTCCAGATGTTCCACAAAGACTGCTTATCCAAACAACATGTCGTAGTCGTAAACGGGTTCTTCCCAAGTCTTACCATCAAAGATATTTTGGACAGCATCGCAAACGATCTGCTGGGCCTCAATTTCGTTTCAACGAATCTCCACGAAATTGTAGACCGCTTAGACGAGGAGCTGGTCGTGCAGAATCATGTGCACATTTTTCTTATAGTGCACAATATCGATGGGACTATGCTAAGGAATGCAAAGGCACAAGATATACTCAGCCGGTTAGCCAAGGTGCCGAGTGTTCACTTGCTGGCGTCCATCGATCATATTAACACCCCACTCTGTAAATATTTCTAAATCTCGTATTTCTTTCCAGTGTTATTGTAGATTTTATTATTATTTTTAAGTATGGGACCATGAAAAGCTTAGCAACTACAACTTTAGCTGGTGGGACGTTACAACAATGCTGCCCTACAAGGATGAGACAGCATTTGAGAACTCTCTGCTCGTTCAGAACTCAGGAGAGCTAGCCCTGTCTTCAATGAAAAACGTTGTCCAGTCTCTAACAGCAAATGCCCGCGGAATTTATATGCTAATCGTGAAATATCAGCTTAAGAATAAGGCGAACCAGACATATCAAGGTTAGTATGTGTACATTTTTCACTTAAATATTGCAAACAAGGCAAAGTTAAATAACAACTGAAAAAATCTAATCACCTTGTAAAAGTATGAAATAACATTCTAAGATTTCATTAGTTTTAAGAAGGCACGATTACACAACAAAAATTTATTTTCTTAGGAATGCCATTTAAGGATCTGTACAGCGCCTGCAGGGAGTCGTTTTTGGTCAGTTCAGATTTGGCCCTTCGAGCGCAACTCACAGAGTTCTTAGACCATAAATTGGTTAAAAGCAAGCGGACAATCGACGGAACCGAGCACCTCCAAATACCAATCGAATCGAGCCTCCTCCAGCAGTTTATTGAGCAGCAGGAGTGATTTACTACGGTAGACCAAGTACAAATGCTTATTTATTGAATTATTGTTATTTGTTTAGTTACAGCTTTGTTCAATTTTTTGTATTAAACAGAAAATACATTAGTGCCGAATGGGATCGTGCCTTTTGTCCGTGTATTTAAAAAATTTTTGATTCCTGCGTTTTCCATGTTTCTAACGTCTCGCGAAAAAATAAGGGAAATCTTCGTATAATTAAATGCTTCTGCTTTGTATAATGTTCATTTTGGGGGTAGTTTAATTTATTCAATTTCTAGTGATTTTTCAAATATTTTATAATGCCCGCCCTTTGCGTTCGTTTTCTGAAATTATAGCGACCTCTATTTTCTCAATATTAAAATTGTCATTTAAACTCCTAGAAGATTTCTACACAATGATAATTTGGAATAATCAGGTAATTACTTTCATACAATTTACGTGATTATAAGATCTGAATCTATGAAGCACTATATTCAATATATTTCTTTAAAATTTATCAGAAAAATAACTAAAAAGAGTTCACATCCTGCGTAAAATTGCCTTCTCGAATGTTGGTAGCACTGCCTGCGCTAGAGCAGTGGCTCCACAAGTTTTGCATGAACTATCGTCTGTCAGCGGGGACGAGTCGAATTGTTATTTATTTTTGTTTTCGTCCAGATTACGGAAACAGGCAATTTCCAAGAATATCGTGGCAATATCGATTCGCCCAAACGTAGTGAAAAGGACCATACTCAGTTTTGTGTTTTCTCGGAGGACGTGTGGAAGAAAAAAAAAAATTCCGACGTTCGGAGTATTTGCAGTGCCCAGTGACAGATCAACGTCGTCTCGATTCTTGCAGTAAATAGGATAAGGTCAGTAAAGAAAGTGCGAAAATTATCTTCAATCAGCATTTGGCTACTCATATCTGTCTGCAAGGACGCACTCAATGCCCTTTTTTGATCGATTGGGACTGCGCTGTCAGCGGCCACAGCGCAGTTTGTTGCATTCTGCTGCACTCAAATTGGCAGATGCACAACTGGAGAAGTAGCGAGTGGAACTTTGCACTCGGTTTTACGTGCTCTGTCCTCTGTTGTCGTCGTCGGCCTAATTGCCACTGGAGTCGTGAGCAGTTTTGGCCGAGAAATGTCTAGACGATGGATATAATCTAATTCACTTCGCTTTCCTGAGGTCCCCCGAGAATGATCCATGCCACATCCAACTTTCTCTTGTCTGGAGCCTTTGGTGGACCCGCAACTGCACGCAGATTTGTTTTAACCTTAAAATTGCATTAAATTGCAAGAATCACTCATCAGAGGAGTCGCGTATTTGCGGGGAGTTTGTCCTTTGATTGCTGCATTGAGGGCGTTCGCCTGTGATGTGTCAAGGAAGGAGCATTGGGGGCACCTCGAGGTACAACTTGTGGTGGTATCGCAGCAATCAGTCGATAGGTGGTTTTTCAGGCTGCTTTCGTCTCCGTCATCGTTTCGGAAATCTTGATAAAAGCTAATAATGATAAGCGCAATGCTAATCTCACATTCATCGATAATTCTTGCTTCACAGGAAATTGAGGTATTTGTGGGACCTCGCCAACAAACATTAAAAATTGATTTTTGCCAGAAGTGCTAATACCTCCGAAAAGGTGAGGAAAACCTTGAGGTTTACAGCGTTTGCACCAAAGGGCTTTACAGAAGCTAATATAATCAAAAAATAAATTTGTTACCATATAAGTACGCCTCCCTAGGTGCATAGTTCGTAGCACAGTAAAAGTTATACTTTTAAAAATTCATTTCAATTTAAACTCAAGTTTAACCATACTCAGTACCCCTTTCGTTTATTACTAATTCTGTTAGTTCAGTCAAAATAGACCAAAAAAGGTTCAAACTTTGGAATAATTCGCATAGAGCTGTAAATTGATACAGAGTTTAAATAGGTACATAATTATAAATAAAATGTTAAAAGTTCTCATCAAGCCTAATAGAATAATATATGGTAATTTGAATAACAAGGTGTTTCCTTAAGCTATGAACAGGGGTATGCCAATTGATTTGGCATGGTCTCCTGATCAACGTTTGTCCGGAGGACCACTCCTCCCTAAAAATAGTTCTTCATTCTTAAAATCCTAATCGAAAATTTTGAAGAGATCGTAGGATTTCAGTTGATAGCGTGTTAGAAAGCGCAGCCTTCAAGCTTTCTCATGACCTAATCCGTCAAACAACAAACAAAAAAGATTAAACTTCCACAACGGCAATTTTAATGCCAAAAATTTGACTTTGGCCCTTCGTCCTGCTGATTTTTTATATGGGAAGATCGACATTTTTTCTGATAAGAGGGTATCCTGTCTTGTGGCCTTTCTAAGAAAAAAAAAAACCGCACAAGAATCCGGCGTCACGTTCTGAAGTTATTCCGATGACGTATACAGGACGCACACGAGTGCATATAAATATTTTAAATTTTTAAAATTGCAATATCTCATGAATGATAATTCGTAGGGAAAAAATTATACAGACCTTTTTTGTAGATAATCGTATAAGCTACAAACTTTGTGTGAACTATTTGTATGGTAACATTTACCATTTAAGAGATATTTGCGAAAACTGATTTATCTGACCTTTGACCTTAAATAAAATTTTTAGCCGACATGAGATCGATGGAGACATTTGACATTTCATTTATAATTGAAGAGTGTCTGTTCAAAAGGAGCTATTTACACTTTTGGTCATTCGACGTGTTTTTTTTACTAATTCCACTTTTAATCTAAGATTCTACATAAATCTGTCAATACTTTTGATCAAAAGTACTTAGTTTCTTACTAATTGTAGCCTTATTTTTATTGTCCTAATCAAAATGTGCTATATTCAAAATAAAACAATCATCGCTCTTAATCTATCTGTCTTATGCTGTCTTTAAAATTGATGCTTTCAACAAACTAAATTAGTCTCATTGGAGAAAAAGAAGATTGCCACTTTTGTTTCTATACTCCTTATATATGCTTTTGATGCATTTTTCAGCAATATCTCTATAACTACATATTACACAAGATTTTGAACAAAAAATTTCAAAAACATACTTCCTAGTTTTAACAATGGGAAAATATACTGTAAGCTTTATTGCTTTATCTAATTTTAAGTTTCTGTGTCAAATAGTCTCTGAAAAAAAAAATTAACTAGGGCGCAGCTGCTTCAAATTAAATAATAATTAGAAATATGATCATCACATTTGTCTAATTTCGAAATTACATAATTTTATATTTTGTATGAAAGACGGGAATTTTAAAAGCGGCCGTTTTAATGTGGATATTAGTTCCTTTTCATAAAGAGTAACCAACTTTGAAATATAAATTATTAAACTCTTTTGCAAAATATATAAGTTAAAGTAATACCCAATTTGAATTGGAAAGGAAACTATTTAGTTGTGCGGCAAGGCAAATTTTATTTGAACCACATTTTCAGAATTTGTGCAATCAATTAAATTGCACCTCGAGCCAGCCAGTCAGTTTGGCCAAGAGTTTGTTACCCTCTTAACATTTAGCGTTCCACGCTGGGCCCCATTATCGCCAATAAACCAGAAAACAATGATGTTTCATTTGAAAAGTGAGCAGTCGCAGAGCACGACTCGACTGGAAGTGTTTCAGCAAATAATAAATTTCGGCCAAGCAAATCGGAGTTGTTGCTTGGTCTCGAACAATATCGCCCAAACTGAGCGATGCCGGGCACTGCATACAAAGCAGCGTGGAAAGGCGCACAACTGAGGCAATCCGCCCCCAGAAGGCGGACTTTTTCGTTTTGCCGTCTTTGCAGCGTATCTGTAGGATCAGACGAGCTCCACTCGGGGCTCTTGCAAAATACTCCTTGACTGAGATATCTGACAAAACAGGTAACATACCGTCGGGCTCCGGGACTGCGAGGCCCTCTCCTCCGGTTCGATACTGTAATGCACGGATTGACATGTTAACTGAAATAATGCGGCAATAAATTTTATTATTTTCCACATTTGAATAATTACCAGTCTGCGATATTGGGCACTCAGGAGACATGCTGTGGTGTTACGTTATGGCCGCGCCAACTAGTGCATAACGCCTGGCTGGGTGTAAGCACTGAGATGTGATCATTTCGGTTTGGCTCGTTATTTTTTCCTTTTTGTCTTATTCAAAGCGAAATGGATCTTTTCTTCGTTTTCCCCACAGTCTGGTGGCGCAATTGAACCGCACATCCGTGAAACAACAATGGGCCGATCGCACTCGCCTTTTAAGTCCACAACTTCTGAAAGTGTGTAACTGAGATCTCACCCTATTACATTCTGTTCAATTTCACGCCTTTACACTGATAAATAATTATTTTTAAAATAGCCATAAAGGTAAAGACAGCAATTTTATTTAACATATTTTTCGGAATGTAGGAAATTTGAAAGTAGATTGGAATACCTAAAATATTTAGGCAAGCAACAAAATTTAGCAAGCAAGCCCTCTACAAGTGAAAAACTACAACGCTACTGCTATTTCCAGCACATTGACAAAATTCTGAATGTAGAATAGAATTTAACTAAAAAAGCCCAAAAAGAAGCGTAGTTTTTAAATCGTGTTGAATGAGATCTGTATGCCATGATAATGTTCAAAATTGTTGGTCTTGAGATTTTTTTTCATCCAATTTACTCTGATTCGTATATCCTCTAACACACCTTCACTTAAATGTGTAAAACAAACTTAAAAAGTAAATAATTTCTCAAATATTTATTGCAAAACATTTCATCACTATGTCATTTGAAAATTCAGATCAGGCATTTTTGCACTGTACCCATTATAGAACCCACTGATGTTCTTTGTGATAGATTTTATAGACAGAGCCTTATTAAGTATATTCCATACTAATAGAGTTTTTCAGTAATTCGATCTGATTGATAATTAATTTAACTTAACAATTTATCTTGACTTGAAATGTTAAACGACACACTATGTATACGTAACAGAGCTTCGTCGGCTTCATATTTATTTAGCCATAAGTGATCCAGCACAGCAATGCTTTCGAAGCCAAATGTTATCAAAATCAATACTCAAAAGATTTGAGACGCATTCCGGGCTCTCTACGACGAAGAAGTCAAAGCCATATTTATTTTATATTCAAACCGGAAGTCGAATCTGAAATAATTTTCATGACAAATTTCAAATTTGGGTTAAATGTAGATTCAAAATTAATTTTTCATTATCTTTCATATTTTAAGACAACAACATATTATCTCACATACTTTTGTAGCTAAGGTAACTAAACGTTGTTTATTGATTCTACGCCAATTTTTAGTTAGGTATCTAAGAATTTTCTTTACATTCTCAATTTACTGCTTTAAGCTCAGATTATACCACGTTTATTTACTCAAGTAATTGGAGTATGTGTTTTATTAATAAGAAAATAGTTGTAAAGTTCTTAAGGTTTTCTTAAATGTTAATACTTTTTGCGTGTGTGCACTTACTTGCTTTAAGAATATATAAATTACAGTCCTAATTTTTCATATTTAATGTTTGATTACTTTTTTCTGAAACTTAATGTATAAGAGATGTTTGCGTCTATACGCATTATATGCAGTAATTTAAAGAAAACTTTTCAAATTCCATTTATTTTCCCAAAAATAGACAGATTTGGAAAGTTTCCAGAGACTGTCCGTGAGTTTGTTGCAAAGCATACAAAACCCGGCATTTTCTTTATTAATATAGATTGCCGTCTGTAGGGTTTATGCAAAGGGCACGTTACCCCTTTTAGAGAGCATCAAACATGAAAAGCCTTTAATTTTGGCCGTTCCTAAAACACATATAATGTAATTACACCTCAAGCATATTTTATTCCTTTAATTGCATTTAGTAAGGGGAATTACATTGGCTAAGCAGTGGTAATATTTTTTCGGGGTCATATTCCACGCTGTTAGAAGCTGAGAGATTTTAGCTCCCAAGGACCTAAGTCTCATTTTATTCCTTCTGGGAGTGTTTCCCACAAAGCTACTCCTACCGCGACCGTCGACGATGGAATTGGAAATGTTGCAGGCATGTGTTCTGGGCATGACGCCCAGTTTCCTCCTTATTTCCGTCCTCGACGGTTCAGTGCTTAATATGAATGGCTCTAAATTGGGGCTCTCTGCACCACCAGCCAGAATCTATTCAAAAGACGTGTAACAAGTTCAGGGGAGCCAAGACGAGGAGTGTATCGATTGCAGGGCGTTGTCTTCGATTCCCAGAGCAGAGGCATTTACATTGTAGGGACCAAAAAAGGAAATAATGAAAAGGGAAGAAAAAAAAAATAATGTCGCGTCGCGGCGTTCCCCTACCGTAATTGAAGTATAAACCTTTCGTTATTTGCGAGATTTCCAAGCACTCCCCATGCCCTAGAGTGTGCTGCACGGAAAATCGTCAACTTAGGGGTTCTTTTCATACTTCAAGGTAAAATCCGGATGTCGTTATGAACGGAGGAATTTGTGGGGCCCAGGAGGCGACATCTTAACACGATTTGAGCCAAACATTCGTTGAGAGGTTGCAGGGTGCATCGGCGCGCACACATCTTTTATATTTGCATATATATGCAAGGCCTCGTCTAAATGCCCGAGCAGGCCTATGCTTTAAGGGTGGTTGGTGGTGGCTGTGCTGGTCGCGGAGGACACTTGACATGTTATTCATAAAATTTTCCCCACGAACATAATCCCTAAATTTCACTTTATTTTTAGGAATCAGTGGCTTTTGAAGAACCTCTCTCCGTGCTGATTCAAGGACTGCAGAACGTTTCGTATGTGTGTCGGGGTCAATTACTCTCTCAGCGCGCCACAATGGGAAAAATGTTTGTGGCCATACTTCAAGGTGCCTACCGCCTAGTAAATATGACAAAATTCGGGTGGATAACTTCCACCACTACGTCCTCAATTACGACGTCCTTCCCAGCGGCTCTTATAATGCGTCACATAATCCATCATTCACTTCCAGAGGTCGCCTCCTCTCCTGGATTCGGTGTGGTTATGACTATGAGCTAGTTTCGTGCTCCTCCTTGCCTAGTCGGCCAATTTATTTAGATAAAAGCTCTACTTTGGGGGTAGAGGGGGTTCGTGATAAGAGCTACAACGAGTAAATTTTATAATGAAATTAAGATGATTAATACCTTCAACTCTTTCCGTGTCACTGTTCTATTTGGGAGAAAATGAGCAGAAAGATTAAGTTTCAGTATCCGTGAAGAGCCTTTTCAGACTTCTGCGAACAATCAGAAGATTATGGTTTTCTATCACTTTGGACCACCTACATAATATTTTCCATTTAGCTAAAGCTATGTTTTCTTCTTTATTGTTTTGCCTATTATTTCATTGTATGTATTATAGTTAAATCGTTTGGGTGAAAGTAAAAAGGTACCCATTTTGAATTTAGACACATTCTCTCTGATTTCATCCGAGAATATTTTAAAATATATAAATAAATGAAATTCAATTCCATACGGGACGAGGGATATTCAAAAGTAGACCTGAACCTTTGTAGAATATAGAAAGAAGTTTTTTAATTTTATACAAATTGAGTGCAGTGCCAAAGGGTATTAAATATAATCTACATATGTATATGAATAATTAAACTTATTGGTTCTTTAAAAATACTTGTTATTTTAATATTTAATTTGAATTTTATATAGGAGAACTGATTTTATCAAGTTAATAAGTTTAAATTTTTACTTCAAATTCAGTCTTTGAATTCAAGGAGCTTACCATGATTATTTCTAAGTTTGTATTGCTACAAGGGATATTTATATAGAGTTAGGACGCGTTGCGAGGCAAGACGACCCTGTGCTAGGCGAGGCGAGGTATTCAAATCCAAGTTGATGTGCGCAAAAAAGACGACGGGCGATTTTCCATGCTAAGCTTGAAATTTTCAAAAAGTTTGATTTTTTTGCTGCTAACACCGGCGCTTCGGCGATTTTATCACTTGTGTGTATTGTGCAGAGGTAAACATGGACATAAAAATATTTATTTCGTTGTTTTATCTCAAGACCTTCCTATTTTAGAACCAATTTGAATTTAATCGGAATCATTAATAGGGATGAAAATAAAATGTATTACAAAGATCATTTATGCGAAATATAGAAATATAGCATTTTTATTTTTATCTACATAATAAAGACAATTTTGTTAGATTGTAAAATTTTTACGCGAAAACAGCTTATCCACAGGATACTTTCACCTTCTTGAGAAAAGAAAAAGAAGTAGTGTCGTAAATACATATTGATATTGATAAATTTTATTGTTCCTTGCATCAATCATGGATATTGAACTAAAAGCAAATTAATGATTTATCTGAATGCAGTAAATCCTACACAAAATAAAACCCCATCCGCTTCAGTATTGCTTAAATTATTCCTGTTGAACTGCTGCTTTAAGTCATTCTTCACCAAAGCAGCCTTCACTTGGGACAACTTAAAAAATCGTGACCCGCTTAGGTGTGTTCTTCGCAAACTTTGAAGTTGTCCCTAGCACTTAGCATGTTTTGTGATGGCATCATTCGAACTAGTTCGGATTCGGAGCGATCTTAGATTTCATTGCGATAAAATTATGAAAGCGACCGATTCACTTCGAAAGGGCACCGTAGCCGCGTTCGAGCTGCCGGAGACAATGATGGATTCCGCGTCATTTTAGATGCATAACGGTTGTCTAAATAGCGCTTTGATTGGCAATCAAGTTTGATCCAAAAAATATCTAAAGTAAAACGAGAATTTTAATCAGAATCAATTGAATTTATTCATTTGGCATGTGAGAACAAGTCGATCTTAATTTAATTGAAGTTGAAAAGTTGATGGTGTCGCTTTGCATTTGCATAAAAGAATAGCTTTTTTCTTCGCACATAAATATTTTAATTAAATGGGTTTCAAGGTGACATTGAAATTGTCTATTCTGAATTATTGAGCTTTCGACTTATGTATGTGCGGCGCACGATTGCAACGGAAAGAAAAGACTGACATGCGATTAGCATAACATAAAGGGTTATATACTTTTTAATATTGATCACTGAACTTTTCATTAATAATATCGTAAAATTATTAGCATTATTTGAATACGGGATAATATGATAAAATTAGCTATAAATAATTTCTTAATTAATTCTAAAATGTATAAGAAAAGTTAAGTATTTTGCTTTACTAAGGTCCAGTTTTTAGCTTTGAGTTTAAACACCGTTCAAACACAAATTGCTAAAAGGGGTATTTAATCATAGTTTCCCGCATAAATCGTCGTAATTTCATACTGAAAGAACTGTACATTTTTTAATGTTATAAAAATGCGACTTTTATTTAAATTCTGTTTATACTTCTGAACAAAAAAAAACATTATTGACATTCATATTTTTTTATATTTTTCTTGCAGGTAAACGATTGTAGCATTCATAAAATGATATTCGTAGTTAATGGACAAGCTCGCCAACGAGTTACCAAAACCTTGATTATCGAAGGTTTGTATTATAAGTAATATTTAGATATAATTTGAAATTCAATTTTATAAAGCAAAACATTTAAAACCGAGTAAAGGTTTTTAAATAATTGCGTCTATGGTTTGGGTATTTGTTCAATTCTCAGTATATCTTTTTATTTAGTGGATTTTATAATGTCGAATATTAGTAACTTCATTTAAGTTAGAACCGTAAAAAAATTGTTTGAAAACCTAGAAGCAATGATAAAATACGACTACATAAACTAGTTCAATTTTGTATAGCTACTGATACACCCCCCCTTTTGAAAATTAATTAGATTTTTTGTAGAGACAAAATGAAAGTTTTACAATTTATAAAGGGACATGCATGTCTGTTCGTAATGTTTGTTTCCTTTTTAGTCTAAATCCACCAAATGCTAGCCGTGAAAATAAATCACACAAAGCTGCTATTACTACTTGGCAGTTTAGCTCCGTTCTGCCACCAGGAAAGTATGGTGAGGCTAAATTGCTGGGTTTATTCAAAAAGCACAATCACCGTCCCCAATGCCATTGGTGCACTCAGAAATTGAATGAATTTTGTGGTTAATAGAGCTCTTTTTAAGGCCCACCAGTGATTTCCCGCATTTGCTGGGCACCCGAGCCCGAGCCCGGTATCAGTAGGCATTATCTATGCTTGGCCCAATGCCCACGATTGCTGCGCCTGCATTCGATGGTATCTCAAGAGTAACGCGAACACACAGAGGAAGGTGTCTTTTCCGTCGCCGTGAAATTATGTTGAACGAGAAAACATAAAACTCAATGAACATTTCACTTTTTGTCTGTGCGTGAGGTAGAGTTTCAAGCTGAATCGAAATTGTTCCTTGTGCCCATTTTGAAAGTGAGCTCTCGCATCTTGCGCGCCGCCGCCAGTCTCAATGTAAAATTTCTAAAGTAATAGGCCCGAGGAGGTCGTTCTGCTTTGTGTTCCGACAATTTGTTAATGAGACTCATAAACTCGGTTCACTCACAGGTTAAGTAGATGCATTCAGATTTTAATGTCTTTTTTTTTTATTGATTCCCCTGAACTTCGAGCACTTTTTCCGGTATATAAAAGGTTTGATTAATGTTTCATCGCACATCAAGTTTATGGCAGGCGTGGTTTTCAGCATACACACAGTCCTCGAAAGACGGATGGTTTTTACTTGCCTTTTGATATCATTTTATGAAATATACACTTTTATTGGCCTTGAAACATTTCTAAAAATTAGTAATGGTTTTTCTAATCAGAGTCGCATGGGGTTCCAGATTTATTTCGGTTTTCATGTTAATCAAAAAATCTTCATGGTTTTTTACTATAATCCTTATATATTTAAGGTACTTAGACTTGTTAACACCAAAAAATAAAAAGCATTATGCTATTTATATCAAGACCTAATTACTCCATTGTGTGATAAGTTAAAATTAAAATGCCGAACCATTAAAATATTCAAAAAGTTTGATTCTTAGACTAATATCTTTGCCATAATCATATAAATAGATGCACTCTGGAAATTGTCCGTACATAACGTGGTCTCCAAATTTTCGTTGCTCTGTTGATGCATCAAACATTTTAAAGCTACATATTCAATTATTATTACAATCCCGGACAAATTACAAAAGATTTGAGTAGAATAGTATAAGGATAAATGAGTAATTTGTGAATTGCGGTTTGGCCTTAAGATTGTTTTCTTTTTATGATAGTACTCATATTTTGAGTACCTACTAAAGCATAAAACAATCACATAAAGCATTTGGGTACGCTTGACAAGTCTTATTGTGTTTTTTTGATATTCATGTCCTACGTACGCAATTAATCATTTTAAAGGCAAACTTGTGAGGGAAATGACAATTCAACGTGCTAATTAGCATCAGATTTTCCTGATTAGAACCACGTTAAGACTAAAGTATCATATTCCGAACGTTAAAAGGACTATAGATATTAAGTTCTCCTGACTAGCATCATATTAGGACCAAAATAGTACATCTAGATCGTTAAAAATACTCTTACAAACATACAAACTTGCCTTCGCATGTAATTCACATTTGGTATTACAACTGAACACGCCAATCCCCAGCGTTTGATCCATGTCTTTGTTCGGATATCTGTGGCAGGAACTCCAAGCCGTATCGAAAGTGTTGAGATCAGGGGTGGCCTAGATCGAATTTTTGGGTTCGTCTGCCTCGGTGGTTAAAGTATTTCTGATCACCAAAACCTTATCAACTTCGAATAAGGTACATATGCCTGATCAGATGATTAGTTCCAAATTAGGCAATCCTGTAAGAAAACATATAAGTTCAAAATCAGACAATTCTGGTCAGAATCTGAGTAATTTTCTGCGTTACATGCCTCCTTATCGGACTCTTTATTAGGTCCAGGTAAATTTTTTCTAATCGGGCTCGCTTTAATTTTTGCTTTTTAACGACAGTTGAATATAAAAATAAATAAATTATCCCATTTGTATGTGAAAATTTAATGTCGTGCATTCGTATAGGTTCGATACTTAACATATCTTGCGGAAATTACAAATTGGAATCACGTTTTTTTGACAACGGTTAATATTGTAAGATGTTTTGTAATTTATAAGTTTATACAAGACAGCCTTTCACAACTTTGTTAGTAGATTCGTGCGATAGTTTTAATTTTGAAAAAAATGACATATTTTCCTTATTCATAAATAAATGATAATATCGGCTATACAAATTTTTCTTCTAAAAATACATTTATTTATAGAAGTTTTATATGTCCTCGCTGTCACTAACGGTGCTTTGGTGTACCTTAACAAGAAACCTTCTAGTCTTTTAAAAAAATCGTTGTAATAACGACTGAGACTCGTTCACCTTTTACAATATTGCGGTAATTCCCCTTTGCTCAGTTCTCGCAGAGTATTGACTCCAAAAGGGGTGAACTTTGCCAGCTAAAAGCAAAAAAGTGTGCTGAGTACTGTGCACACAGAGCGCAAACCACCAACCGTCAAAGCGGGCGTTCCAACCAAATTAAAATAATCGCACGGTTCCCCCCGTCCCGTTGAGCAGTAAACTTTCAAATTCAGAATGTTAACAGGCGTCGCTGTTCTCTGCCAGATTTCGGTGGAACGGAACAAAACGAGAACGAAACGGGCAACAATTAGCCCGATGTTCGCATAGTTGGCCTTGTTTCATGGCGAAATTGTTTAACGATCATGCGCACCGCTCTCTTTTCGCTCCCTGAGGTGTCTCTTTCGCCTGGTTTGTCCGTCGGTGGTGTGGGTGCGGTGGACGGCGATTATCGAAAAGCTTGTGCGTTTGTGTGTGTAGTGCACTGTGCGTTTCCGTTTCTCTTGTGCGACCGGACCGTTGTTTTGGGAAGCTCTTCAGTCATCAGCTGCTGCGCGTGAGGAAGTGGTCGTTGTGACATTCAGTTCCCAATTCGATTTGAAGCGTGTGAACGTCGTCTCAACCACAGTGCGAGCTTAGAGGAGGGTGCCAGAGGGTTCAAGGAGCACTGCCAGCACCTGCGAAGCGCTAGCGCACAGCTGCCAGCTGAAAAGTGCCCAGGAGGGCCAGTGCTACGTTGCCCGCAACCGCCTCATCTCATCCAGCGTCGTGTCGAGCGCCGTTCAGTTGTGTGTCGAAAAGTTCCAATCAATGAAAGCTTGGCTCGATTTACTCGGGAAAGCTCGCTTGCATCGGTGCCGTGTCGCGGTCGAAAGCTCGGGTCTCAAGAAGCCGACCGCTGTAGGAAGAGCCTTGTGCGGGGCTATCGAATTCGAATTCTGGTCTGACCCGAGCGCGTAGAACGCGAGCTCCAAAGCGAGACCAGCGAGCGAGCGGCCGTTTCGCTCTAGCTGCTGAGCCCCAAGTGGAGCGGTAGTCCGCCGTCAACCAATGTGCACGTCAAATTTGTTTTTAGATATTATGTTTTAGATAAACCGCCGTAATAATCGGGCGCACATGTGTGGAAATCAATCGGCACACAACGGCAGTCAGCTTGGGAATTGTTAACCTGATTCTCAGTCCAGAAAGAAAAATAAAAGAACAGAAAATAAAGTGCCGCAGACAGGGCAGATTCGTGAATCTAGTCCATTTCCTCTCGTCCTCGTTTAGAGGAGTTCAGGCCGCGCGAGTGTGGTTTTGTATCTGCGGGGGAATTGCCGTATCGACAGGAGGGTAGCGGTTTTATTGAAACGCGAAAGCTACAGGGTTGATAGTGAAAAACAGCTGTCGGGGAGCGCATTGTGTAAATGTGACGTTCTTCTCGGAAATTACACGGATCAGTGATCGATTAACTTAAGGTCAAACTGAAGAGAGGCGGCCGAGAGTGTGTGTGTTTCGTTTCTTGGCGTTTACACCTTGACCTGTTAACCCTACGTGCCAGTTATACGACAAAATCCAAATTATTCCTGGAAAATCATTTTAAGTTCCACACCGCGGACGGGGCGACCTCATTCGAACTGAGTTTATCCGATTAAAAGAAATAATGATTTTCTGTGATATACCAACAATGGTTGCCCACGGGCGTGTAACTGCAACCGATAAGTGAGATTTTTATCGATGAGAGTCCTCCTAAATCTCCGAAAAATCTGCCAAAGTGGTGAAGTGATTAAAGTGAAAAACGGTCCGGCCGCGAACACAACTCGAACGGGAAACTAAAAAGTTTCAGAAAATCAATTTGAATCACCTTCTTTCTCGTGAATTGTGCTCCGGAAAGTAATTCAAAGTGGATACCATATCATTGCCTCTGGGTGGATTATCTCATGTTAGGATGGCTCTGGCAAGGTAATTTCCTTTGATTTCTCTAGCAAAAGGCCAAAAGGCCCTCGTGGGCCGCGCAGAAACTCTCGAATATTACAAAAAACCGTAAAAAAACCTGATATTCTAAGGGAATTTCTTGGGAGTGACACTCTTCTAATGGGGTTCTGCGTTGCGGTGCATACAATCGATTTTACTCAGCTGAAATTGGCCTTGCTTTCCTGGAATTTTCTCTCTTTTATTGTCTAGTTTGCGGAAAACTTGTTTCAAGGCTTAGGTAAAAGGACTTAAAAATTGTTCCGGCTTAAAATTATACTTATTTTGCAATCTTCTGTCAGCTTCCGCTGCTGCAGCAAGTGATGCTCGAGTGCAGGAACAGTTGCATTTAGTTTTCATGGTGCTTACTTTCGGCGTAACAAATTGGATGGACTTTGAATTAGGATTATTAAATTTATTACTACATTTTCTCCCGTAATTCGATTTGGAAAATGAGACAATTATTGGGATGTGGCTCAGTGCCAAGGCTTAGACAAGTAGTGGCGTAATTGGTTGCCCTGAGGCGAAAAGGACGACGTCTCTGTTCTGGCAGACCTTAAAGATTTCAGTTCACATGGTCAGTAATTGCTCCAGTGGCTGGACGTTTTAACGGCAACGATTTGTGGCCCCTTAGGGTAGTAGTTAGCCAACTTGCTAGAGGGAAGAAACATGTTTAGTTTATTGACTAATCGACCCAAGAGAGATGGTTTTGATGCCACTTTGATTCTCTTCGAGGGTAATTTAAATTTAAGGCGAAGATTGCAATCGTTGTTGAGGTTCTTCTTGATTGAAACTAGTACGATTTGATCTGTTTTTGGATTTGAACTTACAGTAAACGTTGTTTTCAACAAAATATTTATGTGTAGAGTAATATTAATGTCCATTTTTATCAAAAGTCTCTAAACTGTATCCTAGTTACAGTTTAACAAAACTAAATGCATAAGTTAACTTTCAAAATTGTTTGGTGAAAATGGCCATTAGTATCTGCAATTCTATTTCTAGAGTTGGAAAGATTGAACTGGAAAAAGAAACTTATTACATTACTTCAATTATTTTTATTTGGTCCTAGGTATGCTTCGGTAAAGGAAAATACATATTTGCTATGGGAGCAGTTTCTAATTTGGTCAAAAATGTTAAAGAAGATGGAATGATTCTTACAACTGGACTTAGGCGACAGAGTGATGTAAAGCCGTTAGAAAATTATTTGAATTATTTGCAAGCTCAAATTCTTGAAAAGAAGACGTAGCAATTTGCTCAAGTAGCAAGATAGATGAAATAAGCCGAAAACTTAAAAGCGAAAAACAGCCTCTTTATAATATCTAGGTTTTCAAATAAGGAACAATTTATTTGATATTCTTGTCGCAATGTAGAGAGATTGTGACGCTGTGCCCGCTTCAAAGAACGCACAAGACAAATATCCTTGAAGCTAAATATATATATCGACCTCACAATAGTACCCGATTTAAACTCATGGAAAGTTTGAGGATATGAAGGAAAGGAAAGATTTAACTGAACAAATAAAAATTCCAACATATTATTAGATGAAACGAATAACCTTTCGAGATTTATTTCTCACGTATAACAAAACTGTTGGTAATAAGAATAATTTCAGGGCAGTGAAGGTCTTTCAGAATTATAAGCTATAAGATGTTTTGGCAATCGAGTCAGCACAAGGATTTATATTTTACACGTGATTCAGCAAACTCATCAAATTGGTTGGTTGGTCTTTGCATTGGAGATCAATCAGGCATCCGCATATGTGACCCTAGAAAATTCAAAACAATTTCATTGAGTAAGTGAAGTGAAGTAAAGTGCAAAATACTGTGGGGGTCAGGATATAAATATTAGTTTGTGAATGTTTTTACAAGATGAAAAGAAGTTATGTTCTTTTTTTCTTCTTGCACTTGTGTCATGTTTCTGTGTTTGTTATTCCTATAAAATGAATAGAAAAATACTGCTTCAAAACAACAACTTCGTCTGATAAATTTCAATCGATAAAGCAGAATGTTCTGTTTTGAAGACATCACATTTGTACAAATAATTCTACACAAAGAATTAAGCAAGTCTGCATATGAAAGCAAACCACCTGAAGGCTAACGTGTGTTTTAAAAAGATTTGGATGAATCGAATTTTTTACGCATAACGATGACGTGAACCTATACTCTTTTTACAATGATTAGCATAAGCTAGACAATAGAATTTTCATAAAAAAGATAGTAAGATGCGAAATATGTGCATATTGGTAATATACAAATAAAAGCATGGATTGAAAATAAAAATCTTATGATATAGGCGTAAAAATTGTCAAGTATGGAGAAATGGTGAATAATTAATAAAGTAATTTGACTTAAAAATGTATTAAAGAATACTGGCAAATAGTTAATGAAAAACCTATGAAAAAAAAACATAAATTGGGATTAACTAAATCATATATAGAAATGAGGAAATAACCTTGAAGGAGTTCTCAAAAAATTACTAGATGGATTTGTTCTTCGTGACGTTATGCAAAATTTGAGGAAGGCTAAGTTTTGGACTAATCACTTTCAATTCAACTTGACACTATAAGCTAAATATGAAATTCGAAGAAAAGTTAATTGAAAAAGTCGTAAAGTGTGAGCATCTTCATTTTAAAAACTGAAAATGTTAGTGCGTCAGATAGTTGCTCTCCTACACACAGCAATTTTGTTTCCATAAAATTAATTTGCATAAAAGCATAGTAAAAAGAATGTCTTCTAAGTACAGAATATAACTCAGTTTTTTATCGAAAAGTAAAATACCCAGAAATGAATCGAACGTCACATGGTTTCTGAAATACCAAATTGTGACATCAGCTTTAGTACGTGCTGCCCAGTGATGACAACATAGAATCTGAAAAGCTTTGATAAAATCGATTTTGATTTTATTTATTACAACATATGTGAAAAAAGTGCCAAAGTGTTCTATGCGAAATGCGACATCTATTGAGCAAAAATTCTTTTTAATTTGAAAGACTGACATCTTGAATATTTATCCTTGTCATCTGACAATACTGTCGTCATCTGACAAGATGCCATATTAACACAGCAAAGCAAATTACTTCGATAAGTCTTGTTTTTTACGAGTTTCCAATAATGACAAGTAGCCTTGAGAAAGAATAACAAACAAAGGCAGTTTTAATTTAATCGCACACGCGTGCAACACACTTGAGGCGAACGCTAAGCGTTCCCCCTTCTGAGCTTCGAGCCTCCGAGCAATATTTTATGCTAATTTCCGCCTATTCCACCCACTTTCCATTCAAGATTCATGGACCTGTACATCATCCCGCTGGCGCGGCGATAAGGCCATATCAACTCTCACACAGAGGCGCCTCGCAAGAGCCCGTGAAACGGGAAGCTCGCGGTTGACGATTTGTTGATCACTAATTCATGCAAAAAGCACAAAACCATCTTTAAAAGTGTCTCCCACTCGATGGAGCGTGCTTCTTTTCGCAGCTAGTCCTGCAGCAGGCCGGAACCGGTGGGAATGGAACAGCTCTTCTCGCTTTTGTTTTCTCTTAATTTGATTGCTTCACTTTGATATAAAATATGACGAACTGCTCTGAGCTGAGGCCGCGTCCACACATCTGCGCTGTAAACAGAGGGCAAGAGAGCGGAAATTCGTATTGATGCACGCCTGAAAGTCGGGCTTAAGGTGATCTGCCCTGGTGTTGGTGCACACGTGCGGCTGGGCTTGATAGAACTCGCGGAATCCAGTCGTGGTGCAGCGAAACAACTTCACGTCGTATTTCCCTCTTTTTATTTTTTCGCGAATCGAACTTCGCATGAAACAAGAAAAATGGGAGGTTTGCATACTGAAGCCTCGCTCGGGTATCGGGCGATTAATCCGAGATCATGTTGCAATTAAGTGCGCGCACACATTTCTAATTGAAGAGAAATGCCAGAACGCGAGAGATAGGGCTGCCAACACTCGTGTCTGATTGCTGCGGGGGCTTTTTGTATTTGTTGTGACCTTCCGTAACGAGGTTACCTCATTTTAGGTGTGCCTGGCTGGTCAATCCGGAAAAGCTGAGCAACAGTTTTTGTCAATCAGATATACATACATATCTTCGATCGTGTGATTACTGCAATAATTTTGATTATTATGGCGGCCTTACGGCGATTTGTTTCCACGCCTGTTGTTAGTGGTGACACAGAATACAACACGCCCTTCCTTCCCTCTTTTTCTTGCATGGGCGTTGTTAATTATTTTCACGTTTCACGTTTAATATACTTTGGGCTTAGTTATCATTCCGGTATCGATTTCCGGATTATTGGATTTCGCCATGGGTACGAATTGTAGGGCTAGTTAGAAATAGGTCTATTTACGAGCAAATTGATCTTTAAAATTTTCTTATTTTTAATTTTCTAATTGCTAATAAATCACCTTTAATTGATTGGGCTCTTAGGCCAGTCTTGATAAAATGTTTTGCTAAGTTCATAGAAAAAAGTATTTAGACCTTTTTGTTGTGTAGAAAATCGTATAATCTACGAACTTTCTATAAACTATTTTTACGATAAAAGTTAACGTTTAAGAGATACATACATATGTACATATGCGAAAAACCTAATTTTTGACCTTTGAACTTGAATAAAATTTGTAACAGAATTGAGATCGATGCGGAATTTTGACATTTCATTTGTAATGATGTATTTAAGGTCTGTACCAATTATCAGTTCTATGCAATTTTTTCCGAAGTTTAAAATATCATAAAATGATATACTTTGGTTAAAAGTATGATCTACGGATCTCCATAATTCTTTTCAATTACTTGTACGAATGTCTCAAATATTCAACGGCAATTAAGCCCTCTCTACGTTTAACTTGTATCAATCATTTCTTTCTAGTTTATGTTAAAACCCGTATTTTAAGTTTATGCGTCGACTCGCTTCTGTTACGCTCGTTGTTGCAATTTGTCATCATCTGTCAAAATGTTCTTTCGGTATATTTTGCGCATTGAATTTGAATCGAGCCAATAATTACCTGCCAGAAGTGGGTGAAGACAAATGGTATGTTGGGAAAGAACTGCAGGAAGTAAGCGCAGAAAATTGAGCCTCGAGTTTTAATCCAAGTACTAACTAATCCCAAAGTTATTCGAAAGTTTCTGCGTATCGATATAACCCCGCAATTCTGTGGCATTGATAAATTAGAGGCGCAAAGCCGCCGTCGCCGTCACATCTCATTCGTAGATTGAAGAAATTACTATTTGAGTGAAAACTGCTGGGAAAAAAGATAAGGCATTCACTTCCTGCTGCTTAATAAGCTGTCGTATGCAAATTAACAAAAAGTGAGGCTCATCTCGAGTAAAACGACTTCTATCGAGCCCATGAATCACTCCGGTCATAATGTTCCATGAATTATTAATCGTCCGATAACCGCCAGTATGCAGTTCAAATTTACTCTGGCGCGCCGCTGAAAAGTGCTGCAGCGGCCGACTGAGTGGAGCCCCAATTGCGGCACCGAGTACTTTCGGCAATTTTGGACAAATCGCCTTTGCGCTATTGCGGCTGGGGCCGAGGACGGGTGCCAGCGGGCCGAGATGTGAAATGTGCAAAGTGCGAGAGGCGGTTAGCGCGCTTATATAACGAATAATGCGCCGCAGCCGCCGGAGCCGCCGAAGCCTAGAGATCAGCGCCAATATGGAAACATGAGCGCTTTCGTCACTTAACCGTCGTATGATTTACCTTTTGGCGCGCTTGCCTAGCGCTCAACGGGATATGGAACTGGGTCAATACATAACCTTTTGAAAGTGGAGCAAAGCCCCATTCTGGCCGAGAGCTTTCATCAGATTTCTCGTGCAGCGATCGTAAATTTGGGTTGACGCGGTTCGGACCAATCTCAGTCGCGCAGGGCCTGCGCCTTGTCAAAATGCAGCTGGAGACGCATCGGCGACTATTTCGTTTATAACACGTTCATCACGTGTTGCGAGAGAGTGAACATTTCGTCGAAATGAAAACCACCTCGAAATGCCCAAATTACCAGTGAGCAAAATACGGCTGTGGCGGCACCAGCACCAGCACCAGCACCAGCAGCAATAACAAAGCGACAATTTTGGTGACCGACAAACCTACTTGCTGACCCATTGCAATGGTTGCTTTGTAGACCTTTAAAAATGCGCTGATCGGAGTTTTTGGGTCAAGGTCTTTTGTCAGGTTTTTGATGAGTCTTTAGGCAGCGAACGAAATCACGATGTTGCCCAAGAAAGCATCCGGATGTGGCGGTACGTGGTCCAGACATGAATTGTGGGAGTTCGCCCGCGTCGGAACGGTCGATTGTCGACGAAACCGATCCTAGCGATAGTCGATTCGGAAATCGCCGCTTCGAAAACGGCACGACGGCACTCCAACGGGCGTTGCGCTGCGAAGTGATCACGCCGCGGGGAAACACGCGCAAGATAAGCGCGCCTGCCTGGAGTGTGACGGAAAATTGGATCACTGGAGCCGAGCGAGTTTCTTACTTATTGTCGGCGGGGCACCACGACCCGTGGGGCGCTTCTCGTTTTATTTAAAAAATAGGTCACCTCGAAATGTTTACCAAAAAGCAGATGCAGAACTCGCTCTGTTCAATTTAGGTGCAATCCAAGAGTTAAGAAATTTTTCGTTTTACAACGCGCGCATGCACGAGTCCGTCGCGTCCCGCGCTTGGGTTATTGGGGAGCAACAACAAGTGATGCGTCAGTAATTTTTCTTGTCTGTAGTTCTGACAGTGGTTTCGACGACGCAACTTTATTTAAAAATATTTTATAATTGACGTTTACGTAATGGAAACAGTTTTTAGATTCTATCCACTACCGGTGTGCTTTAATTTATTGGGTAGAAGCTGTGTTGGAATGTGACCTTATTAACACGTTGTGGTAAACAAACCAAGTCCAGATATTATTTAGTATGTTCTTATCTTCTACCCTAATAGAGATTTGTTTTTAAGTACTCCGTAAATTAATAATATTTTGTTTTTGTGTTCTTGATATAACGTTTTACGGATTCCATAGTCAAACATTGAATGATTACAACTTCGTCACGATGGCCTATTTTTCTTGTGCACTCCATTGATTGGGATATCGTTAGACATATATTCCGAAATTAAATTTAAAGATTTGAAAATCTTTTATAGAATACAGTCACTAACTTTAAAAACATGGGTTCCAAGAAATGAAAGTACTTAAAATTGTAGCAGCGCAATAAGTTCTACTCACACGTATCTATTTGTTCGATTGCTACCAGCTGTGTCAACGAATGTCGACTTCAAATTTGAACGACACATTTTTAATATCTCAATCTTTTTGAAAATGAGAAAAACAAAATTTTGCTTCAGTAACGTAGACATTCCTCTTAAAGCCCTTGAAGATTTTAGTGAATACTATAGTATTCACAATTAGACTTTTCTAGATGTAGATTATGCTAAAATGTATTGATGTCGCTTTAAGCAGGCATCAGCAGAAAAAGAAGTATATTAAAGAGAAATGTTTAGATTTAAGCATTTACGACTTAAAAGCTGAAAAAATTCGAATACTGCTGTTTTTATTCGCCATAAAATTAATTAATAGTTTAAAAACAAACAAGATATTATCAAATACTATACAATGATTTTTGGGTCCGATTATTTTTTTCTTGTTTTAAAAAAAATTCTAGTCTAGAGGTTCTAAAAATGCGATCAACAGAAGTTTCTTTAGTCATTAGCTTAGTCCAGCTTATAAAGCAGAAGTATTAGAGAAAAACATTATATTTAAGCTTTTTAAAATACTCTACAATTTCAATTTATTTGTAAGATATGGAACTCAGGACGGCTAAAAAGTGTCAAGCAGGTACTATATTTGAAACTTTGAGTTAATTTCTTTCATTTAATGATCTGGACGATGTTCTTATTGAACTCAAAATATCTATTTACAGAAACAAAATTATTTTTATTCAGTTTGTCTATTTTATTTTACGATTTTCTTATTTTTCCTTTGTAATAACCATTACTTTTAGAAAAATTCTGTTCATGTCCTAAATTTAAATCAATGATATTTCACAGGGAGAGAATTAGTAATTTGAACTGACCTCTATCAAGCAAGATTTCATTCATTGTACAAAGCAAAATCCTTGCAGAAGCCAATGTTCTAATTATGTACGAAGAAGCCATGTGCAAACATTTCAAAACCAATTTTAAGTTCTTGTTGCTCTTTGGTTTACTTTCAATACCCTTTTTCGAGCAATGCTTCGAGGATATTATTTTTACTTTGCGTACATGGCTTTCCTGTCTTTTACTAAATTGCTTTTGTACAATAATACAAAAAGTAAAAGGGGTAAATCAAAGAAATATATCGCGTTATGTACTATTTAAGAAAGTTTGATTTCTGGTCCCCTTTGGGCAGCTATGGTTTAGTTGTATCTTGGTTTTGGTATGTCTGTTTAATATGTACATGTATTTATTATAAAATAATATGTATTGCAATTGCAACATTTCTATTTGTGTTTTAGCTTGATGTAAATATATAAAGCAATGATTTTCACGGTTTAAATTAAGCCATAGTTAAAGCTATTTTAAGTTATTTTCCTCAGCTGTCCTAAACTCCAGTTACAGATCACATTTTGAACATTAATGGCGAAATTTTACTTACAATTAGAAACTACAGAATTTTTTGGTTTCAACATTCAAGATTACATGTTGTCCAAAAAGCTATTGCAAATTAGAGGGGATTGAGATATATTTTGAGAAAATTTACTTTCTTACTGGTGAAGTAGATCCATAAGTAAAAGATTTCTTAGGAAAAGCGAAAGGAACTTCTGAGATATTTGCACGAAAGCTTTCTCGTGTTTAAAATTTTGCCAAAGTCCCTCCACGTTCCGAGGCATTGGATTCGGAAAGTACTTGTGAAAGTCGATCTGCGGTGTGTCGATTTGTGAATGGCTCGCTTCATCTCTTAAATGTTTGAATATGTAACCTCGGTGAGTATCTCCATATGAAAAACAGAGGCTGCGTGGGACAGTCAGCTTTCACAACTCGGTTAAATTTCCAATCGCCATTTCCGTGTAAAATACGTGAAAAGCGGAATTTCGCCCGACTTAAGGAAAGAAGTAACAGTGGAGAGAAACTAAGCTGTAAGTTCGCGGTTTATTCTGGGAGGGCGGGAGATTTGCGCGCGCTAGCACAGCTCTGAAGGCGCATCGGCGTTCTAAAAATTAACAATAAATAAATGGCGGAAACGATTGCGGCGAGGTGAATCGGAATAGGAAAGCAAGAGGAAGAGAAAGTAAGTTTCGAAACGAAACTGCGCACTCTCTTTTCCAGCGGTGTTGTCATGTCACCGCGCGTCGAACGCCGGTCTATCCGCCGCCATCCTCCGAAGACTCGGGAGATAGTGTTCGTGGTCTTCTATCTGAATACGGCCGATGCACGAGAAGAAGAGCAGCCCAGCGAAAGGTGGATTAGCCTGGCGATTAGCCGATGATATTAATTTGGTTCACTTCTCACTTGCCGGTGGAAATTGTGGCCGAGCGCTAAAACCGTGCAGAAGAAAAGAGAAAGTAAGACCCCAGTTGGCAAACTCACGTGAAGAAGCATCTGCTGCAACTTCAGTGCATTCGGCGGAGAAATGCGGTCTGAGTTGCAGTGGAGGGCACAAGTGTGGCACTCCATAATGTTTGTTTGGGCCTCTCAAGGGAAATTGTAAATTCCTTTCAGTTAGCTCCTTTACTATTTTAAGGACCGGCTCAAACGATCGGATCCGTTTACTTTCAATCTTAGGAATTGCTTCAATAATCAAGTCAACCCACTCACCGGGCTTGAGACTGTTGAACTCACGATTTGTCTAATAACTTATCTTCAATTCTTTAAGACTTTTTTAATATAAAAAAAATCAACAAAAATTTGTTTTTTATTTTTGTTTCTTGAAACTTCTTTCAGACAAATAAACACATCACCTAGAGAGACCTTCAAGGGGTCACTCGGATCAGTTCAGCGACTTGTCTTCATTAAACGCAACCAGTCAAGGTTTGAAACTTACTTGAAAAAAATTATGAAAATAAAATACGCTGAATTTAAGCATTTCATGAATTTCACATTTTATATCATTTATGGTGTTTGGAAATGGCCGGGGATTTGATTTTTATTTTAATTTACTAGTTTTATTTTCGGTTTCGGGGATTCTTTTCTTTTATAATTTTTTGACTTAATGGCTGAAGATTCATCACTTTTAAAATCATATAGGAATCTGCATATCTTTAATATGTTTTGACAATTCACTAATTGTTGCACTTATCATTGATTTTTGCTACAAAATTTTTCATTCGATTTAATTTTTCCATTAAAGATTTTCTACATATTAAAGTTCATTAGGTATAAAATTATGCTTACTTTGCCAAACAAAGATTCAATATAACTAAAAAAGGTTTTAGAACAACTACAGTATTCCTACAGTCCACACCAATGATTTATTACTTGTAATGATAATTACATTTGTAAATTGAGTTACGAAACAGTAATAAGCAGTATAAAGCATCATCATGTCCAAAACTATCCTTACTCAGACAGGTAATCTTTGCAGTTCATTGAGAAATATAAGTTCAACTTAAAAAGCTTATTTATAGTTATAAAATTAATTTGAAGGTAGAGTTTCGTCCAATAATTTTCCAACTCTTTTATAATAGCTGTTTTTTGTTTTTTAGGAATTATCCCAATTTTAAAGAATATTGCTAACTTGAAGGCATATACGAGTATCATAAATATAATTTTTGTAGGAAAAAATAATATAGAAATTGAAGGATTAATTGACTCCGTTTTCTAATGGGATTAGCAGATAACAGATCATTCATATCCAGTGTTAAGCTGTCTCTAGTGACTTTGAAATTGATATTCGGCAAGTTGTACAAACATAACATACAATAGAAATAGCGTAAAATTTATGTGTCTACACGTGTACAGTGCGTAAATAGTACCAGATATAGTAAATAAGATCCAAACAATGACGAAACAATGATGCTAGTGTGAAAGAATTTATGACACAAGTTAGTATTTAGACAGAAGGTAATAGCAATTCTAGTTCGCAATTGGAATTTCCAATTAATAAGGTATATTTCTCTACGAAAAAACATTGCTTTGGAGTGGCAAAATCGTTACACTATTAGATGAGCAATTATTCAATCTTCCGTGAGACAGGTACACTTATTAAAATCACGCCCAAATCTATAATATGTATAATCAATCATAACGAGCCTGTGGCTCTCCCTCGTAAGTTGCTGTGACATTTCCGCCAGGGCGCTATAAAAATATTTACAAACGATGACTTAGACGGCTGCCACCGCGCACCGCTGCATACTTATCTGAATCAGAAATAAAGACTCACCTTAGCCAGACAAAAATAAAAAGTTTCTCTTCAATCGTCGCTTCTCTTAAAGATTCGGAGGCACCACGACCGTCTGCCAAGCCATCAATTATTAAACTTTTAGTTAAGAAACTTCTAAACTGCGTGCCGTCTGCAGTAGATGCCGCCGAGAATCGGGCAGTTTTTACCGCATGATGTGTCTGTCTGTGTCTGACATTGAAGAAGTCCTTGAGGCATATTTTGCTGGATATATCGGCGACGTCTTTCGGCTTAGTTCTGATTGTTCTTAAATACTTCTTTCTTGAAACTCGGACGGATCTGTTGCTTTCTTTGGCTCACCCCGATGCCCGGGAGCGATTATTTTATTCAAATGCGATGCAGAATTTCAAGTAACAAAACCTCTTGATTTTTATGGACTCAAATTTATTTTTCGATGGGGTATAATTTGTTCAACAAGGTTGTTTAAAGCGCGTGTTAGTTTTTCATAAAAGATGTATAGTCTACTTGTTTTCGATTTTGGTAAGAGTATGTTATTAAATTTTATGAAAATAATAGCTTTAGACATAGCCAATTTTAGTGAAGCTAATTGTCGAGCTTTCCTTCTTTTAAGTGGTAGCTCGTACGATTCTTTCTTGGGCTAATTGCTTTTTATTTTTAATTAATTTGCTTAGTAATCTTACAAAATTCTATGAATCTGATGAATAATATAATATGTACATTGAATAGAAGTTCTTTAATTTTGGTAATGGTTCTATTTTAAGTAAAGTGTTATTGCTTCAAGTTAAGAAAAATTTTTATATAAAATTTCCCCCGAAATGGGGATTATGCGAATCCTGAAATTCATGTCTAATTTAAGCTTTATCCAATTCAAAAAGTAGCTATTTTTAATGTTTTCTGAACTTCTGAAGAGCTGAAAAAATTGCTTACCTATTTTATTTTTAAATTATGAGTTTAGCACGAATTATTTCCAATATGTCACCCTTACAATAATTTGTTTAAAATCTAATATAATTTTTTGACTATTTATATAGTTACATATACATGGGGTATAATGACAAGTAATATGTAGCTCCGTAAAACGCCTATGCAAAACAACACCGTATTTAAATTTTTTAAATAATTATTTGTGTGGTGTCTCGTAGTGTGTTTTGGCTCGTTATCTTGTTGAAACATTCAAAGAAGTAGCATGACATCCTCTGCAATATAATCATTCCTTCCCTATATTGGAAACTATCCATAGTGCCTAAACTTCCCAAAACCATTACATGTCCATCGCCATGTTTCACAGTGGCCACGCAATTTCGAAAAAGCGAGTCGTTCATATACGGCTCATCTCACATATAGAATGCCATCTGAATTGTACAAATTAAATTTGCATTCATCACTCCGGGCACAGTCCTTCCATGGCTAGAAGTTCAGTTTTTGTAAACCAAAGCAAATTTGGATGTAACAAAAAACGATTTTTTTCAATATAGGAAATATTATAACAACCAACTATGTAACCATATGCAGAGGATGTCATGCTTCTTTAGGTGGATTAACAAAATCACAACTCGAAACTCACTTTGAGGTTGGTGAAAGATTGGGTATAAGTAAAAGGATTTTATACAATGGAGATTTAAACCCAATACAGAACTTGTCGAGCATTATTAAGCGAAAATTACGCGATCTCAGAGTAAAAGATGTTATTTGAAGCCATCAAAATCTCTCCCACTCAGTATTAATTGACACTATTATTAAGTTAATAGATTCTATCTAGTATCGTACTAAGTACATGTATTTTTCAATTAACATGCAAATTATATTGAAAAGTGGTCGAACAATGCTAATGTTTTGCACACAAGTAGTTTATGTATCTACTTATTTATTTGCCTGTCAGACGTATGCTTTTCTAGTTCTCTACGTGTGCATTTGTCTGTCTGTTTATCTTTTTTTTTTGTTTCTCAGTTTCTTTATATGTACATATCTTATTCTGTTTACTAATTCATATACCTGAGTTATAAAATTACAATTCACAATTTATTTTTAATATTACTATTCAATATTGTATCGCTATATAGTAACCGATTTTTTACAACCATGCAGTACAAAATAGTGAATAGCTCTTCAATTATAAATTAAAAATTGACTACAATTTATGCTCAGATATGTCATTACTTATTAGTTGAATGCTCATCGAATTTAAAGCTGTATCTGTATAGTATATTTTTCCACATTTTATCGTCATAGCCTTCAAAATAGACTGGATTTTATCTCTGTTCTTCGACATAACTTGCACTCACCTTTCTGTGCATAGTTCTCTCCTTGAAATTCTGATCGATTGCCGTAACATGTTCCAGTGCACGTCCGACTAACGAACCGAGCAGCGATTTTCGGTTGCTTTTAGAGTGCTAATTGCGATGGGACAAAGCGGTCACTGCCCCTCCATTGTCTGGGGCACATATTAAAGAGCCTTCGCAACCGTCGGACACTAACCAGGGGCCCTTCTTCCAAGTGAATAACAACGACGCACTATGGCGCAGGGCCCTTGGTTTTTTTTAATTCTCTGTTCATCGACGGCGACGGGACCGGAGTAATTGACTGACTCGCCTTGAGGTCGGTCCGCCGTACTCGGCGGCGGCGTTGTCGTCGCCGCAACTATCGGGCATCGCGGGAATGCGAATTGAATTAGATTTTCATTTTATATAGCACAGAAAGTGCTAAACATTAATTGCAACATATCAAACGACTCCGATGAGTGCATGAATTTAAAACAAATGGTCACTGGCTGTCCGAGTCGGGGTCTGGGGCCCCGAGACTGACCGACCGACCGACCGATCGACCGATCGACCAGTCGCCAGCGCCTGCGGTGTGTCGGACTCGGTCCGAAATCTCTGAACTTGTTCTTCCTTCTTTCGACGTCTAGACTTGCCCGGGCTGGCCAAGCCGGACGAAAACGCTCTACGAGACTTGGAAGTTAGAGTTGGGCTCGCCGTCCGTCCGGGGCCCGCTCCATGTGCAGCCATGTCCGCATCGCTTCTGCCCGTTCCTGTATTAAGTATTATTATATAGGAGCCGTCGTCGTTTGTTGGCAGGCACCGATTCAGCGAATTTCTTTTTCTGTGCTATCATTTATTTGTGTGTTTGCCCTAGCGCTGGACTTTGTCTTGGGCTCCTCTAGTTTTATGCTCATCGAGGCCATTGCCAGCTGGAAGTTCTAACTAACCCGCTCGACGGCTGAAGGAAGTCGAAGTGTGGTGCGCCGGGGCTGCTCCCTGCCGACTGCCGCCTGCCTTTGGTGTCATTGAATACTTTTTGTTGGCACTTTACATCTGATGTTCCCGCAAGTGAACGTCCTCGGTACGTGGCGATGGTGACTTCACGTTGAGCTGCGCTGCACACGAAGGCTATTGAACCACAAGCCCTTGCCGGGCAGAGTGATAAAAGACAGTATGCTTCGGCAGATGGCAGTGAATTGCCCCGAAAATGTTTACGACAATGCGCGTCCCTCCGAGCATGTAATAAAGGAGAATCGCACTTTAATAGTGGAACGATAAGGATGCGTCCTCAGATTTGATAGAGGTCTTCCTCCGGGCTTGATTTTGAGTTGCGACTCGGAGAGAGTTCAAGTTCAGTTCGACGACTTCGTTACACTTTGTAGGCGCCTGAAAGATTATGAAGGTCTTCCAATTCTGTCTAGTTCTATCTGGAAAATTTCATTGTTTCTATGTGGTTGATATAAAAGATGCGATAAGGTATCATCAAGACTTGTACTCGCTATTCATTTACTTTGCTCTGTTTAAATAATGCCTGTTCAAAAACTGTTGTGGTATATCGTATTGATAATAATTATTATGAGGAAAATTTTTTGGGAATGTTAATTCCCTTAAAGTTTGATTCATCTTTTTTCAATAACCGGGTGCTCTGATATCAGTTTGAATGTTAGATTTTAATCAAATACCTTTTTCTTTCAAGATATCTTCAGTTTACATACACTACTTTTTTTCTCAGTAGAATACAGTGTATCTCAACAAGAGGTGGTTTTCTTGATATGCATTTCAAAATCTAGTGAAAATCGAATAACTAGAATTCTATTGTAATTATTGTTCAGTGATTTCCTGGGAAATATAACTACAAAGACAGGGAAGCTTTTCCCTACTTTACTAGAGTAAAGCTCATATGGCATATAGTTACAGAAGTATCTAGTGTTACATTCTGATCGGTTTTGCTAGAAATTCAGTAAATTCTGCGAGATATACTTTAATAATATTAATAATACCTACTTTATACAGTTAAAAACTACTAAAATGGCTTTTTGATAATATGCTAAAAATTCAGTTTTATTCCGATATTTTCAGATATAATTACTAAAAAATAACTTAAATAATTACTAGATCCCACCTAGTTAAATTTTACTACAAAAATTTCTTAGTGTGTATATATGTATGATAGGTATAGCCGGGTACTTCAATTTATATTTTTGCTTGCTTCACCTAAAATTAATAATTTTGTTCTGTCATATAATGTTGGAATAATATTCTTCTATTCTATTCGTTTTGATCTTCTTAACACTTTGAATTAACAAAATCGATATACCTAGTGACTAGCAAAAATTTCGGTTTTTAACTTTTATAAATTGGAACACTTCAATGATTCCACTTTTGATGGCGATGATGCCTGCCAAATACACGTAGAAAGTTACAACCAAATCGAAATTCAATAAAAAACGATGTTGCCATGAATTTCGTTCCATCGTTTCTTTACTCAAAAAGTCTGAGGGAAGCTAACGCTGAAAATCCCCCCATTTTGCTAAAGTCTGGAATCAAGTGGGAACGACAACAGCTACGGTGGTAAGGATTGGGAACTCATTTTTTATATTTTCCTCTTCAGCATCAGTTTTATACTTTGCACGTCCCACAAAGTTTCTCCCTGGGATGCCAGAAGGACTAGGAATCGACTCGCTCCTTGTTTGCAGGACGACAAGGTGAGAGGTGCCCCCTAATGATACTACACACACTCTAAAAGGGAAGGGAGCATGTTCCCAAACCTCTTTTTCCTCCCGACGGAAGAATTGCCTTGTGTATTGGTGATAAAGGAGATTGAATCAAAGAATACGAGATTTTCGCTTTAGCGGAAGAGGGCTGTCCCCTAATGGGGGCACCTTGTAGAACAGTGGGCAACAAAATTTATCTGGCCAATTAAAATTTTCATTTATTTGCATAAGGCTGTTGCTCCGCTGAATTTAATAATTACTTCCGAGTGTGAAAAATAAGAAAATTATTGCCTTTAACTTTGCATCAACCTTCGTGGTGAATTTTTTGTAGCCTACTTTAACTTTACCCAAAAAATATACCCTCCGCCCTAATCCAGTTTAGGGAAAAACATTTTGCTCGTGTGCGGCCGCAGAAGGGATCATTTTACTTCCAGAGTATGCCCTGTTTAATCTGCAGATACTGCGGTAGGTAAATGCATTTGTGTGCGTACGCCGGAGCCGCCTGAGATTTCCGTCCTTGGGAGTTTCTTCTACAATCCTCCGCCTTCACAGATTACAAGGAGATATTATAAATAACTGATTTTACACTCAGGAAACTCTCAAAGAAAAACGAGGAGGCTGTAAGTAAAGAAACGCTACTTTAACAGGCCACCCATTAAGCAGGTTTCCCATTAAAGGATTTGATTCACGCTAACCTTTTGTTACCTTTTCCTTAGTCGAGATTTTTTATTTTAATTTTTATTATTATCGTAGGAGATGAGGTATTTAACGAAATTATATGTGTTTCGAATTGATTCATGCGAGCGATATTGTCGACGAATTATTATTGATTGGTTTTATCTCTACAAGTAGTTCCACTTTTGTAACCCGAATGATATAGCCTGTTTCTGTTTCATATATTTATGGGGTTGATAAAGAGGAAAAAATAAAATTGGGTTCGATTGATTCAGGGTCCCTAATTTAGATTTTTATTGAGGGTAATATACTTTAGGTATTCGCTAATGGCTTGATAACTCTTTTCTTGATTGCAAATTCTAGCACAAAAATTCGAGTTTATGAAAAATTTGTTGGGGTGGAATTAGTCGAATTTTGATGAGGTTATAAATTAAATTTTAAAATTGCTTTGTTACTGTTAAAGCTGGGGAATTTGTCCGATTTATGGACATATAAAAACTCTTAAAATGAAGAAGTGGCCTATCTTTAACTAAAATAGTATGAAATTTATGTTTGAATTCACATTTACATACATAAAATATCCTACAGGCTCCATATAAACGATGTAAAATACAAAGAAACTGTTTTAATTTAAAAACACAATTTGTAATACATGTTCGTTTTCATAAGCATTCTCGTCTGCGAACGTGTAAAAATAAATGGAACTTAGTAATCAAACAAAGAATTATTTTCCGTGCAGAGATGTTCTCTCAGTATTTCAGACTTAGGTATATGAAAAATGAAAAAAATCTGAAAATTATTTATTTAAACAAAATGGTCTTACAAGGCTAATCTATTTGTTTTTGAGGATTACTAAATCGGAATTTTCTCTCCAAATATTTCTAAGATTTTTTCAAAGCAACGTTTTCTTGAACGTATGATTTTGCATCAGTTGTATAAGCAACATTAGATCATTTTTTTAATCTCAATATTTATGCAAGTAACTACACAAGTTTATGAAAAATAAGATTGTAGAATGCCATCTTTACACCATATCGTACGTTCACTTTCTCGGTACATCTGCCAGAGCAAATATTTTTTAATAAAAGAATATAATTTCAAAATGCTGATTAAACGCAATTTATACTTCACATAACCCAGGCGGCCATTGACACCTGTTCCTCTACGAATGTTGGGAAATTAAAATTTCACATCCGGCCGAAGCACTTTCCCGCATAAGCAAGGTAATTTGATATTTATTATCCTGGCAACTTCTTAAGGTGAGGGTGCTGCCTTCAAAATGAATTTAAGAAAGTTGCTTCCGGTGTACTGTTCTCACATCCCGGGCAGTGTGATATGCCCTTTAGTTTTTTAATATTATTAATCGAATTCATACATTGCAGTGCTCCATGAAATAAAGAAGATTTTATCAGTAATTATCAGGTCATTTAGCACTGAATCAATTGCTAAAATAAAATCTTAATTGCAATCTACTGACATTGGACCGGTGCTCCGCACACCATCTTGTAGCGTCCCGCTCGCTTGTCCGCTTTTACGAGGTTTGCCAAGCGATTTGTTTTATGGCCGTTTTATCTGCTTGGAATAGGCCAAGCGGCGTGCTTAGTCCCCTCGTGCATCTTTATCTCCTGGGTTTGCTTAACTAATCTTGAGCAGAGGGAGTACATTCATCAAGTGTGTCGTCTTCGTATTGATTAAAGCCGCCAATTAAGACGTTTACTTAACCTTCGTGGCGCTTGCTTCCTCATGAGATAATATCAAGTGGGTGCGTAATGCAGAGCCCCATGTTCTCGTAATTAAAAGTTGCAAGCAACCAGTTGTTCACAACTGTTTTGCAGCTGTTTTAAAAATCCGATTGGTGTGGGAGATAGTGACACTAGCTTTTTAAATTTAATACATGCCTAAAAGGCATGAGCATCTTTCAGCAGAGATTTTGCACATTTTAAGTTAATTAAAAATATCAGCTTTTCTGTGTACTCTCATAAGCTTCTTTGTTTTTTATAATTATAGTTTTAATTTTATTAAAAAAATCAAAATTTTACTTTAATACAATTCATTTTTCTTTTCAGGTAAGCACTTGAATACATAAAAGAAGCTATCAAACAAAATATTGGTAAGACATAGTGTTTAATTGTTTACTTTTCATTTTGTCACTTTTTACATTTTCTCCGGAAATACTTCAATTTCGTAATCTAGTTACGATACTTTTTTCTTCGCTTTTAACGATCCCATCACGCTAAGCTTTGAAGGCAATCGGTAGAATCAAACATTTTGTTACTCCCCTAATTGATTCAGTGTTTTCTTCTATTTGGTTTAGGACGCATTTCGACAGAATTTTTGTTAATTTGGGTTTAGCCGTTTTCAATTGGGCCTTTCAGGGCTCAGAAGGACTTTCCCGAACACAAAACCTAATATGTCTGATTGTGCAGGGACAGCGAGGTCATGCTAGAAATTAAATTGATTGGATTGACCTAGTTTCCTAGTTCTGATTGAATGGAAAAAAGGGAAGGAAATAAAAAGGAAAGGTGGCAGGGTTTACATCGCCTTTGTTTGAGAATTTTTGTTTTAGCTGAAGGATTTAACGGAAAGATCTAATGGAATTTAATTATTCTATTTTAAGTTATAATTGCAATCGGAAAATACAGAAGTATTATTAGTATGTAGGTTTAAACTTGAAAAAATCAATAATTAAGACAAATGCCCTCGAATAAAAATTAGTAATAATGCACTATGTATCTAACGTCATACATCAAAAAGTTCGCTACTCAACACTGTTACTGAGTATTTTTTTTCAACCAACAAAGTAATAGCCATCTTTGAGAAAATTGTTGACTTATTAAGGATGAAATTTTTATTGTGGATTCTTGGTCAATATTCAAAATCTTAGTATTTGCAGAAACTATATATAATATACATATATATAATTCAAATTTACCTTGTACTCATAAATATTAATAGATTCTTGAAGAGAGTTTTCAGGTGCAGGAGAAATGCAATTCTTACAATAAAAATAATATCATATGCAGATTACCAGCCCGACCAGTCAATAAGAAAAATACCGATCTTGCCAAAAACAACAAAATATGTAGTGTTTGTATTTTTTCATGAAAGCTAATTGTTTAAGAATCTTCGAGGTGGTCATCGAAAGCCATCAGGAAAGATCCACGAGTGCTTATTAAGTGGCAAGACTCAATAGCACCGTGGCGGGATTATAATCAAAAATTTCATAATCCACATTCATCACATGACTTTAATAAGTAAAAACCGTCAGTTTTTACCTACCGATGACAAAGCTTGTTACTTCTACGATCACTTAAAAGCGCTCGATTCAAACTCTAAGTGTGAATTATATCTAAGAGAAAATTTTGCGTATTAGATGTAGTTGCCCGCTAAAAGCTTCTCACCAGCTTCTGGATTAGCTAGCGCTTCTTTAAAAATATGTTGAATTTATTTTGCGAATGCAGTCATATTCGTATGAATAACTTGAAAAAATTAAGAAATTACGGAAAACAAATTATAATTGAATACTATATTAGTCGAAAGCTTGGTTTCTTAAGGTTTTTTTTTTGTTTGTAAAGTACTTGTTTCAATAGTTTAGATGTTTTTAAATTAATTTGAAATCGTTCTCATTATCTAACTGAAATTTCCCATTTTATAAGCTGTGTCATAACTATGATAAATGGTCATAGTGTTCAACAAAAAATTACATAAGAGAATTCTAAAATGGTACGTTTGTTTTCAAGAATCATCAAGTAAACTGGTTAACATTCTTTCGAGTTATTAGTATATTATATTTGCTTTAACCAATATAATAGTTTAGCATAACTGATTTTACTCACAGAAAACAACAATAAATTAAAAATATACGCAATAGTTGACGCAATTTTTGGACACAAAAGCACTTAGCTGACTCATATGTTTTTGCAGGGTTATAGAATTACTTTCAGTTGAACAGAACAAGGCCTAACGCTTTATCAAACTGAAAATTCAAAGGTTTACCATGACTAATGCGATTTTTTGGTATAGTGCTCGCAGCAGTGATGTTTGCACCTGACCAATAGCAGTATAGAAAAAAATAAGTTTTAGCATGTTTTTGCTCTGTGGTTATTTACATATTAAATTACACGAAAACAGGCGCGAAGTTCTTTAGTAGGAAAAGTTCTCTTTGTGCTTCGCTCGAACGTTATCAGCCCCCAAGGCCCCTAACAAACACACGAACCACACAAAAACCTTCAAATTTGGCCATGTTCGATAAGATAACATCATCCGAGCTCTAGAACCTTGCCGGGCTGTGGCCACTTTCTTCAAGGTTGAAATGAAAACATTCTTTATTGACTCGAGATTGAATTAGAGGATGCTTAAGCCCCTCGAGAGAAGTTCAACATTTCCTCGCACATTTCGGGGTCTGTTGAGTATTTTATTGTTAACAATAAAACGAGTAGGACTAGTGCCATTTTATTTATTTATGTCGCATTTATGTAATTTATTCGATTTTTTTATCCGGATCAAGTGCCTCTACAGGCAGCTGATCGTTTTTGAATTTTTAGCGAACCAGCCATAGGATTCTGGGAGTCAACATAGAACTTCTCAGAACCGACAAAAAGCATAAATAACGAAAACTGCGATTCGGGCTTTGATTCGTTGCTATGCGCCGCCCCTAATTGGCAAGATGTTTACTCACTACGAGCTGCGATAGAAATGTTTTGATTTCAGAAGGCCGCTGATGTGCTAAATGAATGGTCTTCCACACGTTCTGTTCAGCAAATTTTGATAACATCAAAGCTCTCGGATCGCGCCTCCGTCGAAGAACACTGAGCAGTTGCTTTTAGAGACCGAACTCTGCTTTATAACAAAACATTAGACTTGCTCTTCGCCTTGAAGAAAAAATTAGTACTGTTCTAAGGACATCTAAATATTGACGCACACGTGCGATGATGCCAAACAGTTTAATCAGAGATGGTTTCGCATAGAGAGAGTATAATTCGATATGAAAATTATATACCAAGTGGAATCAATATTGCATTAGTAGATAGTGAAAATAGAATATTCAGTGCAAAGATAAATAGTACCTATTGTATATTACATTTTTAGTTTATAAACTTGACTGATATAAATTCGATCCAAAAAATCATCGGTTTTTGCGGCAACTTTAAACATCTATTTAAATCTTATGATGTTATATTGTAAGTAGTAACGGAAAATTCCAAAGTGAAAATTATTCTTTATTTTTTATGGTTTCTGATATTTTGAAGGCGGTTTTTTAAAGAAACATTATATTTAGAATGCCTGTTGGCTCATTATTTAAATATTAACACTAATTTTGTAATATTATTGCCAGATTTGTAGACATATAAATAGACATTATATTTTATAATAGAGAACGTGGAATTTGCTACAATATTAGAAGTTTGTGATTGTACAGGACTATAGCGTATTGTATGAAAGGCCAAAAAAAAAATTTATGAATATAAAGGAAGGCTTCCGACTACAACTATTTTTAATCCAAAACCTTTGTAATTGAATCAGGTTGACTTTCTCTTCTATAATATTTTATGCTTGTTTTAAGCTTTTGCGTAGTCGGGTTTTAATTTTTAAACATTTATTTTATTGAAAAAATAATTAATGAGTTATAGAATTTTGTACCACATTATAAATGGAAGTTGAACTGTAGAGATTATTGCAAAGTAAAGTATTATAATTCATAAAACTTGATTCGCAATTTTCTTGAAACAGATTTTTCATCAGAGGTTCTGTGATAGCAGCTCAGGGTCGAAAATCTATTAAAGTTTAAGATGTTTTATATTTTACGAACTGCGTAAAATTTCAAATTATTTCGTATTTAATGGAATTAGTTAAAGATTTCATTTCGGCCACATTACTATTTCATATAACGATCAAAATTTTTAAATGAACTCAGAAGTGTCTACAGATAAAATTCTATGAAAGTTACCTATTACTTATTCTGTTGCATAAACGAACATAAAAACTGTTGACCGGTGTAATCTAACACCCAATTCTAAACCTATAAGAAGGAAAGTTATATTTCATTCATACCACGAATTTTTTGACGAAACATACTCTTGATTCTTGCACACATAGACATGTTTCAAATTTGAATACTATAGTATATAAAGAATGTAATGTTGACAATATTTCCATCTCCATAACGAAACGTAGAGTAGGTAGGTTCTGATGATATAGTGTCGTTAGAATGATTTTTCGCCTAAAAGGTCTTATATAAATATACTTCGACAGTTTATAATTTCTAAAGAGTTGAGTAGAATTTAATATATCAATATTTTAGGCAGTCCTATTTTTATCAATTATATCGCCTAAGTCTAATTATAGAAAGCGCGCATCTAGAAAGCATTCCGTAATATGTGATTTGCGTTGAATATGAGTGTCATTATGACTGCCGCGATAATTGTTAGCGCACAGAGTGTGCGTGCTGCAAATAGAAACATATTGTTGAAGTAAAATACACAAAGTTGCGATTGCACCTTGAAATCGCCAAGGTTACTTCAGGCAGCAAATAAGCGTGGAACGACATTGCCTGACGTCATATATCCAAAGTCAAATGGAAACACGCTTTTCCGGTGTTCTGAGCGGATTCTAGCTCATGAGCAAATCTTTTTTCCTATTGTTGGCTGGCTGTGATTATCAATTCTGATCAGCACCAGCTCTGTTGGGGCAACTCTCAGCTGATAATGGCCGAAATTGGAGGTGGTTCTGTTGCTCATGGCAGATTTGGCTAAATCTTTTCGAGGTCACTTTTTCCAGTGGTCCCATTGTGTGCCTGGGGAGTCATGAGACGTCGCCTGATCTAGCGGCTCCCATGGCTCCAACGAAAAAATTGGGCAGGCCATAGAGCGACGCACACGAGCCATCTTTTTCTGATCGTTGATTTGTTTTTTTTTTTTTTTTAAATTTTTTCATTTCGCCGTTGTGTGAATATTTTTTCGCAACTCAAGGGCGTCACTCAATCGCGAGACGCATTGATAAATCTCGCGAAAAATTGGCGGTGATTAATACTGTGTCGGATGAGAGTTGGAGCTAGAAGGGCCCTGTTCTTCTGTGCTTCGCAATCTTTTATTTGCGGTGTGCCCAACGCTCAGCAGCTCCACCCCAAAGGTCGCCCAAAAGATGATGCGATCAGCAGACTGCTCTGCCTTGAGGATATTTTCGGTTTCTTACCTTGAACGTCTGATGACCTGTTTTGTCAACAGTTGAGCGTTTCGTTAGAAAAAGGTTCTAGTCAGTCAATGTGGGCGCAGCAACTTTTTGTTTTCTGTTGCTCCGAAGGCCTCTTCTATCCGGAACGTGTTTCATCAGAATAAGATTTGCGAAAAAAAAGGGGATGGGTCTGGTAGCAGAGGGAATCTAACTAATTTTTAAGTTCATTCCCTTCATCCCGTGTTTGTCATAAATTATAAAGGTTATCGGCCGAATGCGAAGGCAATGTGAAGTTAAGATCACTTTTTTCTTGCTGCTTTGTGGCGGTAATTTATAACATTTAATAAAATGATAATGCTTGAAGTCTCGAGGTTTTGCACTTTTTTACTTATTGACCTTAGAGATTTGGTGGACAATATAACTAGAGTAGGTTATTTCATTTATTATATATGACCTTTTAAGAAGACGCTTTTTTTTAAGCATATCTAAATAAAAATTAAGGTTTTTTCATTTCAGATATTCCTTACTAAGATAAGTAAGAGACACCATTTTATGCTATTATTGCTGAATTAGAAAATTCAAAGAATTTTTAAGCTTCAGATTACACGAAGTTTCTAAAAAATTTCGTATGATCTTGAATTAGGATATTCTTACATTTAAAGTTTCTAAAGGAGATTGGAGAAGGAAAAAATAAAACTATACTCGTATGTATAGGATGAAAATGAAACTTATATAAAAAAAAAAAAATCTATAAAATAATTGATTAATCCTTTGATATGCGTTTATTTATTGGTTTGGAAACGGAAATTCTTGAAAGTTCTATAGATATCAGAAAACAATTTTTAGTTAGTCTGAATGCGATCTAATATTATATTTTTCGTTTGAATGCACTATTCTATAAATTTTCTAATATCGGAAAGAAAATTTTCATTGTTTATAAATTGTAAGCGAGAGATTATTTATTGAATTGCAATTTATAGTACAAAATAAAAATTTGTTTGGTGTTCCTTTTGGAAGAAAATTAAAATAGTGAAAGTTTTTTGGTTATTTATTTGAATAGCTATTAATTTTTCACGAATAGAAAAATTATTTTTTAATAAGATCCAAAAAAAATATTTTCCAATTATTAAATATTACGTCCAATCTAGGTAATACTAGTGAGCTTATTGGTATCTGAAGAATACAAATATTTGTAACTAAAATTGATTGTATTTGTGCAGCTAGCGTCAGAATATTAAAAGCTAAGGGTCAAGCCACATTGTACAGTCCTTCACTCGATCAACTTGATTTAAAAATGATCATTGATTGAATCATAATTAAATTTAAGTTGATAATGTAAATAGAGTTCAAATTCAATGTATAGTACAATGTAAAGATGAAGATATGTAAAAAAACTAAAAGATATTTCTTCTTACCAAGTTATTTAAACAATTACGTTACTTTTCTTCGTACCATGAATGCACGGGTCATGAGTTAGACCCTCCATCAAATTGTCGTTTAGTCGTGTATGATGTAACTGAGCTCCAAAACAAATTTGTGCAGTTCGAGCAAAACACGAGGCACACTTGCGCGGAAATGAGACCGGAGGAAGTTGCCGTCTTGTTGAAATATTGTTAACCCAAATAGCAATTTGATGTGCCAAAATATGCGGCCTGCGCTCTCCCACCTCAAGCTTGACCCTATTTGCCTCTGGCCGCTGATACACTTTATCATCATCAAGAAGCAGTAGCGAGCGGGCATTTCGAAATTATCCCAAATACCTCTTTTGTCTCAAAAATTATAACGAAAGAAATCTTAAAGGCGGCGAGGAGGCACGATTCAAATGATCACCGAATCGTGACTCAGAAATGAGAAAAGCTGGTGGCTCGGTTGGGGCCGCGTGGCGCGGGGCGGTTTCCTCACCGTCGAGTCGGTTCGACACGCACCGCTCGAGGTATCGTTTTCCAAGCCTGGATTTCCGTCCGGAGCAAGCCTCTAAATATTCTGAAATTCTAATTAATCATGATTGTCGCTCCTCCCGCACGAGAGGAAGACGTCTGATGTGATCTATTGCCGCGCCGGAGGCTGAGATGGGGCTCCAGATCTGTGCTTGAGGAGCCCCGCTGAAGGCGCATCTCAGCGCGATTGGCAACTTTCCACCAAAGACGATACCTCGGGAGAAAAAAGAAGCGTGAAGCAACTCGGTCGATGGGCCCGTCACGGCGAACCGGGGCTCCTCTGCCGCCGCCGCTCGAGCCATCGAGCTGAGAATTTCCTCAAAAATTTCTGTGTCATAATTTCCAATTTCGATTTCTCCTCTTAGGTAAGGGCTTTGTTGCTTTCGGCGGGGCCCAGTCACGGCCTGATCATCGATGGGGCCTCCGCCACGGCAGGCTCTCCCCTGCACATATGGGGCCGCGTGCTGGCCTCGTTTATGAAGTGAAATTGAAACTGGGAGACGCGAACCAAGCAATTTTCGTACTGCTTTGCATTATTTCTTCTTATTTCGTTTTTAACTACAGAGGTGCACGGGGCCTCCGGGGCCACTGCAGCTGCTGCTCCGCTGTTGAAAAAAGCGAAATTACATCACAGTTTCGACACTCTCTCGAGTTTTGCTGGTGTGCCGCATTTCAAGTTCATTTTGGGTACCCCGACAGCGGAGTCTCAAGCGCGGCGCCCGGCGGTCCCAGCAGCGTCTACGGACTGTCGCTGCCCGTCGCAGCGCAGCACCCGTGTCCGTGGTACCCACACTCGCTTCCGTCCTTTCCCTTCCGACCACATCTCAAATGAAACCGTTTTCACTTCACTTAAATTCCAGAACGGCTCATTTTCGACTCGTTGAAAAATTTGATGAAATTAATAGTAAATTTGAAAGTGTGCTCCCAAACGGAAGAAAGTCAGGGGGAAACAATGGGCCGGAGAAATTCGGAAATGATAACCGCGGCCCCGTCACGAAATCAGTCGCGTTCAGCGGCGGCGACGGCGGGGCGGTTATGCAATAGGCGCTTATTCGGCCGAGCCGCTTGCAGCTCTATGGACTCATTTCTCAAGCCGCTTTTTATGTAATTCTGAAATGCCAATTTCACGCTTTTAATTGCTTCTTTTCTGGCGGTGAAATTGCCCGCTCAACAGCTCGGCGTTATAAGATACAGTAACACAACACAAACACAACAGATATAAAATTCAAAGTAGGGTCCAATCCCTTTAGGGCTTATCAACGGATCTTAAGAAACCCTTCAGAACATTACTTAAATTACTCACCATGAAAGCCACTTAAGCCTCACGCTGCCCCGAGAAAGTTTGGGCAAGATGAACAATGCCCTTTGGGTTGTCTTATTTTTACTTTTGAAATTCGTAAACATTTTCACCCGGTAAACAAACCTTAATGGGAAAGTAATTGTGAAAGTTAAACTCTGTAATGAGTAGACATTGACAGGAGAAATTCATGATCTGTATATTTTCTTGTCATCCAGGTTAAATTCTTGCATAATCTCAAAGGAAGTGCCCTTACGAGTTTCAAGTATGCATTGCAGCGAACAAGATAAAAGAAATATTTCAATAATTGCAGCAAAACAAATTAAGGCCCAATGTGCTTTACCGCTCTTGAATCATTGGCGCCAGGTATCTGTAGAACAGGAATCCAAAGTAGATAGGGAATTGATCATTAATCTTGAAATTTTGGGTTGGATTTGGACAGTGATCAACATTCTTTTTGGGTTGGGGCAGGGACGAAGGTGATAGCAGCCCTTTGCCCTTTACATTTTTTGTTTCTATAAAGCGATTTTGGTATATTGTGTTGCCAGAAATATCTTTAAATCTAAAACAGTTTGATGGAGTTTGTATGTACAATACAACAACCAATAAATCAAACTCGTACTAATATTTTTATTCGAGCTGCATTTAAAATATATTAGTGTTTTGTGAGAAAGAATTGATTGCGATTTTAAATGTAATATCCATTTCTTTCATAGGAAATGTATAATGTAAAATGCGAATTAAAGAAAAAAATATTGTCGAATTGGTATATATGTAGTAACAAGAAATTCCAGAAGACGATTTTCTCGAATCCAGCAATTGTACATGCATTTGAAATTTTAGGGATCTAAAAGCTTCAAGAATTTTGCAAGGATGTCGTTAGAAAGTATGTAAAAGGCAATATATACATTACTATTTTTATCTATTTTCAGAAAACTACATCCTTTATTTTAAAACTCTCAACTCCTTAGGATTTTGCTTTGGATCTTTTAATGTACTTTTGAACTTTCCCTAACCTTGCATTTGGATGCCTCAATAACCGAAAGATAAATTTAATGCTTCCGTAATCGTTAATAAAAATCAACCCTCTAACAGTTTAAAAGATATTTACACTTTGAAACACCCTGTATGAATTAGTGTTTTTTATATATGTACATAATTATGCCCAAATTTTAAATAAGAAACTGCCAACCGTTGTAAACAAAGTGTAAATCCTGATATTTATCTTAAGATTACGAAAATCTCTTCTTATTAAAATAAACAGCGTGATGGAAAATTTACGCATTAAAATTTGAACAGCATAAATTGCTCTTAATTTTTAAGCAAATATGAATATGAAATTTATAAAAGGCATGGAAGTTTGTATTGAAGCAAAGTATTGCAAATTGTACGATTTTAAGTTTCTACACTTGAGATGTTTTAAAGAAATTTTCTCTGAGCTATTGAGTGGGATTTTGAGAGTTGCAAGAATTTCGTCTGAAACAAATATTCGCTGTACAATATGTCAGAAATGTCTTATAATTGATATTGCGAAAATAAATAAACTTAATTAGCCTCGTATGCATGCCGTGGCTATTTTGAGTGAAACAGCCGTTTTCATCCGAGTTGCGGCAGTCCTTCCTTTCGCGAACGGCAATCGACCAAGAGTTGTGTAGGTGAAAACAGATTTTTCTTTTCACTGGATTAGAAATCGTAGAAATATTAAAAAAAAAAAAAATATAAAAAAGAGTGCCCGATCGCGCTCGGTTTTCATTTTCTTCTCTAATTTAGTTAAACTATTATCCAATCTCGAAAATGTCGTGCGTGGTTTGCGCTCCCTAGTGGTGGTAGTGGTTGTGGTGGTGTCACGTCTTCGCCGCTGAGAAATTTTCTTACATCACACCAAGTTTTTCATCACTCACCTGGTGAGAGAGTTGGCTGCAGCAGAAACGTTCATAGTTCGTACTTTCTAAAATTGAAGGCAATAATGGTTTGGCTCGGATGAAAGGTATAGCGAAGAGCGGCCTTAAGTCAACCTAACACCAGTTGTCGTCATCGCCGTCTTTTGAGACCCCCAGAAATGAATTTCCCTAAACGAAAGAAACCACAGCGAGATGAATCAAAAAGTCTTTGTCGTACGAGCGTAAAATAAACAAAGCGGCGGGAAAAACTCAGTCGCAGTCTGGCCGCCTTGTTTACGCTCGTCTTCAGTATTATTTGAATTCTTCACCTTTATCTGGTCGCGCCGAGCGCACTCTTCTCAAGAAGTCTTTCGGCCGCCCAAATGTGCAGTTGACGGAAAAATAAAAAAGAATTGGGCAAAGAAAAGGCAGAAGAAAAGTGCTCAATACCCGTGTTGAGCCGAGCCCGAAAACAAGTCGAATTTCAGTTGTTGCCTATCCTCCAACAACTGCGGTCGGGCCGAGTCAAGGTGGCGCGTTTCGAACCACTTGAGAGAATTTAATCGTGTTGCGCGCGTGTTTCACTGTAGTGCTTTTTTGTGCAATTCACACGCCTCACGTTTGATAACGAGTATCTTGTAGTGCTTATGAATTGTTTTCGCAGATAGAATTTAAAAAAAAAAGCGCAGTTCTCATATGTAATCATAAGCACCTAAGTGTGGAAAGTGATTGATACAACCCCGTGCCTTTGTGCCAGCTTCTGCGCTTTTCGTTTGAAGGACTGTTCAGTTTTAAAATAGTTTAATGTTTCATCCTTACGTGAAAATAAAAAAGAAAAATGCGATACACAGGTGTTGCTACTGTAACCAGGCTGCGTACTGCGCGATCGATCCGTTCAACAACAGTTCTACAAGCAGCAGCAGCAGCAGCGTTGGTACCGCCTCTTCGTCTGCGTCCAGCAGCAGCAGCAGCAATGGCCTACAATCCACAGGACCTATGTGTCTTGTTCTTCTTGTAAAATGTCCTAACTCTAAGGAGTTGTGTTCCGTTAATTTCTGTGATAAAAGGTATTAGAACATGTTCTCGTCATACGTTTAGTTGGAATATTTAGGGTTTAAAATAAAGGGTATATTTTAAATTTTGCGTTTGTAGACCTTTGTCTAACAATGAAAACGTCCGAAATGCTTTTCTGATCTTAGTCTTCTTTTAATATGTTATTTTTTTTAAAAATTAAAATTATTATAATAAAATTAAAACTTTTTAAAGAACTACTGACTATAAAATATTTCAATGTTGCCTTTGATTATCGCTAGGCTTCATTTTAGTTTATTGGAAAATTATCTTAAATCTTAAATATCTTAAAGTTTTTTGCTAATACTTTACTGCTAAATATGTTAACTGAGTTCTGTTTTGTATGCTAATTATATTTCAAATTTTTTTTTTTACTTACTGAGTAGCTTTCGGTAAAAAATAAGTTAAAAAGTAATCAAATAAAACATGAAACGACTTTTTCCACCTTTAAAAAATTCGTCCATGAAGAGGTTAACGTAATTTACAAATAAGATATTCGAATGGAACCTGTTGCATAATATTTATCAGGATAAACAACTAACTTGTAAAAGTTAAAAATTAAGTATTTCGAAAAGTATAGCCGACTACCATGAAATTGCTTCAGATCCTTCCAGTACAGGGCAAGTTTTCTACAAAATTTCATCGAAATCTGATACTTTTCTCCATAGTAAATTTGTTTCTAAATACATTTTACATTATGGATGAAGATTATTTTGAAGTTTAAACAAATTTCAATATCTCTCCTACCAATGTGTGAAATACGAACAGGACTTTATTGGTGATGTGAACCTTTGGAGGGTGATTTTATCAGAATTTATTCCCTTAAAATAAAAAAAAGCGGGTCTCTTAATGTTTGAAGAATACTTTTTTACTTTATTGCTTGAAAAGTCCGTTTTAACATTATAGGTAAATTACCAGAATTATAGTAATAATGCTAATTGTATCTAATATATAATTTTCTTTAACACAATTAAAGCTCGACTCCCAGTTGGGGTTCCTAAATTAATATGTTAGTTTAAAAGTTGTAAGATATTACTTACATATACAAGTAGAGTTAAAGCTAAAGGATTAAATATCCTGAGGATTAGACATTTTTTCTTTATTTTTTTCTAGAAGTAAATCATAAAATTGATTAAAAAGAATACATATTGAAAAGTAGATCTGAGACTGGGCCCCGTAAGTTTTCTGTAGAAAAAATTATGACAATCATCAATAATTTTGAAACCGTCTTTGTCGTTTATGGTTCCTAATAAAAATTAAGACCACCTTCGTACTATCAAAATAAAATAAAATTTTAGAAAAATTGAGAAATAACCTACGCAGCTGCACTACAGTCTTGTATTTCAGTTGTGACAGTGCACCTTTGGGCTTATCCTTTAAAAGATATTCCCTTTTAGGTTAAGGATAAAACACTTTGTGCTCCCTTGCCTTACCTTGAACAGGTATGTGCCTCGCCTAATGCACCAATTCATCCCATTCGAAGCCTCAGGTAACCGTGAACCAGGACCCTTCGTCCTCAGTCCTTTGTGCAAAAAAATCTTTCACATTTTCCAGTTTCCTTCAAATCCTTCGCTCTGCCTCAGAAACTGGAGATATTCCCAGAGACGATTACGACTGGATAATTGTCCGTTTTTTTAAAAACTCCATGACGGGAGTTAGGTCTAGGGCCGAGGACGGGAATGCAGTTGACATTGGTCCTCCGGGGCGAGATAAACTCGACGTATTTTGGAATTGAACTGGTTTGCCTCTAATTTTCGAGCGTGGCAATTGCAAATTTGTGCTTTGTTCGAGAACCTTCAAATCAATTCACATTTGCTCAAAAAAACTAAATATGTCAGGTTTAAACTGTGTTAAACTGTGATGGTACCTATTTATTTAAATTGTGAAAAAAATTGTCTAAAATGAACTACCTCTGGAACAGGTAACGAAAGCTGATGAGCCCTGTGTTTTCAAAATTGAATAGGTGGCTGTTGTTGTCAAAAGTGTGTTTTTTAACAATTGAATTGCTGATATGCTGCTTAATTCAAAGCAAATATCGGTTGGAAACAGCAAGAACAATTGTTTTTTATATTTTTCTCGATCTATTGTCTCGTTTAAAACATTTGTGTTTGTAGAGTACACTATGCTGTTCAGTAGATAGCGTGTGTTTCAAAATTGTGTAGATATATTCATGTTTTGAAGTATGTTTTTTATCTTTATAAATTGTATTAACTACATAGTATGCAACTGTGTTTAGATGTGTCTATGTATTCTAACGTTTGTACAATGGGAAAATTGTAAGTAAAATACGATCAAACGCCTTGGAAAAGAAAATATTTTTAGCTTATTGCATCAATTTTTGAAATACAACAGAACAAAGTATGAACCTTATTTTTTGATCAATATTATAATGTAAAAACTAAGTTAGTTAGTATTAAATTTAACTTACGGATTTAGTGTTTATCTGTCTACCACATACGCTATTAATTTTAAATTTGGGAAGAAAATAGATACGTTTTTTCTTTCACTACTAGGTCACGAAGTGTACCATTATGAATACTCTTTCTTTTTACACATTCTACAACTGCTTTTATTATAATTCTAGATCTTGTAGGTTTTGATATACATATGTATAAGCAAAAATAATGATAATAGGGGTAATCACGCTTTGTTGTGTATCCTATTGCATCGTTGCACTGAGTGCAAAAATTTAAATTTTCATGGTTGTTGTTTCTATGGTAACCGAGTTTTTTGTAACGTCTATTCGCATCAAAGCGTGAATACCGATAATGTTTAATAGTCGCGGCAATCTTGTAAGTTAAACAAAATTTCGAAAATATTTACACAAAATCTGTCACGTGCGTGAATAATGAAATATTTGTATCTAACGTGAGTATCAATTTTCTATAACAAGATAGAATTAACTTTTTTGTCTCAAAGTGCAAAAAAGTGTCCTTGCTTTATATTGAGCTACTGGCTTACGTTATCAGCGTGTTTGGCAAGCTTGTAAATGCAATATTAGATAACAGAAAAATCCTCGAGTTTTTGCCAAACGATTAGATTTTACCTTGCAGGCGAAATTTCATATTTCACAGGATTGCAAAAAGCACTCGGTGAATATTGATTCGCTCAAGTCTCGGGGTTGGGTTGGAGCGCCAAACCACTTTTATGTTTAAACTTAGTTATCAAAGCTCTGTCCTGGCACTTAGTAAACCTCTCAATTCCCTTTTTCCACTTTCAGATTGCCGGTAGTTAACGAATGTCCGGCAGGCCAGACTGCTAGAGTCTCATCCAATCTGCACTCGTCCACTAGTACAATGGCGGTCAGTCGAGTTCCGTCGCCGCCTTTACCAGAAGTAAACACACCAGTTGCTGAAAATTGGTGTTACACACAGGTAAGTGTTTTTATTGATCGCCTTGTTGTTCTCATTAAATATATGTTTTTTTTCTTCATTTAATGCCTCCCTAAGCCCCAGCCTAAAGGGGGAGGCTATTAAAGTAATTTGCTGCTGGTTTTTGCTTTGCTCAGACAGTTCCGTGATTCAATTTTTAAGCCTTGAATTATTATAAAAGTGGATATCTCTCGCTAACTTGCTCACAGAGGAAGTACTTGGAAATGAGTTTTTGTTTGCTTTTGGCTCAGCGAATGGACTTTCTGAAAAAAAAAAAAGAAAAAAAAAATTATTTACAAAATATCGTTGATCTGTTTGTTTTGCGGGCAGCCCGCGAAAATTGTACGGGGTGAAATGAATTTGGTGAAATATACGTCTTCAGACTATTTTTAGCCCATAGCAAAGTTTGGAATTCAAAATACAAGATATTTTTCGAACTTGATTTCAAGGATAGTACTGCACGTGACCGCTCGCTTTTAGAGTAATTAACCAGATAATGGTACTATTATTTGTCGTGGGAAACAGTAATATTTTAAGTAGTAGTAGCAATGCAAGCCTTAATTTGCAGTATTGTAATTATAAATAAATTTGTAGGCTTGACTTTATTGTATGTTATTATTGGCAATTGAACGTTTCGCTTTAATGTTTATTACTAGGTAAAGTTCGCTGCACACGCGGACGATGCTTACATGTTAAAATATGATTGTAGCGAATGCAAACGTGTCGGAACTCATATTGCAAAGAATGTAATTGTAGATGATTTCGGGTCAAGTAAAAACAAACCATTAAAAAACAAGATCGCCGTGATGTTCTTACATGGAATTCTTGAAGCTATTTTTTATTGACTTTTAGTGTCTTGTTGCAAACTTTACTTTTGTTAAAACATGTAAAGCAAGCGAATCCTTGTTGTGTAGTTAGATAATAAATAATTAGTAGTTAACGACCTATATACTAATTTAGTCTATAGGAGACCTTGAAATTAAAATTGTTATAACCATTTAGAGAAAATGAACCGCATAATTTGTAGCCATAATTGGTTATCTTTTTCTGTAATATGAGGAAGAAGGCAATACAGAAAACGTGTGGTAATCGCAGAAAAAAAAATTTGTTTAATAGTTTTTGAGAGTTTTTGGAAGGTTAAGAAAATTTGGACAAGGTTTATCGAACTTTAAAGTAGATTGTTAATTTATAAGAAAAAACAAAGTTTATTTATTTGAAGATATTAAAAATATTAAATTTTTTCATGGAATATTATGTAATAAAGTTCTGAATGTCGTACCTACCATCAATAAAGCCAAATATGAAAGCAATCTGCTTGATTGGCATTTGTAGCTTCAGAGTTGATCAATTAATTTTTATCCTATTCAGATAAAATATTCTTAACTTATAATTTAATTTTTCTATTCCAAAAATAAGAACAAATATACTTCTTCAGATATAGATTAAGATCATCCAAGATTCTTCTAACTGCTTTTGGATATCACAAGGAAACCGTAAAAGTCTTAATTATGATTAAATCCACACGTGTAGGATAGAACTCCTATATTGTGACTCCTAATTTTGAATTTTATCATAATGTCCTCCAACATAAATTTCCGCCCGAAACATAATTATCCTTTATTTATGTCTTTGAATTTAAATATTTACATTAAATATTAAGCAGTTTTCCCAAGAAAGTTCCACAAGTTCTCCCGAAAAAAATATCATGTTCAAACTTGACTGAATATCATTCCTTTTTATCGTTCTTTTTTTTCACGTACGGCCATAGTTAGAGTCAACTTAAATTTTGTTTTAAGTTCAATAAACGGTGACGCGATTTCAAGGTAAACACTCAAAAGGTCTTCTTTGAAATCTTCTTCGACTGCGAAATGACGTGATTCTTAAGACTTTCAAGTCCAGCAATTCCCATTTTGATTCTTATTCTCCTCTTTCCCTCTGGTTCTTTCTGTAAGGTTAATATACTTTGGATTATTTTTGCCCAGCACAAAAATATATATATATCAGGCGAATGTACTTTGTGTCTTTTATCTGGGCTGGGATATTAAAAATAATAAAATTGCGATCATGAAGATGCGCTTAACGTACGGCCATAGTACGTGAGTTTATTTTGTAACAATGCTCTCGATCGCACTTTGATCGTGCAGAGGTTGGTGAATATTTAAATACATTTACCGGAATGATCATTTCGCTTTTAAGAAAAGCATTTGTGAGACGTGAATGAAATTTTCAATAATGCCGAGGAGGTGCGAAACTCTTTAACTTAGATCGACCTCGCAATTGATCGCGATCACTTTATTTGCTTGGAATTGCGATGAAATGGGACCGTAAGCTGAATTCTTTCATAAATCGCGTCTTCGATTGCTAAGGTGGTGGTAAATCGGTAAGCAATAAATGAGATCAAACGCACGGATATCTTTAGGTCGTTGCTTCGAATTCAGATCAGAAGAATGTGTGGATGTTTTGAGATTTTTCTCGTTTTATCGTAAGGAAAATAATTACCTTTACATAGTTTTTATCTGAATTAATATTGTTAACATAGTTTTTAGATCCAAAATTATGAAGTCATTATTTAGAATTTTTTTGAACTTTAAAGAGTGTAGGTACAAACAAATTTTGAAATTCGAACTTTAAATCCAACGAATATGAATTTATTTATTTGCATTTCTTTATTATTTTATTAAAGCCGATATTTCTTTGTTTATAATAATATTCTTTATAAAAAAATAATTTCAAAATGAATATATAAAAATCGGTGGCGCAGAAGTAGAATGTTCAGGTTTCTGTACCAAGTGAATGATTTACTTCGTGAAATTGACTTCATTAATGATGCTCACTCGAATCACGTAAAGGTTTTTCACTTAAATATAAGCTCCTTAACTATCCAGTATTGCTCATCAAGAACTCATGAAGATAAAACGAAAAATAAAATTATTGGGAGATATTTTTCAATTAAAAGGGCTTTCACTTCCTTTACTGCCCTGGGCACTGACGCCTTCAAATCGGGCTTTGTATAGAGCCCTCAACATTTATTTTACAGATTGAATAGATCTCACCGATCTCATGTTTAAAAATTTAAAACACTCAAAAACAACGTTCGATAAACTTTGCAAACTTATAACTTCGTAAATTATCGTCAGGTCAATTTAAAAGTTTGAGTAAATATTTTCGAAATGTCCTATTTACTTGATTAAAACATTTTTCAAAGTTCGAACTAAGCATGACCATAACCCCTGAATTAATCATGATTTAAAAGCCATTGCCCACTTAAATTCAAACTAAAATTCTTAAAGTCACTTAAACTAGATTAAGTTTTCAGCTTTTTCTAAATTAATATGAAGCGAAAAGAGTCGTTCGCAACGACAGTTTGTTGCGCGTGTAAACTTTGAATAGACCGAAATCTGATGCGGTTCCCATTGTCCTTGGAGAACGCTTTAAAAAAAATAAAAGCAAAAGAAAAAAAAATTTCGCCAACGACACGCGTAAGATTTTTTTTCTTTAAAATTTGGCATTGCTTAGAAAAATCCATGAAATCGCACGCACTTGACTCCAAAAATGCCATGCCGCGTCCATTTGAATTCTATTTTAAAAAGCGCGCTCGCTCGCGCACTAAGCAATGACCTCTGAATATCTGAGAGAATCAACCGCTCAAGGTCCGGCATCAATGAATTACATTCGGCGGTATCGTTTCCTCGTCTATGGCGGAATTGAGGCCCCAGGCCAGTGGGCATCGTCAGCAATTATAAACCCATCGGAGGTGAATGTTCTTTTCGTATTTCCATAAAACATACGGGACCGCTGCGTATACACCTGAACAGGTATTTATTTTCCAGCGGCGGCTACTCACCAGACCAGCCCCACTGCTGCTGCACACGAAAATATATCTGATCTGATTTAAAATTGAAATTGAGAAGTATGCTCCTGGCCTGGGCGAGGAGTCGCTTTCAGGCAGGTGGAATCCTTTCCACTTCCCAGGAAGTCCCATTTACTGCCTTTCTCCGACTTTTGGCCTCAAGAGAGACCTGCGGAGGAAGCATGCTAACCACGGCGGACCTTTTAAGTGGAGCACTTACCACTTTCAGCGGCCGGGTCATGGTTATCGCTTTTGAATGGACTGGCCAAGCCCCGCGGAGGCACCAGCCCCATTCCGTTCTGAGGGACATTGAACCGTCGTCGGAGCATCGAACCATATCACGTTTGTCTGTCTGCCTCACGTATGTACGTAGTGCTGTGCCACAAGGAAGGCTCTTCATACATGTACTTCTAACTTTTTAGGGAGCTCCACAAGATCGGAAACCCGCCAGTGCAACGTGCTCGTCTGCGGGCTTATTAAAAAACAAATAGTGTAATTAGCAGCGCAGTACGTTCACACCAGCCGCCCGACGCTAATTGAATTAAATACGCGAATTGCGACTCTTTCAGCGATTGCGGGCAACGCGCAGATAAGAGTGTGCCATCATCGGTGCACGGTGGCAGCGACCAGCATTTTCTGGAGTTATTTTCTTGCGTGCACGTGCTATTAAATCTTTGTCGCAATGAGACAGACTGGTTCGCTTCTTGACACCGAGCCAAAACATTTCTTGCCGGCCACTGCACCTAGAACCAGCCAGCCACCAGAGCTCATGTGATATCGGGTCTGTTGCACTTTTTTCCGATTTTGTATTTAATTGAATTCATCTTGTGTGAATGCACTCAATGCAGAATGTTCGCTGCATGCACAACACGCAATGTGATGGAAATGTATAGGCAGAAGTCAGTTAGAAATCACTAAGAAGAGAATTTTCTATGTAATTCTATTATGTTTTCTTCACTTAAAGAATAAGGGTATATTTCTTTGAATTCATGCTGGCCTCCTAAATTATTGAACGTCGACATTCCACAAGGCAACTCTAGGACCATACTAATTAAAGTTGCAATTTGGAAAGATAACAATTTAAAGGTTTCAGCATAATAAAAGACCATTTTGTAATATTAATTACGCGTAAGAAGAGGATTCATTTCGTGACAGATTCTTAATCTTAAACTCTAAATGTTGCGACTACGAAAAATCTGTGGTTTCAGCCTTATTTTCAAAATACTTTTATATTAGATGATTTTTAATTAATATCCATAAAAATTAATTTTGAATGCGTGCTTGTCTATCTCCAAATTTGCTGACACGTACGCTTTTACGAGTATGCTGTAAGTAAAGATTGGTCTTCCAGATTTTGACTATATTTATTGGAAACATTTTGGCATTTAGGACTTTGTTTTGGGATTCAACGAATTGGTATACCTAATCAAACAAATTAGAGTTAACGTTTGCAGGAAATTTCTATCCCCATGACACTTATTGAAGTCTGAGGAACTCATGATATTCAATGCATAAAGCTCAGTTCACATTCTTTGAAATACTGCGACACTAATCGATATGAATCTTTAAAAACATCTGTAAAAGTTGCTCAGCTTTAAATCAAATCCTATTTTTGCATCGCGTTATTTTTCGAATAAACATAACATGAAAATCTAAAACTTGAAACCAGTGTGACTTAATACATTAATTTCAAGACTGATTAAAATATATAACACTTAATAGGCTGTATAATAGATAAATAGCGTAAAAAGCTGAAAATCAACTGGCATCTATTTATGACTAATTAATAAATAGTACATCCGCAGATAACCATTCGAAGAAAAAAGCAGAGAATCTCGTTTGGTAAGATACCTTCTTGTGCCGTCTCCGCTGATTAGTTAAGAATGTTTTGGCAACAAATTCTTATTGGTTTCCTGTTGTGTTTTAATTGGCGCGTGTTTGCAATTTGTCTTTATTTTTGGAAATCACTCTTCAAGGCAAAAATAAAAAACCAATGTCAAAAAGTTAATTAAATACATACATGATCCGTAAAGTGAATAATTAATAAAATGATCTAGAAATTGTTTAGATACATTTTTTCTCACAGGTATTACATAATTTAAATTGTAATAAAAAATTATAACTTGAAATAGCAGGAAGCAGGCACATTTTAATTTCCAAAAAGTTAAATAACAGCGATTTAAATCTATCGCCGCAAACCTTTTGTTTTGGTTGCAAAAAGCCGCGAAAAATGAAAACAAGAGAGAAATTCATTGCAGCTTGATGGCAGTTATGTAATGCGATCAAGGGGCGATGAATTCGTAACTATGCAAAATCGAGTTACTTCATTAATTTAAATTTCACCCCCTTTCGAAAGGTATTAATATTTAATAAAATTTCATAAAAGTAAAAACCCGCGAAAATATCGTTAACTTTCACTTTCCTTTCGAAATCGCGTTTGCGGGTTTGATTTGAAGCGCCAGTTACTGATGTCAGTGAGCGCCTAGAGAACGTATTTTTAGTATCACACGACCCGGTTTTATTTCTTGTAAGACATAAGGGACTTTATGGACCCGAGTGTACTATTTAGCGAAAATGTAACCCGTTTTTACCTTTTCTGTTCGCAATCGAGGTCCAATGGGACTGTAATCTGCGCCTGGAGAAAATTCGTCTTTGGTTAGTTGCTGCTATTACTTTACTAACTATCGTCACCTTCGTCGCTGCTAACGACGGAGAGGTGAGCAAATCAAAGTTAGCCATCGCACGGCGGAGCTGATTTTCTATTTTGCATCGAAAACACTTTCTAACTAGTACAAAAGCCTCGCAACGTAGCGAACAATGAAATGTAACAAAACTTACGAAATCGACCCAGCGAAGGCCCCGGTTGCCTCACCATCGCATGAATTTCGTACGGCTGGAAGCTCTAGAAAGGAAATTTCACTTGGAAAGGGCTCGAACGCTTTGTAAAACAGAGCACCAAAGACCAGCGAGGGACACCGTCTTTGAGGAAATAATTTTCTTTCTATTTTGTGTCGCTACTTGTGCAATAATTACAGGGAAAAGAAACTCGAGAAAAGTTTTACCTGCACGAAATTTAATTGTAAGAGCTGTGTGTTGCAGCGAAATCACACTCTCGAAAGTAAGCCCAGCTTTTAAAAATTGTTACGTCGCTGGGATAATTTAGTTGAAGTGAAATTTCGCGTGGGCTTGCCCCATGCGGCTCGATTTCAAGCTAATTTGGGACTTTTTGGGACTTTACTTTGCATTTTTCGTATGATGATTGAAAAAGGTACTACATTAAATTTAGAAGTCTAACATTGCTTGAAATCACTGATGCTTACTTGCTTTGTCGAGTTTTTCTCCATTTTTAGTTACATCTTTTTAACTTTCCCATTATGTAAGGGATTGAATGAAAGTTATGTCGCTGGTTTCGGTAGAAATTCGGTTTAATTGAGATGATGAAGAAAAATGATTGAAATCTTTAAGTTAATTTACAAGTTGTGAGGAAAGTTAATTTCTCTAATTTATAGTCTTGAAGCTATTCAACACGTCTTTTAATGCGAAGTGTTAAGCGAAATCGAATTCAAAATTATTAAATTATTTAGAGGCACTTTAACAGAAAAATAGTAATAGTCCTAATTGTGAGCCCTAGGGCCTACCAAATGAATATTTAATTATTTTGGTAAAATGATACTTTCAGCGTATGATTAATATAAATCAATTTGGGAGCTTAATTATGTGGTATCAGGAATTGCCGCTCTGTTATGTATGTATGTATTGACAAATCCATGAAAATGACCCTGATTAAGACATCCTCTGAATTCTGCATTTTTTGCATTTATTTCTTTCTTAATTTTCGTAAGCTTATCGTAGCATAATTTTGACATAATTCAGCAAAGTACTTCCCGTAAACTAAAATTCGAAGAATTTCAATGTTTTCTATAAAATGTTCCGTATTGAAAACAATCTCTTAAATTGTCGGTCACTGCATTAACTAAATCATCACGTCCCACTCGAATTAAGTATAAATTTGCCAACTTTAAGACATTGGCGAATTGATGTTTTCCTGCGAAACACCAACAGATATTTATTCAGCAGTTTCCAATGGATACATTTAGCACGTTAGCTCTTTTAGCTGTTAAATCGTTGCAAAATACTTGATTCGATCAACTCCTCTTCTGGACTGGGCGGAAATAGAACCAATCCGGAGTTTTCTGGGTTAAATCAACACTCGGAATTGAGCAAAATAAAAATCAGGAGCAAGTCGCAGCGAACGCTCCCCCGATGCCCTCGCACAATTGCCGTAGTAAAGCACACAAAAACAAATTAAACGTTTTGCCCGCAAGTCACAACTGATTGAATATTTTTCCTCTTTTCAGGTCAAAGTTGTTAAATTCAGCTATATGTGGACTATAAATAATTTTAGTTTTTGCCGAGAAGAAATGGGTGAAGTTTTGAAATCGTCCACTTTCTCAGCGGGTGCTAGTGACAAATTAAAATGGTAAGTTCTTATTGCGCTGCGGCGATATTTTCTAAATGTGGTAAAAACTAATATTCGTCTCAATTCTCTATTTTTAGGTGTTTACGGGTGAATCCAAAAGGCCTCGATGAAGAGAGCAAAGATTACTTATCCCTATATCTACTATTAGTCTCGTGTAATAAATCAGAAGTTAGAGCCAAATTTAAATTTTCTATTTTAAATGCTAAACGAGAGGAGACCAAAGCAATGGAATCACAGAGGTAGGTTACGAGTCCGCTGTAATAATCCCCAGCAACTCACTCAAGCCATCATCGTATGTTCTGTTAATAAGGAACTATTTGCCTTTGAGTTATAAGTGACATTAAATTATTTTTAGAATTATTTCATCAAGTGCTTAATATTGGCAAGTGGAGCGTTTACTCGCTCTCTCTGCGCTTGCTGATCAATTTGTGCCAATGGTGAATCTGGATAAAATTCCTTTATTGTTAGTCAGCATTTTAAAATTCGTGTTTCTAAAGAGGTTGAGTAGATGCGAATGCGATTTCATAAAAAGGACAAAGCTTAAAGTTTTAATGAATATTCTATAAACACCTTGAAGGGAATTAATTCCACTTCATGTCCATTTAAAAGACTCATGGGCTTAGAATTTAATCAAGAGTTTTCTTATATCTAAAGCTTATTTTATATTTTCCCTCTCTTGAGAAACATCGATTTTTAATGGTGTTTACATTTGGCTCCCTATTTGGCAATACGAATGTGAATACTATCTTCCATATTAAATTAAATAGCGCGTGATCTTTAAAAAAAGAGCACATAACATATCGTACTTTACATATTTTTAAAATTAAACTAAATAACGAGCGAAATGGTATTCGTATTTTTCCATATGTAATCGCTAAACTTTTTAATGGCAAACGAATTTTGTCTTTTAATTTCCTACTTTTCGTAAATATGATTTAATCATAAAATATATTTTAAGGATACCATTGGGATTTTGGTTTTAAGTTTTAAGTAGAAGTTCTATAGTCCTCAAAATATATTTTTTATAACTGAAATTTGGTCAGGCTACGAAAATATCTGCACTTTAAAGAAAACTTTCAATGGTTTTTATGCTTTACTCCATTAAAGGCTTGTGCGCTACAACAAAATTCCCTCTCCAGCTCGACAACAGAAATTAATTTCGTTTGTAAAATTATTAAATCAAGCAATTTAACGCACAAATTCAGCAGACTATTTACTGTATCATCGACGTCAATGGGCAGACAAGGCTTTCACGTCAAAACTTGTTATTATTTTGTTGTCGCTTAGTTAATTTCATGATTCATCACTAGGTATAGTCATTAAAGAGCAAATATCATCAAGTTTGATATGACACGTGTGGATCGTATTTTACAAATGCATTGTTTGCTAAATTAAAGAATTACCTCAATAACCACGTTAAGCTTGTAACTGCATATAATTAGATTACCCTCCTTGCTATCGACTAGTAAAATAAAATAAAAGTTTAGACAGTAATTTAAACATCATTGCATCTGTAAGACTATCGTAAAACCATAAACTTTATTTTTCGGGTTGTACAACTACTTTAGTACACTCGATGGCAACACAATGTAACATCTTTTAGAGTTTTTGAAATAATTTAAATTTAATATAAACAAGCAAGATAATGTAATATTCTTTTCTAAATTTTTTCAGAGCGTATCGTTTTGTACAAGGTAAAGATTGGGGTTTTAAGAAATTCATCAGGCGAGATTTCCTGTTAGACGAAGCCAACGGCCTTTTGCCCGAAGACAAATTAACGATATACTGTGAAGTGAGCGTGGTAGCTGATAGTGTTAATATCTCTGGTCAGAGTAATATAGTTCAATTTAAAGTCCCCGAATGTAAACTGTCTGAAGATTTGGGAAATTTATTTGATAATGAAAAATTTAGTGATGTAACGTTAGCTGTTGGCGGAAGAGAGTTTCAAGCCCATAAAGCCATTTTAGCAGGTAAAATTATAAAAGTATATTTAGTTGGTATAAAAATTAACGAATAAAAAATTCCAGCGAGGAGTCCTGTTTTTGCTGCAATGTTCGAACATGAAATGGAGGAGAGAAAGTTGAATAGAGTAGCTATAACAGATGTTGACAACGAAGTCTTGAAGGAAATGTTAGGCTTTATTTACACTGGAAAAGCTCCTAATTTGGAAAAAATGGCTGATGATCTCCTAGCAGCTGCTGATAAGGTGATTGTTTTTGAATAAAGGATATATTTTTAAACATGATTTCATGTACATATTTCTTTTATACTTGTTTTTTAGTATGCTCTAGAAAAATTAAAAGTGATGTGTGAGGAAGCGCTGTGTGTCAACCTCTCAGTAGAAACGGCTGCTGAAACCCTTATCCTAGCCGATCTCCATAGTGCAGATCAGTTGAAAGCACAAACTATAGATTTCATTAATACGTAAGTTCATTTCTTAGTATTAAAAAGTTTTTATTAGTTTTATTTTCTATTGTGATTATATTTCCTACTGATGTGATACAAAATGACTTTTACCAGCCGATGAAATTTGATCGAATTTAAATTAATTGACCGCGCTTGGCCATGTGGCAATGTATATGATGGTACAGTTAACGGATTAATCTTCATCCGTCCCTTATTTTGCCATCCTGAAAAAAATTAAAAGGCTTTATTAATATTTAGATATCATTTCATTCGAATTTTATATTTTGTTAAAATGTTTTGCATAATTTTTATAAACCTTAAAACTGTGTTTTTTGCACAAACATATATACTTTGTACATACATACATATGTCGCATTTAATGCAGTGAAAAATAGTGTAGAATTTACACTAGGGACGGATGAAGGTTAAACTAATTTTTCCCTGTTGAACTTAAGCTAAACTATAATTTGTTCAATCAACTCTTTTTTGCAGTCATCCAGCTGATGTGACGGAAACAGTCGGATGGAAAAACATGATCGCAACACATCCGCACCTCATAGCAGAGGCATTTCGGGCGTTAGCAACGCAACAAATCCCACCTATTGGACCACCAAGAAAACGCGTCAAGATGAGCTGAAAAATATACATGTTTCATCTACCGCATAAGCTTAGATCATTAAATCAACAACTTTTTCACCAACGGCAAGTACTATACACCATCAAACTAAAGCGAGGAGCAGCGGAAACGAAGGACGGAAAAGAGTACGAGAAGGTTAAACAACTGCGAACAAAGCAACAGACGCGCTCAGCCCTCCTACTGCTGCAATATTGAGGATTGTAAAAAATACAAAAAAACAAAAAATAAAAAAAAATTAAAAAAAAAAATACCACACATCCACCAGCCCGGCCGTGTAAAACTAGTGAACGGCCTTGGCTTTAACCCCAACCTGACTCAGCAGAGAAATAAAAGTGATAAATCAAGAGCAAAATAAGTAATTCACTAATTCTTTTATATAACAAACTAAAATGATCACCTTTGCGTAGCGTTTTCGTTTTTCATACCTTTTAAGATTTCTGATTAAAAACAAAAAAAACAAACTTTTAGGACCTCCGATCTCGTTGTGCTCAGCAGTAACCGAAAACTTGTCGTGAAACACTCTCAGGCGTTGTATAAAGTAATGTTTTAGCTATATGTGAAATTTGTTCAATTTTTTAAATCATTATAAATTCGTTAAGATTCTAAAATGTAATTTCGATGTTAAATTTAAGTGAACAGAGGGAATCAACTACTTTTACTTTACCCATCCCGCGAGCCATTTGCATTTTGATCAGCGCTCACACTTGACCGAATCAGCCACCCCCCTCACTTGTTTAATATTTTTCGTTCTAATTCAGATCGCACTTGCATGCAAGCAGACCGCTGAATGTTCTCCCAAACACTCCTATCCCCTGGTTCCCACTCGGAAATTACTGTAATTCCTTAAGTTTAATTAACAATAATTCATCTGTAGAAATTTAATTTGTATTTATTTGTTCGTGTCTCATAAAATTAGTTTCTTGAGCATTACACGCATACTTTCCTGGTAGCCACTAGATTTCACTGACACGGAACCGCTGTACAGTACGATCGCTGCCACGGAACTGTAGCCGCCTTGGCACACTACTACTACTACAATTATTTTGCATATTTGTCGTCGTCAAGGAACTCGCAAAACTGTAAATGTGAATAGATTATATGAAAAAAAAAAATTAGTATAATAGAGAATCTATAAATAAAAAAAAAAAATCTAGAGGACAAACAATCGTCTGTTGCTGTGTGACTTGAATATTCTGTTTTCTAGGATGTTCTCTTTCTCTTAACCCAATTAACACCGCTTTAATGTTTAAAGCTCATAACAAAGTTTCTTTTTAAAAAAAAAAATTCGTGGATCAGAATAAATTCATAGATTAATCACGTTAATCGGAAGAATCTAAGAAGGCACTTGATCATTGTGATAGATTGAAAGATCTTGTGACTCGCCAAATGTTGCAGTTATTTTGCGATTTTATTATGGCTCAATTACGTGCAACAGTCTCAAAAGGTGGGCTTGATGCATTACAACAAATTGATAATATCTGGTAAATATAAAAAGTAAAGGTCTTCGGCTGATACTTTTATACACAAGACGCACGAAGTCGAACTATTAAACTTGTGATTTTTCATTTAATCTAGTTTGGATAAATCAAAGAATATCTTTCTACTTTAGTAACATATTCATTGAAATGTATTAATGGGAATTTCATTCTTATTTATATCCAAAATCCCATAAGCTAATTTGAGAGTCATTTTTGTAAACATTAAATTATTTATTGTACTTCTTTTTATTCCTGTTAAAATCACATCCGATTTTTATTATTTAAGAAAACTGAACTCTGTAATTTATCACTCCGTCTTTTTCAATTTCTATGCTTGCATTGAATAGTTTTAAAGACTTTTTTTAACAGAATTCATTTGTTTAATACGTTTAAAAAACACCTGCTCGTAATTGCAGCTATAAAAATACATTTAACATTAAATTCAACACATTTAGAAAACGGTTGTAAAAATAAATGTAACAAGTCAAATCTTTTCAAATGTTTAAAGGATACTCCAATCAACTTTAGTACATCAGAGTCACACAGCAAATGACAAATATCCAAAAAAAGCATAAAAAATAAAAATGAAAAATGAAACAAAAAAAAAGTAATAATAAATAAAAATACAAAATAAAAAAAATCTGTTCGTGTAGATCCATTCTTTAATTTGTATTCCCACTTTGATGTAACTCTTAAGCTTTACATTGCAAATGAAGAATATCCCACCAATTGAATAAGAATGAACGATTTGTTTTATTTCCATAATTATGTTTAGTGTTTTTTTTTTTCATTAAATTGCTAATTGTTAACGTAACTCCCGTTCTAAACAAATACCGCGCCTCACCGCTCATTAAGCCGACTTTCTGCGATTTCACATCTTTAATTGGATTGGTGAAAGTCCAGAGGTTGTACATCATTCGGAGAAGCAACTCGTAAGGACGAATTTGAGAGTTCTTTAGACGGGTGAAGACAAAAATAAATAAATCAATATCTTAGAAACTTTTGCTTCTTAGTTAAGCGCTAAATTTGAGCGAGCGAGCGTATTCAGCCATTTCTATCTTGTTTTAACAAGAGTAATGTAAAACAATTATTAGACACAAGACTTTGTTTGATTGTATTATAATAAAATGAAAGGAAGAAAATTCTATGAAGAAAATAAATTTGGGAAAGTATCACTTTTGGCAAAGAAGTCTAGACGCTGAAAGCATTTTGGCAAGCGCGTATATTGGTTTTAAGCGAGCATTTTTGTGTACGTGTTAAATATTTTTAAGGGTCGATTTCGAAGAAGAAACTTGAAAAAAAAATTTACTAAAAGTGAAAGGTTCCGTAGTAGAATTGTCAGAGGTAATAGTGAACATAACTTAACCAAGTAAGGTCTACATGAAATTTTAATATGGAAATTTCAAATTGATCAGTGAGCAGTTTTTTAATGATTTTTTGTAAATATGGTACTATAATTTATGGTTAGTTAAAAGTAACTGATAAACACATTAAAATTTTAAAAATACAAAATTATTGAATAAAATACGAAGGACTTTTATTGTCTTCCTCAACCCGATCTCGTCCTTTTATGATCCAATTTTCTATTAATTTACAAAAGAACTACACAAAGTGTGATATTTTTTAAAACTAATTTATTATCTACTTATAAATTAGTGTTATCAGAAACATGTAAAATCTAAGCATAGCAATATTATAAATCAATAAATAACAGAAGCTATATATGTAAAGTAAAAACGTAAACAGTGAACATAACATAAAACCAGTTAAAATTTACAAAATTAACATAGACTTTAACATAGAATACGGTTGTGCGTTGTGGCTTTGCTATTTCCTCCGTTTTTACTAATTTTAATAGTTGGAAGACAGAGGTCTAAACAAATATTCGTACTAAGTCTCATTGGAATCAAAAATGGTGTAGCTTCTCCTATTTCAGGGTTTCATATACAAAGTAATTTCTTTAATTTCTGGTAATTAAGCTTCAAGTTTGCCTTATTAAGAAGTTTCAAATTTTAATAGAAATTTGCGCTACGTTTGCTACATCAAATAAAACTCAAATAAAACACTATTTTGATCACATTATCCATAAATTAATAACAACTTTGCCGTCGATTACGAATTCTAAATCTATGTAGATAAATTTTAGAGTAATCCTCATAAAAGTGAGATATTCAAAACACAGCATTAAGAAATACTAATTTATTGTAAAAGATGTGAATATAAGGAACTAAAATAATAATAGAATAAGGTCTGTCATAGCTACTTCGTTGATTCAGTCCTCACTATCTTGATTTCCGGACTGTGTTCCATTTGGCCTATGCTGGCGGAGTGCTCCGACTCAGCGTACGAAGGATTCAGGTATCCTGGACTGATGATCACTTCTGTGTACGGCGGAGGGAGGTGAGTATGCTAGAAGTAAATTTAATTAAGCTCTACTGTTAAAGCCGGAAAGATGTAAAATAGCTACAATTAATTCACTTCCACGGGCTTCGTAGGGCGGGGGAGCTTCTGGGATATTGGTCCCAACTGACTGTCTCTCGACACTCTGAGAGACGGTTCTGGGCCCTCCACTGCTGTCGTATGGTGGAGGCCTGTCTCGCAACCTCGACAGCACTCGAATTTGTATCGATGATAGCGAGGCTCGCAGGAAATTCTCCCCACGAGTGTTGGGAATGTCCGAAAGCCTCTGTGAGACTCTTTGGTGCCGGACGCTAAAAAACTGGGCGTTAGAACCATTTGAATCAAATTTATCTCTCAAGTAACCTACGAAAGGTACCGGGGTTTTGTGCATAGGCGATATATGACCATCACCAAAGCGGCAATCCCCATGACTAGACCTGCAGATAGCGCTATCTGGGACGCAGTTACGAACACCCCATTTTGACCACTGAAAAGATAATAAATATATTAATTTTTCGTGTTTCCCGCGTTTATTACGTTTTGAATCGAAGCATAAAATAAAAACTGAAAAACAATTTTTTTTATGAAACGCTTTTAATAGCGTGGATGGATAGCGGGGTATGCGTGGGTGAAATCCACGTCCAAAAACGACCACATTGTACTGTCGTCGAAGTTAAACATATGTGCAAAGTTTCATAACTTTTAGTAAGATAAAAGTATAAAAATTTTGTGTTGCAAGATTTTACCTACACAACCCAAGTTAAATAAAAGCGTTTAATACAGATCATGTGAGATAAACCCGATTCCCATAAAGTCAGGAGCGTTCTAATGATTTTTTCAAGAAGACGAACAATTATCAAAATTAGTACAAATTTTAGCACGATCTGGCCAATATTATATTTTGTTTTTTCTTATCAAACTAGCTTTTGAAGTAGAAAGACCAAATGGGAAAGAAAGTTTTTGCAATTTTTCAATTTCTTCAAATTTAAATGAATGGTTCAAATAAAAGGGCTAATCTTAAACTATCTTCATAAAATACTATGAATATGGAAGCTTATTCTGTAGAATCGGTCGCTGTTTGTGTACACTAATAAAAAACTAAAGTCAAGGTTGCTAATTATCAAATAATCTTTCTATAATTTTTAAAATAATTTTAAAACTATGACAAAAATGGCTAGCTGTATACTTGTTGATACCATTTTTGTTTTATTTTATTGTTATCTTCTCAGTCACCAAAAATAACCTATTACATGTTCTGCGATAAAAACCTTGTTGACCAGTTTTGTTACAATTATTATTATTTTCTTTTTTGTTTTGTTTACAGTACTTAAAAATGGAATTTAAAGTTACGTGGCTTTGAACTGGGTTAGAGCAGTTGAGGGGCATTTAAATTTACGATAAGCCGAAGAGGTGCCAATTTCTGTTTATGGAACTTATCAAACTGATAAAGCCGAAAATAACCAGGAAATGTTTGGTTACCTAGACCTGAAGTAGGTACGTGTCATGTGAAAAGCGATCGTCACTCAAAAAAAGAAACTTAACAGCGAGAGATATCTTCCGAGTTTTATTTGATGTAGCAAACGTTCGCGTACATCTATAGTAATAAAATTGGTAAAGTCCAGGTGAGTCATTCGGAAAATATCAAGAAGTGTAGAAAATATTTTTATATCACGGTATGACATCCAATTTTAGAGAACTTGAAACATCCTGTTTAATTTATAATGAACTATTGTTATGTGACCATGCGATCAGAAGCATGCTTTGTCGGCTTTAGATTATGAATAATAATACTTAATTTATAGCCGACCATAATATATCAAGATAGATAGATATTGCTGGAATTACGTTTCCTAAATTAATTTGACCAGCTCTCAAAGGTGAGAGTTTTGCATATTCACTACGACCGTGTTTTAATATTAAGCCATTTAAGAGTACATTCGAATTAGCTTGAGCAGACTGAGATTTCTTTTAACACCAGCATTAAGGTTTTAAAGTGATAAACTCAAAAAAGCAGTATATTTTCAAGACTGTTTCAACTCGATGATTCGAATAAAATCGATTTACACAGTTTTACCTTCCTTTGAGCTGAAAACTTCCGCAGAAAACTCGACAACATACTTTGATATACATACATATGTACATATATGTACTCTCGAAAACATAATTTTGCTTTTACAGTAAAATAAAAAGGACCTTTACAAAAAACATTAAATCAGATTCAATCTAGAGAGAACATAAGTAAAATACTACAGAAACTGAAACTAGAAGAGCGCTCGAAAAAATACTATTTGAGTAGTCCAAAACACGAAATCTCAACAGAATAAACTAATGGAGTTTTACTTTTTTAACTGCAAATTTGCGAATTTTATAAAGAAGAAAGAAAAGACAATCGCTAGGAAGTATTAATCAAACATTTTAAATGATAATATAAGAATATGTGCATTTTAAAGACGTTACTAATTAAAAGCAAAACGAAAGCATTTTCTGCAAATACTTTTATTAGAGTTCATGATTGTGGTACAATAATCTAGAATCTAGATTGTCGCAGTAACGAACAATAGCAAGGTCTTTTTGGAAAGCCCCAGGTTCATTTTTATCGCAGACACGCCACCACGTTTCACTTTCGCACAATTGTTTATTTTTAGATTTAATACTAGAGAATACTTCCTTACTTCTAGAGTGGTTAGTAGATTATTTCTAAAATCGTTGGCTATACAGTTTTAAGCAGCCCACTTAGAATTGCTTTTTAAAGAGTTATTAATTATTTAAAAAATAATTAACGTAGTCCTTGAAAATAAGTTATGATATTAACACCATGCACTTTCTCGAAACGCTTTTATTAAGTAGGGAAAGTGCATTAGCTTAATTGAAGTGGCAATAGAACCGTGATAAGGGAAATTTAAAGTACGTAATTTCTATTCGCTTAGGTAATTTGTTGCAATTTTTAATTTCGCTTTTTTCCTCTTAAAATTTAAATTTAAGATGTATCTGTGATGTTGCTAGCATTTCACCCCATAGATCTTTAATCAGTTAACTTATAATAATAAATAATAATAATGTTAATTCCACGCTTCGTGAAGGACTTTTAAAAGCAAATTCCACAGTTAAAACTAGTCAAACATATTTATAATACTTATTAAATTTAACAATTTGGAATTTAAATTCTTTAAAAAATTCGTCTCTGTAGAGGTTAAAATGATTTTGCAAGGCCTAATATTTTTTGACGAACATTTTAATTAATTGTAAAATTAAGCACATGAGGAGATCATCAGGATCAAAGTGTCTATTTTCTAAAACGTTCTTTATTATTATTCTTCGATATTCTTGAAAAAAATGTAATGATTTTTATTAGTGCACCTCCATTGAAGTAAATGTAGTTTTCTCGGATTTTGTATAGCGATTTTTTTCAGAAAATTTCTTTTTAATAATAGAATAGATGAGGTAGTTACGAAATTAGAAACTCAAATAAATGGTGGTAGAATATCGCAATCGAAAAATTAGTCAGAGGCAGATATATTGTATCTGATTGATCAATTATCATTAAGTTTAAAGTAGATACGGAACATGTATGGGATCCATCGAAGGACATGAAAAAGTAAAAAATAAACAAATTACAAAATCCCGCTAATCTTAAATTTCTTGCCAAATATTAAAACGCCGCAGTACTGCAGCTCGCAATCTTATCGTGTCTTATTTTAAACTTTACCTGATACTTACTGGCACATACTGTAAAAGGTGTTATCCCCGGCACATACGCAGCTATTCTCAATGCAGGTAAGTCCAAGATAACAACAAGCGGAGCACGGGTCTCCCAAACCTAGCAAATTTAAATAATTTTGGGAATATTATGGAAATCATTAGGGACCGGGAATACCTGGGCAGGGCTCACAAACACCATGCACTCGCTCGTAATTCGGCTTGCAATCACAGAAATTTTCTCTGCAAAACTCGCTGATGGTGCAATTATCATCATATACGCAAAATCCACTTGGGAGATGCTTGTTCATTTTGAATCCCATATCCTAAACACTTTCTGCAAAAGAAACAGACATAACTTTTCGGCGGACAAAAACCGATTTCTCATTTGCGAATTCTTTTGAACTGATTTTGCTTAATCGCGGCGGCGGAGGTAGTTGAAGCACGCACTGGATGCAGTTCACTTCGACTAAAAGTAGGAAATGGGCATGTTAGCGAACGTTTCGAACTGATTTTTTATCGCCGTCTTATCAACGGCGGTATCTTTTATCAAAGCTCCACGAATGAATGTTATCTTTTACGAAACGTTTGTGAGGGTGTATTTGCTACCGATTTTGTGAGCAACTTTTGAGTCGCAGTTTATTTGGCTCAGAGGTTGTAAATTTTTTTTTCAAACTAATTGAACTTTCAATAGTTTCTTTATAATAAGTGACAAAAATCTTTTTACAAAGCATTTTTGCACATCTTTAGTAAAAACGAATTTCAAAAAATTAAGGGGAGGAGGACGTCTTAAACCACCCGTACTTTTTTAATTAGTTTATAACATAATACAAATTTTCCATATGGGGAGTTTGCAACGAAATTACTCCCTAGACGGCTAAAATTTTTTTTATTTACTCTACCTGGGACAAAATAAACTTTGATACTTTCTTCCAGGCGGTAGCCAATGCAAACAGCGGAGTGCGTCACGTGGCCTATTCAAATATTATTAGTCTGGGTCGAAATTAGAACTTCTAGATAAGCGCTAATTACACAAAAGGAAAAAATTGCATTTTTTACGATGTGGCTAAATAAGCTATAAAGTTCAGTGAAATTTATTGTTTTTGTACAACTACAAAGTGTAGAAGTATCTTCAAATGGATTTTGAAAATTCCTTTCTAAAGCTCATTAGGTCACTTAGCAGATAAGCTCAAAGGAACGCATTCGATGTGGATGGATAAGATGGTGATTTGCCTTAACATTTTTAAAATTATCTCTTAAAGGAAAAAAAAAACCAATAAAACTAGTTAGATGCGTTTCCTCCTAAAATTTAGAATCATTTTTATTGATCAGTTAAAATTTAAAATCAATGCCTTAATCCATTTTGCATGAACTGAAAAATGTATTAATCCAACTAGGATTAACAAATGCAAAAGTATCGAGATCGAGAAAAAAACAAATAGATTGATAGATGATTTGATTTGTTTCCATTAAATTACTCGATGATTTTAGGGGTGGTTTAAATAATAGCAGTTATCGCATTCGATGATAAATTACTTTAATTATCATTTATAGTACAAAACATTTTTTAAAACGAGTTAAAGGCAGTGTCGCAAGTACCTAGTTAGTTAGTTCTTCTAGCGCAGCAACAACATCTCCCCTGTTCTCCCGCAGTACCTTTTCCGCCTGAGCTTTTGATATTAACATTTCATTCATCTGAAAGATAACTTTGTTGGACTTGCAAACCCATAGACGAAGAGGTATTTAAACACTTACAATTAATTCTATGTCTTCCTTCTTCACGTGGACTTTTTGAAGTTCCCTTTCTTTGGCTAGTTTCTCCTCATTCTCCTTTATTCGCTTGTCCCCGAACTGCTCTACAGCCTGAAATATTATTTAAACATCTAATTAATGGTTTTCGAGAATTATTCCATAAATTTTAGAAAGGATCTAAGAATTAAGTTTTTTATTTATTGACAGGCCAGCTCTTTTATACAAATTGCAGCAGGAATAAATTTTATTAGTATTTGTCACATCCAAGTTAAAACAAGTGCTAAGTGCTTAAAGAATCAACCAGGAAATAGTTTTATAATTAATTTCAGAAGGAATCTGTACGAAGTGTACCTAAAATAAAAGGGCAGTTTGCAAACCTCTACCCAATCTTTGGAGGCAGCCAGGCAGTACTACAATATTTTATTCTATTCCTTGTTTTGGATAAAATTCTAGATAGTGGTTGGTTCACAAATCTTTTACGGAACCTAGGAAAGTGCTGCTCTTTTTCAAAGTAGCACAAAAGATAAACGAACGGGGATGAAATGAAGACTCATAAATCTAAAATAAATTTTCGCTGGAGCAGAGAAAAATTAGCGATTTAATAAAAAACTCAGTCTTTGAACCCACTGGACATAGCTACTATTTGGAGGGCGGCTTTAATTCAAAAAACGGGAGCAGTAACCCCAAATTGTTTCACGTGCTGCGCCGCCTCCGCCCCTAATATTTTGATTTTGCTTGACAGCGTGCACTTACACTGGATATGTCCGCGGACGAGATTTCCTTTTCCTCAGCGTAGTCCGTGACCCGTTCTAAGTCGGCCGCTCCTCCATCGTGTTTTGTGGCCTTTTTCTGCTTTTTATCTTGCTGAACTTCATCAGTCCCATTAATTTCGTTCGGCTGTGACATCGCGGATTATAAACTTCTCGTAGAGCACAGAAATGTCAAAAACAACCCTGAAGTTGGTTAAAGTTTTAAATAAAAATACAAGCGGGGTTTACACTACGGAATTATTTTTTGGAAATTGAATGCGAATATTTCGTGAACTAAGCCTTGGATATCTTACAGCTGATATCAAAACGTCAATCGATTTTTGACATTTGTTTTTATTATTTACCACAATCGAGAAGGCGATGTCGGCAACCTTTAAAATAGCGAAAAAGAAGTACACGCAAAATGATTTGCGGCGGCTAATGCAAGAGCAAAAATCCAAAACTAAGCAGCCACCGACAGAACAGAAAATCGACTCACCATTGGCCAAATATCCTTTTCAATTTTAACATTTTTCTTATCATAAGTTTCCTTTCAGCCAATTCCTTTTAGTTTTCCTTAACTAAGAAACAAATATAACGATTTAGGTCAACTCGTTTGCATATTATGCAAGAGCGTCGTTCGCTCGGAATCTGTGTGGAAAGTCCATGTAAATACAAAGATCCACAAGGAGAATGTGACTGCCGCGAAAAAACTTAAAGAGAAGCTGGAAAATGCTTCGAAGCAACCCACCAAGCGCGTCGGCGAACCTGTCGAAACCTCAACTCCTGTAAAAGTACCTCGAACCGCAGCGGGAAACACCGCGGACAGCGGCATTAAGCAAGAACCACAAGAGCAACCTGGCAAAATACCAAGCGATTTCTTCGATAATCGCACATCAAAATCATATTTTGAGGCTACTCTCGAGAAAACAAGTATAAGGAAAGATTTAATTAACATTAAAAGGGAGCGCCCCGATGAGGACAGCGACCAAATTCACAAGAAAGTTGCCAAACTCGACCTCGAAGATGGTAAGGACGACGTTCTTCCCGAAGGATTTTTCGATGATCCAGTCAAAGATGCGAAGATAAGAAATCTCGAGTACAGGGATCCACAGGAAGAGGAATGGGAGCGGTTCCAGCGTGAAATTAAAGAGGAGTCAACATTGTCCAATGCGATTATTGCTGAGGAGCGGGAGGAGGCTACGGCCGAGAGACAAATTGAGGAGATCGACGAGCAGATTCAGAAATGGTCCAAAGTTCTAGATCTAGAGAAAAAGAAAGAAGTCGTGTCTAACAAGGCTCGACAGAGGACAGCGAAATTCAAAGAGGAAAGCGAGGAAAGTGAAGCTTCTGATTCTGAAAGTGAAGAATTCGATGAGTTCTTAGACTGGAGGGCAAAGCGCTTAGCCACGTAAGACTGTAAGGTTCCGAATACAATAAATTTTTGATTTGATTAAATTCTAATTTATTTTTGGTGAATTTCTACGCAATATACAATAAAAAGTCTGGAATTCGTAGAAATCAGAACATGCTTGATTTTTTAAACTTACCTGCCTACTCCAATTAAATGCACTATGAAATAATGCAGTGGCAACAATAAAAAAGGAAAAGGCCCACTTTTCTTATAATATTGGGCCAATTCTTTTATTACCACTAAAAAAAGAAAATTATATTTTTAATGAAACATGATGTTTTTAACGTTTTTTACTGTGAGACCGAGGTTCTGTGAGGATCTCCTTGTTATTTGAGTTTGAAAAATCTCGTTTGACATTTTTTTCCCTCTTTTTAAATGGAATATAAATGCTCAACGTTTATAGAAACTTTTGCGAGGAAAAAGGTTGGGGTTTACCCTTAAAGGAAAAAGGAGATTATTTTTCAAATGTAACGTTAAAATAAATTGTTATCCAGTTATGACTTGTAAAAGTTTTTATTTCATTTAATAAAAGCAAGCAAAAAAATCATTGGCTATTGCTGCCCTGATATAAAAATTATTTTAAATCATGGTCTTAAGTGGCTAGGCTTCAATACTTGTGGAAATAATAGGAAATTAAAATTCAATAGTTATTTTAAATAAGTGTAATAATGTATTACAAAATAATTATACATATACTTATATACACACATTTATCTCTAAATATCACAAACCCAGTCCCAAAACGGAGAATAAAAATGTTTCAGAATAGTATTCTTGTTCACAATTGCAAATTTGGCAGTAGTTTACGGCTCTCCATTTTTACTATATCCTATAATTTCACAAACGATTTTTCCGTGTGACTATTCAAAGAGTAATCTCTGAACATTCCAAATTTAATAAACGCATTTGAAAAATGCTGACTACGGGGAAAGTATCGTATCGGCACGGTGTGAGGATTGGGAGGATAATATCCATACTCTGAGTTTACTGTTCTATACAAAGGATGTTGGTTTTCTTTCTCATATCCGTATCCAGTGAATAAATCTATTAAAATTAAAAAAATAATATATAGGCATTTTTTTTAAAAAAACATTTTAATTCTTTACAGGAGCACTCAAAACGTCTCGGGAGGTTGAGGGTCTGGTACAATTTAGATGTATTTATCTTTGGCTTCTGAACATTCAATTTAATGAAAGTCTTTTCAAGATTTGCCGGCTCAATTTCATCACATTTAGTGTCACACATATTTGCCTACTGTCGTCCCAAAATTATATATGGAAAAAAAAAAATCAATGAGTTTGTATCCCCGTCCGAATTATTAACTAAATTGAACACAATTTTTTATTGAAGTAATAATCCATGCAAACGCTGTTTTTATACTTTAAACAGTGTTTGCATAGTTCTCGGTTACTTATTTGGTTTTACTCGGATCCTTCTGAATAAACTTGGTATGGTATTCTGCAAAATAGGAATAAATAAATAAAATATGAAACCCCACTACTAAGAAAGAGAAAATTATGATTGGGCGTAAAATAATATTTATTTAATAAAGTTTATCTTTATGATTTGTATTTTAAAGTCAAACTGGTGTAATTTCCACCAGTATCATCTTGCTCTTTATGGAGTCGATTTGGCAAATGAGTGCTCACTGAATAAATATTTCAAAAATCTCTTTTTAAAACTGGTAATTAAAGCCATAACAAAGCGTTGGGAAGGTAAATAAAAGACTTTATTTTAAGTGGAAATTTTTGGTTTTTATACATCAGAAGTTTTTATAACATAGATGATATGAGGTAAAATGCGATTGGTTGTAAATTAGTTCAAGTTTACCTATATTTTACTGCAAAAGTAATAAGAATCTTTATAAAAATCTTTAATGAAGGTAAGGTTTATCCATGTTGGTGTTCAAAGAAAAATTTCGGAACATTCCAGCTTTTGCAAGCGCATTGGTAAATCGTTGACTACGAGGAAAGTAACGCGTCGGCACAGTATGAGGATTGGGAGCATAATATCCATACTCCGAGTTCACTGTTCTGTAAAAAGGATGTGTATTGTCCTGCTGAAATCCGTAACCGGTGAATAAATCTGTTAAAATTAGAAAAATAATATATAAGCTCATTTTTATATAAACAGTAATTGCGCACAGGAGCATTCAAAACGCCTTGGAATGTTGAGGGTTTCGTACAATTGAGATGTGTTTATCTTCGGCTTGTCACGAAGATATTCGATGTATTTCTTTTCAAGCCTATTCTCGTCTTCACATTTATATTCGCACATGTTTACTTTTTCCAATATCAAAATATATTGTGTAATACGAAAAAATGTTCCTTTCTTCCACTCGAATAACTTGAAGATATTCAACTGAATTCAATATTTATTGATGTAATATTCTATGGAAACGCTGTTTTCATTTCAAGGTGTGTAGTAGATTGTAGTTTCGAGTTTAAGGTTTTAAATTAAAGTGAATTCAATTTTGTTTGAATTATGATTATCTGCTGCTAATTTCTAGAATAACTCAGTGAAATTCGAATTAAGAGAGTGTTGGAGGCAAGAATCTCAACTAGTTTGAAATATTATGGAATCTATAATACCTACAATATTAAAAGCGACTTCTATACAAAATAAATTTTATTAATAAAAATAGCAATATAGGGTTTTCAAATTCGCTATTTCAGTTCTCAATTTTTAAAATTAAAAATGAGAAATCTAAAATACTAGTTTTTCATATTTATTAAGGCCGAAACTACGTTATATTGTAGTTTTTGGAATTTTTGTGTGGAAGCGCATCACGTAAAAGCTAATGGAAGGATTTTAATTAAACTTTGCAGTATTATAATTTTGGGACTAGGTTAATATTAACAATAGGAATACGGTAACGTTATTTCTCAAGCTTTTAATTTAGCAGTGCTTGCGTCTTTATTAAAAATTGCTTCAAAGTATACAATTTATTAAAACATATTTCTTAATAACAGTTTAAAATTATGTAAATATGTATTTGGTTTTAAATAATAAAGAGAAAACCGTTCTCTATCAAAATATGATTTCCTGGAGGAACTCTGCGCATGCTGGAAAATTATCGATTTGCCTAACATGTCATAGATAGTGTTTCAGGTAATCTTAGTGACTTGAGGGTAAATATGGCTTTTTATTTTCTTGTTATTAACGAAATAAGCATAGTACTTTAATAGGAAGCCAAAATGGAAAAGCGTAGCTTTCACCTGCTTTATATACTCCTGCTAATTGCCTTCAAAGTAGATTTAAATAGTGCAATAACCAAACGAGGCCCTCACCATCCCCGAAGTGAATTGTCAAAAACCAAAACAAAGGTCGATCAGCACCTAACGCATGAGGAGCAGTAATAGGAGCAAATTTATTTTATGTGTACGTTTCACAGAGGGGTATTTTTTTAGTCCCATTGAAGATGATATAGAGGAGAGATGGGGTGTTGACCTGGATCCCGATTCCATGACTGATGACGAGAAACATTTTTACTATTTCAGGGTAACTTTTCATATGTTTTTATATATTATTTTAAATATACTAAACTTCACTTAATTTAGGTTCATGACAGCGATAATAATAATGCCCTGGATGGCTTAGAAATGCTCCAAGCTGCTCTTCACCAAGACGACAGAAGTGCTAAATTAGACAGAGATTCCTACTTACAAAACGCTTCAAAAGAGCTTGATCACATCATTGGTAAGCATTAAGAAATCGAATTATTAGAATAATATATTTATTATAAAATTTTCCTTTCTCTTCAGAAGTAATAGACGATTTTTTCAAAATAGCCGACATGAATAGAGATGGTTTGCTACACTATCCAGAATATATGAAGGCGGTCATAGAAAGTAAAGAACTTGAGGCGAATTCATAAAAAGTCTTTATTGGTTACTATCACTATTAATAATCAATAACTTTATTTAAGTACTCAGAGATTGCAGCGGTACATAAGATCGCATGGCGATCCTTTATACCCATCATATGCTGCCCGTTGCAAGGTATCTATCAAATTCTCGTATTGTGATTTATTGTCAGTGCTCCTGGAATTTTATAAAAATAAATTAAACAATGTCTATTAGTATAATGCGTCTCATGTTATTGGTTTAAAAAATATTATTACCCCCCGAACTTGTCTAAGCTGTTGAGAAGTGCTTTTGCCGCTCGTGCGTATTCATATGCTGTTGCTGGAGCATGGCAGGCTGCTTTGTAAAGACACGAACTATCACCGGAACCTTGCGATGCCAGGAATCCCACAAAAAGCATCGGTTCTCCTTCGTCGAGAAGAGATGTTGCTAAGAGCAAATTATAATATACAAAAATTGTAAGCATTTATAATATGTAGCTAATTAAATTTATAAATGAAATATAATTGAATAGCGGAAATTTTTAAAGAACTAAAAGGATATGTTGCAAAAGATAAATTTGAAACTTTAACTATTTAATGGGACTAAGACAGTATAGTTCAATCTTCGTTTTTCGAATTTGTTTTTAGAGTTCCGTAGCAAAACAAGGAACCCTTATAGTTTCGCCATGTCTGTCTATCTGTCCGTATGTCACAGTCATTTTATATAGCGCTGAAATTTCGTACACGTATAGACAATTATAATCATTACAAAGATATGTTTTAACATTTTGGAAAAAAAAAAATTTAAAGCTACCTCCCCTACATGAAAAGTGAGGATGAAAAAAGAATGTTTACTTATCCCATCGAGTGGGGTATCGTTGCAAACGGAATTTAAAATCATTATGAGGTTTCTTAAACTGTTTTTCAGAATTATGCCCCGTTTTTGAAATATTCGACTCCAAAGTGGCCATTTTCGATTAGGTTTGTGTCGGCTAAGATTTCACGCTGAACGCAAAATATCTGCATGTATGTATATATACATTATTATTTTATTTAGCATTGTATTATGCGCATCTTATCGTTTGTAGTAGCTACGGAACCCTACATGTTCTTGACCGCTTTTTACTATACCTAATTAATCTTCTTAAATGCAATAACCCACCTTTACCTGCTTCACTACGACCTCTTGCATAATGACTCCAATGTCCAGCTCCAATCAAACCAGCGGCAAATATTAATGCTTTCAGTAATATAAGAATAAACAAATTGCTTAAATTTAAACTCAGAACCTGTAGAGTAAACTCCTTTAATAAAAGAGGAAAAAAATAGTCTTGTTTAATTCAATTCACCTGACTATTTCCAAGAGATCTATTGATGAGCTCCTTGGCAACCTGGACAATCATATGTCCAGCCGGACCAGCTAAAGTGTCCTGTGCGCTTTTCAACCATCCAGAAGAAACCGCACTTTCAGTCACATCAGTTCGTTGCGCACACTGCGCATAATTAACTATAAATGCGAGCACCAAGCACTTAAACAAATTCATGCTTAATTTTCACATTAGACTGAAGCCACCTCAGAGTCACTCTAACTAACAACAAGACCAAATCTGCACCGCATTTATTGAACAACTAAAAATGGAAAAATGTCTCAGGTCGTATAAATACAGACGGCAAAAAGTAACTCTGTGCACGTTTTCATCCCCGTTGAAGCAAAGATAGATACGTAGATTACTTGAGACGCCACTTCTTCTAATCTAGAAAACAATGGAATTGCTGCAGGGTTCGATGAGCAAAAAAACAATGCACCCCGAAATAACTACAGCTTACCCCTAAGCAAGTAAAGTGAATGCTCTGCGACAATGGAGGTTGTTTGGAGGCATTTAACCGATGAATTCTTAAAGATTTGTCTGCAATTTATCTCTCGAGCCATTGAAATTTGTTTGGGCAGGTAGAAAATGCCACAACCGCGCAAGAGTGAAGAGCCTAGCTTCATACCTAGTTTTACACAGAAATGATTATTTTGGGTTATTTTTTGCTGGTGCCTAAGATTGGAAAAGTGCCACTTTCAAGGAACGTGATTCCATGTACATACGATTTTTTCATTTTCATTTTTCAAGTTTAAATTAAAACCAAAATAAGATATTATATCATCATGGAAGATAGCATTTCTGGCACATAATTATTTGTCTATTCCTTTATAACTTCAAAATTCCTCAATCAATATCAATAATTGTTGTATGGTTTGATTATAGCCAAAGGATAGGCTTTAAATTATTTGGCTTAACTCGGCTTCATTTTCAGCTGGACTTAATTAGATCAGGTCTGGATCTTTAACTGGTGTCGAATATAAATTTAAACTAAAAATCTAGTTAAGTGTTTGCTACATTAAAATAATCGATTACATGAAGCCTCTACTTATAAAAAAATAAGACAGTCATTTATATTTTTATACATCAAGCAATGCTAGTTAAAATAATAAAGATAGCCGAGTAAAATACTTCAATATCGATTTTTGGTTTTTTGATCATATTTTAATTGTTTTAAGTATTTATGAGAGTATCATAAAATAGCTGTTTTACGAATATGAGGTAAATTCTAAGTCTAACTTTATCAGACTATTACAAATGTTTAATGTTTTAGTGCTGTTCAACAACTTCTAGACGCCCTACTGTGGGATATTTATGGTAAAGCCTCGTTCCGCTGTTTAGAGAACAAAAGAAGAATTTTGGAAGTAACAAGTGCTCAAGAATGTGATACCAACTCGTGGAAATACTCTATAGAAATGCTGGAAAGACAAAGTATGATTTTGTATACCTTTTGCGAGGGCGTTATGCTTAAATATTGTATTTATTTTAAGGCATTCATACCCTCACAGAGATCAGTGCTTCTCTCCGAATTGAAATTCGAATTATAGGATCATATCTCACACGAGTTCTCATTGGCAGAGATAACCTTTTACGCAAACAGGAGGCACTTGGTTGCATTATTACAGCATACTTGAAAGAATTTCAATCAACAGGTAACGATGAGTTAATAATTACTGGCTTTTTATATATAAAAAAATATTATTTTCCGAAAAAATCGAGAGGATACTTTTAATTATAGTTTGTACTATATCGATAAATTTAGATCCACAAAATAGCACTGTTTTCTTGCATATAGCTGACAGTTTTATTTCGCAAGTTTAAAATTCTAATGGAATTTTGCATGCCTACATCCTTAAATTATTTCTAAACCTATTAAATTGATCTATAATTTTTATAAAAACTGTAAAAAAGCCTTTATAAAGAGAGCAACAATTTTCAGTCAGACCAAAAATTGATTCAATCCTTGTCTAAAAAGGATCTAAAAAAGTTTTTAATTACTAAGTTGTTAGTAAAAATGAAGGAAACATTAGACTAAAATTATAAAGAAAAGGTATAAATTAATTATCTTGTAATTGGAAAGTAAAAGTTTTTGCAGAAGAATGTTAAGGCAAGTTTAGTTTCGTTTTGTTTGGTTGATAAGTCGACAGTTTCTAATTTGTTCGCACTATCCCCTAGATTCTAGAATAAAAGGGCTGTTGGCAGTGATGAAAATAAAATTTTCGGAGGGCGCATGACTTGTTCTTGTCAAAGGGGCACAGTGTGGGTGGCGATGCATAGGCTTGAATGAAATTCCTCAGTATTTTGCGGAAGTTTCATGCAATAACGTTCGATGCATGCAGGATAAGTGAGTCAAAAAGTGATAATGATGTGAAAATCAGAGTGTTTTTGAAAGACCATTGCATATCGATTATTTTCTATTTGCGATTATTAAGTGGTTGAGCTTAAGGTGAAAAATGTTTCGAAATGCAAATTACTGAAACGAAAAAAAAAAAGAGTCCGTTTGCCTAAGAAGTATTGATCGAGGAATCTGCCTGCAGTTCCTCTGTGCGATGTATAATTTCTTACATTAGTTAGCCTTGGCTATTTTTAATTTGTCTGGTGATTTTTTTTTCTGTTATATTGTGGTAGCACACATATTCGATAAATTTTATGTGCTACTGGACTGGAATGCATCGCTCAAATCCAGGAACTATGCCGCGAATATTTATGTGGTGCGATTGGAAGAAAATGATTCATACTTTGCGTAGTTCGCAGCAAACATGGTCTTGTTATAAAACTTACATGAGTTGAATGGAATTGGGTTGAATGTGATGGAACTTTTATCAGGTGTTGCTTGCACATCGCTTCACATTAAATACTGCAAATTGAAAGCGATTAACAATGGAGCAGTCTCAAGGGAGGACTTCCAGACAAAAGGGTGACTTAAATTTTTTGTTTTGTCCTTTCCTTTGTCGTTCTTTGTCTCTTTCTTTTGACCTAGACACTTATTTATGATTAAAAGGTCGTCACTGAAATAACTTGATTTAATACTCTAATGGTTTGTTTTGAGGGGATCCAAAGATTTAAATTTTGGCGGACACGATTGCAAATAAGATGAATAGCCTCGTTGGTGACTTTAAAGAACCCTAATTAGATACATTTGCAATTTATGTAATTTTCAAGATAATCTCGTTACTTTATCCAAGGAAATCATCTGAACAAGCTCTGACCTTTATTTCCCGCCTACACACAGCACGCCCTGGGGACACATTTGAAATAAAATAGCAAAGGATCAGTACAAGGACTTGAATTTTGTACTCTCAGAACTTTGTTTCCAAAAATTCTGAAGAACATTTTTTTAAACTTTTCTTTTATAAGGGGAAAAAGATGTTAAATATTTATACATAGCCTTGACCGAAGGAGGTTAGCAGAAAAGTGATTATAATTTGTACTATAATAATTATTTGGTGGTGACGGTGCTCTGTGTACCCTTATGTTGGATAGTTAGTTCAAAGGGTGACGCACTTGATACTTTCTATCACCTGCCCTTAAACGGTGCAACCATTCAAAGTTTTCGCTTCAAGGTTAAATTAGAAATCAGCGCTTTCATGAAATATCTGCTTCGTATGTAAGGATATAGTTACTACAAAGCTAATTCATTTGAGTTAATTTCTTGTAACTTAGTTATTTCAACGTATTCTACATATAATATAATAACAATATAAAATAAGTTTGTTCCGTGACTAAAAGTTAGTAAAATGCCATTCAAAAGTACATGAAATGTGTTCCATTTCAAGTACTTGGACATATAAAAATGAGAGGAATTTTAAGATTATAAACAGAGGATATAAAATGCTAAGTGTGATAATGTATAAGTGTATTAAAATAGTAAATTTGTAGATAAACTCATAGAACAGACCTATTACCTTGAAGAGTAAATGAACACTCGATTTACTAAGCTACCTGTCAGAAAATGAATTGTAATTGCAAAAGTAACAAAAGGCAAAATATCACTTAAAAATAAGTGACCTCGTAAATAAAAACTTATGGAAATTATAAACTGGGAAGTTATATCTCGACTATTATAGTATTGCAATAAACTATATTGCGAATAAATCAATGTGCAAAATATGATACATTTTTTCTAATTTGCCATACAACTCGAAAATAGGTTCACGTATAAATATCAGAATGGCACTTTTATAAAATCATCTCGTAAAATATTTTCACGATTTTACTCCCCTGAGGTTATTTTATGTTTAACTCAATTGATATGAGTTTTAAAAACGTTTTAAGTGCATACTTTTTTACATCATATTTGATGTTTTACCTCAATTAATTATTCAATTAATGGATATTTGAAAACATACACCTCTCTTAAGTTTATAAATATAAAAAAATATGTACGAATCGATTTTAGTAAATCGTTGATAAAACTCTGTATTCTTATATACATATATGTATGTATATGAAAAAGTTCTGTTCTGGTTAATAATTTCAATATCCAACCGAAATATTATGGATATTTCCGGTATTGGAATAAAAAAACATATTACATATTTGAACACACTAATAGTGTGGGAGCTTATGCTCAAACTGTATGTACAATAATGTTCTTGTAATGAACCATCTATAAAAATCCTTAACTCATAACAGAAAAATTATGCAATCTACGATAATTACATAAAAGACCAAAATGCAAAACCAAAGCAGGAATGTTTGAATCACCCAATTGAATCAAATGTGCTATGAAAAACACAAATAAGTATACGATAAAGTATGTAAAGGGGTATTCCTGTATAAAACAACGCTTATAATGACGAAAAGTAGACCAGACAAGACGTCTTGATATGAGCTACTTCCTTAATTCAATCAAAACTTTAGCGGGTAGCTACGCGCAGAAGGATCTTGCCGAAGAAACAGGTAACACAACAATTAGAAATTTGATTAAAATGCTTTGCTTTTTGCAATTTATACTGCATAGCATACTCGCAATTAGTTTTGTTACAGTTACAAGTTTACACAGATTAGCTAGATATACATAATTAGTTGTTGATTTATTGATTTTAAAAAATTTCTAATTAAATATATGCAAGCAACTTTGAATTCATTTTATTTTTGTATAAATTTTTGGATATCATCGAAAAAAGTCATTTGTTTTTATTTGAACATATGCTACACAATTTATTGCAATATTTTACACTAATTTCCTTTAAATCAAAATTTATTAACTACGCGTGATTACTGCTGGCGACGGACAGTTACATCCAATTTTTAAAGCAATCTTCGGCAGGTATTTTAGCTAATGCGAATTAAAAAAAAAAAAAAACGATTCGGCAATAGCTTAATTTAAAATAACAACTTTTTTCTTTAAAAAACATTGTATACCATATATGATATTATTTGATTTAATTTTGGGCTATAAACGTATGGTGGGCGTATTTGTAGCATTCATATAACGAATTTGAATTGGGTAAACTCCCTCCTTTCGTCGAAAATAAGATCACAAATGTTTCAGGATTTGTTAAACAGGGTATCTCAAGATTGCTAGATTCTCTTTGAAGTGACAGCGAATATGTGAGCGTAAAAGTTAATTCTACATGTTCACTGACTTTGTATGGCAAAATGATTTTTTCAGTCTCCTACCATTCACAATCTGAAAATAGGCATAAGCGGCAACAGAGAAGTTTTATATGAAGCAGGTTCGCAAAATAAATATTTTAGTCCATCCGGTTGTTTTAGGGAGAAATTCCAAGCACATGCTTATAAATTTGGCCTTATGAACATGCTTTTACACTTCACTCCCATAAATATTTAAGAACAATTCCTCAATTACCTAATCCGGTGAGATTTTCTTTATCCTCTGAATATAAAAGTAGGTATGAATTAGCACTGTAAGTTGGCAAAAGTTGCTACTGTAGGGATTTTCCAGAGCCTTTCACGAAACCCTTCAGAAAGTGCTGTTTCCCTCACAAGGATCCTCAGTAAACTCCGTGAAGACGTGAAGATGCGAAGACAGCGAAAGTCCAACACTTTTGACCTTCAATGTAACACGGTCTTAACTCAAAATGTAGCGACGTTTACTGGGCTATAACAAGTGTATTTTATGCCAAGGGATATTGTTCTTGTGTTTATTTTCAGTATCTTGAGCAGCTATGTTCATGACCTCGTTGTGCCCCTTTTTTCTGTGTTAAATGTCTCAGACCACCTACCTTATTTTATTAGAAAGGAAAAGAACATTTACGACTGTGCAGAGAAACGTAAAGTGTTTTAGGTAAGGAGAAAACCATTTTAAAAGTGCCTACTTTCGACACAGGAGAGCAAACGACCAGCTTTGAAAAATTGTTCCCCTAGGAATGAATCAGGTGTCACAGACTTGAGACAAACTAATCTATTTCGTTTTATAAGTTGAATGATAATTTGTATTCTTCACAACATAATTTTTTATTAACAAATTACGGACCATTTTTCAACTTAACTTGAGAAAATTGACATTAAGCCTTCATAAATTTCAAATATGTATATGAAACTAATTTAAACCAAAGTCTTCTTGCCTATGTTATTTATGTTACAAATCCAATTAATAAAGATAAAACAAAAATTAATTTTTTTAATTTCGGATGACGTGAATTGCCTCACGGGCTAGACATTCAAATTGTGTTCTTCTATTATGAAACAATTAACTACCAGACGAAAATTGAGTTTTGCGGGAAAACGTCGGTATTTTATATTTACCTGCGTCCTGCCTAGAAGCAAGGTATTCTTTTTACTTTTATCCTCTGTAGGAGGATAATCGCTGAGTCATAACATTCACAGAAATATTAACTTAATTTCGGAGAAAAGTACTTAATAAAAGATTCCACGGCTTTTATTCAAAAGTGTAGGCATTGTTAAGAGTCTGTTTGTATTTAAGAGGATGCGAAAGCGCCTTTAAAAGGAGATATGCTGACACATGTTTTGATGTACAAAACCTTTTTCAGTTTCAATAAGGCAAGACGGTTAAGTCTTTATAATATAATGAGGGTTGACAGTAGGAAATTTGGGTAAATTGTGGACACAAATCGATTATTAATGAGATTGCTTTGAGGTTTTCTACCTTATCTGAAGTTTTTAACAGAATTGTGGCATTTTAATAAGATTTCAAATATAAAAGGGAAAATCTGAGATGAAGGAGCTAGCGATTTGAATAAAACAGCCTATTTTTGATTAATTAAGGAAATGTGATCGAATCGCAGTTCAAGATATGTATACTAACAAAAATATTGCTTTTTGAATTTTGTCTTATGTAGTATAAAAAAGATGTGCAGATATAGGACAAAATCAATGAGACATTTTTTTTTAAAGCAAAAGGAGTAAAATAACACATGCCTACAAAATTTAAATGATGATATATTTTTTCAGGATGTATGTTTGGTGAATTAAGTAAAACAAATTGAAATCATTATAGATTGAACAATTTTCTTACAGAGGTGTACATGATTAATATGCAAACCTATTCTTTTAAAACAGTTTTCATTTTAACAACTGCTTCGATGTTATGTTGGGTACTAAATACGAAAAGTTTTCATTATATGTAATGTTTTTGGAGCAAAATAAGAAAAGGTATACCCCTGCAGAAAAACTAAATACTAAGAATGAAAGTTACTTTAAATTCGAAATGTGAAGATCTATTCAAATATGTATAAAATGTGAAGATCCATTCAAATATGTATAAAATATTAATTACTATCATTTAGACAAATATTTATACCTGTATTGTTTTCCATAAAACTACGCGGAACGTGTTAAAATTAGGTACATGTTTAATTTGCAACCTTGTAAGCTTTAATCTGTTTTAATTTATTTAGTTGCTTTATTCCCTGAAATAAAGCACGGATTAACCACCACACGTTCATGACCTTTCAAGTCCCACTTAATATGCCTCCTCGCATAAAATGTTCTTGTTGAGAAAATTTCGGTTATTTTCATTTAAGCAAAATTCACTTTGTTTTTGATTGGTAGGCTTAAGTTGTTATCCCACGTGCATGTTGAGATCCTCTTAATCAGTTTGAACTCGTGTCAGGTCTCTGACGACATTCATTCCAATTACGTTTTAATTTAAGCTGAAGCAAGGAGTATGCGATTCAGCCTCTCGCCACCCCAATCGAATGCTGAATCTTCTGGTCGAACGGACGGGTCAACATCGTCGTCGGACTTCGACCAATGGCTCCATGCTATGAAGATGGTCGCCCGCCTTCCTGGAGGAATGCCACCTGAATTTCGGAAGAAGGTTCCTCTTATTTGGTATTTATTTATTGATTGTAATTAACAAAATACCCTCTGGTCTTCAGCTTTGGTTGGCGCTGTCGGAAAAATATTTACAAACGAGAAACGTCGACTGGGAGAAGGAGCAAATCAAGTGCTTCAGCGAGCAGTGGAGGGAAGACGACGAGGAGCTAGGAATTCAAATTGTTAAGGTAAAGTTGCTCACCTGAGAGGTTTGATACAAGTTTGCTTTATACTAATTATTGTTGATGAAATTTTAATGAGATAAATTCTATGTGTAATAAAACGTAAATGGTTCCTCTTAAATGTAATTAGAGAGTCTTACAAGCCCTATCTTATTCCCAGGACCTCCACAGAACAGGCTCCAGCCTGTGCTCAGGGCCTGCTGGCTCCATCAACCAGGCGAAGCTGAAACGTGTGCTCTTAGGATACGCTCGCTGGAACCCGGAGGTCGGGTATTGTCAGGTGAATGTTTGTCCAATTACCTCAACTCCTTTAACCTCGTCATGCCCTTTAAAACTCCAGTTCTCGACTCTGTCCAATTCCTTTTTCAAAGGACCATGAGTTTTATAATTCCTGCCCAAAGAAAATATTTTGATGATAATTTAATTTTTTCGGGGTATAATATTGAGAGAGACTTTACTAAATCGGAAAACGTGGATTTGGAATCGATATCTTTTGTTCTTTATCAGGAAAGAAAATTGGGCGCAATTGCAAAGCGGGCATTTGATTTTTATTCTTATACTAAAAGGTATTAGGTGTGAAATCACAAAATATGATTTCTAGATGATAGTGGCCAGCAGGATTCGTTCAAGGCAACTGTCCAGAGTTGCAAAATTAGTTAAAAGATGTATATTATTCGAGATATCAAAGAAAATAACTTACAAAAATTAAAAACTTATCGTAAAAATCATCAAGTACTTACAGGGGCCCTATCATTGAAAACGTTTGAATCGAACCGAAAGGAGCTTACATAAGCCCTTTTTGGATAAAATTCCTTAATCTACATCTAAAACTATTATAATTAGCTTATATTCCTTTCTAATTGAATTTTGGGAAATACTTTATTTTAAAATAAGGAAAAAATAACTAAGCTTTTTGTCAGTATTGTTTGCAATATTGTCAATTTCCATATATTTCGTGTGCTGGGCAGGAACAATGAAATTTATTATGTTTTTTGTAAAGAACAACTGGCAGGACGAGGTTAAAGCAGAAACCATTTCCCAACAGGGTTTCAACATGCTTGGAGCTTTAATTCTGCAAGTAATGGATAAGAACGAAGTCGAATCGATGAAGGTGATGATCTTCCTAGTGGAAGGTGTTTTGCCTCCGGGCTACTTCAGTGGCTCTTTGGGTGGGCTTCAAGCGGATATGGCCGTTTTCCGAGAGTTTATGACATCGAAACTACCGAAATTGGCGAAACATCTACAACGACTTCAGGGCCGTAATGGAGAAGACTCTTTTGAACCCCCCCTAACGAACGTCTTCACTATGCAATGGTTCCTCACATTGTTTTGTACTTGTCTGCCTATAAACTGCGTCCTCAGAGTTTGGGATTTGGTTTTGATTGAAGGAAGCGACGTCCTCCTTAGGACAGCCTTAGCTATTTGGAGTATTTTAGAAGAGTAAGAACGGCTATTTCCTCACTATGATTAAATCATTTAAACTCAATTAATTTATAGTAAAATTTTGAGTGCCAAAACTGCAGATGACTTTTATTGTAAGATGGGAATGCTTTCCGGTGAGTTGCTCAATGGGCATCTAATAGATTCAAATGGACTTATCGAGAAAGTGGTCGACTTAGGACCTGTACCAGAATTGCAAAAACTTCGAGATAAACATCTTTACAACATTGCTCCCTGGAGGGACAAGAAGGGTCTAAGGTAAGAATTTATTAAATAAGCTATAACACTCAAAGATCCCTTTCCTTTCTGCATAAAAGTAATCCGTTAAATGAAAATCGGACCTTATTACATGTCTACATTAAAAAACTATTCTCTTAACTTATTATTTATTATGATGGCGTGGCGCCTGTTATAGTTTTTGTTTTTAATTGCTCGTTAAAATTCCTATCCTTGAATTAAGGCCAATTGGCTTTGCTTTTTCATTCTTTTATGAATTACGAGGGGCCAGGATATTTTTGAGGATGCCTTCATAAATTATTATACAAAATATATATTTTTTTAAACAGATTAAAAACTTTTAATTTTTGGTTAAAAGTATACCTATACATAAATAATAAAAGCTTTTGTATTACTTACGTAAATATGTAATAGGTACTTAAATTTTGCATACGATTTAAACAAAAATTCGAATATATAAATTTATTATTCTCTTACTTTTTCTTTTGTGTAATGAGGGTTTATCTATCTGCGTAACTTAAATTGTCATTAATCGTTTCTAAGTTCAGGAGTTCAGCTTCATAAAAGCATTGCAATATTTATTAATTGCAAAGTGTTTTTAAAAGTTTATATATATATATATATATATTTTTTTAATTCAGGTTGTACTACTCAGATGATGAGGGAGACTCAGACGATGATTCCCGGCTAGCCGTAACAACGGCTTGGGGTTTACGTATCAATCGACGAGGCTCATCCGGCCTACCTTCGAGCAGTAAACCTCCAATAGACAACAAGGATCGCATTGCTCTGGATATTTCTCTTCTGAAGAAGCAATACGACCGACTAAGGGAAAGACAGCGGCAAGCACATATAATCTTGACTGCAGCCGTGGCGCGGCAGGCAGTGAACCCAACGCCATCGTCCTCTATTCAAATGAATCAACTTTTAATGGGCCGAAATGCAATTGTAACAAATAAGGGCCGCCGAATTGGTCCACCGCAGGGAGCCATACCGCCGGCCCGAAAACTCTCCGGACCTGCAAAACCGGCAGTAGCCGTAACGAAGCAGGCTAAAAGAGGCGAAACACTCCACTGGCGCGACACAGAAGCCACCAAACGACGGAAAAGCAATATAAAGTTAAAGGAAGTTGATGTCTCTGCCTACGCTGATGCCTCGAAAACCGAACCTAAGCCACAATCAAAGGTTAGCACATCGACACCACCCAGGTCTAGAAAAAAGAGTGAATCGTCGTCCTACAGCGAGGACAGTGATGCTAACTCCAGCACTAGCACAAGTTTGTGCGACGAGGATGAGAACGACAATCCAGACACGTGCTCCTCGTTGGAGGCGAGCCCACTCAGAAACGTGCTATCACCCAAAAACGAAGTGCCTGAAGAGGATAAGAAACTAGAGGACATTAGCAAATACATTGAATCTTTAGAAGATTTTCCTATTGATAGTAATAAGGAACAAGATTTAGATAGTACAACAATCGGCCAAATTCCTGTCATTGAGTTAACTGATCCTATGGAATCGCTTGATCCGAACAAGTTGAACATGGTGGACACGTTTAATGCCACTGTAGACGAGGATAGCTCTACAGAATGTGACCGTTTCAGCAAGACTGCCGTCTCACTAAATACGACTGAGTTTCCTGTAACGTCTTCAAACACTGAAGAGCAACTGTTGACTCTTGACAATACGCTTCAAAAAACTGATTCCTCTAGTGCCTCATTGAGAGTTTCTCCTGATTCGCCTGCTGAGAAAACTGTCGATTATCTTCAAGTTTCTAAATCTGCTTTAACTATTACGAGCACTAGTCAACTTTCCCCAATTGCGGACATAAGCAAGTATCTAAGCTCTTCTAGTATAAGTCCACTGAAGTCTCCTACTTCGTTTTTTGGCTATACAGATCTTTTGTCGAATGATTCCAACGAGAATGTCGGTCAATTCGACGTGAGTGACGAAGGTGTAACTAATGAATATTTCGAACGAATTAATCTGGTGGAACGTCCAACACATTTAGAGCTCTTTTACTCGTTGAATGAAGATCAAGGTTCGGACTATGAGCCAATGACGAAAGAACCTTCTACCACACCTAAATTACAGCAACCAGAGGATGAGGCAAAACAGGTAAATGAGGAACTCACACGATCACTGCAATCAAGCATAACTCCATTAACCACGGACTCATTAAAAACATCGTCCTCCACGAAGAACATTGTAGAAAATCAAGTCATATGTATCGATGAGAGTCTCGATCAAGCAGATGCCGAAATAATGTCATATTCAGAATGTAGAGCTAGCAGTAGTTTCGGCTCCATTTTCTCCCATAACATTTCCAAAGAAAAATCATTTTCATTTGATGTTTCCTCGACTGTGGAAAAACAGGAGTTGAGGCCAACATCTTGTCCAGAAGCAAGGGAGAGTATTGTCGAGAGAAACGCTCAATCCGATCGTGTTTTAAAAATAATCGAGGAGAACTCTCTAATTTTGCATCGAATACTTCGAAAGACCGTTCCTATTACCAGTCCTACGCATAACAAGGAATCCTTAAGTAAGTTCACTTTACATGAAGAATCAGTGCCCGAACAAACGATTAAATCAGTCCCTGAAACTCCAGTAGAAGCCAGAAGTACTGAGATCGGGAATACCACTTTTGACTATATGACTAAAAGTTCTATTGACTTACTAAGAGAGTTAAAAAGCGTCAAGGATACGACAACACAAAAAAAAGACGACGAAGATTATAGTCACTCCTACAGCCGACTTGTAGATACATCACCCATAGCAATCCGCTCCGATGATAATATCGCAGACAGACTAGCCTCTATAAAGAACACGATTAAATCAATAGACTCTCTTTGCGAAGAAAAGGATACTTACAAACGGGACAGGTGTCAAAGGTACATCGATTCACTTTTTAGCAATACAACCACTGAGACTAGTCGAACCATTCTATCCCCGCCAAGCATTAAGATTAGTGAGACTGATCAAATTCTTCCCATTACAAGAAGTAGTTTACTAGATAGAACCGAAAAGGATAGTTCCCCAAACCATTCCGCTCGTAGTTTCAGAAAAGAGGTTTCTCCCAGACGTCGTAAGGATGAAGAAAGAGAGGAGTATGAAAGTCGAGTTCGACGCGATAAAATGCCAAAGTATTTGACTGACCCAGAAGATTCAGAAACCACTACTGCTTACAAATCCACAGATCTACACGGAGAGCACAATCAAAACATCAGTAAATTGGGATATGACTCCGACTATGGTAGTCTTTATAAAAAATTTCCGGACTCAAGTGATATTTACAACAAGTACGACACCAGCTTCACAAATCGCGCAATAACAGGAACAGTTTTTGAAATACAGTCACCAAGTTCTACTGTTTACGTTCCAGCCAAAATTGAACTCCGGCACACCACAGTAACGTCTACTTTTTATGACCGATACTTGTCTCAGAAACAAGAGAGGATTGCTAAAGCAGAAAAGTCACCTCAGAATGGTGCCCACGCTTACCTGGATACTTTAAAGCCAATGCTTTCCAACAGGAATTCAAAATCTGCTGAGAATTCGCCATCTCGCAAGAAGGAGCAGACCTCCCCGCCCTACTTAGCAAGTGCGAAAACCAACGTAAAGAGACCTTGCTGTGAAGAGCTGACGGTTAAAAGTTGTGATAATATTTTGTTAAGATTAAAATCCTCCTCAAGCAATACCACGACCTCATCAACGTACACCACCACGCCAGAAAAAGAGAAACAGCCCTCCGATTTTAATTTTCGGCTGGGCATCTACGACGGTTCCAGAACCTACGATTCGAAAAGCTGAAGAGTTCCAATTTCGCATTAGCTGAACCCTTAATTAACGCCTTCAGATATCGTCGAGAGTTTTCGCATTTTCCCTCTATTTTTAGCGCATTGTTTGCTTTATAATAAAATGAAGAAAGTAGACTATAAAAAGCAATAAATATTTCCCAGTTGTAAATAGGTACGTCCCGCCCTCGGCGCATTCAACTAAACATTTTATTCTTACAGCTCAACGTTGCGACGGATTCGTGAAGTTTTCTAAAAAAAACAAAACATTATACGCTTTTCTCAATTCTTCTATAATAACATTTACAATCTATACGATTTCTCTCGTTACTGACTGATTTATGTATCATTTGAATTGTTACAAATTAGGTAAGGCGTAAACTAATTTCTTATGTAAACAAATATTTATCTTGTGGTTAAAGTCGTGAAATGTTTTTTGAAATAAATTTGACGAAAATCAAATGAATTATTTTTATCCCTCAGTCTCTGTAGTAGAAGTATATTTGTTTCCATTTTCGAAAAAATTTATTAGCAAATATAAAAACAAAACAAAAAATAAATAAAGTGTTAAAACGCCGATATTTTGCTTTTAAAACTTAATTTAAAAATATTATTCTAGAATATCCGGTAAGATAGGAGGACAGGTGCACACCAAATGTTTATCACCATAGGCATCATCAATTCTTCCAACAGTAGGCCAAATTTTTGAGTCTGGTTTAACAAAAGACTGCAAACAAAATGCAAGATAAATAAAAATATTTAACGAAGAATATATGTATGTATAAAAGACTTACAGCAGGGAAAGCTGCTTGTTGTCTTGAATATGGCCTATTCCAATCATTCGAAATAACTTGGAACTGAGTGTGTGGCGACATTTTTAAAGGGTTCAAAATTTTATCCATTTTACCATCCTCAATATCCTTAATCTCATAACGAATAGATATCATGGCCTCACAGAATCGATCCAATTCTTGTTTATCTTCAGATTCGGTTGGTTCAATCATCAACGTCCCTGTAACTGGCCAAGACATTGTTGGAGCATGGAACCCGTAGTCCATTAACCGCTTAGCAATGTCGACTGCCTCAATGTTAGCAGTTTTCTTTAAGTCCCTCACATCTAAAATAAATTCATGGGCGACCAGATCTGTTTTTGGATCTTTGTACAAAGTCTTATAGTAGTTCTCCAACCGTTTCGACATGTAGTTAGCATTTAAAATCGCGACTTGTGTAGCTCGTTTCAATCCTCGAGCACCCATTAACTATAAGTAATTACATACAAATTCTTCAATTGTACATCTTTTTAGCGAAAAATAAAGCGTATATGGGATTAGTTTGAACTCTAACAAACTCAAACATTTTGTCGCAGTAATTTAAGAAATATAGGTTCATAATGACCCATAAGCGCTTAAAGTACTATGACTATATTTACCTTAATATAAGCCCAAGAAATGGGAAGGATAGCAGAACTGCCAAAAGGTGCTGCGCTAACTACTCCAAAACTGTGGGCTTCATCCTCCAGAGGACTGATTACAGGGTGTCCTGGCAGATGAGGTGCTAAATGCGCTTTTACGCCAATTGGTCCCATTCCAGGACCACCGCCCCCATGAGGAATGCAGAAGGTCTTATGAAGGTTAAGATGGGAGACATCACTTCCGTAATCGCCAGGTCGGCAAAGTGCTACTTGAGCGTTCATGTTTGCGCCGTCAAGGTAGACTTGTCCTCCGTGCTTGTGAACCATGTCACAAATATCCGCTACAGTTTCTTCAAAGACCCCCATTGTGGAAGGGTATGTTATCATGAGGCATGAAAGGTCCTTCTCATGCTCGGCAAGCTTGTCTTTGAGATGCGCAATATCAACGCTTCCATCGGTGCAGATTCGAATTGGTTCGACTTTCATGCCAGCCATTTGGGCAGAAGCGGGGTTAGTCCCATGTGCACTGATAGGAATCAAGCAAATGTTGCGGTTCCCTTCGTTCCTGTACTCGTGATAGCTCCTAATGGCTCTAAGTCCAGCATACTCTCCTTGAGCCCCACTGTTGGGCTGGAAGGATATTTTGTCATACCCTGTAATTTCACATAAATCCTTTTCGAGCTCATTGAACATGAAATGGTATCCCTTGGCCTGATTCACTGGAGCAAACGGGTGAATTTCGGTAAAGTGGCGGAAAGAGCAGGGTATCATTTCTGTGGTCGAGTTAAGTTTCATGGTACATGACCCCAATGGAATCATTGAGTGCACTAGAGAAATATCTTTGTTTTCTAGCTGCTTCATGTATCTAACCATTCTTGATTCACTATGATGACTACTAAAAACAGGATGTTTGAGGTATGCAGATGTCCTACGGAATTTTGTATTTTCTATAGAATTTGCCTTTATATCGTGGTTTCGTAGAATCTGTTCCAACGGTTGGCATTTAAATATCCATAGCAAATCTGAAATATCTTTTGTTTTCACAGTTTCATCCAACGCTATTCCTACACATCCATTATTGAAATACCGGAAATTAATTTTCTTTTCTTCTGCCCTTGAACGAATTTCTTCCAATGTTTGTCCAACTGGTTCAACACATAATGTGTCGAAGAAAAGTTCATTCTTTAATTTATGGCCAGCCTCTTTCAAAGCTGTTTCTAGAGTTAAAGTTGAATAGTGTATCTTATTAGCGATTTCTTTAAGGCCTTCGGCTCCGTGGTAAATAGCATACATTGCCGACATGTTGGCTAATAATGCCTGTGCCGTGCAAATGTTACTGGTTGCTTTATCTCGACGAATATGCTGTTCCCTAGTTTGAAGGGCTAGACGATAAGCATCATGTCCGTCAACATCTCGAGTAACGCCAATCATACGACCAGGCATTAGTCGAACCAAATTTTGCCTGCATGCAAAGAAGCCGGCATGTGGTCCTCCATATCCAAGAGGAACTCCCAACCTTTGTGAGGTACCTATTGCAATATCGGCCCCAAATTCAGCTGGAGGTCGCAGAAGGGTAAGTGCTAATAAATCAGTCGCTACGACAACCAATGTCTGTAAATATGTTAGAAAAATGAAATTTGTATCTACTTTTAAAGCCAAACACCTACTCCATTCTTTTTCGCCATCTGTGCGATTTCTGTGAAATCCTTAACATCACCGTGCGTATCGGGATATTGAATTAAAATTCCAGATAGTTCTCTGCTCAGGAGGTCTGCTTTTTCAATAGGCCCAATTATAACTTCTAACTCTAGAGCAGATGCTCGAGTTTCAACAACAGATAGAGTCTGTGGATGAACCTTTTCCGACAAATATAACTTCTTACGCTTGTTATGCCTAAATGATTAAAGTTATTTAGAAATGCTAGCTCTAATTGAGAAGCTAATTTCCTTATATTACCTCGTACAAAGACACATAGCTTCAGCGGCGGCTGTTCCTTCATCAAGGAGCGATGCGTTAGCCATATCCAAACCAGTCATTTCAGAAACCAGTGTTTGGTAGTTCAACAAAGACTCTAAACGACCTTGCGCAATTTCAGCTTGGTACGGTGTATACTGTGTTGTCCTTTTTGAGAGAAATAATAATTAGATATTACTAGATTAAGATATAATAGAATATTTAATGTTTTTATAGCTTAAATTATGTTAAGGAAATGCATACATCTCAAATTTTATCTAAACTTATTTATTTAAAAATCCTAGCTGTAGGTAGCATGTTTGAAATTGGTTCCCTGGAATACCTCAAATGGCATAAATGCATTACACACTTGCAAATTCCATAAAGTTAGAATTTATTTCCTGTCTTTAAGTTCGACTACATATTACTAAGTATTATTAAAATTTCATAATAATTTGAATATACATAACATAATAGATGATTACATTTTCACTTATTTATTTTTAACGTTCCATATTCATATTAAAAAAATATAACGCTTGACATATAAAAATTAAAATATTAAATAAATTAATAATTGAAAAAGTATCTATATAATTACATACCATCCTGGATTTTCGAAAATATTCCTAAGAATTGGGTGCGGCACATAACAATTATGGTATCCCATACCAATATATGATCTCCAAATCTCATTTTTATGCGCGATTCCACGAATTCGGTCAATCAATTCATGTTCGTCTGAAAAGCAAAAATATTAACCAAATGAAAACTGATAAGATTCCACGGCATCTGCACGCATTATTCGCTGGGGGTCTATCGACTTCACTGCTAGTAACACTTTATCAATTTAACACGTTTGACCTTAACAATATGATAACGATTGAACTCCTGACATAAAGTCTGGTCGTAAAATCGTGATGCCTATATGGCTCGCCACAATTAAGTAAATATTATTTCGTATTCTGTTACTTACTCAGTGGCTCATCTAAATTAAGGTCTCGTTTTAGTTGTATTCCTTGTGGTACTGCCTTTTCGGTTAGCTGATCCAAGGACTGTTGTAGATAATATCCAATAAAGTATTGCAGTTAACTTTCATTGATACTCATCATACCTTATATCCCAGTAAATCCAACATAGCCACTACATCAGTCTTCCTGGGACCAATGTGGCGACTGGGAAAATCTGTTTTATTAGGAAACACTTCCTTGAGAGTGGCTAGACATCGTGTATGATTTGTAATATCGGTTTTTCTTCTTTCGCACACCTTTAAAACGTTCGCTAAGCGATTAGCCGAAACTCTATACATTTTTACACCGCCGAGTATTAGAACGACCAAAGAGAAGTTATTTAAGCAGAGATAACCAAAAGACTGGTAGTTTTACTCTGATCGGGTCCTTTTATAAATGCTCCCTTATCACTTATCAATCGGTTGAAATCCCAGAGTAATTTGAGAGCGCAAAACTGCACATACCCTTGCTTTTGAGCAAGGAGGTGCTAAATTTTGCGAAAATTATTATCTTTCTGTGATTTTAATGTGTGATAGTGCCCTGCGATTAACCTAGAAAGTAGATTATTTGCTTGAAACGGAAAAGCTCAGATTTGCAGCTTCATTGATTTTTTGGGAATATTTTATTTAATTTGTTCCAATGCGAATTTTAATTTTTCTCGAAGAGTTCTAAAATATAACTTCAGAGGAATGATTTACTTTCTCATCAATAACAAGATAGTGCTACTATAAAGACCAAGAACCGGACGAAATATAATATATACATATGTATGGTATATATTTATCCTTTTCAGTTGTTTTTTTTTCTATGAATTCTAGATTTTTTTTTAATAATACGAAAGCTGATGGTTCTGAATGTTATTACATATATGCTGTTTTACAAAAGAACATAAATACCGATTTATTCTCTTATGCAAGTAAAATTTGGTCGTTTGTAAATAATACTTATACATATACATATTAATTCTATTTAGGCTTTGAAGTTCTTCTCATTAGAAAAAATATAATCTAAGATTTCTCTTTTTAAACAACTTTCGTTTAGAATTAAAACCGTTTAAAATAAAACGATGAAATCAATTGAAAATGCAAACACAAGCAATCGTTCATCCTTAAATGCTCGAAATGATTACCTTATTGTTGTATTGTCTTCAAAAAATGTTTATTTTATATTCTTTAAGATTAAAAAGAAATTAAATGAAATTTCCGAAAATCTCTTGCAAGTAAAATGAAATGATCGACTTTGCTACATTCATACTTTTAAGGAACTATATCTATTACTAGGAATGGAGTAATATTCTAATTTTAACATTAGTTTAGAAACTAAACCACTAATACCCAATACGGAGCAAAAATACGTTAAAATTTAAACACTACTCTATAAATTACAAGCTTCCAAAATGCGAGCATCCGATCATACAAGAAGAAGAACTCACTTGTCATATTCATAAAATTTCCAAGCGTGGGGACAGTCAAGAGCGTGTTTTGTTTTATCGATAAATACTGCCCTTTTTAGCAAGTGTATGAAATTAATGCAAAATGAAGATTGAAGAAGTTAAAAGTACTGTTCGTACTCAAAGGATTGCTGCTCACAGCCACGTGAAAGGACTGGGCCTGGACGACAATGGGATTCCTCTGCAAATTGGTGCAGGACTGGTTGGTCAAAAAGCAGCCAGAGAGGTAAAGCGGGAGAACATCTTTTTTAACTTTGTACATTTTAATCTTTCAAAATAATTGCAGGCAGCAGGGATTGTCGTTGATCTGATAAAAAGTAAGAAGATGGCAGGGAGAGCTTTGCTTCTAGCGGGACCTCCTGGAACAGGTAAAACAGCCATTGCCCTGGCAATTGCCCAGGAACTAGGAAATAAAGTACCATTTTGCCCCATGGTGGGTTCGGAAGTTTTCAGCAGTGAAATAAAGAAGACTGAAGTTCTTATGGAGAACTTCCGAAGGTCTATAGGCCTCAGGATTCGCGAAACGAAAGAGGTGTACGAGGGCGAAGTCACCGAACTTACACCGGTTGAAACAGAAAATCCTATGGGCGGATATGGTAAAACTATAAGCAACGTTGTAATTGGGTTAAAAACTGCTAAAGGTACTAAGCAATTGAAACTCGACCCAAGTATCTATGAATCGCTGCAAAAAGAAAAGGTTGAAGTTGGGGACGTAATTTACATTGAGGCGAACAGTGGTGCTGTAAAACGACAGGGGCGCAGTGACACTTTCGCTACAGAATTTGATTTGGAAACTGAGGAATATGTGCCCCTCCCAAAGGGTGATGTCCACAAGAAGAAGGAAGTTATTCAAGATGTGACCTTACATGATTTGGACGTTGCTAATGCCAGGCCACAGGGAGGACAGGATGTTTTGTCGATGATGGGACAACTGATGAAACCGAAGAAAACTGAAATAACTGGTAAGGAATAACCTCTATCTTACAAATGAATTGACAATCTAATCAGTGAGTTTTAATATCTGATACAATAACTAATCTTAAATAAAATCAAAGAAGTTATCCTTGTTTCTTATATTAAATATAAGTAAGTACTACATTTTTAAAATTTGATTTGCAGATAAATTGCGAATGGAAATAAATAAGGTCGTGAACAAATACATCGATCAAGGGATTGCCGAACTTGTACCGGGAGTTCTATTCATTGATGAAATTCACATGCTTGATTTGGAGACTTTTACTTACTTGCATAAGTCTCTAGAATCTCCAATTGCTCCAATAGTAATATTCGCTACAAATAGAGGAAGATGTGTTATAAGGTAAGTACTGATTTTACCTACCTTTCGATTCGATCAAGAACAATTTGTCCCATAAAAAATTGAAACGATCTTTGACCACCTTTGCAAACATTATTCTTGTTGTTTTTGGTGACTGATAAATGCAAAAATGATACAGCATTTAATAGCGTTATTCAATTAAGAAATTAAGATGTTTTTATTTTCTTAGGGGAACAGATGATATTGTCTCACCACACGGAATCCCGCTGGATCTTTTGGATCGCCTTCTGATCATTCGCACTTTACCTTATTCTGTGTCGGAAATCGAGCAAATTATTAAGCTGCGCGCTCAGACAGAGGGTCTGCAGCTAGAAGATCCTGCATTCGCATTGCTCAGTGATATTGGAAGCAGCTCTACCCTGCGCTATGCCGCGCAACTGCTAACACCTGCTTACCAAATGAGCAAAGTAAACGGCCGAACTTTGATATCGAAGGACGATATAACCGATGTTCATTCGCTGTTTTTGGATGCGAAGCGCTCTTCAAAACATCTGTCCGAAAAGAATGCGAAATATATGATTTAAATGGTAATTGCTGGTTTTATTTAACTCTAGTAATGCGAAATTTTATTAGAAATACTATTTTTCTACTTTTTCAAAGTTAAAGAGTGATTTATAAAAACATACTAAAGAATTTTAAAGTACATTTGGTTTTCAAATAGCGTGCGTGGAAGAATCTTACGGTGTGAAAAAAACCCGTTGAGGACTACAGGACACTGGATAAATAAATTTAATTGGTAATTTTTGGTGTCCTCCGTTTTTGGAATTTTAGAATATAAGTACTTTTAAATAAATAAGTTGTTATACGTTATTTTTTAATCTAAATTAACTTGGTGAAGTGCGGAATTTATTTAATTGAAATTAAAAGCTTGTTGTGCCCTCTGGATTTCAATTTTTTAACTTATGCTTGTAAACCGCTGTGTTTAGGAAAGTCAAAGTTCTGTCATGTTGAAGTATTTTCGGAGTGATCATTCCGAAATTTTCATAATCTGTCAGAATTCTTGAAGATGGCAAAGTGTCGGGTGGTGGTGCGGTGTTGTGCGTAAAGATATTAAAAATTCTCCTAAGTTCGGTGCATATCGAGTTGCAAATTGATTCAATGATGTGATAAACGCCTTGTTATCTCAATTAAATCAGAAATTGTAGTGTGTCTGTACTGTACACGCGACAAATTTATTTTATCGAAACATCTGTGAGTAGGTACATTTTCCTTAAAGAAATCTTGAGCCCCTTGGCTTGAGAAGTTCCGCGGACGCGAGGAGTAACAGCTTCAAATAGTGGTAGTAGACAGTACAGGCCACCCCGAGTTTAGTTCGTTTTTTTTTTTTTTGCATAAGATTCGAATGAAGCAAAGAGGTAAATTTTCTTTTTTTTCTTTTCTTCGATGCAGTGGCGTAGTGGATGGAGTTGAGTCAGAGGTGGTTTTCATGTTCTGTTGGAATTTCATAAAAGAGAAAAAGAAATATCACGCCCACTTTCGTGTGGGAAGAAAAATCATTCAGCCGCTCAAATTTTTCTGGGAATCATTGCGTCCTCTTTTAAATATAGCGATTTTGGTACATGGCGGGGCGCTGCTGCCAACCAAGAAGGACCCATTTCCGACTTTCCTGCAGCACATCCGCGCCTTCGGTGCCAGCGCGGGTGTGAATATGAAACGCGAGTGGGCCCCCTCCGACTCGAATCATAAATTCTTGCAGAAGATTTTCTCAAGGATCGCAGAATCGCCCTGCACCCGCGTTATATAATGGGCGCAAATCACTCGGTGACTTCCTTCAGCATTAGGAGAGGATGAAAATAACGTGGTCAGGCGCGCCGTACAATAAATAATAAAATCGAACTTTTTTACGGCTATATATAGCGAGGAAATAATTATTTTTATAACGTTTCCGGGTGAAATTAGGAAAAGTGTGCTCTTGCGGAGTTCAATGCCCAAGTGATATGCCAGTGCGGGCCACTTCCACTGTATGTAGCCCATGCATGCCTCGGCCCCGCGAGTATCTACATTGGACTACTATCGTAGTTGCGCTGCGCTGGCCGGGATCGAGTTGACCAGAGATATGCAAATTTCTCAAACGACCAAAATGACTAATTTGCTGGCAATTCTAATAAGATCCCTGACGATAATAAAAAGCACGGGCTGACTGCAACCTGGCAATGCAGCACCATCAGGTTGGGTGGAGAACGCCAGCAGGCGGAGGCGTGGACTTAAGTGAAGTCTTGAGACTTCCATTCCATTTTACCTCACGGGTCAAGGGCGCACTGCATCTCTGGCAATCTGTGCGCTTTGAGCTCGTAGTTTTTTGTAAGGTTTGTAAGGTTGGGAAAATTGCGAAAAGCGAGTACGCTGTGTGTGAGTAACTTGCTGGATAACTTTCCCTATTAGGTGTTGCTTCAGCTTCCCTCCTCGAGTTGCGGCTCCGCGCACTGTGCAATGGACCTGTGCTGTATTTTGAAACCGCAAATGCTTTACTCATTTCCAAAGACCTCTTTCTAATGAAAAACATGATTCTGTTTTTGTTCCGAAATGCAACACACTCCCATTTTGTGGGTAGACTCACTAACATTATCTTTTCTGAATAAGCATTTCACTTGAGTGACTAAATTTTTACCGTCACACAATTTACTTCGGTTTTTATTTATTTTCTGTCGTGCAATATCAAACTGACTATCCCATTTCAGATAAGTAAGCAAGAGCACTGAGATATTAGATCAGCGAAACGATAAAGACTATCACTCGAAGGTAATCACGCAAACATTAATTGCTTCTGAATGGAGATTTGTGGGATATTGGAAATACGATTTCCCCTTACTAAATGCTTTCTTATCTACCTATTAACAGTTCAAATTCCAATAAAGCAGACTTAATGGATTACAGAATCACTTCAGAGCTTTCTAAAACGTGAAACGATATGCAATTTTCTATTATATTCATCACGTTATTTCCTATAATTGAGGGAAAACAGCCTCCTCAATTTTGTCTCCTTTAACCCCGATGTAAAAACTAATTCTAGAAATGGAGTCAACACCCTCAAAAACATTAAAACGGTAGATTTTTTTGTTTTACCAATTGTTTGTTTAGAAGGAAACTGCTTTTCTACCTTTCGAAAACTTTTAGCAAAAGTTGTTTATAGGCACGTGTGACCAAGAAAAAACGATTGTCCCTATTTCTAGACATATTGAGCTATCTCATGGTATGCAAGAAGTTCATGGCACTCAATGGCATTTTGCGTAGTTCAATGTAAACGTTGAGTAATGTGGCTCACTTTTAACTTTTTTATGATAATTGGATACCCTGTGAGCTGCTAGAATAATTAGTTCAATTGGTAGGGCTAATTTGGACTAGATTAGTGTCGGAATATTATAGAATCTAGGTTAATAGGAGAAAGTTTAAAATATATCCTGTTCAAAATCTAATTCAGCGTTCAATTTTATCTCGTCGAGTTATAAAGTTTCAATTTTGTAAGGAGAGACTCCCATTTAAAAACTTAATAAAGTCGATATTTTGGAAACTTTCTTTTTCAGTTGAATAAAAAAAATGGTTTATTTGTATTTACATTCAAAGTACAATTAGAAAAAAAAAATTGAAAACTAGAAGATCTCTCTATGGTCCAGGTCATACATCAATCATATTTTACCCATTTTATAGTTCTTGAAACAAAGTTTTGAATGCTAAAAGTGGATTACTTGTATTTGATCTTCGACCCAAAAAAAAAAAAAACAGCAAAGCAAAAAGTGGACTTAGATATCTGAATTTATTCAAAAATGCGAATTTTCAGTTACCTGATTGTAGAACTTAACTTAACCCACGATATATATCTAGCAAAAGTCTACAAAATTGAAATTAAATCTGCTTAATAGTTTTTGAGAAATCACAGTCGTCGATTAGAAATATACTGTTTCAAAGAAAAAACGATTGAAAATTGCGAAGGCGTTTTTGCGTATTTTGAATGCAAGTATAAAAGTTCTTTACCATTTAAAGTGTTCATAGCATTATATATTTTCATAATGTTGGAATCTTTCTCTTTTCTTATTCTTAATTTTCAGCCTGCTTAATCAAGATGTTCTAAACATCACAAACAGTGACGACTTATTTTCCGCACAATGACCGTCTTTGACCCATTTTCCCGAATCTATGAAAAATTTCTTTGTAGGCTTCTTGAAAAGAACTCATTTTCTCGGCAACTTAATAATTGTCAGAGTGTTTAAGATTTCCTGAAAAAAAAATTATTTTACGATATAACCTGGGTTTTTACAGCCTTGTTAATCAGAATGGCAAAGTACGAACAAATTTGCCAGGCTGTTACCTTTGTTTTCCACTTACTCTGAGATATAAATGGTTTCCCTTTTAGTTTTACCTGAAGCTTTTTAGAATTGCAACCTCTTCATTTTATGGAAAAAATGGGAATTTATTGTAAGCTTTCCTCTTTGTGAATAAGTATTACGTTGCTCGTTTTATGAGTTCACGAGTTGAACGTAAGGCACTTTAATTTATATATATATTTTTTAAAGTTTTAATGGATATTTATTAAGTCATAGGAGTTAAAGTTAATGGCTGATTTTTAAAAATTATTTGTGAATTTAGTTTGTGCTACAAAATGGTGTAATTAATTCGCTTTTCCTCCAGAAGTGAATGTGACTTGCGTGAGTCGTTTTTACATTAAAATACGAAGTTATACATTGTCGGTTTCCCCGCAGTTCGCGGTTTAATGCTGGCAAAATGATTTTCTAAAAATGAAAAAATTGCTTCGGTTATTTATTAAAAAAATTGAGAGAAATATATTTTTAAGTATAGTAAAAATTAAAAAGGAAAATGAAAAAAAACTCTGCACACGCTCGATACGTTAGGAAGGAAGCTTCGTAGTGGGAGCGAAAGCAGTAAAAAAGTAAACATTTTTGCGAAACTAGAGTTAGAAGAGAATCTGTAACATCGGGAGAGTCTTGGGCTTATAACTTTGCCTTTGCCTTATTACTTTTTTAACGACGTGTATTTCTTTTTAGGTCTAACAAGTTTAACACAAGCACAGAAAAGTTTTTATAAATATTGTCAGTAGTTATTTTATTAGAATATGTTTTGATATAACACCATAAGATTAAGCGATACCTAGCTAAAGATGCAAATATGAGTTTAAAAAAATGAGTTGAAATGAAGAGGCTTCAAAGTTTGTATGGGGCTTAATTGTGTCGACACTACAGCTCACTACTTCTCCTAGGACCTTACACCTCCAACTTTCTCTCAAAGGTAAAAGCAACTCGTAAGCAAATAATGAGCAAATGGTCGGCGGGAAAATCTAAAGTTTGGGTTGTAGTGCATTATTAAACCTTTATTTTATTTTTAAAAAAACTCAATCTCATATATGAACTAAAACAATTTCAATAAAATACTTAGTTCTACTAAACCTTTTGGTAGGACACGCATCGCTTAAACTTTTGAAATATAGGCCACTAGAATTAATTTTTGGTTATTCTTGTTGTGTAATTACTGTGTTTCTTTTTGGCATATATAATCAAATAATATTTTTCACACTTTGTTGTTCCGTGTATGAAAAGTTGCCAAAAAGCGGACAAATTCATTTACGTAGAAAATTAGAAAATATTTTCTTTTCACATTACTGCTGAATTGTTAATAAATAATTTTTAATTTATTTTAAGACAAAAATCTGGGCACAACCGTTAAAATTAAATAATTTATGGGAAAGAAGTAATAACATTGTGTTTCTGCGATTAGAGCTTTTTTGAATGTAAAAAAACACTAAGACAAATTTGTCATATTTTTCAATAAATGATTTTGTGTCTCCACCTCTCAATATTATTGTTTTCAACCCCCGTAAAGTGTGATAAAAAATAAATCGATGTACTATAACCTTTAAGAGAGAGACGTAAAAGAAAGATAAACTTAATTATTAAATTATGGCTTGGCAACACATTGTTTTTCAGTATTTAAAAATCCATCCATCTATCATTTCAAAAACATTGCTTCCGAATTTCTTTTGATAAGAAGTTTTAGCTAAAGGTTTATTTATTTATTACTTAATCTTCCTTTTCAAAATTTTTTTATTTTTATTAAAATATTTTACATATCTAATTTACGGTAAATAAAACATGAGTAATACTTGTGAAATCACGTACAAAATAAAGTGGAATGTAAAATCCAACGACATTTTCTTCGGTCTTTTACATAAAAAATGAAGAATTTTTTAAATTCGCAAGTGTGCACGATTTATTTTCTAATAATTCATTTTAGTATTGTTGAAGCAACATAAATTAAAGAGAAGAGCATCATCGCGGACTCGGCACAAATACATTAACTATTTTTTTTAAATGTAGAGCCATGTGAAAAATATGTACAGGGTGCTTATATGCTAGATGGAAATCTTCGGCTTCAGAAAAGTGTCACGGCATATAAGCTGGCACCGTGCCTAAAATGAATTCGTTCTCAGAAATTGTATTTGAAATGAAATTTCCGTGCAAAAAACTATTCCCACTGGTTTGCAACTTGTACACCCTGTCGGTGTCTGGTTGATCCGATTGAAACACAGAGAAGAACATCGTGTCCGAAAATAACACATTCCCTTTCTGAAGCTATTTTCAGATCACAGAGTCAAAATTTGTCTACGCACTTAAAACCCGAAGTGTCAAAACTTCACTACATTGGCTCGATCTGTTTCTGTATTTATAAAAAAAGCATTTTTAATTCATTTCGTGCCGTTTAATCATATTTAACGGATGAAAATTTAAAACTATAATTGAGTGAATTCTTTGTAGAAGTCGGCTGATGCATACACTCGCGCTCTCGCAGCCGGAGATTGTGTAAAATCTGTACGAAAGTTATAATTTTAAAACCGACTCAATGTAGTGATTTTTTCTAGACTAGGAAATTGTGAAAATCGCCGAAATGCTGTTCTATAGATATATACTAAATTAAGATGTCTCCACCAATTCTTACTTTTGTTGCATTCTTAGCAGTCATCAGTTTATAGAAGTTGTGAAACAATATTACGTTATGGTGTCTGGTATTAATAGTTATAGTTAGTCGCCCTATTGTGAAGCGTAAAACTTAAAGTGAATCTATTACAAAATTTCCGGTGCATGGAACGTAAACATGTTAATATAAAGAACCAGAAAAAAATCATCGTATTTCTTATATTGCAGAAGGTAGGCATATGTTTTGTAATCAGCTTATGAAGTCATGGTGAAATATTTTGGAGAATGTCCAATATTCACATTTTTAACAAAGTCATTTTGTACAAACATGTTTTTTAGTCTAAACGGGAATAGCTGCACTACAAAAGCACTTCTGCAGCTTATATGCATGGGTATTTATTAGCTAGTGTTTACTAATCGAAGTAAAATTTGTTAAAGTATGTATTTTCGCAGAGTAAACACTTTTAAAGCTTTTCCTTTTAAAATTTTGGCTTATGTGGTCTAGAATTTATTTAACTTTTGTTTTTCAAATGTTAATTTTCAATCTACTTATACAATATTTGTACAGACTACAGAACGAGAGTTAAGTTTTAATAAAAACATATTTTGCTTGAGTGGATCATATTTAAAGTGAGATGTTGAGATGAATGACTAACACTTCTTCTGCAAACCTCTGACGTGAAATGATGATAAAATTTCTGTAATTTCCATTCCAAAAACCTCTATACTTAACACTTTACCTGAAACAATCCGAACCGTAAATTATGTACCTAGTAAATTTTAAGGATTTTCAGAAATTAAAAAATTTTCAACGAAACCATTTCTTTATCCCATAATGAAACTCAAAGTTAAAAACAAGTAAAATGTTCACTCATTTTCTAAATTTGACTGGAGTAACCGCCCAAATGGCCCATTGAAATACGGCTATCAATATTTAGAGAATAGGGAACTCTCCCTTTAATTTAATATCACATATGTATCAAGGGGAAAGATACATTTTTTAGTGGTATTTATAGTTAAATTAATTAATTAAAGTAAGAATGTACAATAATAGTAGGGCGTTTAAAAAAATAAGAATATTTAATTTCTCAAAAAATAGTACATACTTTTACTAACAAACGTAAGAGTCCGATCGCATATGAGAATAATTTTGAATTATGTAATGCGATCATGATGGTGAAAATATTTTGTCTGCAATCTGGAATTTTTCTTAAGAAAATTTTGAAGAGAAGTGTTAATTGATACCCAATTATGAGTATTGTGAAAGTATCAGTGGGAAAAGATGATGTAAATAAAATACACGTAGTAAATCTCTGATGTATCTTTGATCAGTCAAATGCTCTAACTATGGCTCCACAAAGCACTCTGGGTTTAATTAAAAATTTTTTTATTAAAAGTTTTTACTTTCGTTGAAGCTAAAAATTGAATTGGTGAAGTTTATTCTGAATTATTCACGAAGGTAAAACCTTTGAGTTGTTATTAAATTATTATTTTGTTGTTTTTATAGTAAAAGTTCTTTGTGGTTCCGAGCGTGACTTTTTCCTATTTAGTTTCCAAAGGGTTTAAGGTTTACGAGAAAATTGGATGCCCATATTAGGTCGATTTCATATGAAATAATACCTATTGCAGCGTATCTGATGATGTGAAAGATTTCGGAAAATGAATGATGCCAAAACTCGTTTTAGAGGTCGCTATATATTTTAATTTATTTCCACGTAGACCGTATATTTCTTAATTGATTTTGATTAAACTTGGCTAACATATTCTTCGTGGCAATCTTTTAGCTATGTTCGCAAATAGGGTGAATTGGTAAAGGGGGTAGGGAATTCAACATTACATTCCCTTATTTAAAAATCATTTTTTACCACATTGAAATCTGCCTCTTCCTTCTGGTTGCCGCCGAAAAGAATTTTTTTTTTTAGATTAAATTAACTTTATTTTTATGAACAAACTTAAAAGTTTCAATAGAGAAGCGTAATTAAAGAATAAGTAAAATGTTTTCCAAAACCGAAAAAGTTTTTCCGTTAAATATTGTTAATTAAATATCCATTACACATTAATTAAAGCAAAAGGAATACTTGATGGGGCAGGATTTTTAATGCAAATTTTATTGGCAGCATGACCCAGAAGTGAAAGATTTCCAATAGGGCAGCGGAAATGTGTCGGCTGTTGGCTAATTGAAAGTGGGTTAACAACACAAATCTCAATGATTCATTTGAGCCCATTAAGTGGTTCTAGTAACCTTAAAGTAAGAAGTTCGTTGAAAGTCCCTTGTTTGATTTGAGCCTCTTGCTTTTACTCTACTAATTAAGTGGAGTGGTGAAAATAATAATATTAAATGAAGTAACTAAAATGGAATTAGAAAGGGGTTCTCCTTTTAGACATAAAGGCATTGAATGTTCATCTTTCAAGTAATAAGATTTATTTAAGTTTTCCTTAACGCTGAATAAATCCTGAATATTCAATTTCTCAATTAAAAGCAATCTAGGCAAATATTTACTGCACATGTAAATAAAATTGCTTCAATAACACTTTTTTACAACAGATTTTTATGAAGCGTAGTGGATTTGGGTGCACTTTTTATTAGTTTTAGGTACGAGGATCATAATTTACGAATGAATCTGTGTATTAATGGATTTGGGGCTTATAGTAAAATTTGTATCCCTTCCCTCTGTGCTAAAGTTTACCTCATAAAATTTACAGCACAGCGACCTATTTACAATTCTGCCATCGGCTTTTAAACTTCTAATTAATCATTCGAACCATTTTAAAAAATCGAGTTCAATTAAAAAAACTGCAGTAAATATATTCCGATTGGATTCTTTTGTTTAATCTTCCTGTGAATTTTAATCATCTGTCCAATGGACTTTGATGACAATTGAAAAGATAAAAACCGCACCAAGATTGAGACTTAGAAATAAAATATAAACAAGGAAGTGGTGGCAGCGCCCAATTGCAGGGCAGCACATGATTTCTTGCTTATCATGATGCAATTTGTGCCAATGAATTTGACCGCGCGATTGCCAAAATACAGGCAGCAGCCTGCCATTAGGCAGGGCGACCCAATTAACGGGCGCGACGCTTCGCGGTGGCGAAGTTTACTTCTAGTGAGCATTATTTGCATTCTTATTCATTCAGAAGTTGTAAGTAATTATGTATGTGGTGCATAATGCTTGGGTGTGCGACAGCACTAAATTTAATTGCTTCAGCGCGCTGAGTCCAACCGGAAATATAAGTCGTCGTGGCCTTATGCCTTCGTCCAAGATATTGGTATTGAAAACCGAAAATAGTTTCTCATAATCATATAGTGTTTATGTTGATGCGAGATTTGAAAAAAATGATTCTTTCTAGGTTGATTCAAAATGGTCGTAGGAGAAACAAATGTCGCGGCCACGACCCCGGTGGCGAAGGCGCCCGGAGTCTCGCAGGACCGAATAGACAACATTATGGGCGGAATAAGCAATACCGGCGCTGTGAAAATGAATAACCATAGGAAGAAGTTAAGGCAAAGGTAACCTTTACAAAATGCATACTGGACTTGGATAGTCATTTGAGAATTGTTTTAGATTTGATATTATTAAAAAGCTTGGCCAAGGTACTTACGGCAAGGTACAATTAGGAATCAATAAGGAGACTGGTCAGGAAGTGGCTATTAAAACGATTAAGAAATGCAAAATTGAAGCTGAAGCAGATCTGATTAGGATACGGCGGGAGGTTCAGATCATGAGTTCCGTGCAACACCCAAACATTATTCATATTTATGAAGGTAAATAGAATCCATTTTTGCTACTTCGGATTTTTGCTAAAGAGCATTGTTTTAGTTTTTGAAAACCGCGAGAAAATGGTTCTCGTTATGGAATTCGCGGCCGGGGGAGAGCTATATGACTACTTATCGGAGAGAAAAGTCCTTGCCGAGGAAGAAGCACGTCGAATTTTCCGTCAAGTTTCAACGGCTGTTTACTATTGCCATAAACACAAGATATGCCACCGAGATTTAAAATTAGAAAATATTTTACTAGACGAAAATGGAAATGCCAAGGTAAAGTTCTTACATCAGCCAAGACAGAATTAATAAAATACACTGCGTTTTAATTTTTAAGATCGCAGATTTTGGGCTTTCAAATGTTTTCGATGATCAACGATTATTGGCTACCTTTTGTGGTTCACCATTGTATGCATCGCCCGAAATTGTTAAAGGAACTCCTTACCAAGGACCTGAAGTTGACTGTTGGTCGTTGGGTGTTTTACTCTACACATTAGTGTACGGCTCAATGCCATTCGATGGCTCAAATTTTAAGCGACTTGTGAGGCAAATCAGCCAGGGTGATTATTATGAGCCGAAGAAACCTTCTCGTGCTTCACCATTGATTCGAGAAATGTTGACTGTTTGCCCACAAAAACGAGCAACTGTAGAGCAAATATGTAATCATTGGTAATAATTTTTTTCACTTGACTGTTCGAATTATTAAAAAATAAAAATACTTTTCACAGGTGGGTAAATGAAGGCTACAAGGAATCATGTTTAGATCTTGCCGAAGATTTGGCCAATCAAACCCCAGTAAGATTGGATGTATTATTATCGCTTTCGCCTACAGCTGTTACAGCGGATCAGCTTGTGGTACCCTCTGCTGATGGGAAGGCTAATGAAAGGGTTCCACGCAGTCATTCAGTTGGATCAATTCGTGACATTGGAAATACTGAAGCTGAGAGACGAATCATAGATATGGTTGCCGGTAAGTATTTCATTTGTCTTTTAAAAACCATTTTCTATAAAAAATTATTACTTAAAAAGCTGGCGGGGAAGCAGCTTTAATGCCATCACCTACTCGTACAATTACCCCCGCCCATAGTCCAATCCAAAGTAAGCGAAAACTTGAGACTACTGTCTCAACTGAAAATGCTATTGGTGCTGCTAAAAAGAAAGAGAAGCCAGCTGAAAGTCTTGAAAATGTTTTATCAAAACAATCGATTGGAGAAATGGATGTCGATCCAAGTTCAGAAGTTCAAGCGGTTTCGATGGAGGACTTGGAAAAAGTTAAAAATATTTGTGAGGAACTAGTAACGGATGAAACATCTTCCAACGAGAAACCCATTGCGAAACAAAAAACTTTAACAAAACTGGACTCTGTAGAAGAAGCAGAGGAGAATCCTGAAGAGATAAACCCTACGAAAGTTATTAAGAAATTTGTGAACAAGCACAAAACAGCAGATCTAGTAGCTGCTATTAGCAAAATCCCTCCAGACAAATCAGAAGATCAGCCAAAATCACGACCATCAAGTCGTAAAAATAGTTTGCCCGATGAGAATTTAGGTAAGTTTTCAGAGCGTAGGCGTTCTAGAATTTTGGAAACTGCAGAAAAGTTCCAAAACATGAGCAATGCTAACAATGAAAAGCCTAAAAAGATTGTAATTCCTGGAGTAAGTGTAGGTAATTTCAAAAAGGAGTTTGAGCGAAAAGCTTCGCTTACCAGTAGTAGCATTACTCCCTCCGAACGACGTTCGTTGGAAGAAAAAATGGAGCAGACTGAAGCCGGACAAGATTCTAGTGTGTCCCCAGAAGAAAAGTCTGAAGCGAACGAATTGTCTGGGTCCCGATCAGATCAAATTGAAGCAAGTGATTCAAAGAATTCATTGGTGAATTTCTCCCTTGAAGAAGCAAGACGGTCAATGGAAAACTCTATCGCCTTGTTGAATCAAGCCAAAGACGAAACTTCGAAGGAAGTAGATCAATTGTGCGCGAAAACAAAGAATTTTGGTGTCTCAGACCCTACTGTGGAGAGGGAAAGAAAATTAAAAAATGCGCGAGAAATTATTGGAAACGCAATTCAACCCGGAGGCAGGTTATGCATGGGTATGTATATATTTTGAATATAATTTTCTTTTAGACGTGTACTAGGTAATTTAATTCGTTTTAAATAGGAATTAGGAAACCACCTGTACCATTTGGCATCAACGGCCGATCAATTTCGGGAAGTGTGGTACCGCCGGTGAATATTGAAAAGCGTCCTATTCGCCAAACAGTTTCGGAATCTTCAACACCAGAACAGAGAGTGTTCGAAAAGGAACCTTTGAGTCCTCCAAGTACGATCATCCCATATTTTAAAGATTTTAGTATAATATCATTTCAATTTTTCCTTTCAGTTGATAGCTCACCACCACCACAACAACAGCTGCCTGGTACTGGTGTGAAAACTTCACGAGCAGAGATAACATTGAAATCAGCAACACTTCCGCGTCGTAAATCGGCCAAAACCGAAATTCAGTTGGATATCAAACCAAGAATTGTAGAGCAACCAATGAGATTTTCTACAGAAATGCAGCATCAAGTGCCGGATTTGCGAAGTGCTCCAGTCCGAGAAACACCTTACAGTCCCATATCACCTTCAATACATCATCGGGCCACAAGCTTAGAGCCTCAAACTAGGGAGCACATAATTCCAATTCAAAGACCACTGGCATACACCCGAACAGGTTCTAACTCCTTCAGGTAGTGTCCTAATAATCTTACTTGCATTAAGTACTAAAGATGAATTAATTTCCTTGAATTAACAGGTCAGGATCTTTGTCTCGACAGTCTACCAATGAATCAGATACAGACACTAATCAGTCCCAGTCCACTATCACTGGATCCTCTCAGCCAATTAAGAAAAGTCCTCGAGAGTTTATTATACCGATTGCTGTTGAAGGCGGTGGTTTTATTACCCCAAGGAGTGGTAGCCTAGAACCCACAGATTCCAGTCATACTACAAGTAGTACTTTCAGCCGAATCAGTAAACCTAGGAGAATGGGGTAAGACCAAATACAAAAATTGATGAAAAATGCCTTATTTTAACTCTTCCTTCCAATCTTAGTTCACTGTTAGCTGAGGCTGATTCGGAAGATGAATCTCCATTCCAAAAGTTACGCACCCCTTCCATAAACAGAGAGTCAGAAGACGATCCTAGATTTACACTACATCGGCTTAGGTAAATATACTCACGTATTGTTAAAAATCTGTTGTAAAATTAACTTTATATAGGAGCACGCGGCCTACAAAGAAATTAAGTCAGGACACAAACGATTCTCAGAGTTCTGGAGAGGATGATGACGAAGATGGATTTGAAATTCTTACAGCAGAAAATCTGTTTTCGACTCTCCTCCAGAGGGTAAATATAATCCTTGTGAAATTTTTAACTTTTTATTATATTTTTATTTTATTTTTCAGGTTCGGGCCCTAACAAATCGCTTAAATGTGAATAATGATATTACATCGGGTTTTTCAAATTCAAGATTGTTGAACAACATGAGGCAGACACATAGCCCCTTCTGGAACCAAGAGCCTTTTGGAAGGTAGGCGTTTCGTTTCAATGTCGCCTAATATTAACAGTTGTGATTTCATGCTGCTCTTACTAATTGAACTAACAAAATACACTTGACACACTAACTTGCTGAAAACAGGTCACAATTCAGCTACTCATACAAAAGTGAAACAGTCGAGAAAAAGCAACTGTAAGTACTGCTTTTGAGTTTATTGTGTTTGTGTTTAGAAAAATAAAACAGTAATGAATATAAACAAATTTTGATAATTTTTTGCATTGCTTCGAATTATATATAACGTTGTGGGCAGGCGGGGATATTTAAAGGATAAAGCATTTATTGCAGATGGGATCTTAAACGCACTAAAGCACTGATTCCTTGAGCAAGGGCGATAAATTAATATTTATGTTAAAATTCTTTATTTCAGTCGGTTAAACAACAACGCTGGAGCACCGTGGAGACGCAGTTTCTCCCGTGATATAGGGTCGGATATGGACTCCATGTTCTCAAGAACCGGTGCCACATTGCCTAGAGGTGAATATCACAGAATTAAGAGCAAATTTCTCTAAAATTTGATTCGTGATTATCGTGCGGAATAGGCTATCAAGCAAATAGCGTAAAACTTTTCATTTATTTTGATTTACTCTGTAACCTTTTTGATGTGTTAATTTGTAACTTATCTCTATAGATACATCAATTACCGGTAGAAACAAATCAAAATTTTAACTATGTTTTTGCTCAGTGTTTAATTGTTACATGACGAATTATAGAATAGAGCTGTTGAGCTATCATGGGAAATGATCCTTATCTCTACATTTTTCGGCACAATAGTTTCCGTAGTAACCTTGTTGATATTTGTGTAATCGTTTCTAGGACAATTTCTCAGTCTAAGCAAAGCATATCATTTATAAAATGTCATTTTGTTAACATAGAAGCGTTTCGTATTCAAAGTTTGACTTTTTATTTTAATATTAAGAAATTTGTTAGAATGATATTTATTAAGCACTGCTTCTTTTAAAATAAAAGGATAATTTTACAACATAATTTGATGTTTGTTTCTTTTCTTCTTGTGCTTTTATGTTGTTTCCTTTGATTTCTGTAAAGTGCTTTTCTTAGTAACAATTTTATAATACCAATCCCAATAAGAATACTAGATTTATTTTCCGGAGGCATTTTTTACAGATTTAATGAGTCAATTAAAATATTATTGTTTTTCTGCAAAAAATGCTAAAGGTTTTAAGGTAATAATCAAATAACAAGAGGTAATAGATAGCATGAAATAACTCTAACAAGGATAATTTGCTTGATTTGATTATTTAACTCTAATCGTGCATATTTTCGTCTTCAATAAGATTTTAAGCAAATGATTAGATCAGACAAGTCTTGACCACAATACAAACGAAATTGAAATTAAATTCAGCTTTTTATAAGTGGATTTATTAATGAATAATAACTTTGAATACGAAAATTAAGAAATTGATGTTTCTAATTAGAGTTTATATGTACACTTAAAGAAGTTTGCAAGTAGCTGGTTTTATTTATTACTTGAAACTGAACGACGCAATTGTTAGCTTAAAAGCAATGCTTACATATTATATAAGACGAAAATTATTTTGGTATTGCAAATAACTACTCCTAACGTCTTGGACTATAACATTTTCGTTTAACTGCAGTAGAAGCTGTGGAGGGATGAGAACGCTAATACAATTTTAATGAATTCTATCCATTTTCACATACATTGGCTCTACCACACTAAAGACCCTAATAAAACACACTTGACTACATATCTTCATAATTAATTAAAGGCCATATCTATTAATTATACATGGAATAGGTTAAATAGTCTGACGTAGAATTTAATAGTCATTCTTCCTAATCACTTTTACGGGTAATAAAAGTAATTGGCTTTTATTTTATTATATTCCCGGTATTCTAGTCACAAAAATTCGAGTTGAAAAGCCACAAACAGAATAAGGAGCTTCTCGGAAAAGAAATATCGAAGCTATACTCGAAGAACAAGGAGATGTACATGTGCAGATGGAAGACATCAGCCAAGAACATGAGCCCTCTAATGTTTATATAAACGTGTATTCAATATATGCGGTAGTAACAAATAATATATGGTGGTTTGTAGCGATACTTCGACTTTATTTTAAAAAATTAAAGTGAATCAGGTCCGATATGTAGCATATATTTTTATTATTTTTGATAAAACATTATATCCCCAAAAAAACCTCTTACAATATATTTAAGTAGTAGAGAAAATTCAAATTTTCAATCCTTTGCAATAAAAACACTTGATTCACTTCAATTGTGCATAATCTTTATAAACCCAGCACTTAAACTGATACTGATGAAACCGATATTATTAAGCGATTGTAGCGCTTTATTATTATTTCATTATACATTTTAAACTATTAGCTTTACACTGCCAAGTAATTCTAGAAGAACACAATCCAAAAATTTTTAAATTGTCGATTTTATTGACAAGAGAAAGGTAATATGTACATATGTATACATTGATTCAGTTTTTAAGGCACTGCAGTTGCAAGAGAATTATTTCAGTGTAAAGAAGTTGTCCTTTCATAAATCTTTGTCTTTGGATCATACGGTGAGCCCTTTGAGTCTACAATTTTTACATTAAAAATTTAACACCATTGATTCATGCTTTAAGTTGTGTTTATTTTCCAAGTTTTTTCTCTATCTAGGGATGCGAGATTACAAAAATTTTTTAAGGATAAATCTTTTTTCTTTTTCGAAAGGGTATCCTCAGTAGTGGACACTCAAATTTGATTTTTGGCCAGTGCATTTAAAGACTTTTTTCGAAGCAAAAAACAGGTCTCAATTATACTCTAAAGACAGCACTTCTCATAAAAAATAAATCAAGAATCCAGAGATTTATTTGAGTTTGAACTCATACCTCCATCATAATCATTCAGCTACGCCTTCTACTCTTTTCTTTAAAGAACATCTAGCTTACAAATGTTTTTCTTGTAGCTTAATGTCCGTTTCGAGCACAGCTAACAATTGCGTATTTTAATTGTGTTTTATTTTAATATTTTTTTTAATGTAAACTAAATTTTGATTGTTGCTTGTGGTTATTTATTTTTATGCTTGCAGTGGGGTTCCGCGTAACCTTATCGCATGCTCAAAATTCTCGCAGCCCCCAATCTGCCAACAACCAGATCAACAAATAAATATAAATGGAGCTATTTGTTGCAAAGTCAATGAAATATAAATACGAAAGAAACAAGAACATAACAAAAAATATATATATACATGTTTTAAATGCAACAACTGAAATAAATACTTCGAACCTCTAGAAAGAATAAAACCTGAACACTAACGCGCGCCTCCTAACTACCACTACTACTACTGCGAGCAAGTCAAAGCACGTGAGTTATTTTTGTTTTTTATTTATATTTTTATTGATTTTATGGATATCATATAACTTCCTTTATTTTGGAATATTTTTGTGATGTTACTAAAATATGCCATGTAAGTCTGCCATTAGAGCTTAGAAGTGCAATGAGGACAAAACAAACGTTGGTAAGCCAGTAATCAGTCATTTTGTGGCATTTTAAACTTAGAGACATAAACAGTTTAATGTAGATCTTTAGATTACTTTAACTTTAACATTAAATTCAAGAATCTTTTAAGCAAACATTTTTCCGTAATTGAGTTTGAATTTGAACACAAAATCACACTACCGGGTGCCAATAGGTTCCCATATTTTATTAATGTATGAAAACACCAACACTCGACGTTTTGTGCTCGTGCAAAAAGGAGATCATTGGAAAACCGAAAAATATGTTAGCTTGAAAATGTTCCTGAAAATGGATAGTGGATCCCTAAAAAGGACACCCTGGCAGATATTTCCAAATGCGCACCCATTTCCGTTAAGATTAATCTGTTTTATTCCTTCTTTTCAAAAAAAGCATTGTAATATAATATTTTTGTTTTGTAAAATATTCTGGGTAAACGGTATTAGCGAATTATAGACTTTTACATGATATATGTTATATTAAGCTTATATGATTGAATTGATTTACATAGATCATTTATTTTTTGTTAAATTCGGGATGTGTCGAATTAGGATTTCGTTGATCAGCGCAATGATTAATTGTTCTGCAATTGTAGTCGGTGCTACGCGGAGGTTTTTGGGGTTACTGGTTTCGAATCCAGCGCCCAATTTTAGAAATGGCCGGTCTAAAACAGCTAATATTTAATTTCATTGAAATTTGATAAAAATAGAAGCGAACTCGGTGACCCAAGTATAAATGCTCAGGAAATTATAAACAATCAGTTTGGCTTTTGCGACGACCTCAATATCGAATAAAAGCTTGGGATGTAAATTTTAGTAGCATAGATCATATTTAATGTCTGAACTCCGGAAAAAACGCTCATCTGAAAATATCACATTTTAGCTCAGCTATTTTAAAACTTGTAAGTGAAAATTGATTAAATTAGATAGATAGACTTAAATACTCATTTCTAACTTCCTAAATATGTAATAAACGAAAATTTTTAGGAACACTTCAATGATTTAATAAATTTTATAATTTTTCTGAGTAGCTGCTGAAATCAAATTGTTATACAATACTTTTCTAATAAATTATTCAAGTTAAATAAAGTTTTGTAATATCGAAAAGAACAAGTACCTAGTTTGGGTAATGTAAGTTGAATTTAGCTATATTGAACACTTACAAAGTTTATATTAAAATGATCCAAATAATTACATCATCCAATTAAGCATAATAACGGAATTGCCTTAAACATGAACTACTATGCTAAACGAATCTTGCAAAAGAAATTTAAATATTTAACAAAATGACTGATTACTAACACATACGGTAAGTAGCTAGGGAAGACTAAAAATAAGCTTTATTTTATTATTAATTTCGATCGGCTAATATGTATTAGATACGATTAAAAATGTTTATTCCAGGAAAAAATAAAACTAAGAATCGGCAAGCTATTCCTGACAGGGAAAGAAGTTTAAATGAAGGAGTTCGAGAAGATGAAGAAGCAGCTCTCGATTTGGCTGATTTAGATTTATCGAGACTTCGTTTAACTAAAAAGGATCTTGAAACACTCTCTAGCATAACTCCTGGACTTCCAAAATGCTTTCAAGATCAATTGTTGGCAAAACTTCCACCGACCCAAGCTCGAAAATTATCACGCACATTATCGATGCAGAATAATGCTCCAACTGTTCCGGTCAAGGTTTATAAACGGAGTCACAGTGGGGGTCGTGAATTAACTGATAAGGTCGCGAATGACAATAAACCGATGATTTCCGATTCGCTAAAGGAAAAGGAAACACTGCCAAAGCAAAGTGATAGCTCCCGAGAGGAGTCTTCTGATAGAAGTAGTGTTTTGTATCGGCGAAGCACAAGCCGAGGACGCTGTGATTTTGACGCGGACACTAAGTCTAGAAGTGCCAGCATATGTAAAAACTCCGACGACTACGCAAAGTCCCTTTGCTCGTCTTACTCAAGTGATATAAGCGACAAGTATAAATACTATTCGCCGTACATAGGGAAGAAGGGTGACAAAAGCGAGGTGGACTGCCCAGTATTAAGTTGTAAGGTGTACGAAAACACATCCAGAGACCCCTGCTTAAGTCCAACGAAGGAGGCCTATGGAAGACCGCCAAGTGGTTGTTTATCGCCACCCCCAGAAAGTTCTGCACGTCGACGTTCTACGCAGCGTCGAATATCGCGCTTCTTGCGGCCTGATTTCTACGAACAGTCCAGAGAAGAAAGCGCCTTTTTGCGGGAAAAGAAACAACGGGAAAGGGAAACTCAGAGTGTCCTTAAGGAGATTCGGGAGAAGAGTCGGGAACGAAGTAAAGATAGTTACAATCAAGGTATGATTAATATTGAGTGTGTTCGAAAAGAGCGCTTAAGTCAAGCACCGGAGTCAACAACAAATGCAAGACACGTACGTAATAAAAGTTTGGAAAGATTTTACGATACAACTGATCCTGAAAAGGAAATTCCTCAAATAAGGCGGAGAAGTTTGTCAAGGCCTAGAGAACCTTCCCAAGAAAAAGAAGATCAAATTGAAAAAGTGAACATTGCAGAGAAAATTTTGCAAGAGCTACAAATGTTGTCCGCTGCGAAAAATAAGCAGGAGCAGACAGGAAATAGCAAAAAGATTGAGAAATCCGGCGGATCATCGAAAGCACTGAGTGTGAAATCAAAAGAAAGGGAAAATTCTAGAGAAACTGTATTAGAACCATTAAAATCAAGCTCCTCTAACGTTACTAAGAAAGTTACTAAGGTGAAAAAGAGTAAAAAGTCTGAGATAAAAGAGAACACCAATTCCGAAAGTCTCAACAATGGAAATTTAGAACAATTTAAGGGGACAGATTCGGATAAATCTAAGAGGGAATCGAGGTTGATTAGGCCAAAATCTTACCCCAGTAAAGAACCTGAGAAAATTACACCAAACGAATTGCCACCGGAGAAGGACGAGACAGCGAATAAAATTGATATGTCTGAAAGTAGTGACTTTAAGATAATAAGGCCAAAAAGTTTTCCTAATTCGAAACTCATAGCGCCAAAAGAAGTTAAACGGAACAACCAAAGTAGCAATGCGATTACTTCTGTTGTCGACAAAATAATGGATAGAGTCGAAAAACCTATTCAGCCTAAATCAAGTAGTAAAACTGATGTTCCAGAGGTTAAGGCTACATCTTCCAAAAGTAATGTACTTACGGCTTTAGAAACCAAAGTGCCCGCAAAGAAAATTGTTAAGATTGTGAAAAAGACAAAATCTGAGAGTAGTGAGCCAAAACTTGAGAAAACCGAGAAAATTCGTTCGTCTTCAAGTATACCACAACCAAAGGAAAAATCACCAGAAAAGAAGGCAGGGAAAGGACTTCTTTACGCAATAGGACAGAAATTCGAAAAATTGAGAGAAAATGCCACAAAAAGTAAGGATAAAAAATTGGCTGCAGCAATTGCAGATGAAGATAAATTACAAAAAAGTAAGGAAAATGGTGTAGCTGTAGAGGCTACCGAAAAAGCTGATAGTAATATACTTAAAAAGAAAAAAAGCAAATCAACTACCGGTGAGGATACACCAGGTAAAGAGGAAAAAAGTAAAGGGGATAAAAAATCTCGCATTGATTCAATGATAAGATCATTACGTGAAAGGTCTATAACAAGAGCCCCCGTAATAACAGAATCCGGGCTAATCAAGAGGGCAGTTAGTGTAGAAGATATGCCTGGAACATTTAATAAAACAGGAGTGAATAAAGTTCTTGGTCTGTTTAAAAAATTTGAAAAGGATTCTTCGGAGCGAAGAGTTATGAACACTCGATCTACCAGCAATATCGAGAGACAAATGAAAGGTGGCAATATAGTTCAAAAGGATCGTCCAAAGTCCAGTGGTTTTCTTAGTTCCAAGATTCTTGCCCCTACCGCAGCCAATAACCCGAAGGACTCTGCCTCGAGCAGTAACGCTTCAGAAAGTAAAACGGAATCAAATTATATTTCAGATGTCCCACCGCCAGCACAGAATAAATGTCCTGAGTGCGAACACGAACAGGAACAAATTCAAGCAATTCCTGTAAAATCTAATGTTGGTGTGGTTGAAGCAAAACCTTCGGCAGCAGACAGCATAGCTAAGGAAAAACGTAAGGATCTCACTTTGGACTTTTCAAAGCTGGACAACAGCAACAGCAGGCACAAGAGCTACTTCAACGATAACTTGCTGCACTATTCAGACATGCCCTACGGAAACTACAACAATAATAATTTCCACATTGGCTTGCACGAGATTAATCGGAATAATTTGCTCACTCCGTCCAATGAGAACATTGCAAATTATTCTTCAGACTCAAGAAGTCCCTACGACGATTGCGCCTCGTCGAGCACATTCCTTTCCCCAAGCGAAGAGCCGGAATTGTGCTTCGACAATTGGTCTGTTTGTTCCGAGGATAACTTCATCTCAACACCTTCTCCAAATGTATCACGGCTTTCGAGGGCTTCTCAGTTTTCCTCGCCAACTATTCAAGAATCCCAGCCCGAAAGTGTAATCGATCGCATTAAGCGAAAGAGTTTTTACTGCCGGTTCAATGAGAAGAAACCTAAGCGGCAGAGCAGCATTGTAGGTCCAGCTGCCAGGGACTACTACCGGGAGTCGGCTGCAAAATTGCGCGCAAGACCTCCTGATAGGCTAACATCGCCTGATATTGAGCCAATCCGCACAACGCACGAGTACTTCAAACCTTTGAAGCTAAGTTCAGCCGGCAGCGATTTAAAACCTCCCCACTATAAGAGCAGCTTGGATTATGCGAAGCCACGAAAAAGTTTAAATGATATTTATCCACCGAGCAACACTAAACGATACTCCGAGGCTGACTATAGTCGGACGAGAAATGGCAGCCACGAGACAAATTCGACCTCCTACTATAATACGTACACCCCAAACCGGAGGTCGTCGTTCACAATTAATGGGATTGCTCCAAGCTCTAATAGCAATATCGAAAGTTACGTGACTTTAGGTAGAAGACTTCGACCGTATGACCACAGAAGTTTCTCGACTTTGGATTCTACCCAGTGTTCGAATATATCACCGAATTCCGGTGCCTTACGACGTGACCAACGAACAAACACCGATATTGGAAACTATTCGAGGTGAGAACTTTTTTTTTTGTAATTCCATAAGTGTAAAGATTGAATAGGGCAAAATGTACCATAATTATGCCGACAAATATATTTTGATCCAGAGTTTCCGAAATTTCTACAACAAACAACATTAAATAATTAATTTAAGCTAATATATTTTAATTTTTCAGAACCAACTTGCACCTTCGAACATCGTCTGTACCCAGAAGCCCAACAAACATTTGATCCACACCCTCTGAGAGTTTTTGCATATTCTGCTACTATCTGGAGATGAAAAATGCTGCGAAAATCCCCAACAAAGGCAGCGAAAATACAACCAGAAAAATGTCTTAAGCGCTTCTATTCTCTTTTAACTTTTATTGTAGGTGGCATGAGTTCGTAGCGAACTTGATCTACTTTTTTTTTATCGAACGGAAACTTAATAGGGAACATTGTGCCGAATCAACTAAAACGAGACGCAATGAAACTTTTCCAATTTTGAGACTGAACATAAATGCTATTAAAACTGGGAAAAAAATGGCTCAGCTGCGCATTATATCAATTCACGTAATTTTTATTGATGAAATATTGCGGCAGTCTCCTCTGCTTTTAAAAGTGTGCGAGAAAGATTGTTCGTTGTTTTGAATGAAGTTTAAAGTAATACAACAATAATTCGACTTCCTTTGGGTGTTTAATGCCTCGCGTATTACGTTGAATGTAAGAGCGCACAGAAATTATTTGGAAACTACAGAAAACAGCGTATTTAGGTGAAACAGACTACTCATGTGAAAAATTAACTATTTCTAGATATTTGAAGTGGGCTTGATTCAAAATTGAAGAATATTGTATCTGTAAAAACGAATAAATGTAAGAAGTTCACTTCTTCATGGTATGACAAATAAATGTGAGATTTGCGTCCTTTTTTGTTTTATCGTATTTTTTGTTTTAATTTATATTTTTGAGAGTATTTTCATGCAACCAAATGAGTACACCCTCTTATCCATGGATACTTCAAGTAGAAGTTTATTTGGTTTCCTCATGGCGATTTTGAGCATGATATTAGCGTTCCTTACCTTTCAAGATTGAATGATTGGATTCGAAGAATACTGAAAAAAAAACTAATAGTAATACTTTATACTGGGAAATGTCTCTAAAGAGCAATGGAAAAAAATTGCAATCCTTAAGACTTGCTTCTATTTGTCCTAATTGGAAACAAAGCAAATTTTGTGATATATGGCAATAAATTATTGTTTATCTGTTAGTGTTAATTCTGACACAGTTTTGGATTCATATTTTTCGCCGTTCAGCAATGTTATTTAATAATAGATCGGTTAGTTGTCTTGCTGTCATATTATTTTTCCTTTAAGGATCTATTTAAACTGCCTTTTACTAATTTCCTAATACTTAATTTCGATAAATGCGACAATTTCTAAATGCAATCTAGTTAACATTTTACATTTAGAGCGCTTAATTTTTGTAATGTATTTTAAATTCAATGCGGTGAAATGTATATCGGTTCCACTTTTGTAACGACTGCATTAATTACTGTAGGTGAAGACTGCAGCAGCTGCTCTCCTATACGTTTTATGCCTAGGACTATATGTTTAAAAACGAATTGTGATTTATATGTAACACAAATAGAAACACAGTAGAATTGTGTCCAAGAAAGGGCATTATCTAGACACCGATTTTTCTTCAAAGCAAACTACATAGAGATACTTTAGCAATTACGAATTGTCTGAACAAAATGTAGTAGTGTTAACCAAATCAAAATGCTGATGTTCAAGTACATAGAATATTGATAATAGTAAATTTTATGATTTTTTATACTTCTAGTTTTAAAAGTATATATTTTTTCCCGGACATGCCTAATAGGAAAATGTTAAATCGAATTAGATCACTTACTTTAACAAAACGTTGAAACGTACACTTTGGAATGATTTTATAAACTGTAAATCAACTATATTCATTTTTATTATATTTAATAAAAGATTTTTAAACAGAAACATCTTTGAATTCCGTTTTTGATTAAGACCGCACTTTGGGAATGGAATGACGCTCTTCAAAAAAATTTTAAATCCATAACAGAAATTTAATTGTTTTTTTAATTCAAAACGGCAATCAGCTTTAAGTTAACAAATATCCAAAATACCAATAGGGGTCAACTGATATAATATTTTGTTTAGTAACTCTTTCAGATGTCTACATATTGTCGATTTACACCAAAACCTCTTACGATACGATTTTAAAAAATTGGACTGAATTAATGATGCTGAGACTTGTTTGCAGTCAATATGGCGACGAAGATTTGTTTTTTTTTAAAGAAACAGATATTGTTAATTTTTTTATATTTTGTTTATTAATCTTTCAACTACATTTAGCATATTTAAAAGAAATGTAAAAATGATGCTCCATACAACTACAACTCTGAGCACCCATCCAAACGTTTTATGTGATACTGCGGTGGTTAGAAATTGAAACGAATTGCTCTATCTTTGGCTATCGTAGGAACTACGGTCACTTAAAAATTTCAAAAGTAACGGATTTTAATTTTTTTCTAAATTTTTAGCAATTTCCGTTATTTTATGTATAAGATTATATAAATTCAAGTCGAATTTTAGTTCGGACGATAACCAAATGTGTAGCAGGCAAAATTTAAACTTGATTGGCCGACGGGAATTTTAGTTATCACTCGAATCAGGTAGAAAAACACGGTTCCAAAAAATCGTAAACATAAATTGAAAGTAGTTTTCTAAGCAAAATTTGGGTCCACGTTTAAAATGGTATCAACTTTCGTCCGTCAATCGGCAGTTCACTGTTTAAATTAAATTTAAATGGAATAGTATAAGTCCATTTTTTGAAAATAATATTTAACAAAAGGAGTTATTAAAAAAGTGTTGTACCAATTTCTAAACTAACGACTCATATGTCTGTACAATAAACGAGCAGTTACATTTGGTTTAAGCCCCAAATTTTACTTATTTATTTTCAAGCAGAGTCGGAACAGGTAATGAAGTTTTAGAAAAGTGGGCCACGGTATGTGCATTTTAGAAATTATTTTTTTTAACAAGTAAAATCCGCTCTAAGTTCAACACGACGGAAAAAAAATACAATTTTTTGATCTGAAATATAAATTATACGGGTCTTTAATTTCAGTTTTTTTTTTTTTTTAAACAGAATCAGACGAATGGCTAATCGTTAACATTAGGTGTTACAGATACAAAAGACATTTAATCATACTCCAGCTCATTCCAAGTGGAGGTTACAGATTTAATATTATCGCTATTGGTATCATCTTGAATTTGGTTGGTTGTTTCAGTCTCTTGCATTGCCGAATCGAAACTGGCTGGTGGAGGTGTACCCGGGCTGTCGTCAATTTGCCCTGATGTTGGTGTTGATTGTTTCGATAGCACAGCTGTTTCATTTATTGCAGACAGTGCCGTAACATTTGGATTAAGTGGACTGTCTAGATCTTCTAGACCTTCAGGAACTGGCAATTTAGCGAGCTCTTCTCTCAGTTGCCGGTATTGACGACGCAACACCATCGAATTGAACGATATTGTGCGACCACTTCGTTCACTGTATTGTGGTTTGCTTAACTCCTCTATCCAAGTTTCAATTTGTGTGCAAATTTCATGCCTCTTAAGCCAAAAATGCGTATGAATCACCTATGGAATTTAACTAAATAATTTATTCTAAAATCAACGCAGATACCTACCTCCTTAAAACAAGGGTTAGGATTTCGAATTTGTTCCAACATTGCCCATCTTACACAGGCTTGGTATATATTGCTGTTATACTCCCTGGAGCAGTGAGTTCCACTCGGTGTGCCCCTACTCCTCTCAAATCCGGGCTCGTTAAAATAGGGTTCAGGGACCAAAATCAGTGACTGTATAGACACTAAAACCTACAACAATTGTCGTTATAAATTTGAATTACCAAAGTGGGGCTCCTATATAAAAAACCTGTAAAAAGCTAGATGTTTGTGCGTTCCATTTTTCCTCGGGTCTTCCATGCCAGGTATTAAGAACAGATAAACAGACTTTCCCATCGTTATATAAATTAGGATTAAATCTAACTGAATGACGCCCAGTTGTTTCTAAATTAATTAACATCGGGGAATTGGGATAGTCCGAAGGAAAGTACACATCAAATTCGAAGCAACCATTGGCGTATGGAGTATCAGCGGGACCTGTTATAAGCACCTAAATAATGGCATAGTTTTAGTTTAATATTCAGAAGTATGTTATATGAATTTACCTTCATTATATCTAGTCTGTCTGTATCACAGCGTACGAAAACCGAACTGCTATAGGATAGAGGGAGGCTTGTGGATAAAGTGACTGCCTCCTGAGCTAATCGCTTCACTCGGGACGGATGACCCCGATCTCCTGCCATTCTGATGTTATTCTCAAAGTGATGGGATACAGCAAAACGAAAACCATTTTCTGATTCCACAATCATTTCGTATGTGTCGAACTGAAGTTTCCTCATCACTTCTAAATACCTTTGTTCGATTGAATTACTAACTGGCCGTTCCATACTCGCTTCACCACCATCATCTCGACTTTGATTCAAAAGCATATCAGCGTTTGTCGCTTTCTGCACCAATACTGTGGTTTCTTGGATATCCGGGATTAGAAGAGCTAAGCCTTCATCATCTCCGTCATCGAGAATTACGGTTACTTTTTGGGTTTGACCCTTGATATTTGACTTTTTATTTACTCTAAAAAGCATACAGTTTACCTAATATTTCAAAATATAGAAAAATCATATCAAACTTACTTCAGTCTCTTCGCGTAGGTATCCACACAAGTTTTCATATTAGATAGCAACGCAGCAATTGACATATGCGTTTCTGTTCTTTCTTTTGGCTGAAGAATACTGACGAGTTGTGTCGAAAGTGATATGGCTCGAAGTAATTGCAGAATTGATCTATACAACGGAATGTGTCTCGTTATATCAAGAACCGAATCATTTCGCAAATAGGAACTAAGCGCTGGTATTAAGCAGGACTTTTGTAATAATTCCAAAAATACTGCCGGTAATTCTCCGCTCACATCGCTAACTTCGTGATAATTTATAATTTCATCACAATTCATATGTGACGGAATTTTGTCGCCGGGATTTATGTAGCTTGAGAGAACCTTAAGGTAAAAATGATTCAATGTAATCTAATCTTCGCTTTAATATTATATAAATAATTACCTGAAATAGAACTGTCACATGTTCCTCCTCACTCTTCTGCCTCAATAATGCCTGCTCAACATCCCAAGATTGTTGCGTCGACCCTGTTCCAAATCCAGTGCCCTTAGCCCAATACACGTGACTCTTATCATCAGATATAATTTGCTCATCGACCAAGTGTATGGCTTTGACTCCATTGGTTACCTAAGGATGTTTTCAATATATTATTCCTATAAAACAGAAGATATCAGGTATAAATTTACGAACCTCAGATTGCGGTCCTAATATTTGATAGTTTTGAGATTGATGTGTAAATATCCCTAGGCAATTTAAGATTAAGTGCATGGCGCCAACATCGATCACCATTCGCCTCAGTAACACCCCATCATCGGTTGTAAGTGGAGAATTGTCTAACAGCTGCCGAAATACTTCAAATGGCAGTGTTGGTAGAGTTGGTGCTAATGATAAGCTATATATGTCGTCTTAAAAATATAAAACCATTAGGCCCGATGGCCCCTATATAAATTTATTAACATACTTCCTTCTCCATCACCAGTCACACCTAAGACCAACCGGAGGAGACACTGCGCCTTCAACTTATCTCGGAGTAAGATGTCCGAATAAGCTGGCAATCTTAGGAATAATCCAAATGCCGCGAGAGAGTGTTGGGGAACAGAAGTTATTGCAGGACTTCGGGACGATGTTTCAGTTATAGCATCTTCGATATCTTCATAAATGTCTTCGTTATCAACTTTAACCCAATCTGTGACTTGCGGAGCTCGATCCTTTTCAAGAGGCGTTACAAAAGATTTATTTCCATCCGAATAGACTACAGGTAGATAGTGCGCCAGAAGGGAAAGTCCACCTCGGGTGGAAAATCTTTGCAAAGGAGATGGAAGAGGTTCCATATTGGCAGCTTTTATTTGTGATTCATCAATGAAATCATCGTTTGTGTTTTTCATTGACACCTGCACAGGTATAGAATTATTAAAAATATTAATGACAAATTTAAGTTTAAGGTCGTAGGCAATGAGTTTTATGGTTTAATGAATCTTTTTTACCTAATAATAATAATAATAATAATAATAACTTATTTGTAATATATAACAGGACCAAAGTTTCTTTATAAATGTACCTAAATCTTACAACAAAATTTACGAAAATTAAAAATAGCTAAATTTAAGATGAAAGCAGAATAAGGCAAGCGGAAAGAGAGAATAAGGGGTGAATAAAATAATACGATAATTATAATCAAAAGCGCGTGCAAAAAACTATAAATAAATGGTAATAGATAAGCAAGTAATCAAGCTGTTTCTATGTATACATATAGTATGTATAAGTTAAACAAATAAATTATCTCATTATATGCAATAGTTCCATCAGTCCATTCCTGAAAGAAGCCAAACCCCATAGTTCTTTTATCTAATTTTTGCAAGATCACAAAATTGCGAAGCTGAATCAAAAGTAAGCCGACATTATTTTAGGATGCAAAATTTTAAATTTAAATTTTATCCAATGAAAAAATACTTAAAAGAGTTTTGGTTTTCAAAACTGACTATTGTTTAACTAAAAGTAGGAAGACTGACTGAGCCTAACCGTCCCTAACAAATTAACGGACATTTTTCTTCGAATCGGCAGTTTTTTTAGTGTTTAATATGGCACATAACATTTAAATTTTTGTTTTGAAGCGGTCACTATTGTTGATGTAAAGTTAAAATGAGGAAACTGTGTACTTACTAGTTGCAATGTGATGCATGGAGTGGAGAGTGAAAGACCTCTGTTGTATAAAGTTGCTAAGATTTGCGATAGTGTTGTGTCACCAGATAGAATCACATCAGGTAAGTCCGGATGTACTAATTGAACACAATTTCGCACATTTGAGCTAGTAGATGCGGCTAGGTCGTTAGTATTCAAAAGTCCTGGAAGCGCTTTTAATTTCAATATTATTAGATATTTTAGATGTATTTCAATATTTCATACTTGAGAACTTGGGGAAAATATCTTTATCTTTCAATACAGCTGCCTGATTGCGAACGTCTTTCAACCTTTTGTCTTTTGCAGTAACACCAGCAGCGACACTCAAAAATTCCATTCCATATCCACTCAAGCTAAAATCGTCCAAAATATCGCGCCTGGCATCACTCTGCTGATGACATTTTTGATTAGAGTTGGGAATATTCGTCTGTTGTGAGCTCTCATTTATAGGTGGGATAATGTTACTGTAAGCTAAAGAAGAGTATACCAAAAGTTGAACTCCTTTGCCACTATTTACACTTCTTACCTGAGATGCAACTTTGCAGAATATCCTGGCACTTTGTGTGAGTGCTCAAATAGAAAAGCAAATGATATGAATTCATTCTTTTTGATGGATGATTATTCACCAGCTGCATGTTGTAATCTTTTCTCTGCATTGGCATTTTACTTTTTACAGAAACTAAAATTCGTTCATTTTCTAGTAAAAGCTGTAAAACAACTCGTCGTGTAAAACCTGAAATAATTGATTTACTGCTGCCAGAATTATTAAGCTGCGGCTTTCGAATTACAGAAATTAATATATGGGTAAGGGTCTCTTGATTTTTCGGATGGGACGAGGCAACACGAGTCAGGAAATGCACAGTAGATCTTTCAATTCGAATAAAAGATTGTTGCATTGGCTCGCCAGAATCAATCGATGGTCGATAGTTGCAGAGTAATTCAAGGAGTGGTTTCCAAAATATCGTTCCTTGATACGATCCAAGCCAATCTCTCATATGACCCTCCGAACAGCATTCTGAGAAGAAGTCTAAGATATCAGATACTTGGTCTGAATCTATAATCAAATCTCGATTGACTTCGCATTTATCGCAATTTTCTGCTTTGTCTGAATCTGTTAAGCAGCTAAAAACTGATGTTTGATCACTGTTCGAAGTCATTTTTCGAATTTCAGGCGACATCGAACAGCAGTATTCAAATAATGCATGAGCAAGTAATTTCGGCAGTCCGGAATCAGCTAATTGATAAATCGCTAAAGTAGATTGGCAAGCCATTGCTAACGTGTTCAAATAAGTTGGTTTCAGCAACATTTTTAGATTTTGAGCTGCAACATTATTGTACCACTCGCTCCCACTCACTTCTTTGTTATCATCCGTTATTCCTGAAGACTCCCTATCTATGCCCATAGTGTTTATATTATTCGAGGATTGGAAAGGCAACATGAAGCCAACTTTGCACAGGAGCTTGTTGAAGAACTCTGTTTTAATGTAGCAGAAAGAACATAACAGTGAGTCAAAAGCTACTTTTAACGGCTGTTTGTCTTCGAGGACGTCTATCCAATACATGCAAGCCTCAAAAACTTCATTTGTTATTAAGTCGGGTAGATTTAGAGAAGGATTCTTTGAATATAGTGTCCATAGGATTGAAGCAATACATTTAACGAAGCCACTTTGCGGGTTTGTGCACCGCATAATTCGATTGCTAAAGTTACGCTGCAATTTTAAAATCCAATCTAAAAGAAGGGCAACTCTGCCAACGGCATAATTATCCTGTTTTGTGCAGAGCTCGTAAAGTAAATCACATACTGCCTCATTAGTCACGCGATAAGCTGTAATAAAATAGTTGTAATGAAAAATGTATTACTTTAAAAAATTCCAAATACTTTGAGGGGTTGTATTCCACAAAAGTGTACGTATTAATATCAAGCCCAAATCCTTGTTGTAATTCCCTAATTTAAGGAGTACTGTTTCCAAATTTTGCATTGCAGAGTTGGGTATTAATGGTACAACATTCATTAAATTGCAGCACGCCTCCAGGAAACCGGAATACTGAGCTGCTGAACCTATAACAGGTTTTGATAGATTTCTATTGGGATTAAACGTGGCTACACTGAAGCACAACGCCAACAAGCGTATCCATCCGATACTTGTTTTTGCAAGTGAATCGTCTTCTACAAATGGAATGTCGTTGTTTCCTAAAGATCGAGAACTGTTGGTGAATATTGTGGTCCCAAGCACAGAGATTTGAGTGAGCCCAATACTAGAGCTATCTTTTGGTCTGAAAGAAAATTATTTAATTATTACTAATGCAAATAAAGGCTATGACAAAGCCTATTAAAATTCTAATGTAAATTAACACAAGAAAATTTCTGCAATTGTATCCATTTACCTATATAACCGCAGTACAACACTGGTGGCAATTTCTGGTTTAATAAGTTTCAGCCTGATGCAAGTCATTCCCACTGTGGTTAGTGGTTGTCCAAAGGGAACAGATCCAAGACCATTATCCCTGGATATTTCAAGCGCTACTGCAGCTGGGCAAGAAGCGAGGGTGGGTAAATGTGGTTGCAATTGAATCTCTTTCAGTAAAACAGCAGTGGGCATGGTAATTGTAAGATCAACATGAGATTCATTCGGATAGAACATGTAGCTCCAAGCAGGCGTCCTCGCACGTCGATGAGAAGCAATCGGGGCCTGTATGAGTACTTCAGCTGGCTGAGCCGTGTTATTATCGGCAGATATAGTGCAAAATGGGGCAAAATTTATAAGGCCCTCTTGCATTTTATTCTGTTGAGGAGACTTTTTTGTTGAACTAGAAGAGCCTGATGCAGCAGGATATTTAATTTTAGTATTCCTAGTCATGTGCTGCATTATAAGAGATATCTAGAAAATCAATCGTTTAAAGCGATTTATTATTTTATATATGTTATGTTAAATTACCAATCCAGATTGCATGTTTATTAGGAGCTTATTACATTTAATTAAGTTATGACACAAAATTTTAATTCCACCCATCTCTGCAAACACTGCTACTGCTGCTGGACACTCTAAAACCTTAAGGGCGTATAAAAGGAATGGTTCCGAAAGCTGCAAACGTGGTAAAACACTTCGGGGAGACGAACCTGTATTTAAACGTTTCGTAATAAAGACAAACTCACTTTAGAAAAGTCTACCCTTACTTGATTCTAAGTACTGATAAATTGGTTGGACCATAAGTTTCGAACAAGAAGCCTTATCGCAAAGAACCATTAGTAAGTGGAACACAGCATCAGTGGTAGTTTGAGGTTCATTTAATGCAATTTTATGTTCCCCAGATTTAATTATAGGGCACAACAAAGGCGAAGCTAATAAAGTAAATGTAGAGCTGCAACTATGGGATAAAGAGCCCAGCAAACGTTTCATCGTAGGGAAATGTTTCAATACTGTGAAATATTATAATAAGAATGAGTCAATATACATTAACTAAGTAATATTATAAATTTTACCTGTATCGGCCACGCAGGGAACTTTTACCCAATGTTCGCTAATCCGCTGCTCAGCTTTAATTTCATCTGTTTGACTTTCATTATTCACACCCACTTCAGCTTCTGGGTTTAATTCAATCTTCAAGTCAAGTTCAGTTTGAACCAATGAAGCTGACAATTTAAGCAAACTTATAATTAATGAATTATCAGAAACATGGGCATTTTGCTTGGAATTATCTCCTCCTAAAACTGTAGCAAATAAACTTCCAAAAGCATTATTTGAATTGTTTGTGTCACAGGAACGTTGACACTGAATTTTTTCTGCATTCGAAATATTGTTGAACACCAAAAATGCTGTTAAATAAACATTATTAAAACTTATAAAGAAAATTTTGAGCAAATACTTACAAACACTCTCAATTATTTGCATCGCTACGTTCAAATCGGCTTTATCATACTGCATTGATATAAGATCACGAACAAGTTGACTTTGAGCATCCATAGGACCTTGCTGGTTACAGATCGCACCTCCAGGCTGAACCAATTGTAGAACTACGTTGAGTAAAGTATCCTTTAGTTTCTTTTTAACATTGCTTCCCATTGTCGAGAATTCTGCTTTCATTTGTAACCATAAAAGCAAATCGTGAAGACATTTACAAATTGTTGGTCCCGCCTAGGAAGCAAATTCATTTAATTCATAGTTTTATAAAATAGTAATCCTCTCAAACTTACACATCGCTTCATACTAGTTGGTGAGCTCATACCGTAGCCAGAAAAGAACCGAAGCAACATTTTCTCGAAGTTCTCATCCATTATTATAATCTCTCCTATTCGCTGATTGCTTATTTCATTACCTAAAAGGAGATTATTTACGAAACCTTTCAATTAAAATTAAATAAAGAACACTACTTTTTTCCGAATTTGTTTGTGAATTGCAGGCTAGTATTAAACATTGAAAACCTAAACACCAAGTGCGTATTTTTATATCATTGTGCCAAGCTAAAGCCAAAAGAAGTCCTTGAACCGCGTTTGGTCTAAATGGTATCTTTGGGACATCATTCGGATTTATGCCCATATTATAAGGTTTTTCTGATAATTCACTGTTTAAAGTGAGCCACATTTGTAACACTTGCTCCAAGTGTACCCAAGTATCCTAGGAAAATGTTTTGGATGCAAGTAAAACTTTAAAATAATAATAATCACTTACCTGAATATGCAAATCTTGAAATATATTATCGAAAACATCTGTAAACATTTGATATGTCTGCAGCCCTCCATTGTATTCAGGACCTGACCAAATATTTGTAATATACTCCGGCCAAACGGGCAATTCAGACGAAGTGTTGATTAGTTCACTCGTCGGGAATTGCGGCAGGGAAGCGTACATATCCATCGAAGATATCATAGTTAAACGTCTTATTGAAATTTCAACATTTGTATCAAGACCACAGTCTAGCCGAGAATCAAGTGCACTTGAAATGCTCTTGCAAAAGAAATTAAAGGTGTTTTTGTTTTGAGACAAATTATCTTTTTTCATCAAATTTTTGCCACGATCGACAATATCTATTTCATTGAGGAATTCATCAATATCTATTTCGGCATCCTCGCATTCAATTAAAGAAGGTAGTTGTCCGTACTTTACAGCTGGAAGATATTTAATAGTGATTTATTTAATACTTTTTAAAATTAAAAGCCTTACAATCAGCGTAGCTTATATCTTTCACAACATGTACGTGCGACTGATTACCTGTAAAATATTTAAGGTATAATCACTAAATTCAAAGAATTTTTGTCCCATTCAAGTCAAATAGAAGCATTTTAAGAACCTTTTTTCCTTTACCTTGTATAAGGCGTACTACTATATCACATAATCTTCTCTTCGAGGAATTTTCTTTTTTCTTAATTACTCTTTTTATTCCAAACCCTGCAGATGAAAGTTCAATGATTTACTAAGTGGACCTTACTAAAGTAAGACCTTTTTAAATGTCCATAATCATTTTTTTTTGTTTTTTGAACTTGCTACTCTTAACCCCCTTACCCTATATAGAATGTAACATTTTTATTAATTTAAAACAAAAAATTTCATATAGTATGAATAACTAAATTTTGTGTATATTACTTGTTAGTACATTTACATAAGTATAAAAATAAATATATTTTTTTAAATAACCCAAAATGGCGGAACTGTGGTGGTCACTTCCGGAGACGCAAGTCCCAAAACGGCGTATACGATAAAATTCAAAAAATTATAGATCGATTCATCTGAAATTTTAAACACACATTCGAAACAGCATTTACCTCCTAGCTGGATGAACCATTAAAAGTCGAAAATATTTTAAAAGAAATATTTTGTACTATTGATCAAAAGTCAAAAATTTGTTGGAGAATTCGATATTTTTTTTTTTCATTTGTTTATGGTTCATCCATGAATTAGGATTGTTCTGGACATAAACATTTTTTTTTCGTTTCAGCTCAACAGGCGCTAGACTGTATGTCATTTTGAACCTTGCGCTTAACCCCTTCCGGAAGTGGCCACCAGAGCTTCGGAATTTTGGATTATTTTGAAATGAAAAAAATATTTGTTTAGACTTTAATGTATGAGCGAACAATATACAAATTTCTATTTAAATTGAGTTATTCATTCAATGCGAAGAATTCCTTAATATTGACAAGATTTCCAATTTTATATAGGGTAACCCCCTTAATAGATTAATTGCCGAGTAAAATTATTTAGTTTTGCCAAAACCCTCATTGTGAACGCCTATTAAAGAATATTTGACTTACTTGAAGGTTCTATTGGAATTTCCTCAGCTTCTACACCGACTTCCATTGAACTCACATCACTGACATCATTTTCATTATCGTAAGCTTCTTTAAAGTTTTTATCGGCATCCAATAAATCCTAAGAAATAAAAATATTAACAAATTTCAATTACAGAAGCAATTTATCCTTTACCTGCACTAAGCAAGTGACTGCATGAACAGCCCACGGTTGCTGTTGATCATTCCAAACAGCCAATCGAATTAATTGTTCAAGCTGGCTTGTTGTTACCACCTTTGAAAGTTGAATTGATGGTCGGCATGCTGAAACTAAGCGAGCAATGACCTACAAAATAAAAGCAGAGTTAATTATTGGAGAATTTTAAATTTAATTTATTACTTTGCAAGTTAGAAGAAACAAGTCCATATTGCATGTGAAATCCATCTCTAGTATTAAAGCAATTAATCCACGAATCACAATTATAATATTGGAAAGTCTTATTGATTTCAAGCCCCTGTCGAAGAAGTTTTCAGCCTCCGGAACAGTTTCTTTTGGAGCTTTCTGTGGGGCATTTGCTTTTGAAATTTTCGGTTTTGGCTTTCCAGTTAACTCCATGAAAATTTCAGGTAGCTCATTTTGTATCATATAAATTTTCTTGCCCCAATCTGTGTTATATTGTTGCAGCCCTGTATATTTCGGTTGTTGAATGATCCTCTTTTTAAAAGGTCTGTAATTCTTTCCTCCACTTGTACTAGCTTGAGAACGAGACCTTGTGAAATCCGATTCACAAGACATAAACTCCCAGCGACTAGCGGCTAAAAATTGCTGTTTATTGAAAGACTATTTTAATTGATTTTCAAACTTACATTTATCCTTTTTCTCAGCATTTTCATCCAAACATACTGACAAAAATAGAAGCAACCAAGTAATTAGCTGTAAATCAGATTTAGACCACAAACTGCCTGCTTCGTTCTTACTACTGTCAGAAGAATGTTCTCCAGAATTGTATCGCTGAGAAATAGGAACAACTAATTTTGCAACAGTCTTCAAAATGGAATCAATCACAATGGACCGACAGGTTCCCATTGCAATGCTCCTTCTTCCTAGGTAAGTCAATAAGAAAAACACCCTAAAAGAATATTACAAATAAATTTCAAATACGAGTCAAAATATATAAATTCGCATCACCTATCTTGAGGAAATATTTTGCTGTTTTGTGAGGAAAATAAATTGCAAAACGTATTTGCTAAGAAATCACCCCACCAACTCTGAAAGCAGCACATCCTTACAAGTAAGGAGCATGTTGCTAATTGAATGTGCGCATCTCCGTAGACGACAAGTGTGTTAAAAAGAGTTTTAGCAACATCCATGTTGAAATGTGAATGCAATGAAAATATGTTCTATACAAAGGTAAATATAGGATTTTTAATAATCTATCACAATATTTATTTTTACTTTACCTTTAAGCCATATTCAAGAGTTAGATGCAGAACTATTTCTACCAACGACTCCCCAAGCACACGCAATTTATCCCGTGGTAAAGATTGTGGAGTGAGTTGTAGCGACTCTGTTGGTTTTGGTTCCATTGAATTTTCCAATCGCTCTATAACACTTTTAATTACATTTAGCTGATGCTGCAGACTGATGCATTCCTGTATATAATTTAAAGATTATCTTTAAAAGGATGACAAATTATGAGACTTTTAAAAATAAAAACTTATCACCTAGCCTTTGCGTTTGACGAATATATTTAGAATTAGAAAAATTGCTTCGGTCTTACCTCATAAATGTTTACAATTTTGTTGTTGTTTGCTGACGAATCTTCCTCTTTTTGCTTATTGATGAAAGCTTGCATATGTGCTAGATTAGATAGTTCACTATTTAAAATGGGTGAAAGCACCTCAATCATTTTCGAACTTGATAAGCTATACCGACAATGCACATCTTCATAAAGAGCATTCAGGGCTTTGATTTGCGCAAGAATATTAGCAGGTGGGGCTTTCATATACCGCAGTACTGAAACATAAGAAATAATTAGTTAATTAAGTAATCTAAATATAATATCAATGGTGCATACAAGGATCGGCATAAGCATCGTTATCCAAAATAACCACATGTCCATAAAATGAGCCTATTGGAATTTTACATTTTGTAGCTGACATCCCATATCTTCCAATTATTGTGATTTTCATGTATCTACAAATAGGAGGCGGCTGTAAATTGCTCAGGACAAGAGCTTTTGTTCCAATATCTTGTGTAACGACAAGTCGAACACTATCGGTTTCCTCATCAAAACACCAAACATCAATAAATAAGGACGCCAATTCATCGCAAGCAGGAATTACCTATAAAATATATTTTTAATTTTATTGAAAAAATAAATAATTGCTAAAATTTACCAAATCAGTTAATAAAATAGGTGATCCAAAATCAATGACTACGAATCTGCGAGCACCGGAATGAATCCTTTCAATAACTACCATTTGCTTCGGAGGAGAAGTCAACAATTTATGCCATGATAGTAGATTGCTATTATCATCACAGTTGTTCTCACTTAAATATTTCTGGATTTTATTAGATAATTTTGTTTCAGCACTTGTTTCATCGTTGCAGTTGTCGTCGCACGATTCGATATATTGGCATATTGCTTTAAATTTAGGTAAGCAATATTTTCCTGGTTTATCTGTTGGCGGAGTTTCCAAATGTTCAACTGTAAAATAATTGATTCGTGTATTAAGATGCTCTGTTTGAGATATGGAAATGTCTTACCAACACCATTGGGCTTTAAGTCTGAATCAAGAACCGCTTTATGCTTCTTTAAAGTTTCCACTACGAGATTTTTCATGTCATTTACAAGGTCGCCGTTCATCTAAAATAGTTTTTATTAAAATGTTTAACTGTGCGTAAAACTAAAAATTTGTTTACTGAAGGAACTTACATTATCCTTATCATTCTCCTTTTTGCCGTCACTTTGGCTATCAACATTGTTTTGAAGTGGAGTGACAATTATATCATCCATATTAATATTAGAGGCAGTACTCGATGCTAAGGAATCCATGTTTTCAATTCTTGTTGCTTCTGAAGCTGCAAAGCATGTGAAGTGTAAAGGCTCCACTTCAAGCAATCCGCGCATCTGGTTGCTAACACTCTTACTTTTAATTAAATGTGGAAATGATCGAAATTCCACACCATCTAATTAAATTAAATTAAATTAAATTAATGCTATAAGTTAAACAGGTGTAACGTGAAAATACCTATTGAACTAAGTTTCTTAAAGTCCATTCCATTAGGTTGCAAAAGACCGGCATTTGATTTGATAATATTCACAAGCGTATTAGGCGACGTTGCATTACCCTTTGTTATTTGAGGGAGATCAACTTCAAATAGATCAGGCTCGAATGGAAGCCCGTATAGACCGAATCTGTAAAACAATTATGTGATTTATGTTACGTTAATGTTTTTTTTTAATACGAACGAACCTAGAACCCAAAAGGGAGCAAAAAGGATCCCATCTGTTTTCAATTTCTTTTGTTACATCCATCAAAACTTTTACACAGCTTTCCGATATTGCGGTATGTGATTCAGGTGTTGAAGTTGCAGATGTTAGAAGCGTGAACCAACGAACAGCGCTAGCATATTTAGCAGTTTGAAGCAGCGGTATGCTCGCCATTATTGATTCTTTTAAAGTATTTTCGAAAGTTTGTTTGACTTCAGTGTTAAAATTTCGCACACCTCTGCAATTAAACGAAACATTTTTAAGACGTTTACTTCATTTCTAATAGGGCTTTTACTTACTCTGAAACCACTAAAACAAGTTTAACGGCCTTATGAGCCAGAATTCTATTGCCTTTTACAATGCAATTAAGGATAATTTCTTTAAGACTTTTTTCTACTATCAAAATGCAGTCTTTTTGCTGGACCAACATGTCAACAGCTGAATTGTCTTTTATGTTCGAGCCAGAGCCAGATTTTTGACTCTGATCATGATCCTTTGTTTTGGCCCGATCTATCAACTTTGGTGATCTAAAACGCATCAGCCTTACAGTGACTACCCAGACTAATATGTCTAACGCCAAGTTTTGCTGTAGTGTTGACGTATTATCGCATATGATTGCTATTAAATTTTCAACAAAGTTATTGGACTCAAGCATGGCCACTCTTTGTAGCCGCTCATTCGGAACATTACTGTTGGCTTTTGTACTTCTTACAGTTATGGAAATTTCGTGTAGCCAATCACAACCTGCAAAATAGACATAATTGAAAATCACGTAAAGAAATAATCGACCAAATAAGTCAATTATTCTGCTCTGTTTTAACAAATGAAACTTTCGTTGCTTTGCTATTAACAATTTTTAATTGGTAGGTACGTTTGGAATTAATATGTTTTTGTCGTTTTCGTTTTCCAATTATAAAAATACATGGAATGGTCGATTTTATTATAACGTTTATAATAATAACAAAGAAGGAGTTTAGAAGAGTTTTAGAGGGAGATAAGTTGGATAAAAAGATTAGTTCAGGTTTAGTTTAAACCTGAATACAATGCCAATAGAAAGATGCGATATGTTAGTAGAAGCATGCTTGCTTTTTCAAAGTAAGCTTCTAATATAAAATACTACACAAAAACAGGAATTAAATCATCATACCTATGTAATAATCATTTCGTGATTGTTTTGTTGAAGAGTATTGAGAATATGTTGCGTTAGTCGGATTTTGTGATGGATTGTTTGCGAATGATGAACACAGGATGCGCAATACACCTTTTTTTCTAACAGGAACTGAAATAATTACGTTAATCATAACTTCCGCTGTTAAATCTAATTCGTTAATAGCAGTTACTAATTTAATTTTAAAACCATTTAGTTTGAAAAAGCATGCATGAAACACGTGTATATGAATGATTTAATATTTAGTTCAGTTATAATCCTACCTCTTGTTTTCCCTTGACCATCTTTTGAGGGATCTACCATTGTTTTTATGTGCAGTAGAAAATTTCTTGCCCGCGTTTTAAAGAGTTTTGGACTAGTGAGAGTCACAAGACCGCCTTGATCACATAAATCCATACAAGAAGCAAGCTCAACTGGACCTGCTAAAATTTCAGCGTTGTGCGCTTGCAAGTATTCTTCAGTTAATACAGGATTATCATGGATACCTAAAAATAGAACAAATATTAATTGAAATATTTCAATAAATGTTTTTATTACACATATTAAGTATCATTTTTCTATATTTTGTTTTCTTTTCACTTACCATCACATCCATTTAGAGTGAAGTCAACATTTTCATCTACGGCAGCTTCTATATGCTCATTCATACTTTCAGCATTAGGAGCCTTCATCCTGTATCCGAAACCACTCGTATTTTGCTTAAGAAGCGTAACTTGAATAGCAGGAGGATTAGGGCATTGTTGGTAAAGAGAGAACTTTAAGTCGATATGACCCAAAGTGGCGGGTTTGGACAGTGTCAATTCAATAACATGTTCATCCCAAGTAGTCCTTTAAAACATTATTATTACTAAAGATAGTCATATTTAAGCATAAGTTTACTTACGCATCGTTATGAAGTCGCCAAGTTTTTGTGAAATTAGTATCATCACCAGGTCGTAAATGCTGCGGGTGCCGCCTCTGCTTTTGAGCTTGAACTAACTCGTTCCAACAGCTAGGGACTTCTGCTGTATAGGGAGTTAACAGTTCGTCGAAAAGTGTAAGAGAATATAAAGATTTCAAATCGCCCAGAGTTAGTTCTGGTTTCTGAGCTAAAAATGGAAAATTTCCCGGGGCATTGCAATTTTCACTTGACGATGAAGTAGCTTGCAAAGGTTCCTGTTGTTTTTGGCTATTAAATTTCAAACTGTTAGATGCCCCATCAGTCTCAGACAATTCAATGTCGCAAGTAGTCATGGATGTATCCGAGGTCAATAAACCTCCATTCTCATCATCGACAATCTCATCTCCTGAATCGCTATCTGTGTCGTGAAGGGAATAAAATATCAAAGACCCCTTTTCAGTGCAACCGCATAGTCGTTCTAAACTTTTGCAGTATACAACAGAAATGAAACGATCATTTTTAGGCATTACATTCGCGACTGGAACAAAGTTATTAAGCAATAACAATTCCAACGATCCATCTTCGCAAACTATACAAAATGCGCCAGGGTCTCTTGCTACAGTTTCTACTTTTTGGGTAGAAGTGTCAGCTTGTGGTAAAACGCAAATTTCGCGAGCTGTTTTCAATTTATTAAAAGTCCGCGAGCAGTCAGGTGCTTCTTCTAAGTAACCGTTCTCGTAAATAGAAAATAATAAAAGCTGGGAATAAACTTTCCCATCGGAATCCTCGTCTGATACAATTTCCTCCTCGGTTCTATCCAGCTTTTGCAACTTTACCAAGAGTTTGGAACAGTTGTTTGTAGGAATAATCTCGGTGATTACCATATCTTTTTCCGCTGCGTAAACTGGGATCAAACAGAAAGGAAGGCAGGCTATTTCCTCTGATTTTTCCGGGGGAATAATTCTGTTTTGTGTTGTCTTGATTTGTGTTAACGTCTGAAGAAGTTTTTCTGTGCTCTGCTTAAGCTCGCTTTCAATTTTAATTATATCATCGTCAATGCTGGGAAAAACAGTTGTATAGGAATCTGATTTTTTGGAATCATCAAACTTCCATCTCCAAAGGTCTGATGACTGTAGGACTTCTGCACTTAGACTATCATCCTGAATAGTTTTGTTTCCAGATAAATTTTTCTGATCGTCGACCTTCTTTTTCTGATCATCTATTATATCTGCTTTTGAATCACTTGTTAGTTGATCTAAATTTTCATCATCGTGCTCCTCATCCTCAATGTCTAATACAACTAAGTATAACTGAATCTTTTTAGATGGCTTTGCAAAGAATCCAACGATGATTTTTGAGCCAAGTATACCATTTTTGAGGCTTATAGACCTTAGTTTCCGTGAGTCATGTTGATAACCAGAGCACTGATCAGGTAGCGTGCACATTGCCGTGATCTCCAGAGTGGCAAAGAAATCCTCTGTCGCGTCCGGAAAGAACTCCTTTAGTTGATCTTTCATTTTGAACGCATGCATCCTCTTCAGTTGACGCTCAATGCTCCATACATTTATTTCTGTTGTTTTGTCGGCAGTGCACAAGACATGACAATTTTCGCTGTTTGAAAGGACATGAAAACCATTTGTCGACACCGCTGGGTTGGTCGCGTAAGTAACAGAAAGAGGAACGTTTTGGGTGTACTCGCCTTTGACAAAGGGGCAGCTGGGGGAGTGTCGCTCGTGCTCGCTCCAGGGCTCGTCAGTCTTTTCCCAACAAACCAGACAGACGCTGCAGGTGAAACACATTGCACGATCCTCTCCGGTAACGCTGGGCTGGTGGTAAAAACCCGCTTGTGCCATTTGGTCTGGCAGCGCCCATTTGTAGTCCATGTGGGGCCATTTTTCAAAAGTCTGTCGCCTGGCCGCCTCCGAGTACATTAAGAATCTTTGAAAATTCCCTGTATTACAAGAATCGGTGACTCTGGATCCTGTCAGGAGGTCAGTGAGACGCTCGTTTATAGCGGATGCAATCGCCAGGGCAGGAATATGCCGGTCTAAGCGTTTTAGGTTGCAAACTACGTTGTTTGCGACAAGCTTAAGACTGGAGTAAGGTAGTTCCAAGCAGATGGTGTTCCACTAAATTAAGTTAAATGCAAACTAGTTAATTTTTCAAACAGATATTGTTTGTAAAACTTACCCTCTGGGCTTTAATTCCCTTTTTGGTGTTTGTTTGCGACTCCTTAATTTTTTCAATAAGTTCATTGCTCACGTCAGAGGGGCATTCTACGCCATGTTCTTCTAAATTCTGGAGACTTTGCTGAAATAAAATCGCCTCGGAAAGGAGCAGCTCAACGCGCACAAGATCGTCGTTCTGTAAAACCGGCGTCTGCAAAATAGTGTCGAGCAGCAGCACTCCGTTGTAGTCGCCCCGAAGGCCGATATTTTTCCAATCCCAGAACAGGATTTTTTCCTGCAATGGCATATATCTGCCGCAGATCTCGCCGCTGCCTTCTGCAATGAAAAGAAAACCCGATTATTAATATCCCACTGCGCTCAAGTAAAAAGACAGGAAGCAACAGACGATTCAGCAGACGGCTAAGTGTAGCACATTTTTATAATGCTGACTCCATCACACAATGTAACCGCGCAGAAAATTATTTATCCATCGCCAAATAATAACAGATCATAAACCTTTTACGCATTCTGCGCAACATTTCCCAATATTGTGAAACAGTGGGGCTCACTTGAAAAATTACCTGGTAATGTGCATGACTGTAAAATGACACCCGAATTGACATCGAGCACCTTCACCTCGTTTTTCTTGTTGAACACAAGTATTACGTTTAAACTCGGATGGTATGTTATACTACTGGAATTTGTTGCGACATTTAAATAGCCATCTTCCTTCAATATGCGCTGGTCATCGCCCATTTTTCACAAAATCTTATTGGCTGCCGTTGTTTAACACTAAATCCGCCATCAGTAGCAATGTTAATTTGACAGTAATGTTCCAGTGCTCCCACTCATATCTATGAGAGGGAAAGGAATGGATAATTTTTTATAGCAGGGTCGTCACAGAAAAGAAGATGTAAACATTGGATTTTTTGTGCTCCTGTTACTCAACCTGACTATCAATGCTGAGGAATCGGGTTTTGAAGCCTGTTAAATGATTAGAAAGTAAAAACAATTTATTCAAACTTTTGAATTAAGGCGTACTTAATTTTATAAATAACAATATTTTTCTAACACTGACATAATTGCAGATAGATTGCTTTTCTATAAGATTTTTCTAAGAAGCAAGAAATATGATTTTTTTTGTCTTTAAACTGAAGTTGACTTTTGTACTTCCATGCACGTGGAATAAAACGATATGCTGATTAAATTTTAAATTTCTTCCTTCAGAATGAACTTTAAGTAATTAGGGATACTCAGCAATTTTCTATATTCTTTAAGGTAAATTCGACCTTATGATAATTTTGACTTGCCCCACTTTCAAAATAAACGGCTCAATTATATCTGACTGTGTATAGCCGCATCTTTGCAAATCTCATTTCATTGTTAAACTAAATTTTCTGGAAACTACATACAGAAGCTAGAGTAAAATAATTCTACAAAAATTTAAAATTTACTATACGGAAATCAAAAAAGGATTGAGTAATGACTTAAGTAGTCCAAAAATATGTTTTCAATAATTTGCTTTTGGATAACGAGATTTCTTATTTACACAAATTCTTTCTTTCAGGAGTTTTTTTTTAATTTTTGAAATGACATATATTACATATAAAAAGATATAACTGTACATAATTGAATATGGATAGATTTGCTCTGATATAATTAGAGAGTGATAAAGACATGTATAACCATCCATATCTCATCACATCTCCTTATATCTAATTTGTTTTTCTCAGGTAGGATTTTATTTTCGAACGACATCTTCTAGTTTTTTAATTTGTGAAGTGATTTACTATTATTATTTATAATGTCTTTTATTTTGCATTCGTAATATTTCAAAAAATATTAAATAACGTAAATGGAGTCACAGACCATACAAAGCACTAAAGAAAATATAAGTGTTTTTTTTTTTTTTCTATAACCCGGGATGGGTTTTAAAGTCTTTTGGTATACAAATATTTAAGTACCCTTGTTTATTAAATACATTAGCATCAAATTATTTGCTTCGTAGGATATTACTTTTCTTCAAGTTTTGTGAAACTTTTCATAACAATTCATTTCACAGATTATTTGCTAAGGATTTCGTCATTCACTTGTGTAACTCGTCTACTTAACACTTCTTAGTGTAATAAATGTGAAAAATTCAAAAAAAAAGATCTATTAAATATTTAATTGTTGCCTGCTTAAGTGTATACGAATTTATTATTCAGTGATTGCTGGTGCCTCACAGGTGCTCTTTAGATGCCACTAAGATCACAGCTATCAGTCTTATCCGAGATCGCGGACCAGATGATGGAACTTTTCTATCCCCTTTCGGATGCATAATTTTGCTTCTTGTTTTAGTTTTTTGCAAGATTTTTAGGAATATAATGGAACTTAGAGAGATATCGACTGCAGTTCCTGTAAGTAATTAAAAGTGAGGAGTAGAAAGTGTAATAAAAATCAATGAACGAAATTAGAAGATATAATTTGTGATGTAGGTACATATAGTGACAAGATATGGCACCGTTATGATAGTTTTTTTTTGTTACCAAGCATTGTTTTCTATATACTATAAATATTAAATACAACAATGGAATTAATCGGGATTACAAAATTTAACGAAACTAGGATAAAATATATATATATGTACATATACATATACCTAAATTGATATATTTTCGGATTTAATCAATTTTTATTAAGAAGTGAAATATATATTTAAGAAAATAAATTGTATAACCTTTGTGGGGACTCATGTGTTCTCGCGAAGTTTTGCTTACAAAGTGTATCGGATATATTTTATTTCTTAAACATTATTTGGCTTCCATTTATTAATAAACGAATGCATTTTTTGCAATTAAACAACACTATTGTGGCACAATTATCTCTCCAATCATAGGTTAATTTATTGTTGAACACAAAAAATTTTTTAAACAAAATCTCTCCTTCCTAATTGAAAATAAAAACGGGCAGTGCAATTCAATTATTTTCAATTAAGGTCCGTGCGCGGAAATTATATTTAATTGATGGATGGATCTTTTAATTTTCATGCTTAATCTATTTCATACGTTCATTCATCTTGCAACAGAAAGTGCTCTAAAGAAATCAACCAGCTTCCTACGATCATAGAAGACTTGATTACAAAGAAAAATCAGAACTTCATAGTATATTTTATTACATTCATCACATTCAATCAACGGCTCATGGAATTTTAGTTCTAATCGGCTTTTCGTGATGGGAATTGTTCTGTAGTACAATGTGTGTTTTGTTTTCCACGTTTTATGCTTCAGTGAACGTCTTCACTTCGAAAATATATGGATGCAAATATAAATAATGGAACGCTTTCATAAGATATTTTAAGAAAAACATATTTAAAAAATATTAACATTAATTTAATGTTAATGTTAAATTCTTAAAGATAAAAAGAAAACATCCATTTGGGGTTAAAAGTGGCGATTATGTGAAAATTTAAAATGTTAAATTTGTTACAACAAAATTAAAAGATAAAAATTTTATTGTTTGTTTTATTGCATAGGAAAATGGACACGAAGCATCATATTTTCATTTAAAAGATAAGGGAAGCATATAAAAGTACAGTACCTAACAATTTTTAAAACCATCACGATATTTGTACAGTTTTATGTTTTTCAAATAAGATAGGCAATCGAAAGAACTCAATTTACCAATGTCACCGAGATTGCGGGGCAATTAATTCCGAAAAGGCAATAAAAAACAGCTTAGCGCCTCATTAACTTTGTATGAAATGTTTTGTAGTATTAAATCACACGTGAAGTAGTTCTTGCTTTTTTATGAGTTATGATACATTACTCGTTGAGTCTCAGTTTCAAATTGACGAATGACGAGTAGTAATTTTAAAAATAAAGGCTTAATATATGCACATATTTTAGCGCCGCTGAAGAAATGCTAAATAAATAATGTCGTGTGAAAAAAATGTAAAGTGTACGCAAATTAATAATAGGCTCTGGCAAAATTACAATGATTCACTACTCACCATATTAATCAAAGGCGGAAATTTACCATATACCATAGGTACTGGCTTTAATTACATAATTTAAGTCAGCCAAAGATTTTATCTGAAATGGTGCAAATCCAAACAATTAATAAATCATGGTTTGAGTTGCTAAGTAAACTCTCATTAATAATGTCGTGATGTGATTGTCCATCTTGGCTTTTTTCCTTTGCGAGATGAAAGCATTCATTAAAGGAAGTGCAGCCAACACTCGCTATGTGACAATATGAGTGGGAATGTGCAGATTTAATGATTTAACTGAATAGATCTTTACAAATAACTTGGAAAGCGTGTGTTCACCTGATGAAAAATGAATTACTATTACTAATCGTTTCAAATTGATTTTGATAATTGTAATTGACTTGTATGAAAAATTTCTTTTCTTAACCTTGACGTCGCACTTAATTAAAAAATTTAATGATAAATGAATAATTTGTCATTGCAAATCCTTGTTAGTTTAGCCTTTACTCTGCATATTTTTAAGTTCTAAAAAATATTTATTTATTTAACAATAATCTATAAAAATAGTGATTTGGCAGGGAGGGATAATTTTAGTAGAAATAATAGAACATTTTAAAATTTGATTGTAGTTTTTACTGTAATGCTTATTTCACTAGACAATCAACGGAAAACAAAGTGATATAAGTTCCAATTTTCATCCTTGGGTAGGGGGTAGAGAAGTAATTTTGGTAAAAATAAATAGAACAAAAAATAAACAATTTGTGAACAACTGAATAAAATAAAGTGATAGAACAAAAATAATATATAAATAATTTTTCTAACATTTGAAGAACTCATTAAGTTACCGCCTAACTAATGACTAAATTTTTTTCAGATTGATGGAAGCACTCAACAGAACGGCAATACCACAAAGAAATCAAATTTGCTATATGCAATAAATGAAACTCCGCCATGGTACCTGAGTATATTTCTAGCCTTCCAGCATTACTTAACGATGATTGGAGCAATTGTGTCCATACCTTTCATTTTAACTCCAGCTCTCTGCATGCAAGACGAGGACCCAAATCGCGGTGTAATTATATCTACGATGATTTTTGTAACTGGCATTGTAACTTACTTCCAAGCGACCTGGGGCGTGCGACTGCCCATAGTCCAAGGAGGCACAATTTCGTTCCTGGTGCCCACTCTCGCTATTTTGAATTTGCCACAGTGGAAGTGTCCTCCAGCCGAACAAATCGCTGCCCTTCAGGAAGATGAAAAGCTCGAATTGTGGCAAATTCGAATGCGGGAGTTGTCTGGTGCAATTGCAGTATCTGCACTATTCCAAGTTTTTATAGGGTACACAGGACTTGTTGGGAAAATTTTAAAGTTTGTTACTCCCTTGACGATTGTTCCAACAGTATCGCTCGTGGGACTCACCTTGTTCGAGCATGCCGCTGAGACTGCATCAAAGCACTGGGGTATAGCCATAGGGTAAATTTTGATTTAATATACTTATTTAAAGTAACGTAATTTATTTATTTATTTATTTTTTGTTATAAAGAACTACAGCGATGCTTACACTATTTTCTCAAATAATGGCCAATGTTAGTGTGCCTATCGTGTTCTACAGGAAAGGAGTTGGTATAGAAATACGAAAATTTCAACTGTTTAAGATGTTTCCGGTACCATATCATAATTCCTATCGAATTTTTGAATTAATACTCGATTGATTGCAGGTTCTTTTAACAATAGCGATAATGTGGGGAATTTGTGGAATTTTAACAGCAACAAATGTATTTAGCGAAGGTCATCTTGCTCGAACAGATGTTAGAATTCGTGTGCTTAATGACGCCTCTTGGTTCTATATCCCTTATCCAGGGCAATTTGGACTACCTACTGTGACTTTGTCAGGTACCTGACTTTATAATTGTAAATTTGAGAATTAAGACAAAAAACTTATCTAATGACAACCTTTTAACCTTTTAATTATTGTGAAATGAATGAATGACGAAGGTTTTTCTTTGCGATAGGTGTGCTAGGTATGCTAGCCGGTGTTTTAGCATGTACAGTGGAATCAATTAGCTACTACCCAACTGTGTCACAAATGTCTGGTAAGATTGATAAAAAAAAAATATATTTTTGATAAAAGATTTAAAATTTATAATTTAAAGAGGCTGCATCTCCTCCTTTACACGCTATTAACAGAGGTATAGCAACAGAGGGACTGGGCACCATGTTAGCCGGGCTTTGGGGATCTGGAAATGGTACAAACACATTTGGAGAGAATGTAGGGGCTATTGGAGTTACCAAAGTAAGTTAAAGATTTTATCTATATCCTAATTATAACATATGTAGCTATTAATATAAATTTCTACTGCAAACTTCTTAGGTGGGAAGTCGACGTGTTATCCAATGGGCCGCTTTTATAATGGTTATTCAAGGGGTCATTGGAAAATTTGGCGCAATTTTCATTATGATACCGGATCCGGTCGTTGGCGGTATATTTTGTGTTATGTTTGGGATGATAATTGCCTTTGGCTTATCTACACTTCAGTACATTGATTTACGATCAGCTAGAAATTTGTACATTTTGGGACTATCAATTTTTTTCCCCATGGTTTTATGCAAATGGATGCAAAATCATCCAGGTGTGATTCAAACCGGTATTGAGACTATCGATTCAACTCTATCAGTGCTATTTGGAACAACTATTTTAGTTGGAGGTCTTTTGGGTTGTTTTCTAGATAATATTATTCCAGGTATAATTTTTACATTATACGAGTATTGTTGTTAACTTAATGGCATTGATTTAATTTAATTTAATTCCAGGAACGCCAGAAGAACGTGGTTTAGTAGATTGGGCAAAAGAAATGCCTCTAAACGAAACAGAGGAAGTTAGTGAGCATCCAACGGATTACGATTTTCCAATGGGCATGAAACTTTTGAAAAGGTAAAATGAATTGGGGTTTCATTTTCATCCTTTTAATTAATTATTACAGTTAATAAATCTTACTGGCTGCAATTTTGGCCTGATTATCGTTCCTATTATATTATTATAATGCTTAAATTTTCAGCTGGAAATGGACCTACTATGTTCCCTTTTTACCAACGTACAAACTGAAAAAGGAATTATAATGTAAATAAAGTGAACTGTTTAAATATTGTTAATTTTGTACATAAAATAATTATAATTGAGAAGTACCGATTTATACATGTGGGATCTAAAAATGTATGTATTAAATCTTGTTATTGTCAATATATTTTAATTTTTATATGAATGAAGCTTTGAATTTTTTTAAATCCATCTTAGACTTTTCAAAATGTGGAGAAATTGTGTGTCTACAGTAGTGGCTAGAGTTTTAAAGAGCATACATATCATAGAGCAAGGCCCTTTTTATAGGGGCTAAAGTCCGAAATTTTTTGAAAACTGGAGAGTGTTTCTTTGAAGTATGAAGGCTACTAAAAATTGTATTATAGAAGACTGCCAGTAAACTGTAAAGGTAAAACTACCATCCCTCCGATTTCAAGAAATAATGCAAAATTTATCTTCTGAATAACGTCTTAAAATATGACTTTTTACCATTATAATTTTAGGCGTCTCTTATTTCTGAAAGACAAATTATAATAAAAAGGGACCAAAAGGACGACTACATTAGAGAAATTTTTAAATGTTAGAACGTTTCAAACAGGTCTACACCAATAGGAGAAGAGGATAAAGGTAGAATAAAATAATTTGAATTCATATACAATAGTATTTTATTGAAATCCTGAGCGATTTAATTTAAACCCCACTCAAGAGTTACATTTTCTTAAAAAAAATAAAACTTGAAATAACTCAGTTCAGTTTTAACATTTTGGCAGTTTTAATTGTCTGCACCAATTTGTGTTTATTAAATTACTAAAAATATAACACTATAAAATTAAAATTGTAGAAAGAAGAATCTGGCAACACAGAAAATATACCTTTCAAAACGATGACAGTTCGCTGCAAAACAAGCTCCCAGAGCGATTCCGGTGCAGTTTTGTCGAATTTAAACCGCAAGAAAATAGTTTATTATGTCCAAAAGATGCTGTGCCCAAACATGCTACAACGGGCAGTCAACAAATAAATCCGTGACTTATTTGGGCTTTCCCAAGTCCACTTACTTGTGAGTTTCCCTAGCGAATTCCGCCACATTCACCTGGTCCTGTACCCTCTAAATTTGAATTTTCAGCGCACACAAGTGGGCGACGGCAGCGGGCCGGGAGGATCTCACGAAGAAGCCGATCCAGGCACTAATTAAATACTGCCTCTGCTCTGATCACTTTACGGACGAGTGTTTCGTGGACCCCGTCACTAAAACGAAACTGAAGAAATGTAGAAATCCACTGCAAGTTCCTCTGCCCACGGTATTTAAAAATAATTTAGTAGATAACTTGCGCGTTAAGCACACAGGGCCCCATCTGAATGTGGATCCCGCCTCTTTCGATTGTACCCTTGATTGCAAGGAAGACCCGCCAGTTGCAGAAACCCCCCATCAAGATGATCCCTGTGAAAACTCGTATACAGCTCTAGAAGAGGAATGCGCTCCAAATGTGGTGTGTGCTGCGGAGGACTACTCCAAGTTGGAGGGGCTGAAACCGACCGGTGAAATAATATTCGTCCTTAAAAGTGAAGAAATTTCATTGCCGCAAATGACTACGGATGGAGAATATTTTGAAAAATTGAACCGTGACGTCTGCCGATTCTGTGGCGATTCGTATTTGCTGTACGAAATGTGCCCTATGTTCTCGGATGGAAAAGTGCGCAATTTCGTAACGAGGATTATGCCACAGGTAACAAACAACCCATCAGAGAATATATTTTTCTTATATTAATTACCGATTATTAAAGATTTCAAGTGAGGACCAGTATCCGCAGAGCGTTTGCTATAAGTGCTCGAATAAAATCAAGAGCTGCATGGACCTCATCAGTTTTTTCGACTCAGTTCAAGCGAAATTTAGAGACATGGGCGTGTAATAAAAGTGTACCGCAACAAGTACAAAGTTTTATGGGAAGTTTGCTTTAGAAAGACACATTTTCGAAAATTCCCATGTCATAGTCTTATTTTTGAAGTGATTATATAGGTGAATGGGTAATAAAATATATAATAGGATCAAAACATTAATTTTATTATTATTTATTACGTAAAACAATTATTTATTTGTTAAATGTGATCTAAGGTGCATTTTTAAGTCGGGCATGTTCTTAGGCGCGTAAGTACATCTGTTGCATTTCAGAGGAGATTTCGCCAGTTCTTTTGCTGTGTATTCCTCAATCTTCCCTATCGATCCATTTTGTGTCAGTTCCTTTACCGCATCTAAAAACTTTAATTTGAATCACCATCCGTTTCTTATTTTAATTTTACCTTCGTATGGTAAAAACAACAAAGTGTTGAAGCTATTCCAATGTAGTTTTGTTTTCAGGCAGTCTGAGATGAAGTCAGTCGATATCACATGCAGGTGCAGCCTTTCCATGTTCGGCCGGGCGTGGAAACCTATTTTAAAATTTGCGAGCTGTTCGCCGGCCAGCTCAATTGCATTCAGCGCCAAGAGGTGCATTTCTGAGAGAAGGTGCAAGTGGCTTCTCTTAAGCTAAACTCCTTAGTTACGAACTGAGTAGAGTAGAGCAGACCTTATATAAGAATAATTTACCTGGAAGATGCTGGGGATGTCCTCCTTTGGTAAAATAAGGAAGTGGTGCTTCGATTTGGGGTACTTGTCCTTTATTACCACCGCCTCCGCTGAAGATATCAGAAGCAGGGACGAATCTTTCATGGCGTGCAATAGGCCGGAAGACCATGATCCACGTTTTGAGACCATTAAAGGGTTCTTCATAGCACGGAGGGTGTGAATTATAAAGTTACTCCAGTGTTTACTTCCTGCCTCAAATTAATCGAGACAGTTGACAGTGCGGGCACTGTCAAAAGTTAAAAAACAATTATATTTTAATATTTCAGAACCAGGTGTCGCTTTTTTTAATCTAAAGCAGAGAAAATAAGTACTGCCATATAGTTTTTGTCGGAATTCGGATTCATTATGAATTATCACCCCTGTAGTTACTTCCGATGGAATTCACATCGCTTCGGATTGAAGAATATTTATGGAGCTCCAGTTCGAGCTTTGATCAAATTATCTGCATTAATTTTTCTTTCTAGGCTATGCAAAGATGTATAAACAGCATACAAAATTTGCATTTAGGATTTTTAAAATCCAAATTCAAATTAATTTATAATATGATATAAACACCAACTCAAATTTAAACGGAATTTTGCAAATATGTGCTAAAGTGAATATTTAATCTTTTCTAAAACCCTACATACATATGTATGTACACACACTGTTGGGAAAATACTTTTCGTGGGCGTCTGATTTTATGGAAAATTCTCACAGTATTGGTAATTTTAAATCTTCTTAAAAGTCTTGATATTATAGATTTGTTCATGTTATATTTAATACATACATATATACTTATCACATAAATCCTTTTGGCATAAAACATTTTTAAAATCATGAATAGTGCTATTCTTTGTAAAATCTACGTATTTCTTTCTTGTCATCATAAGAAATTTGTTCTTTTAAGGGGGCAATCGCTTTCATAACTGAGAAAAAAAGCACATTTTCAAGAATTTTTTTTGAAAAAACTATTATATTTATTTAAAAAATTCGTTTTGGGCACTATTCTTTGAATATTGAAGAATACAACAATATTTTTTTTCTTAATTTTTAGTAAGTTTTGGCGGCGGCAGAAGGTGTCTTGCAAAAGTCTCATTTTAGCTGGTACGTATCACTTTCGACTTCCGGGAAAAGATAAATGAAAAATTCAAAATGGGTTCTGTTCTTTAAGCTTTTTCCTAGGTCCTAAACCTAAAAAAGTTAAGTTTTTAATTTTGTAAAATTGTCACTGTTTTTCGAAAAACATAAAAAATCGGCCATGTTTTTGCGGAAAACTCTCTCTATGAAAAAAAACAAGGGGTACTTTTATGCATTTTTATAGGTTTAGGACCTAGTACTTATGCCAACGAATCATATGCTCTTTGATTTTTTTAAATTCCATTGAGTAGAACTTGAGATATGGTGTGTACGAGTTAAAAAAAAGTAGTTTTGAGAAAATCGCGTTTAAAGTTTTCTTACAATAATTTTTACTTGTAAAACCGTGTATAGATAATTTATTTGGGTTTATTACCACTAATCAGCCATCCTAATTTTTCAAAACGGTTTTGGGAGATGATTTCTATACCTAATGTTAAAGAACACTTTTATGTAAAAAAAAAAAATCGATTTTTGTTCACTTTTGAAAGCGATTGCCCCCTTAATACTAGACCACTGATATGTTTAAATAAGAGTACAAAATAAATAGTTCTTGCACGATAGCATCGTCTCAATTGTTTAATGGTTAATGAATAATCCATAGGTGTGAGGAGAGTAGGATAAAAAGATTGGTAATTAGTGAAACATGACGATCTTCATTTATATTTGTTGAATTTCCACTGAGTTGCTTTAGTTATTTCGAGCCCATTGTTATTTTGTGCAACGGTTTTGTAGTTTATTATTGTGGAACATTGAATAACTCAGAATTATTCGAAGACATCGGCAATTAATTGCCCATCGAAGTACAAATTCGGACGTCGTACATATGTTAATAAAGAAATAAACACTCATATTCTTAATTTCAACAGAATTCAAATCTGTTACGAATTAAATTATTTAAAAGCCGGCTGGTACTATCAAGATTTACAATAAAAACTTTTTCAGAAATACACTTCACTTCATTTCTTATTATCACATATTTAGTGGTTAGCCAAGATCTTCTATTTTTATTTGGATAACTTCTTGAAATCCGCGTCGAAAATGAATGTTATTTTAGAGTATACAAAATCAACAATTAAATTAATAGAAATGGCATGTTATTTATTGATCATTGTTGTTTAAAAAACAATTAACAAGCGGAACTAAGTTTGGCTCAAACCGGATTAAGTTTAGCTCAATCAAGCCAACTTAAACTTCGCTTAGGTCGTCACAAAATTTACAATATTTCAAATTTGAAATTCGGTTGAAGGGTCTAGAAATTATGGCAGAATACTCAGAAAACATTTATATTTATTATTGTTAGCATATAAGTTTTGCGCGTTATAATACGCATTCTTCCTGTTGTATTTGTATGCTTAAAAATAGTAATCTTGTGTACATACATATAATATGCTTGAATAAATTTAGCTATTAAATTACACTATCTCTAAATAATTTGGTGAATGCACTATGCTAAACTAGAATTTTGGTCGTCTTAGATCTCTCTTTTTAGGGAGTATTAGATCATTCAGTAATCTATGTAGATTTGCATGTAATATGTAAGATTTCAAAATTGCAAAACAATTATTTAGTTTATTAGAAGCCTGTGTTATCAAAGTACGTAATTGCAATAATCGGAATTGTTTTGAAACAATCATTTGGTGGACGACTGTTTCATTTAAATCATAACAAACAATCCCCTATACATTTGCCATTCGTAAAACAATTCTCCTGAACTCTGCGCCGAATCTTTCTGAAGAAATAGCTCTCTGGAAAAGTCTGAAACCAGTCGTTCTCATTTTATTGCGTCTCCAGAAGTAATCTTCACCAATTACTGCTGAAGTGTCTACTTTCTTTTCTAGCCACAAGAAGACAATTGCGAGTCGGAAGTTTATTAATTCCCTTATCGGATAAATTGAATGGCCGCCTCTATCTCTCGTTGTTTGTAATTTTCTCCAAGTATGATAAGAGGTTTTGTCTGTTCGATTCCAGAGGCCCAGGGTTCTGCACTTGTTTACAAACTCGATAAAGCCACCTTCGCCGGGTGCAAAGCCTCCGGCATTCATTACCTTCCCGAAAGTTCTTGTGCCTTTTTGCCGCACGGTCCGCAAATCTCTGGGTTTCTGGTTCTGAGTTGGCGACATGGGGCCTTCGGAGGGAAGCGCTAGAGGCCTGTTTTTACTCAATTAATTTTAATTTAAAGAACGAAAACATCGATGAAGAACAGCTGAGTGGCTGGGAAGGGAACGCCGCGTCGGGGCGATGAGTAATTCCCAAGAACCCGAACCCAAGTCCGACTCGAGTGCACACAGCACACATTTTACAGAGCGCCAACTCCAAACTCCGTGAGGCATCTTCGCCGCGTTTCGGTGGTGTGCAGTGTGAAATCTTTGTCACGTCCACCTCAAATGGTGTATATATTGGCTGCCGGCTTCCGTAGCAGCCAGTATCTTCCCGAACTCAAAAAAGCAAAGTTCGTTAGTCAAGCGTCTCATCCGAGATATTCAGCTCTAAAGTTTTTAGTGTTTTGGTTTTGAGGAAATCTACCAAAGATCAACAAGATGCCTTGTGGCGGATGTGGTAATGGTGAGTTACTGCCTAATGAAACTTATAACATTTTAATCCCCAATAATAAATAAGCTCGTTTTTTCCTATTACATAAATTTCTGGTATTGATTTTTAACCCACTTAATTTTCTTAATTTTACAGACTGCAAATGCACTTCTGAAAAGTGCGGAGAGAATTGCAAATGCGACCAATCTTGCAAGTGTGCTTGCAAATCTGGAGAAAAGAAGGGGTGCTGCAAGGAAAAATCTTAAGCTATTCCACCGTAACCGGAGTTTTTTGGTTTTAGTTTAGTTTTAAGGAATATAGTTTTATGGCGATTTATAAAGTATTGCATTGTGCCAATGAGAAATAAAGCACCTTAAATCAATTTCGTCTGTTTTTTAGTGAGTCTATTGATGAAGCTGCGAAATCAAACATTACCTTTGAAGGTTATTCAGGTCGAGCAATCCTAAACATTCTAGATAAAACTAAAACACAAAGACATTAGTTTAGCAAAATCATTCTAATTGTGAAGACAAGACACAAAAACACAAAGTAATGCTAATGAATTGTTAATGGAGTTAGTCATAGCCACTGCCCATTAAATCAGTTCAGAATGACATGGCATAATGGAAGCAAAGAGTAATTTTTAATCAAAATTAGGGGGACGGGATAATGTTTATGTGATTAAATACTTCCCTAAAAGAGATGAGGCTTATATTGAATTGTACTATGTCTATATTTGAGAACATATATTATATGTACCGAATTTTGTTGACTCGGCTCGAAATTTGCAGAACAAACGGAAACACAAAATTCTATAAATTATAATTAATAGGGATTTGATATCCCTGCAAAAATTCTGAATAAGATTTTAATTTTCAGGCAAACCCTTCTACATTTTTGTTATAACAGTTACTCATACCTGGCTTTTGAAAGACTTGGTATATGTTGGTAAGCACCCCAGATTCAACTAATTTTAAGCTCATTATCAGATGTGTTATCTCTACCTTCCATCATAGCTTCTATATTTAGCTTAATCTTCAAATTTACTCGACAAACCTAGAAAAAAGAAAACAATTACAAAGTCAAAAAATTCTCCCCAAAATAATATAAATTGTAGTAATAAAGAGTTCTAGCGTAATTTTATTAGCTAACTCAAAGACAAACCATCAATACTAGCTTATTATGTTTCTATTGTGCATTGAATTTTTCCATTGTTTGTGTGTTTTTCATATCTGTTTGGTAAATTGAGCCGAAACGATTAATGATCAATTTAAAGTTCAACAATCTTACCTTAAAGATTTTGAATTTAACTTTAAATATTGTAGATTTATATAAACTTATTAAATAATGGAACGGCAAACATTTTATTTTAAAAATTCCTTCATATGAATGGAATAAGATTTAAAAAAATATTACGCTTTAGTGATATCTTAAAATATCTTTGGGTGTGGCAGCATTAAGAGACAATCAAATACTTGATAAATAGGAAGAATATGGAAAAAATTGTGATAAGAGACATTATTAGTAAGGAAGTTAATTGCGTTATCAAAGTTAATGTGCGTGTTGGTTGATTTAAAATAAGTTGAAAACAAAAAGCGCACGTAAAAATCATCTTCACGTCCATCTTTATTACACAGAATCTTTACACAAATAAAGGAAGTTTAACATTTTATATAAAAAATTTATAATTTGCTTTGCAGTACTTCGGCGATCTTTAAGATTTTCACATGTGACTTAAAAACATTTTTTTAACAATATTCTCTTATTTGCTACCATATAAAGATAAAATATATTGTATTTTGTATTAATGTAATAATTATATTTTACAGTATTATTTTTTCCTAAACACTTTCTGGTTGAGAAAGACTGCTTAAAGCATATGCTTTACTTATTGCAAATACATTATTTATAATTTTACAATTCAAGGTAACAACGTCTGAATCCTTAAGTTACAATGTTGCACAATGCGTTTGGAGAGAATTTAACAAGTTATAGGTATATAATAAATGAGCAAATCTAAAATTCATTTAATGTTGTTAAATTGTTAATGATAGATGACAATTGATTACTTTATTGAAATTACATGTAGTTAACTTTTACCACCTATAAAACTTTGCTAATTAAAAAAATACCAAAAAGTATGAATATATTCAAAAACAACACAACTTGGTGGGATGTGACTCTTTACCATATTGCTATTGTAGTTTCCACTCTAAAAAAGCTAAATATATGTGCCAATCGTAGTTGTACCCGCGACTTCGTCCGTGTGGTCACATAAATAAAATGGGAGAGCGCGATAAGCCTTTTATGTATTAGGTTAGTAACTTGTACATAAATATTTAAATAAATAAATAAAATGGGCAGATGGTTTTTTGCAAAATCATCTTAATAATTGTAATTTTCATAAAAGTTTTTAGTAGTTATATTAATATTGCCAAGACTTTTATTTAAAAAAAAGTGAAATTGCAACCTTCTTTTTTTTGATAATTGCTGTGGCAAATAATTTGGCTTCTTACACAAAATTAGTAACTAAGAGTAAACCTATATGTTTTTTAAATTTTTATTATCGCTTGATTTTTTGTTTTGTGATTTAAATAAAATTCAATTTTACTCGAATTAAGTATCAACTATAACTCCCTCATTTTATTTAATTATAAAGCGTGAATACATCGATTGTTTCTGCCTTTGTCACACGATTTATCTGAAAAGTGTCTGTGCATCGTTTTACTTTCGATACGGTGAATTAAGAATTTATAATTACAACCGATTTTATTTGAAAATATATTTAAAATGCAGATTATCTGCGATACGTTTAGTCTGATGCATAAAGATCGGAGATTATTTTATGTTTCAAATAGTATACCATCAGGAGATTTTTTACATTGTGTGTACTATTGAATCAACAATTTAAAGTACTATTACACTAATAAGAAATACGAAATTATGACACAATACAAAAGTAATTGCATTTAAATCGTGTTACTGCAAAATTGTTGAATTGTGCTTCAATATTGCGAGTCCTTGGTGCAAAGTTTTCGTTTATTTTTCTTTTAAAACATTGATTAAAACTATAGAATGTTTCAAGGTAACTAACATTAAAAATGCCAATTGAATATTAAAATAGAACAGTTACTTCTATATTTTAACTTATTAAAGAGCTTCACGCATTTGATTCATTTTAAAAACTAACATCATTTCCTCTGTTTTCATTTAGTAAATTAACATAAGACTTTACGTTATCAAGGTATTTGTTTTTGCATACCTGTATACCTCGGAGGTTGTAGTGATATTATTCTTACTTAACCCGGGAATTGATTTTAAGGATTATTTTTACCTCGATTTCTGTCTTCTGTTTAACATAAAAAAAAACTAGAAGTTCTAAATATTTTCACAATACTATAAATTTCCAAGTACACACCGAACGTATCTAATTTTATTTATAAATTACAACAAAATTTATTCTAACAAATGGCGCTCTTTTGGGATTTTGTTCAGTAATTTATTATTTTAATTATAATACCGCTTGGTCCCTATTCTGTTCGTATGGCTGGTATCCATATTTTTTAGTGGATTCCCAAATTTCTTCTTTATGGCGCAAGCTTATTATTATTTTTTTGGGGTCTGTACCAAAAAAGGTGCGAAAGGGTAATTTTCACACATCGTTAAGCGGTTGTTATTACATCTTCTAGTAATCTTCTGCGTCATCAAAAAATTAGCGCTCAAATGAATGCCTACTCCCTCCTAATCGCCTGAAGTTGTGAGATAAAAACTCTTAATTTAGTCATTCAACTTACAAAATAAATTCTTTATGTCAACTTATTCTTTTCTTACCTCATTTCCAAATTTCAAAATGTTTGCATTTACATATTACTCACAAGTAGAAATTCGGTGCTTATATCCCCTTGTTGGGAGTTTCATCTTGTTTAGACTAAAGTAAATTTTAATTTATATGTCATTGTTTTATATAGTTTTTGCTGTTCTAGATAAAATAAATTTTTTGTATAATGAATTTGAAATGATGTTCAGGTGAGAAAATGTGATTTCTGTAAACTTCGAATAGGAGCGCAGTATTTCAGTGGGTTCGCAATATATAAAATGCGTTTGGCATGATACTGCGAAGAAACTCGTTTCTCAGTTGTATGCATAGATAGACTGATCCTTCTTTACAATCACGAACACGTAAATTCAAAATACTTTCCTTATATACATAATTCAGCTATAAGTAGATTACTTTCGATGTTTCCTTTCTTTAAAATTGCATGCTGCATGTCTTTACAATTTTTCACAACAGTTGTTCTGATGTAATACTTTTGAAATTTAACATACTCATTTAATAATTATGAAGGTTTGGACTTAATTTCCTTATGGCAGTTTTACATTATTTTATTGGGGAATTAGTTATTTCCTTTTAAATCTATGATCTACTTTCAAATAAGTTGAACTGTGCGTTGAAATAAAACTGAATATTTCTTATTTTTCAGAGTGTCACGGCAAAAATTGAATAACTGCCAGGTGTGATACTAATTTATGCTATTTTTATCAAAGCATTGTACATGTACATGGACATATTCACATTAATTATGTATTTAAATTCCACAGATAAAGTACTGAATATTGATCTGTTTAAAAATATTTGTTCGGTTGCACTTTATTCCATGTTTTTATTTTTAAATTTATACTTAGCTTAATTAGGGAGGAAACTTTTTTGCAGCTAAATAAAAAAAATTGAAATAATTACTAGCTTTGGAATGTACAAAATGAAAAAATAAACAAAAGATGTGTTTTAGAATTTTTTAATAAACTGAGAAATAAATTCAAAAATTGAGTTGCTGGAAGCGGCCACAAGCAATTTTGTATAAAACAGCCGAAATCACGTAAATATAAATATACAAATATATCACTATTACACACTATTACAAAAATTATTTTATTTTTCGCTGAGAGCGCCCATAACCAGAATAACGGAAGAAAAATGTAATTATAGAAAATTTTTATAAGCTGTAAACGATCGGTAGAATCGAAGATCACAAAATAAACGAGTCGAAGTTTTTAAAAATATATACGATTTGCAATATTTCTGTGATCCCTGTCACCACAATTTTGAACAAAGATCCATGCAACATAGTCAAACTTGTGTTAAATTTAAATAATTAAATAATAAAAAATTGTTGTATAAACTAATTTTTCAATTTAGGCACACATTTCTTCGATTTCTTCTTTTTCCTGCTGAACGCCGATGGAGATGTTTGGAGCGATGCTGTATTTGATACGACTACGCCTGAGATAACTGAGGATGGGATTTGACTAATAACACTTTGATTTCGGATATGATGAGGCTGCTGTTGTTGTTGTTGCTGCTGCTGTGGCGAATGCTGGTAGCTTTGTTGTTGCGGCTGCTTTCTTATTTGCCCGGTTTTGGCGTATTCTCATAAGTTTTTCAATTTTCCATTTATTACATGTGACCGCGTTGAACTGCTACCAGCGCTGACTGCAGCTTCAGCTGCATGTGTTGCAACGTGTTGTATACCTTTCTCCATACAGCCTTGATATATTGGACGCATAAACTGTGACGATAACAGAACAGTTAGTGAATAGAATGCAAAGAAAATAGATCTGCTGGTTTAAATAAAAATAAAATAAAAATGGTTTTATTGTACCTTAATTAGATTTTCTTTTTTGCGAAATTCAAGTTAGAATCAGAGTCAGAGAGCTTTTCTTCAAATAGTTTCTGTTTTCGAGAAGCTATCCGCTTCTGGTAAAACTTATATTACAAATGTTACCAGGATTACTCATTGCGAAATAAATCAAAATACTTACATTCTCCCAAATTAATGAAGCTAAGTCATCTAATTTGACTCCAATATCACTCAGTTCTCCGCTATACCTGTGGAAAACAATAGATTTTTGTAAATGTATTTTTGCTATCGGAGATACTATTTATAATCAGCATAAAATCTTATTTAAATTTACCTAATATACGCCCACAACGCTAAAGTCAACAATGATATTCCCATTACCAAATTGCAAAAATTGGCAAACGTATAAAGTCCAACAAGGCCGAAAATACCACTTAATATATACATGATAACAGCAATTGCAAAATACACTGCCGGCGTTCTAGCTGCTTTGAAGATATTTTTACTTTCATTGTGCGCTCTAAAGCTACTAAACGTTTCTTCCAAATCAGCTTCAAGCCGTTCACGATATTTCTCAGAAAATTCCTCACCACCCATTTTTCGTTTCGAAGAGAACTGGAAGAAAAAGTTTTGAAAAATGGTCTGATATTTTAAATTTTAGTATTTTTACCTGATACAGTGCTTTTTCCTTTACTCTCATGTGCTCAGCATCTAAATGTCCAGTGCTGAGGTACGGCCGATTTCCTCCGCACACATCCTCCATGAGTTGTGTATAGAGTTCTTTAGCAGCAGCAACCGCTGTTAAGTTGTTAGCTTCTGCAGTCGCCTGTATAATAAGTTTATTAAAAAGCCAAGATTGGTTTGAGATATGAAGTCACTTACCACTAACATACTCTTGGGTTCTGGTAGCTCGTTGCCTTTGTATATTGCCATGTAGGACTTAAAATATTGAATGAGATCCCTAGCTCTTACTTTTTGTCCATTAATTTCTTTTGTAATTAAGTTTTCTGGTGCCAAGAGCATCGGTACTAGATCTCGAAGGCTTTGTTTAAATTCTGTCGTTATATCCTTAAGCCTACCATCAAAACTGGGATTCGTTGCAACTGTAAGACCCGGATGCGGCATCAGAAAGCATGCGATTTCTGTGAAGCAAGACGTAATGTGCCTTCGAAGTGACTGCAATTCAGGGTGCTGTTTGTCCGATAGTTCTAGTCTGCGTTTTAGAATTTTTTGCCCACCCATAGCTCCGTACTCGGCTTCGTATGGGAAACTCCAGTCTCTTACTAGAAACTGCAATCTTTGAAAGGGTTTTTTCCCGGAATCGGCAAGGGCTAGGCGGCCATACTCAGTAAACAGTTGCAAATGCTGTAAGTCATCTTCTTGTATGTTTTGTGATAAGTTATATATTTGTACGGAAGATAGCATTGTGCTGAGAGCAAAAACAGTGGCACAGTCTCTCACCGTACTTTGACTGTCGAATGCACCCTGAGTGTCTAGCAAGATGATGGCAATTTTATCTCCTTTTGGAAAATCAAAGAGAAAAATATCCGACCACATTAGAATGCCCGTTGTATCGCGTTCAGAGCCTCCACGCCAGGAGAATCCCTTCAAGGGTTCATTATCATCTCCCAGCCAATCCCCTGTTTGGTTTTGTACATACTGAAAATTTTAATGTTATCTTATTCGCATCGTAATAATAGCAAATGGCATTACCCTAGCATACATGTATCGCAGGAAGAAGTCGAGTAGGAAACTCTTTCCCTTTCGGAATGCACCAGCGACTGATACAACGCAAACATACCGATCTTTGATTTCATCCTGCAGAAGTACTTCTGTTAGTGTGTCTTCGTCCAGAACGAATGTGTGGTCTTCGCCAGTTTGAACAATTTGCAGCGCCCGGGCCTGCATGATGTTTGTTGATTTTTCTGCAACAATAGGATTTATTTTCAAAAATACGAATCTCTGGTTAAACACGATCAAATAAATAAATTATTTTAAAAGTTAAGTATGTCCCCTGATGTTTTCGCAAATATTCATTAGACACGGATCAAGACTATTTATAGCACAAGAAAAACACAGAAACTACTAAATAGATTTTGGTATTCGATGATACAAAAATTTTGCAAATATTCACACTTACTATTCATGCAGAATTTATGCACCAAAAGTAATTCGGCTCAGTTAAGGCTCAATACTGCCTATTTGCTCGGGAACTCGTCGCGACGGAAGCGTCCCGGATCGCGGAAGTTTAGGAAAACTTTAATTAAAAAAATGGTATAACAACACAAGTATGCGTCACACAAAAAGAAAATGTTTAAAAATAAAGAGACCGTCGATCTTGTTCTGTTCATAAAGTTTCATAAGTCCAGTGTTGAAATAAGCCGCGGCACTTGAAGATGCAGCTACAAGCAGACGAAAAGCAAGCATTTCGGCAAAGCGAATTTGCGCTAATTATGCTATCTGTGAGCCAAAAATAATTCGAGGGCCTGTTTTTGTTCTTTTTTGATTTTAGTGTTTCGCTTTTATACCAAGTCAAGCATTTCGAACGCATAGCAATTCCACTGAATAATTATCATCAAGCATTAGGGAAAAATGTGATACTAATTTTAAGTGATAAATACGGTCAATTATTTGGGGTGACAAGGAAGAAGCTTCAATTTAGCTCAGAAATAACTAGACTTATCGAAGTGTCTGCGGAAGCATGTGCTGTAAAATATGTAATAAGTCGACTTTATTTTTTTATACAAAAAAGTTCTAATTTCAAAGATGTCTTCTTTATTATTGCCTAATAAATCCATCTGAGTGCATCGCATTTAAAGTCTGTAATAAATTGCAAATGCTCGGCAATAGAAGATTCATTCACATTTTTACAATCGACTACCCAGTTCTATTGAAAACTTGCGAAAAAATAGAATTGTCTATAAAAGCTGAAAGGGATATGAGACATAATTGCAAGATTTTGCACTTATGGCGGCCATTAACTCAATACAAATTAAAAATGTCAATACATGTTTCGGAGCCAAGGACATTGAAGTTAATTTATTAGCTATTTAAAGAACTATACTACAATACTGCATACAGTTTATGGTCTTATGGATTTTTGTATAATTTAATATATCATAAGGTACGTTTATTGTAGAATATTATGAACGAATAGAAAATAATACAACCGATGGCTTTAATGGCATTATAAATAGAAATACATTTTGTTCGTTTTAAAGTCTTCTATTTATAAAATCATTTTCGATTTACGGCTTCTATAAACAACTAATGCTTTTATAGGAAAATGCCTATACTATTTTGTACTCAAAGTGTTATCTTCGTCAAAAATTGTGTTAACTTACGAAAGAGTTTAGTGACGTATAAAGCCGACCGCATCAATTTATTTATAAACAGTAATTTGCTTTTCTTAGTTAGCAAACAATACACGATATTTCATTATCGATAGTGATAACAGTCTATTAATTTAATTTAGTGGCGTATGGGTCGTGATAAATATGCCCGTGATTCTTAAGATTATTTTGATATGCAATAAATTAGATATAGTATCTAAACGTTCATATCTATCGATGCTTTTTAACAAAGACTGACTCTACCAAGGGGATATTGTACACGATTGCCCTGCTTTTAAAATTCGATATCTCCTATAATTTTATTTATACAATTGCTTTATTTACAAATTTTTACAAAATTTACAAATAAGCTGATCATTTACATAGAAAAAATTAATCAATTAAACAAAAAGCAATAGAAAACTGTAAGAGGTTTTCTTTTTGAAATATGTATGAGGTGATGGATGTGAAATCACAATCTTTAAGCGATGCTAACGATTAAGCACTAATTGAAATGCTTTTCCACGGGACTTTTTGTATTAATTTCGGGATAACCAACAAGGAAAGTTTACAAATATGTTTCTTTATTTTTATTTTTAAACGCGTCCTTCTAGAAACATTTTTATAATAGTGAATACGTATTTTACTAATTTTTTAATTCGTCAGTTCCTTTCGTTTTTTGATAAGTTTATTTAACAAACTGAGCTACCCGTGGCCACTTGCCGTGACTTTCACGCAATTCTAAGCTTTGATGAGAAGTGCGATCGACTGATTCCAAATACATTAAGAGAAAACGCAATATGACAAAATCGTTTGCCAATTTGATCTTGCATTGTACTTATAAATATTACATTCTCCCAAATGAATTACTTCTCTACGCTAAAAATAGATAATTTTTAGATTTCAGTAGATATGTATCTCCTTAAGCCTTTGAGTTGCATAACTTATAATAAAACGTACAGCAACTTTAACAAATAAATAATTCGAATCAATCAAAGCGTTGTATTAAACATCAGTGTTGTTCAGTGTTCTGCTGTTTTGCATTAAAATTTAAAATTTCATTTGTTCTTTTATGAGAATTATGACTAACAATAACATCATCTTATTAAGGACACAATGAGGGTTGAGCATCCAATTGAAAATGTATTTGAATTTTTATTGCACGTTTTTATGTTAAATAATCTTTGTTTTTATTTATTTACACTAAACATGTTTTTGGCAAAGTAAAAATATCTTAAACAAATATAATTCAGTTTCCAGTCTTCTCTGGCCCGCTGAAAGGGCTGTAATTGTGATTACACTGGTAATAATTTGAGTATAGCCTAACAGTTCTCTACACTTTCGAAACCTTCAATTAAAATCAGAAAATAAACCCAACAAAATTGATTACCAGGACCGAAATTGTTGTAGCGTTACTATCTAAAAGAAAAGAATGAATTATGAATTAAGTTCCGAAAAAACTGCGTGGAATACAGCATTGATTGAAAGAAACTAGATTAACTTTGTTGTACGGTTTATCGTTTGCTAAGGCCATGCTTTGTCATTATAATTGTGTAAAAAATAATAAAAAAAAATGAAATTAATACAAAGAAAACGAGAAAAATAACGCCGCAGCATTGACCAGTGGAGCAGCAAGCTATTGGTGTCAAATGCAAGCCAGCGATAAGTTATTAAGCGCAGTAGGCCAAATCTCGAAAATCTCGGTTGTGTATATGTGGAACGTATTTCTGGTTAATTTAGTTTCGCATTTCCTTTCAGGTGAATGAGTCGCACCATAAAACATATTACCTCATAATTTCCAACAAATCATCTGAGGCAGAATATGACTTCATTCGTTCTTCAAATCAACTCTAATCGAGTGGATTCGATCATAGAACAGACTTGTTTTTGCGTCGCATGTTTCGGTACACAAAAAACTAGCAAATCCAATTAAGAAAGCTAGATGGAAGAAATACGCAATTAGAAGAAAGCTTTAAAAATCTCGTGACTGAGTCACTTATGTTACGCCTAGATCGTTAATGACCATCTATGAATTTAACTATTCTTGATGGTAACCATGGAGAAGTGCAAAATTTTTTAAATGAGAAATTTTTCTAAGCTTCAGCTTACTAAAAATCAAAAGCCGTGATGTGGCTGGATTTAGTCAGCAGACAGCACACATCAATGGCCTCATGAAATCATATGCTCTTCGAAAGATAAAAAAGAGTGAAAGAAACCGGTTAAACACGGCCGCGGATGAATACTCTTGCGTTATGACGGTCGAGAGCGCAAAAGTCATTCCAGCATTCTTTAGAGTTAATTAGCGCACGTAATTTTCTAAGAACCAATGGCCACCACGACTGCACTGCTGCGTTTGCTTTGAATTCTAATGAGATAGCGAATGAGCTCCACTAGACGAAAACGTCTAACCAGTCTACTTATTACCACTGTTTTCTTTTCAAAACATTTTCTTAAGATGCAGTAAATTAACAAGTCTGCTTACAGACAATTAAAATAATCTATCATCCGAACAAAACAATTTCCGTTTTTATAAGGAAGATGACGACTCAACTTTAGATTGTATTGCGCTATTTGGCTTTAGGCAATAAAAAGTGTAATAATAATTATATAATTAAGTGACTACTTTAATATTCCGCTGTTTTCTAATTTTGAATTGTCCATTAGATCTGAAATTTAAGTGAAAGATAAATTACTTGAACCCATAATCACAAATCAAGGTAAAAATTTATTACTCATTTACGTGAGAGATTAGAGATAAGCTCTGATGCCGACTCGACCGTAAAACTCATTTGCGATACTAATCTTGAACTTGACGTAAATGTATGTACGTTGGAATCATAACATTCATTGATAAATTTCACTTTTAATGTAATATTAATACAAAGTTCATTCATGATGAAAATTTGACTTATTTTGATTTGATCCAAGCTGTTCTAGCCAATTGATAAATAATATGGGGGCAATATTTGATGTATCTTAATCTTTGACATGCTTCCAAGATAAGTGTAAGACTAGTTTATTTATATTAACATACGGTACTCATCATGTACTCTGTGTACAAAACGATAAAATATTTTGAAATGTTGTCATAGATTTAAATGTTTAATAACATCACGAGAATATGAATTTATGAACAAGGAAGCTAGGATATACTTTAAGATATTTTTTGCGCGAGGTGATAGCAGACTCTTAAGCTAAATTGGTTACTGAATAATTAAGAAAACTGATATAAAGCAATTAAAAGAGAGTTGTTTTTAAATATTAAAATTACATATTATTTATATCTTAGCTACTATAAACATAATAATTCGATTTCAATTTTTGTCTGACCACAATGAATGGTTGTGATTTTTCCTTTTTTATCGCTTGGATTGCCAAAATAGCACGTGCTAATGTTTTTAATTAACTTCAGAATTGAAGACTAAAAAATGTATAGGTATTAAACAAATTTTCTATAAATGTTTTTGTATGTGGTATCAAATGAGAAAAAGTAAAAACGATTACCATAATAATAATAATAAACTATCCAAACAATTTAATATAATATTGTTAGTTTAGCTAAGTTAACATGTAAATTTTTTAGATTTTTCTGCTTAACAAAAATTATTCAAAAAAAAAAAAAAAACCAATTTAAAAAAACCCAATATAACTAAAAAAAATTAATATTGAATATATGTATTAGATAAGGTCATCTTTTATATTTTTATAGTTCTGAAAAAAAAATCACAAAGGGCCTGATTCTGGTTGTCACCTCACTTTCCGTGACGTGACAGCTTATGGCTGAATTACCTGTTTTGTTTCTTATAAGAAAAATTCTTCGTTACTCAGCCATAAGCTGTCACTTCACGGAAAGTGAGGTGACAACCAGAATTAGGTTCAAATTTATTTTTAACGCAATTATGGAAAATTCAAATTCAGAGTGATTAAATAATAGTAACAGTTCTAAGTCCAATCTTTTCCAATTGGATATGTATTTAAAGCTTTAAAATTGTGTTTACTAACTAATCACAAAAGTATTACTTGCAATTAGTTTCATTAAATGTAATGCCTAAGAATTTCTATGTAATTTTAGCAACCTGTGCACTATATCAGTTAAATTAAATTGTTAATAAATAAATTATCACGAGAGGCATGAAAACCCAATCCTTGTGCCACTTGTTGAAGCTGCTATTAACTCACGTTTAGAGAAAAAATATACTCAAATAATTTTAAGTATGGAAATTTATATGACCAAAATATTAAAATTATATGCATAATATGATAGATAAAACAATTTTTGTACGAAACGTAAAGTACACCATGTTATGGTTATTTGTATGGATTAAAGTATATCTACTATATATCTTCATTTTGTAATTAACCTCTTGAATTTAAATTTTCGATTTCGCTGATCAGTGAAATTGTAATCGTGCCCAATTAGAACTAAATAATATAAATTGAAGTCTTATCATAAGCATTCCGTTCCCTCTTCTAAAACTGTGGGATAGTTATGTATTTCGTTTCGACCCGAGTCGAAATAACCTTAAATAGCTGAACTGCATAAAAAGTTCCTATAAGAATCATATATACTACATTCAGCTATTGAAGTTCGTTTCAATTTTAGTCGGAAAGAGTTACCTCGTTACCTGATTACTGGTCTAGAGACTTGTTGCATCGGGTTTAACCAGGTTTAGGCCAGAATTAAACTTATATCCGGGTTCAATCAATTGGGTTTGAGTCATTACGAAACATCATTTTACAATCCTTCAATATTAATCTTTCATTACGCGCCACATTTTCAAAGTAGTGGTAGCCAGATTTACGATACTTATTCACGTCAATAGGAAAATTAAGATCGGTACAAATGTTATCGTAGTATAATAAAATTTTGCTACTATATCGAAAACGATTTCGTGATCCTAAAACAATACTTCCATTTTCGATGGAATGTGAAAGTAAAAGTAAATTAGAAATTGAACACATTATATGTACACATGTGAATTTTATTTAAATTGTATTCTTTATATAATACAAATAGAACATCGAGAGTCGTAGCAACCACATGTTTTTGTTGAAGTATCTAGTAATTTGCTATATTACATAATTCATGGCATTAAAAAATGTATTACCAATTTTGCCTTAAAATAGAAAGTAATACTTCTTAACGAGATGTGCTTTTAAGTGCTTGAAAACATGACACGTCATAGTGATCAACTAATGCACTTCTTACTAAATGCCGAGCCACTGCAAATGTGGAACTTTTCGGGGGCATTTAGATTTCATCAAAAAATGACTGCGGCAACAGGTAGCTGAACCGTTCAAATTTTTTTTATTCTAACTGAACGCATGAACAGTTCCTAACTGCATCTGCAGCACTTAAATTATATAACGTAACGGGAGTTGGTCGAAATTCAAAATATAAACATGTCCTTTCCAAGCCCGTTCCTTACATGGAAAATTTTAAAAAAATATCACAGAAAATCAAGTTTCCAAATGGTCTCTGATGATCTGCAAAATTGGCGTGAGCTGTGCGATCGCTGGGAAGTGATAGTAAAGTCGACGAGAGTGACTGAATTTGAATCACAAAAAAAAAAGCAAGTGAAAAAGTTGCCTCAGCGCAAGAATCAAGTGTCAACCCAAAGCAACCTCTTGGACTCTGCTTAAGTGAGCCGCTCACGTTCAGTTGGAGGAAAACGGCAAAAAGTCTCGAAATTGCGAAGTTAGAAAATATAATCGAAAGAATTTTCAGTTTAGCTGGAGACAAAAAATGAATAATTTCACGGATCCGTGTACTTTATAACCTCAAAAGGCGTTTTCGAATTAGGCCCCATTCCGATGATTAAAATTGTAAAATCCAGTACTCACAGAACTCACGGATTCCAAATTTAAGATTTCTTAAAAGTAATTCACTTCGCCAAACTAGTAAAACACGAGAAAAATAACACGAAACTGAGTGCCCGATTAATTTACATCGACGTTCGTCTTTGTTTTCATTGGCATCCCAGAGCTGAGAACGGAGTCCACAGGCGCAACGTCAAATTCACAAACGTCACACAACGCGATCCACATAATCCAACTGAAATGCAAATAAGGGATGACAAGTGAAAGTTGTTCACAAATTTTATCGCCGTTACCGGCCAATTTCACTGGGAGCACTCTTTCTGTTTTGCGGAGCCACCGTTCGTCGAAATTAATTTTAACTTCTGCCACTCAAATGCTACCAACCAACCCCCTTATCCAGAAAAGCGCTCACCTCTGCCGTGTTTACGTTCAGCACTGTCTGCCATTTTGCCTCGTCTCGTAGTCGAGCGAAATTACATCACTGCTCAAATCGGGAGGTGCTTCCTGGCCGACGGTCGTTGCGGCGGCGTGATTTGTGTGCCCGCTACGAATGAGCTGATTTCGCCTTGGGTTCGTGTTCCAAATAAGTTTTGGTTGTTGCTTAATTCGCAGCTTTAATTTCAACACATCCGGCTTTTTGGAAGCAAAACTAGTACCACGGTAAAAATTTCCATTTTGCAAAAAATAAATATGGCGGCTGTCAGCTTCCGTTTTTGTTGCATATGGATTTTTTGTTTTTATTTTCAAATATACCGCCGATATGGATACCAAATGAAAGGTCTTGAGGAAACGAATTTATATATTCATGTGCACGTATTTAATAAACTGAATATTTTCTAACGAAATGCATACATATGTACTTCGACGTGGGTTCCATGGTGTTGAACTATTCTAGCACGAATAACTTCAGAACGCGACGTCGGATTCGAGTGCGGTTTTTTTTCTGAGAAAGGCCATAAGACAGGTAAGCTTTTTCTCAGAAGAAATTTTGATCTTCCCATACAAAAAATCGGCAGAACGAAGGGCAAAAGTCAAATTTTGGGAATTGAAATTGCCACGCGAAGTTTCACGCGACTTCTCTCGCTTGTTTGTTAACGGATTGGTAAGAGGTATCCTAAGAGGTATCCTTAGAAAGGTTTCTAACACATTATCAACCAAAATCCTACGAAGTTTCTGAACGAACTTATAAAGCATTTTCTGGGTTCACCTGCTCCAAATTGTCAATTGCGAATTTAGGGGAGAAGGACTCATTTTAGGGAGGGTTTCCGAGCAAACGTTGATTAGGAGACAATGTAGAATCGATTGGCATATCCCTGTTCAGACTTTAACGAAACACCCGGTATTATGTATAATAATCATGCCTGTCATTTCTGGTTTCCAATTTCAAGCCACCTTTTATAGAATGAAACTGGCTTGTAAAAGATTCAAAAAAAAAAAGCTTGAACTAAACTTTACAGGAAAATTAAATCTAGTTATATTCATTCCTTGTTCTGTAAAACCTATTTCCTTCCTGTTCACCTCGTTTACTTACCTTAGAAAACTTAAACTGAACTGAACGATTCGTTAACAAATAAAACAACAAACTGAACGATTCGTTAACAAATAAAACAACAAGAAAGTTTGAAATTAAAGTGCATTATTCAAAAAAAAAAAAAACAACCTCTAATCCTAGATCTTTGAGAAGTTGCAACATATTTTGGTTGTTGGTTTTTTCCCACCTGTGATACCTTTTAACATTTAAGTTATATTTGTGTAATACCTATAGTACATTTTGTTATTTGTCCATACGCGCTATTTAAACATTTTAATTTTAAATATACTATAATAAGAAAACTGTCTTTGGGCCAAATGAATAAATATCAAGAAACTTATTTTCTACTGAAAGTAATTTCTGTAGTATACATTTCCTTATATGTAGATAGATATATAGTAAAAGAACTTCGTCTGTTAAATGCTGAAAATTATGAAAAATATAAAAGGAATTTTAGCAAAAAATTCCTAAATACAAACAATAAAGTTATATTTTAACATAATAGGTAAACAATACATTTAAATAATGTGTAGAATACATTGCGAATTTAAAAATAAAATTTACAAACTATTCAGGTCCTTGGTTTTCCAAGACTCTAAGCTCTCAGTGGTTTGATTGAGCAATGTTATTACATCGGAATAGCTCTTGCGATATTGAGCGTACCTCTGAAAATTGCTCAGCATAGCATAGGCGTTTTGTTTTTCGACATTTACTGCGAACGAACAATTTTGCAATTTATGATTAACCTAGAGAGAAGTTAAAAATATTTTTGTGGCAATTGAGAGTTTTTAAGTATCTCCTTAATTTAAGCAATTATTTGAGGCTGATTTGAATTATCTGCCAGCTTTAGAAGTATCTGGATATCATAAAATTTTTATGTGATACTGTTTGCCTACATAGCAAAAATTAATTTGTGTTGCGTTGGGGATATATTAAAATAAAAAAAATTGTAAATAAATTTATTAATAAATAAATAGCAATAGATTTCAATAAACAAAAAATAAACATACATACATATGTATATGCGTATATTGGGCCAATAGAATCTTGTAGAATCTGATCCGGATCAGATTTACCACTAAATTTTGCGTTTTAAATAAACACGTGTTTAATTAATCTGGTCTGACAAACATAACAAGACGCATGAGTATCTATCTGATTTCAGTAAAATTTAATCTTATATTTACGAATGAAAGTTTTCAAACTGCACGATAGCGGAGAAACCAAATAGTAAATATAGTTGAACAAAATTAAGTATGGTAGAGAAGAGTTCCAATTTTCCTCTTTCGTATATTTACATTACTCATAAAAGAAGCAGTGAATAAATAAAACTTTCATGAATATGAGTGCTTACATCTGGGAAAAATTAAAACTTTCGTGTTAATTTAGTCCTGTGCTGATACTGTGAATACGCGTAAGTGTGCAATTTTCATACAGAAGCTACGAAGCTTACCACTTTCGTTTTACTGCACATGGGAATTCGTTCGCAGACTCAATTCAGAATTACAAACAGAAAATTACGATCGATAAGCGATGGCTTTTGGGATGCAGAACGCCACAAGTGCATGTTTGTGTGATTTCAAAAAGATCCCCAGGAGTTCATAACCATTATTATTTCTGGAATATCTCATTTAAATGCGCTTTTATGGGTTGATGGTACGTGCTATATGAAAAATGGAACAACAGCAAAACATCGCATTATGGAGGATTTGGGAATCACCCTTGCAGCTGTCTGTTTTGTGTAATATTTATCATTTGCTATGATTGGCTACCCTTCTAGAAGGTGCAGCACAGATTGGCTTAAATATTTCCTTTCACGTTCGAACAGAAATTCCACTAAAATAAGAGGGAATTCAATCAGCGGATGTCATACATTTTCACTTCGGAGGCGGCTACCAAACTTGCGGCACTGTACTCAAATTGAATTTGGTTCAGAGAAAAGAGAAGCTTCGCTTCGTGACTGGAATGATAATATATTTTGTAAAGGAGCAAAAAAAAAAAATATATATATTACATATCTAGATATATAGGAAAGAGGAAACCCTCAAGAACAATTCTGTTGGCTTGCGTTCGAACAAGTGCGACATGAAAGTATAGGTGCTTTTTTGGCAGATTTATGTGCTTTCTCAAAACATCAAGCCTCGATGACGGCACAATAAGCAGATGGAGAGCATATAAAAAGGCCTTATTCCCAGATAATTGCTCAGTTATGCGAATTTTTATCCCCCTCCGTGACAGGACTTTTATATTCGAATAATAAAATTTTCAGATTTGCCGAAATCGCACAAGAGCTCTTCACACTCAGTTTAATCCAGTGGTACAATGTTTATATGTCGCATGTACTGAGGGGTAAATTAATTTTTTTGTAACAAGATAAAGGATTCTAATTTTAGAATAAACCAACTTCGAGAGGTAAAACAGAAGACAAAAATAGGTTGATTAAAAGCAATAAAGACTTGCTGATTAAACTCAAAGATATTTTCATACAAAGTATTTTATAACAAAGTATTGCAATGCCAAACCAATCGATTCTTGGAAGCTTTGCAATCGTAATTGAAATTAACTTTTCAACGATTTGGAAAGCAAACGCGTTGCGTTTTCTAAAGATATCTCGTATTATTAGATGATCACCTCAAAAACAGGTATGGACTATGGAGATTTCGGTGTTTAAATTTGCAGTTAATGAAAATGGTTGGTAAAAAATCAAATTAGTCTGTTTTCCTGAAATATTTTTTCACAAATGTACGCTCTAGGAAGCCCCTCCAAAAACAAGCCTTTCGAATCTATTCCTAGGCGACAGTAAAAATATTTACATCGTTAAAACGATAACCATGTACTGTCTCGTAATCCTTAAAGTGTTTTCAGCTTATTTTTATTGTAATTCAAGAATTCCTGTTTTCCACTCTTTTATTCCTTTACTAAAAAATATGAAATTTCATTTCCTAGGAAACGAATGCATTCCTTTTACAAAAATAATGCATTTTTGGACTGCACTCTTCTGGAATGCTTTGATTTCACTAAAAACTTATATGAAGCTTACATTAATTTCAAATCAATAAATTATAAATTCCAATTCGGGTATTTTGCGCAGCGTGTTCATTATTGTAAATATTTATATGAGTAGATCATTTTATGTGTATTTTTAGGTATTTCACAGAAACACTATTTATCTCAGATATGCGACATCGGGATAGTAACTTCAAAAATATTCTCCACTCACAGATTGGTCTTACCAAGAAAAAATTTCAAATTTCAATGGAAAAGTCGATCGGCAATATTAGTTAAGTGCCAAGGGAGAACAGATTGGGTTTGAAATATTCCCAATTTTCTTTCAATTTCTTTATTTTTAGGAGTCGTTGGTGTTTTTTGCTTTAAAAGAATGTAATAATTTTTAGTGTAAAGATTTTCCTCAATTTTTACAAAAACTTTACGGGAATACGTAAAGAATGTAGTTTTTGGAAGTTTTAAAGCTCACTATCACGGGAAATACAAGCGACCGACAAATTCATTTTATACATAGATTCGTCTGTCATTACTTTTCACCTTAAATGAACATTCTTAAAATGTTTCAATAAAATCTATAACTTTAAAATATGCCTTACTAAGCTAGCTTTTAATATCGGAAAAACATATGTTAGTACATAAGTCTAATGTAGCACCTGTTTTAATTAGATTTCATCAGTATTGACTGGAGAGTCTATAAAGCAGTCTTCTGCAGAATAAAAAATGAACTTTGAAACAGTTTCAGTAATACAAATCAAACGATATTCATCGATAGAAACCACCTCAAAAGAAACTATTCCCATAACTCACTGGGGCCGAACAGGTATTATGTCCTCCCCGTTTACGAATGAATTTGCTCCGATTTATCTCGCAACGGCATCATAACCCACATCCTGCCCTGCTATTAAGTTATTACATCAAGAAGCTTTAAAGCCGGAATAAATAGAGCGTTTGAAGGTGGTAGTAAAAACCTTTAAGGGCGACTCCGTTCACGATCTCAGCCTGAGTGGAAAAGCGCTCCATAACCTGCACTTGCTCAGCATTCACGCTGTACCTCCGCCATGGGCCTCATCTGAAAAAAGAAAAACCCATCGCAGTTAATTGAGCTTTTTCCAATATCAAAATACTGTGCACAAGGCCATTAAAGTGATTGTATTAGGCGATTGCTGCAATAAATTCTCGTTTAATTGCAGTTGCGTAATTAAGGATTACCCTAGAGCACGTACATTTAACCCCATTTTATCCTCCCATGCAGGGCTTCCTTTCAGCGGATGTGTGAATTGGCCGGAACCAGTCTTGGTATCCCTGGCGAATACCAACACAGCGGCACACCATCCTCATTGGCCTCAATTAGAAAATAAAGTCTCGTTAGCGGCAAGTGGATAAAATTTAAAACAAGGCCTACATTACTTACGGGCCATTGCATCGGCATGGTGCGGGGGCGTTGGGCTGGGCGGGCGTTTTGCGCCTTCGGTCTGCGACTGACGGTTTAATGTTTGATTGAAAATTACTTGCGGTCACCCCAATTAGGGCAACGTTGTTATGCTTTGGCGCAATTATAAAAAGCATGATTTAACTCCTGGCAAGCATACTAGACAGCGACGCCCATTTCGATATTAAAAAGTCACAATCTTTGGTGATTCGTTCATTCATAGTCTATAGTGTGAGCTAGGGTTTACTAGCATGATTAAAAGTTTTTAAATCGAGTCGTTGTTATTTGTTTTAGTGTTTTGATATGAAAACGCCTGTATGTTCGGTTGGTTGGTTGGTTGGTTGGTTGGAAGACTATTGGATGGGGGAACGTTTTAGGATCATTGTAGGACCTATGCTCTTTTGCATAAAAACTGTCCTTTCAATTTAATGTCCACGTTATTCAATTCTATATATTCTCATTATTTTAGAATTTTTATATATGTTAATACAGATTAATTATCGTAAATAATTAGGATTTTTAAAATGTAACCGAGCCTATAAAATACGTAGCACCTACATTTCAGTGGTTAAGCAATTGAGGGCCATATTTTGCATGATTTGGTTAAGGACTATCCTCAAAAATCTACGTTATGTAAATACAATAGTTTTATGATCTATGTACAATGTACATACATATAGTGCAAGCAAGTATAAATATTTGCATTGATTTCTGTTGAATTAAAAATATAAATAAGCATTCAAAAACTGAATGTTGTTGATTAACGTTTTATTGAATTTGATGAAATTTTTAAGATTGTGATTTATTTTATCAGTGTTTACTAATGATGGGGTTAACTTCTCATTGGCGAGAGTACTTATCATATAGAGCAATTTAAAAATTAGTCAGTGATTGTCTAAAACAAAAAAATAATTAGTGATTGTGGTAAGGCAGTATTTTATAACGATGCTTTCGAACCGAAAATACGTAGCCCTTCGTCTCAAACCGATATTAATTATTACATAATTTGTAATCATTCATTTTGCGAAGTATCACAATTCCACTGTAATCTATAATATGTGTACAGAAAGTCAAGGGAAGGGAACTATTTTATGATTGTTGTATCTTAACAAGAGAATCATTTCAAATACATATTTGGTTAATGTCTGCATTTAATACAAGACAACATGTAAAACAGACACGACAGGAAATTAAGACTGTAAGCGATGTTTAAAGCCCGACAGCCGCATGTTCTTGTGCGATAATCATAAAAAACTCACATGCTGCTGTTCTATGTGTGCTTATTATCGCTAGTACCAGAGTGCAAAACAAAGATTTTCCGTGATCTTAATCAAGAAGAATTGCTGGTAAACACAACTGGCATAAATCCAAAGCGTTCGTTGTTACGGTGAAAATCTTCTAGGAAATTTTGAAGCGTCACTGCCATCCTGTATGCTCGTAAATCCTTTTCACATGTAAATGCCTCGCGTCTTGCTAGCAGCAACTGTTTGTACATATGTACGTATAATGCTAGTCCTTATATGTACAAAGGAGGCAACTTTCAAATGCAGAACCACAAATCCTGCAAATTGCTTTCATATATGTAAATGCGTTGTCGGTATAAACCATTGACATCAACAGCTCTAGTCAAAAGTTATTAGAAGAAAGGGAGTTGGCGGGACATCTGGCTGCCGGTGAAAATTTCTAGGTTTCATTTACATTTAACCAACCCGTCATATACTTTCATACGCCAACTTCTATATAAGTATGCTTCAGCTTCAGCGTGGAAAATTCTTTTCAAATTGGTGCTTAAAATGCCTTGGTGACGAAGTTTTTGATGATTTCCGTGCAAAGTGGAATACGGACGCAGTCGTTGCACATGAATTTGAACGTTCTCACTCGAATATTCTTTTCTTTCAGAGTTATTAAACTAATTCGTGCTTTTGCTGCTGTGGCTGACAGCTTTAAGTATTTTTAAGCTCTTTAATATATCCTGCAACCCTCCAGTCTAATGGTAGAGTAAGCGTTAACAGCTAATGCTGGATGTTTTGTTAAAATTGTTCCATACGTGTCACCTGACCATATTTTGAATTGGATTTTACAATTTGATGTATAGGTACATATGTTGGTTATATTTTTAAATTAAACTTAAGTTTAATTCTTTCATTTTTTATATTCTTATATGAAAAAGTTTTTATACTTTGAACGGAATAATTTGGGTTACTTCATCTTGTGGGTTAAAACTTTAAAGGCGATTTTCTTCAAATAACATTTGCACCAAAACGGTGGACTTGATAATAAAAGCATTTTTTGCGGGGTTTACCGCTCGTTATTCCACACAAAGGTTCTTATTTAAGGATGACGTGTTTTTATTTTGTTTAATTTGCCATTTTTCTATTTTAAATTTATAAAATCGTTCGTATTCAGATAGCACAGAGGCTCAAACTGAACGGTTTAGTTTTTATTTTTAAAATTACATATAAAAATTTTCCTAATCCTATCCATAATTGTGAGAACAAATTCAAAAATGGTTTCTATCAATATGATCTGTTATTTAAAGAAAATTCCTTAAAGTAATGAATTATTGATTACCATAGATACTGGATACACCGATTTCAATATATAGAAGTATCGGAGAGTTGAAAGCATACCAATGTCTGTAGTAGCTAATGTAATTGTAAAAATCTTAATTCAAAGGAAACACATTGGAAACAGATAAAATAAATATTGATAAATATTACTGTTACCTTCATAATTTCTTAGATATCACATGTCAGACGAAGCTTCCGCTCCACTTCTCATCAAAAAGCTCCTCTGATAGATTCGTCCTAGAAATCTCTCTATATACAAAGAACATATTAAATTCTATTAATAGTTGAATGGAATCGAATCGGATTGTATTTATTTCAAGTAAAATTGTCCCTTCACTCAGAATTCATTGAACCTAAATTCAGCACGGAATTTCAGAGTTGCTACAAGGGTTTCATGTATTCCCTTGAATAAACCATACGGAAGGTGCATCCACGTCCTTTGTGCATGAGAACATTATCTTTGTTGTATGCACACAATAAACTATTGTCCCGGAATAGAGCTTGATATTCCCAAATGTAGTGTTCATAATGTAAATTTTCTTCCATTACGGATATTACTCGGCGTACCTGAAAATTACGAACAGAATTCATGTCTCCTAAATCCAACACATAGTCCGGCAACTTCTGTAAGGAATTTCCTTAGAATAACATTATTCTGTGTTCACATTGTGTTTGTGTTTATGCACTTGTCTAAATATTTTTACAACGAATAGCATTCTTATTTGTTTACAGTTTCCAGTTGCAATTTACAAAATTAATGTTTGCCCTTCAGGTTTTAATACTTTTATGAATGTTTATTTTCAACTTCCCATTTTGCAGAACATTGAAAGAGTAATTTTAATCTCACTTGCTTTGGGAAAATATAGTTTTTAACTGGTTGAGAATTAATTAAAATATTTTATGATATTAGCAAATATGAACCGAGTTATGAGCATATGAAGTTGCTTTGATCTTTCGAGTTATTTAACCGTAACGTAATATAACATTTCATAAAATTATCAATCTGGTATACTGCAAGCAAATTCATTAGTAAATAATATTATTTAATTTATGTTATATTAATTTATCGAGACGTATAATTTTTTGACGCATATGAGGTAAATTATGTGTGTAAGATAAATTCGATAATACATTTTAAAGCGGTTGGAAGGGGAAACATATTTTTTTTTTGCCTCATATGTGCTTTAATCATTTAATTGCCAGCAGCATATGATTTTAACATAATAATTCGGAACGGAATAATTCTTTTAAAGGAGAAAGAATATTCAAAAGTGCAAGTAATAAATTCTGGCTTGCATTGGTCTACTAACCTTCAATAGTTACTGTAGGTATTCTATTTATTTATAATTTGAAATTTAAAAAGGTTTATTAATGTAAACAAATTCAATATACAACCTGACTTGTGACAATAAATAACTATTTATTTATTAGTTTTTGCAAAAATTGGCACGATTTATTTCTTAAAAATGAGAAATTCGATGCAAGCATAGGTAGTCAAATTTATTAGCTACAGGTAAACATAGCCAACTACGGTAAGATGTAAAATAAAAATCAATTTATAACAAAATTATCTCATGAACTGTAGTAATTCAGCACACCGATTCTTGCTTGAAAAATTTACTAAAAGCAATTAATCATAATTTAAGTCAGACCGGAATCCTCTGGCGATGATGTGGCCACTAGTATATTGCATATTTCATATACCTACCTACAAGTTACATTTGTAATTCACGATTAAATTGGGTGCACTTGCACTTGATACTTTTCAGAATAGATAATGCTAGCGTATTTAAGTATTTGTTTTGTTAGCCTTAGTGTTATATTTTTTTCTATTCTAACGTATTAAAACTGCTGCGTTCGTGATTACCATACTCTTCCCTATATTTAAATTTGTAAAAATAAATACATAAATCAGTCTTCGAGAATATTTATTAGAATTGTTATGCGTCCTGCAAAACAAAACATTCAATGTTTGAAGCAGAATATTATAGTTATTATATTGCTGAGTTTTGTCACTAAATTACTTTGGGAAGTATTTCAAATTGATTGTTTTAAACAAAATTGCTTTTTTCAATAAGTGGTAGGTGCTATTAGTTTAATTTGTTTCTAACAAGTGGAACAACAGTTTGAATAAATGTCACTTTGTTGTGCTGATCTTTTTATTTCTACACATAATATTCTTAATAAATTTGTGTATAAGAATAGTGATATAATATATGATTATACTAAAAAAAAGTAAAAGATACGAGATACGAATTAGCCCCCATATACAATGATCATCCTATTATTATTATCTTTAAATTGACACAATTTTCACTTCATGTCACCAGTGGTCCCAAGCTCTATTTATTTTCGCCCATTTCCTCCGTACAAGATTAAAATTGTCGACGAAACCTGATTAACCGAGCATTTAATTAAATTTGGTGTTGGTTATAACAACCAAAAGGGGATGTCAAAAAATTAGAATATTAATTAATTCGGTGAGAGGGGTGCGAAATCAATTTTTGTTCATTTTAGTACGCTTGTATGTGCTCAAATGAAGTGCAAAAGCAGTAAATTATGTTTTCAACACTTTCTTCGAGGCAATTGGTCCAAAAGTTTTGGCGCACTGCCAGAACCTTGGAAACAAGTTATCACCCCAAAGAACTATCTTTTATGCGGTACACGTCTGTAGTGCTAGGAGTACGTGCTACCACTTCTCTTTATGGTGGTCTGGTTATTCCTCGAAAACAAACAGCAATGCTTATCCAACCACCACCCATTCTGAAAAGCATCCCTGTGGGGCTTTGTGTAAACTACAATACAAAAGCACCTAGGTATCGGAGGTGAAGAGAGTTTCGTCCTGTTTCCTGGCCCGTACTTTTGAGAGGTCACAGTTTGTTTATGGATGACAGCACAGCAATTCCGTGGTGTGTTTGCATTACGTCATAAAATAAATTAAGATATCAGACAAGTATTTAACGATATTCCCTCCACCTGAAGTGGACATTTTGTTTACCAAACGAGGAATTACACTGCTAGGCATAATATTTTATGGAGCATTACTGGAAAATGCAAAATACCTCAGTTAAGTTTGGGCGTTATGGGCTCTGCCCCAGAGCGGGTTCTTTGCTCTTTACGCTCCAAATGTTGTCTTTACGAGGATGGCATCATTTCAACCCCGAAAAAGTATAAAGTTATCTTATGGAGATGAATGTCATATGTTTGTTTATATTTTGAAGAATTATGTTGACTCTTACATGTACTGCTGTACGTGGCTAATATTATATGGAGTAAAATGTAAAAGAAAGTGTCGATCCTCTTAATTTTTGGACTCTTAAGGAAAATATAAGGGGTATTCGAGCTTTGTTGCATGTATTTTATATTGTATGACTGTCCCAAGTGTGTAAATTTATAGTTACATATTCTACCTTAAAAGATTTCAATGAAATGTTAATGTAATAAGTAATTAGTTACTAGAATGAATAAATAGTTAATTCATACCAGTATGAAACATATAATATATTTATTTATATAGCCAATGGTTTCAAATTTACAAATTGAATATAAGAGAAAATCTTTTGAATTCGAAATTTCGCCGAATATATTTTTCGCTTCTTTAGCGAAATTAATAAATGGAAATTGTAATAAAAAAGTATGGGATTTTTCCATGACATCCTGCCTCTGAGTTTCAATTAAACGCAACTGCAATGGAATAAGAATAAATCAAATTCACGATCTGCATTAATTACAATGCAAAGAGTTGCTGGGAGTGTGGTGTAGTAGGACAGCAATTCGTGCATGCACCAAAACCATATTAAAATAATTTTGTTGAGGTTCAATTAAATAAACGAGGTTACTGGCTCCGTCATAAAAGAGAGTGTTAAAAATGCAATACAAATTTTCATTCGGGTTGCGAATAACGTAGCCGTCGGTCGTTGTTGGTCTTTAGCCACGAATTGGTTATATTGTTCGCCTTTTTCGTAATTAAATAAATTAATGATAATTATATTTCGGTTGTAATTTATGAGAATAGGATTGATTTATAACTGCGCTATTTGCCTTTTTTTTTTTTAAGGAAGTGAAATTAATTCATCGCACCACATATCACAAGAACGATCCATCTTTTGTTCAAGTCTATCCGAAAGCGATCGATTGTTAAATTTTAAGAAGGCTGCTGCATTTTCTCTCCATTTTGCTGGAGCAAGGAAGAGGCTGCCACATATCTCCGCAGGGATTAATTCAATTTAAAATGCTGCCTTTTCTTCTGGCAAACCTATTTCCAATGAAATAGTGTAAAGTGCAGTTGCTGGACAGGTAAAGCTAAGGCAGCAGAGCAGCGTTTCTTGAATTATGGGTTCCTTCCGCAACACGATTCTGCTTTTATCCCCGAACAAAAACATTCCGACGGCGGAAAAAAACTCGAAAACAACCTGCGACTCTATTTGGACTTTGGTTGTTCGAAATTGTGTACTTGGGTATGGAAAATAAATATGACAGCGAGGGGAAATAAATAAGCCCCATAAATTTGGTTTTTTCCCAGAAAGAATTCCATTTGCCGAATTTCTGAAGTTAAGGGCCCCGGCGAACGTTCGTAATAATTTGTTAGCCGCTTTTAAATTGGAAATCTGGAAATATGGGCAAAGGAAGTGTACCCTTCCATCGTATCGAACCGAACAGTACTTCTGGGCCAATTTACGTGAAGGAGTGAAATAAATTGGAATACGACGCTCCCCGGCCTATCGAAGTTAATTTAATCGATAAATGACTTCCAAATGATGCTCAATTGCCCGTGAAGATAAACCTCCCGAATATCTCTGCTGGCGTTACCTGAAGGAATGCTGCTGGTGCAGAAAGCTATTCGTGCTCGGGGAGAAATTGAAATGAATTTGAAGGGGTTAATAAAATTGAAGGGCCATCGGGACGGCTACGATGTTGGTAAAAGGTGTCAGCAGCAATACACCAATTTGTATTCTTAAAATGACGATCTCAACTCCCCTTCGCCTCTTCGAAGGATCGATTCTTTTATTGTCTCCGTTGATACGTTTCGGAAATTGCCAATCGTTTTGTACAGAGCTGAAGGAAAGGAGGTGAAAAAGTAACTATTGTGCCATCGTGGGTATTTGATTATCTTAGTTTGTCAGGAGTCAGATTTACATACTCAGTGTATATGCAAATGTTTTTACTTATCGAACTCTAATATTGATATTAGGTAGTAGGTCAGAGATATTTCAAGAAATGCATTCGATTTCGTATTTAATTTTCTATTCTGCAGCAGCTTTGAGTTTCAAATTTGGTATTATTTGAAACTGAAAGACACAACCATACATTTAATACACAACTACGATGTATTTACATAGATTTTCAATGTTCTTATTATTGTTGAATTTACTAACTCTAAAAGTGTCTCTTATTCATAAAGCTCTTAACATAGATATTTTTCTGAAGAGAACACAGTCTTTAATAAATAAATAGTAAAACACAGCAGGTAATGCCAAGCCATAGTTATGGGTTGACATTTATTGTTTTTGAGTATTTTAACTTCATTAGAATTTACCTTCGGTTTTTCTCAATGTAGTGTTTCAATTGAATGAAAACATTTGAACTCCTTTTGGTATGAAAATCTAAAATTGGAGGCAATATTAATTCTTAAAGATACTTCTTTAAAAAATTTGTTGTCTATTTATAAAGCATTTTGAATACGAACACAGTGTCTTTTCTTTACGCACACTTCCTTATAAAATTAACTCAATTGAAAAATTTAAGCGTCGGCGGTAAGAAGTTTTATTTAAAAAAATGGCAAAAGCCATTGGTGATTACATCAAGGCAAGTCTTAAAATTCCACAAAATCTGTTACTTTCTGATTTATGGAGGGAGGCTTACAAGTACCGACCTTTTATAGTTAGAAAGTTTCAAAAGCCAAAGCTTATTAAACTTTAATAAAATGCTACGAAAAGCAATTTAAGGGACCTTCGTTCAAAGATATTTATCAGTTGCCCTGTAAATATAAAGCAGATAGCCATTAAGGGATAGAATAAAAAAATACACATAGCAAAACAACAATAGCATTAGAGGCAGAAGACCATTAGCAATTCTTTATGACCCATTTTACAAGAGTTAGGCACTTTGACGAAGTAATTTATGCTGCTTGGGGCGTGTTATGACACCGACTAGAGGGCTCTTTTTCAAGGATAAACGTTGATTTTGAATTTCCCTTTCCTTGTAAGAAAAAAACGTAAAATAAAAACAAAAACATTCGTGGGATATTGTCTTTGGAACCTTAACTACCTAAACACAAATGTCCTGCCCTACTCGCAAAACATAAAATATAAAAATCCGGAATGGCGATAACTTTATTTAGCGTGTAAAGGCATAGAAAGGGTCTTTTATTTCAATGAATGGAAGAACGTTTTTATATTTGAACCAGGAAATATGTAATTGCAGAAATTAAACTTTTACAAAATCATACAAATGGTAGTGGAAGTGAAATCTGCTATATATAAATGTTTGTTGCACAGCTTGTGGTGTTATTAAATTATTAATTTTTACGTTATTGAGGATATTATATTTCCAAGCCACTTTTGTTTGCTTTTAATCCTCTAGAGAGCCTAGAGGCTTCGATCATATTTCATAGATGGCTGCTACAAAAACGTTGAACTCCTGAATATATGTATATTGATTTCGGTAATTTGCAAGGTAAGGTAAATTATTATTTGTTTGTATGTTATTATTATCACACTACGTAGTTGAGATATACTGATTTACCTCGCCGATAGAAATGTTGCAAAAGATTTATGGTAATTTGATTAGATCCAACTCCTAACTTAGTTATTTATTTAGTCTTATGTATAGCTGGATCACTATACCTATTACTAATATTTTATTTATTTTCATTGTAAGTTCATGCATTAGTATATACATATATGTAAGTACGTGTATAAAACGTCTTCACAATTTTTAAAGATTGTTGAATATGTTAAAATACGAGTCAATTCCTATGAAAAGTCATATAAGTTAAGTGCTTTGTACTCTTCTCAATTGGCAGGTTATTTATCTGAACAAAACAAATGTGTACTTAAGAGCATCTTTGCTTCGTTGCATTAAGTAGTTATCTATTAAAATGCACGCAAGAATGAAAGGATTTTGTAAAGAGCATACTCCACAGGGAATGAATGTCCATTATGAAAATTTCTGCATTACTGCATTATTGAGGGCATTTGCGATTTAATTTAATGTGTTCTGGCAGAGTTTCCATTTCTTGTAAATGGTTCTACCAACAACATTTTGCCACCCCAAATATTCTCGTATATGCGGGTTTTTGGGGCTCTTATCTCCCTTAACCACTCGCTTCTTTATATATTTATCAAATCCAAGGGAGCCAACGATTTTAAATTAGCTCTGTGCGATGTGGTTATCCAAATTTGTACAATTTTGATTTTTTTCTTGTCTCCTGTTGAGGTTCTGCCTACGGAAGTGGACCTGAAAATATGTGTAAAATTAGGTTTTAAGCGAATTTTATATTAATGAGATAAGGGGAATACTGCAGACAGGGAAGATGTATCTAAATCATATCATTATACGTATATTCATAAAGGAGGATATGCTTGTTTGAACATTCTCGTAAAAATTGATATTGGTAGATTATGACCTTGAAACTATTGGATTTACAAATTTAGTACTAAAAATCTCAACAAAACGCTGCTTTATACTGTAAGAAAGTTTTTTAAAATTTTTGTTATTAAACGAGTTGTTCATGTTTATGCAATTATGTATGTATACGAGGAACTAAACTGTTTTAAGAGTCTGAAATTTTGGGAGAATTAGTGTTCAGATCTAGAGCTAACCGAAGAAAAACACCCTAATGAGTAATAACACGATTTTCTTTTAGGAGGAATCGATATACGCACATAACCTCGCTGTTATCGGAAATTGTAATATTTAAAGTCACATTTGGTGGTATTATAAGGATTGTACTATTACACATCTTTATTTCTTATGATTCTATGTCATACATTTTCATGCTTACAATAATTAATAAAACTTTTTGCAACATTTAAGTATCACAAAGCTCACTTTTCTTGTCGATACGACTCACAGCCACAGGAAGTGTTAACACGTCTTTTCGAACCAGAAATTTCTTTGTGCTGTTTCGCTCGGTACTAGTCTTGTTCTTAATTTGGTACTATTAATTATACAGGGGAAACAAAAGTAATTCCTTCACTTATAAATTGTATAACATTATAAATTTTTAGAAATATATTAAAATAATTAAAAAGTCATTTACATATACATATAAGTATTTACATAAAAGTTACTCAAAATATTACCGAAAAGTAAAATTTTGGGTCGGCAGACAGAAACATAAAAGTCCAAAGTGGATTCCTACTTTGCAGGAAAACCACGGAATAGAATAAAATGATAATACTGATTAATATATGCTCATTTTATTTCACAAAATAGATTTTTAACTGTTATCTTAACATTATACATATTAAAGTAACAAATGCCCAAAACACTTAGGCTATTTTATAAAGGTCGTCAATTTAGTGACTTATGCATGTTCTTTAGCTTGCCGACCCTAGAAATATTTTAATTAATAAAATGAACTTACACTGATTGAATTTGGTCTTTCTATTTATGCTTTACATAGATAGATGGTAGATAACAATACAATTTTAAGTCAATATTGAACAATATTGGTTTAAAAGTTTATGTATTAACTAATAATCGTTTTGAAGTGAATACGTTAATATTTAAAATAATAAATTTTTTTACACCGATTCTTTTTCTGTTTTCGGTATCTCAGCTAATCACGCCGAAATAATATAAGTTATAGTTATTCATTTGAAAAGTCCTAGATGTGTGTGCTACGTCTAACCTTATTAAATAATAGATTGAAAATTCTGAAAATCTTTTCAGTTTCCAAATTTGATAAGCTGCATGATATGAGAAGTAAATCAAATTTCATATCCGTGAATGAAAAATACTATTTCATTCATTCTTGTACAAAACAACGATCGAGAATTGTGTCTAATTCAAGTTCTCATGTGGTATCAGATTCTCGTGCATCCTTGTACATCTTAATTGTGTTAGTTACAAGTTATATAACAACATTCACCTTGATACAATTTGCTGTGTTTCGGTATTCCAAAGATGAACATGCCCAGAGACGTCCTAGAATGTTATTTTCTGTAGAATATTTTCATTCCCTACTTCGTTTTTGTGTTGGTCATTTTGCAAGATAAATAGACACGCAAACAGAAACAAAAAACTAAATAAAAACAAAGTGCAGAAAAACATCACAGGACACCGCCAGGATTCGAGGGACTGAATAGAGCGCAAAGGACATACCGTAAATGGATGATAATTAATTAATTTTATAGCAAAGGTCCATTTTTCATTTGTTTTATAATACAGCGCTCTGGGTGCTGTAATTCTGGACATCCAAGTTGTTGTAAATTCTCTAATGAGCGCCCCTAATTAAATGTGATTTACTCCAAGATAGAGAGATAGTCGGCGATAATGGCCGAACATTTTTTTAAATAGCAGAATAAATTACCTTTAAAACCTTTTTTTCAAGGAACTCTTTACTAATTACATTACAAGCGTATAAGATAAAACAAAAAATTATCTTACTTATTGTAATTCAACATTCCGTACAAATTATGTTACATACATATTTGCAATATTTAGGTAAGTATATTCCTATATTGCCCCGTTTATTTTTGAACTAATTGAAAATTACATTTGTGCAAAACAGAAATGATTTCAATTTTTTTAAATTTATTTTCGAAAAGGATCTGCTATTATGCGAAGAGTGCATTCCTGGCGTGATTCCACTCCAATTTTAATTATTGGACATTTTTGCATGGGTGCTTTTGTTAGTGAACGCGGGTTATACAGGGAACGTGCCTCCCAACCCTAACAATTTCAAAATAATTTGGAGCAAACGATTTTAATTTATTCCAGGGTTTTATCAATTAAACCTGCAATGCAATTCCATCGTGCATTATAATTTCTTCATAAATTTAAATCTTGCTCGCATATGGCATGGAATAAAGCAATTGGAGAGTAGCAAATTCTGATGTAATAAATAAATGAAGGGGAGGAGCGATTCCATTGGTTTAATTAAATCTCTGGAGGCAATAAATAACGCATAATATTCGAGGTATGATAAATAAAGTAATTTGTCATTTAGAGTGGCTCACCTAAAATGAACATTTCCAGCCCGCGGTGCAGCCGTCTGAAATGTAAAATATGCATTTAGGGGTTACAAATTAATTTTTACTCTTAAACAAATTATACATATTAATTTTGCTATTTTATATAAGTTACGGCTAACATTTTTAAAACATTATTAGACGAAGAAAATTTAAAAATAAGAAAATATTTTTACTTACTTGTAGGTACGCAAGGTCGTAAAATTCCAGACAACTAAATAATTATTCTATCATATCCCATAAAGTACACTGAAAGAAATTTTTAACCATGTACATATATTCTGGGAGAACCGTACATATAGTTCGGTGGACTATAAAACTATATTCTTTCATCTATCTTAGGGATGCCAGAACTATAACTAAAGAGCCTTTTACTATATTGCAAAAATTATTAATATCATGACTATTTGATTACTCTAAAACCATCATATACATACATATGTAGGTAGTCGTATTTTTGAAAATTTATACTGGAATGTTATAAGATTTAGGAACTAGAAATTTGATTTAAATGAAATATGTAATATTGTATACGATTTGGTTTTTGGTTAAAAGATTACTAAATAAAATCGATAGAGCATATTTGATTGCGGATTCGTAATATACAGTATAAATTAAAACAATTGCACTTTTTTAAAGTCGGCATATTGCTAAAATCTAAATCTCGAAACTAAATATAGAAACTAAAACGCCATCCAGTGATACGATCCCGCAAAGATAGGAATATCGTGCTCAAGTTTTTTTCGTAAACAACATAGTAAAATTTATAGTTACATTACGAGCAAATAGTATTTATAGATATGTACCTATTTATTATAAATATATGTATAAGATACTCGTAACTTTATTGTTCTGGGGACGTTATAAAATATTTGGTAGTACATGTGAATTTAATGTAATACTTTCACAATTATTTACTAGGGACCCAAAGAATGGAAAAGGTTGGAAAAAATACAATTCGGGTTCGAAACGATTGCTCCTTTCGTCCCTATGAATTAAACATCAAACGCAATATATCACAAGGACAATTACTAACGATCTGCACATGCCGCGCTTCAGCTTAAAGATAGCATCAATTACGCTTTCAATCGAATGAAACTCCACTGCTTTCCAGAGTAATAAATAAAATGAGGAACAAAGCATCTGTTACGTGGCTTCCAACGATAATTCAGTTTCCACATGAGTTTCTGCGAAGTGCAAGGAAACGTCTAATAAGTTATTGCAGGAGTTTCCCTGGCATGCAGGGCACATTATACGATTTAAACTAATGTGCGATTCCCCCGGACGGAGAGGTGCAATGTTGAATTGAGTATCTATAGTCTATAGTCAATCCAAAATACGTTTTTCTAAGGTTTAAATTCGATGGTACCAGTAAAAATCTGCACAATCGCATAATAGCGAAATAAGGCATACACCAAATGTAATTTCTCTTTTATAATTCTTAAGTTGAAAAGATCGATAAAACGTTTGGTATTCCGCATGTATATCAAAATGTAAATTTAAAGACATCCTGGTCCATAAAGTTTTTTTCTATATTGAACTAAGCTCTCATGCCTGGAGACAAATTTAAGACGGAATCAGAGGATGGGATAAATTGATTCCGTTATTTTATGGCCTGAAAGGTAATTCCTTAAAATTACCCTTCGATAATGTTAAATTGTCTGTGCAGATAAAAATACCGGGGCCGTCCCATTCACCCGCCCCTTGAAGGTATAAATCGAACGTTTTGACACAAGTTTCTACCCGGCTCTACCTGGTGCCATCCGTGCGCAAGTACTACGCAGAAAAAAAAATACTTTAACTTTTCCAGAAGAGTGCACGAACACCTGGAAAATATCTACCAGAATACAAAATTAATTTAAGCGTTTGTTTACAATTAAAATTCTTTTTTCTCTAGAATGTTTGCCGGGATTTGCGCATGTATTTACCTATTAGATATTGTATATGTACGCACTCACAAGGGCATTAGTTTCACAGGACAATATTAATTTCATGTGAACTGTGACGGTAGAAAAAGGTTTTAGCTTGAAGTACCATAAAATTTGCATTCTGTTTTTCTACTAAAGCTTTTAGCTAATCGGCTTACCTAATTGATACTAAACCTCACTGCTCTTGTGGTTAAAGGATCAGAGTTGTTCGAGGTGGGTAAAAGCTACATTCATATATTTATAATATAATGTAGGTGTATTGATTTTTAACTATGTTTTTATGTATTTTAAATTATTTATGTTTTTATGTATTTTAAATTATTTATGTTTTTCTGTTTAAGTCGTCCCTTTTATGTGGTACAAAGTTTATTTCGTCCTCATAAATACCCTCCAGCAATAAGTTCGGAAACATTAAATATTCTTTAACCAAGTCCGCGTATTTACGTGAAATTAGATCTGCTTGTCTTCTGATCACCAGTCACATTAACTCAACCTTGATTGTTTACCTTAGAAGATATTATATATGTACTACTTTTACGTCTTAAGGGTATAGAATGCAATTGGGAAGAATAAATATTGTTTTTCCAAAAGAGCGATTTCGGAATATCATAGTAGAATTCGATGACACTAAAATAATAAATTTGAAGGTATGACTGAATATCATAGCACATTTTATGGTATATCATAGTCAGTTTTATATAACTTTGTATAATATTTTTTTTTTCTGTGTGGAAATGAATACTAATACGGACATACATATGTATACATTATATAAAACTATGTATGAAACCCTAAAAAGTCCTCCAGATGCTAATGGAGTGTATGAAAACAGTATAACTTCTTCTTACCGATAAAGAACAAGGACAAGTGCACAATAAATTAAATTTGACAACACAAGTGTTTTTTACTGCATGAATTTATCTAATGAAATTAAACACAGTTGACAGCATTAATGTTTTCCCTTATGTTCATGCTGTGTACATCGCATATACAATCTTCCAGACTCCTATCTTTTCGGGCAGAATCATCTCAGGAAATTTCTCTGCACACGTGGCATTACGAGTATATGCAAATTTCATTATATTCGTATGGATTTGCAGGAAGTCAAGGATATTTTTTTTTAGAGCAAACAACGCTTATCCCCTGAAATTGTTAAAGTGCAGACCGGTCGTTTGTAAATATTCTAGAAGGGTGTCAACATTTTTCATTTTTCCGTATTATATTTTTTCTTCTTTCCTTTTTTAATTCATTGCATCCCAATCTTTTCAGTCGTAAAGGTTCTGAAGAATCCCTTTGCCATTTCGAAAGGACACATAATCATATAAAGGGAAGGAAAATGCCTTTTCAGCGAAACCTTTATAAAGGAATCCATTTCAGCAGCAGAAAATCTCATTTTACCTGAAATCACATCGAGGGTTCGCATACCTAAGTGTTGTGTAGCCTTAGGCTTTCCGTAGATAAGCTGAGGGGTACTTTAAGATTTCAAAAACTTAACACATGACTGAGTTGAGGAAATTTTTTTTTTTTTTTTGAAAGATTAACGTTTAATTGGTTTTTCTCAAGCTAACCTTTGGTTTAATCTTTAGGTCTTTGTTCAAATTTTAGACCTAATCATGATGGGTAATTTTGTCTACTTTTAGAATCGTTTTATGTTGCGTACCTTAGGATTTATTATCACTTGAGAGAAGAGACTACTAAAAGAAGGGCCAAATAACTGACGCCGGTTTTTAAAAAAAATGGAAGTAGGTATTTAGCTTTTATATAATTTTTTTGAGAGTACGCTACATATATTTAATAAATATAAAAGTCATTTTAAATGTAGAGTTTTTATCATAGTAACCTCTAGCCTTGCTACTCTTACATTTGCGTTGGAAAATGAGCTAGCTCATAAAAACCCATTTAAAAATGAAAAGAATGCAAATTAGTTAATATTCAATTATTTATTAAAGTTCCATGAGCTGCTCTATAAATAAACAATTTACTTCCATCTAATTTCACAGATTTTCCTTGGGTCATTTAACATTAATTTGCTTTGCACAACGAGGGTCTTCCTCTTCCGGTTTTTGGCTTTCTGCTCAAATTTTCGTCAAAAGCGTCATCGTCTTTAATTTAACCCGAAAAACGGTGAACCATCCACCAAAAGTTGTTTGCAGAACCAGTCCAGTTCGAGTGCTTCCATCAAACCTACTACCGGATTAATTGGCAACAACAGCAAGCATCAACCATTGGGCAGTTTCTATAAATTACATCTGGCTCGCTGGATACAGCCGGGTAGGATTTATTTGCTCGTTCAAATGATTCTAATTGCTGATAATTTGTTGCAGTGAATTGATTCAGCATGCCGAGATTATTTCGGGTGGCAGGCACATATTACACAGGATTCGAGCCTGGTTCAGTGGTTCAGGGCGGGCCAGAAGTAAATAAAGGAAATACCTCAAATTGGTAGCCCCACCTTTTTAGTGTGCACGTCGGTCTCATTATTCCATTTTATTAGTAATATATATTCGTATACGATTTCCGAGAAGCCTAAATTTGTTTGGTTTGCATACCAATATTTTCCTACTAATTATACATAATCCAAAATTCACATTTTCAGGGACGCAATGGTACATAGTTTATATAATTGTATGCCAAAAAAAAGTCAACTTCAAAGAAGGGCATATTACATATGGGTCAATGATTTTATAATTTATTTTGTAACAACCTTTTGAAAGGAAGATGATGTGATTAGATTTTTCTCATTCTTTATCAGCCAAATTTAGGAGCTTACGCAATTTTGTAATACAGAATCAGTCCAACGATAAAATTTAATTAAATCTACAAGGGCCTATTCACAAAAAAGTTATTATTTATGATATTGAGTTGTTTCCTTCCACGCAGCTTATCTTTTCTGAAATATTCGAGATGGTTTAACGAACTCTTGACATCTCTATTCAGAATACACTAAGAAGCAAGAAAAAAAATAATAAAATATGAGACCCACCCTCCCAGAACCATGTACTTTGGGAGGATTACAGGAAAATTTAATGAACTGGAAAATTACGAAAGCTTCTTCTGTTCATGTTTTCGCAGATTCGCTCTCCATCCAAGTTTAACGCATCCTAAAACTTGAACAGTGTCCTACGTTTCCAATTCCAGCCCTCACTCCCTCATACAAGGTTACACCGGTTCTATGGTGTTTTGTAGCATCTGATAAATTTGCGTTTCATAGATATTGCGGCTGTTAAATGTTTCCTAAAATATGAAAAACCATAGCACCTTAGTCTCTCTTGGGGAAAATTAAAAGCAATATTGCACTGTCAGGCAGAATGAATAGGTATTTATAACAAAAAATTCTTTTTCCAAAGAAGTGTAAAAAAATGACTGAGAGAAGATATTTCGTATATTTCACTATTTTACATTTTCATATGTACCTACTATTGTAGGTACATTAAAAAACTTGTCTTGTTTTTTGGTAAAAGATATTCTACTAAATAATAAAATTAAATATGTTTCTAAGTTTTAAAAATTGACATAGTATGCTTTACTTCTCGGGGAAATTGCATATTTTTTTACTCTTTAGGAACAGCAAATTTTACAAGCTTTTATTTAGTTTTACCTTTCCCGGTGTCTGTAATGAAATATTGCAAGTTAAATTTGACCCACTTCTCGGTTTCCGATTGAGCTGAAATTTTGCATGCATATGTATATCGCGTGACAATGCAATATTATGATGACATGGAGCTAATCTGATGCTGAAGCTGGAAGGTGGCCATAGGAACTCCGCAATAAAACGACACAACCCCATCGAGTTTGGGCCCGTTTGATTCGTATTGATGAGTACTTTGGTCATAGATAATATCCGTATGCAACCCCATCAAATTTGGGAAGCACGTGCCGAACACGCTATCACGAGACACAGAAAAATCACGAGTAATATTTAAATACTCCAGATGCTCTGTAACTTTTTGTTTAAATTGCTGAAAAATCAAGCCAACCGTTGCCATGCCAAGACTGTCGTTAAAGTGTGCGCTCTAACAGGGGTCGCAGCGCGTCTGATTGGAGGCTCTAAAACGTATCTATATTACATACATATATAACAACAACCCTCCACCCTTTTTGCGAATATGAACCAAATATTGCTCCGAAAAATACATGGGTAAACTTTGATAGAATAAACAAAGTAATCTTGATAGAAATGGGTTATGCCGCTACTTTTAAGAAATAGTTACCAACACCTTCCCCCGAAAAGTCAATCCTGTATATGTTCATATGAAATCTACCTAAAATAAATGGTTACGTTTTAATATCGTTTGTCTAATGAGCTAATTATTTTTAAATTTCTGCCACTTACCAGCTCTCTACCTAAATTATCTAATTTAGTTAGAAGGCCAATAATTTCATAAAACTTCTAGGATATCTCCAGCAGAACTAGAAACTTAAAATTTTCAAAAATACAGTCTGACAAGTTCAATAAATTACAATTTTCCATTATTGTAGACGTTACACAAATGATTTAAATAATTTAAATTTCCCGCCCAAGTACCTTCTTTATAGTTTCCACTGCACTTTGAATGCAGGAGCTGTTTCCCGCCCATTTTTCCAGTGGGAAGTGACGTTTTATGCAAGCAGCTCGCCCAGCACTGCCTCGGAATGAAAAACCCAATTACAAATATTTAAATCGGCTAATTACCGGCTAAATAAAGTTACTGTAATTTAATATCATATAATTTCTAAAAATTCGCCGTGGAAATGTGTTAAAAGTGTGAAAATACCCACCGGTCGGGTAGCGGCCGTAAATTGATTTATATGGCGTGATTGTGCGAAATTCGGCTTCATAAACCGCGCTTTTTCGAATTTCGCAGGCTGGGCGACGACGCGTAATTTGTGTGATATTTTTTTAAATTTTTATAAATATTTGCGGTAAGTTACAAAATTCCTTTCTTCCTGTTTCTTGCTGATGTCCGATTTGATTGAGGCATTTGTTCTCGAACTTGTTGAATGTAGTTCATTTTCGATGGACCAGTGAAAATTATTAAACTGCGACGTGTGAGTAACTCAAAATTTTATTTTACAAAGTAGCACTCCTTTCCCAAAATATGCTTCAAAAGTTATTCTTATCTTCCGTATATCAAATGCTCGTTTGTTTGAAAGGACTCTCATCCATAAAATAAGTTTAATTCAAAATTTTGAACTCTTATCTTTCTCCAAACTTGAAAATATGGGCGTTTTTAACGGTGGAACATAGGTATCCTAATTATACTTAGATTCTCTACATAATACTTTTGTAAAAATTAAATATTTCTTTATCACCTCGATTACTTTCTTTCATATTTAACCACAACGTAAAATTTGCAATAAATACAGTCTGACGAGTTCAATAAATTACAATTTTTCATTATTGTAGACGTTACACAAATGATTTAAATAATTTAAATTTCCCGCCCAAGTGCCTTTTTCATATTTTCCACTGCACTTTGAATGCAGGAGCTGTTTCCCGCCCATTTCTCCAGTGGGAAGTGACGTTTTATGCAAGCAGCTCGCCCAGCACTGCTTCGGAATGAAAAACCCAATTACAAATATTTAAATCGGCTAATTACCGGCTAAATAAAGTCACTGTGGTTTAATATCATATAATTTCTAAAAATTCGCCGTGGAAAAGCGTTAAAAGTGTGAAAATTCCGCGGGTCGGAAAGCGGTCGTAAATTGATTAATTTGGCATGATCGTGTGAAATTCGGCTTCCTAAACCGCGTTTTTTCGAATTTCGCAGGCTGGGACGGCGCGGGTGTAATTATTTTTAGTTGCAAAATTCCGTTGGTAAGTTGCAAAATTCTTTGTTCCTATTTCCAGCTGATTTCCAATTCGATCGGGATGTTTGTTCCCGAACTTGTTGAATGGAATTCATTTTGGTTTGACTAGCGAAAATTGTTAAACTGCTACGGTTGGATTCACTCAAAACTAATTAAATATTAAATAAAATATTAAAATTTTACAAAATATGCTTCAGAACTTATTTTTATCTTCCGTATATTAAACGTTTGTTTTAAAGGACCCTCACCCATAAACTGAACAAAGAAGATAGGCGTCCTAATTATATTTAGACTCTTATTGCTCATAATACCAGCGAACAAAAATATCGAATAAGAATTTTGTAAAACTTAAATATTTCTCTATCACCTCGATTACTTTCTTTCATATTTAACCACAACGTAAAATTTACAGGAAATACAGTCTGACGAGTTCAATAAATTGAAATTTTCCATTATTGTATCACTTATTTTTTCGTTTAATGAACTACTTTAAAATTTTGGCGGACACTAAAAATTCATAATACTATTATACCTCGTATATCCCTACTCTAAGCTTCAGTTCCTTCTCTTTATCCTCTTTCACTGAAGGAATTCCCAAAAAACAAACTGCAAAACTAATTCGTTTAAAATTTTCCCTGAATTTTAATTAGAAAGTATTGAACTTTAGCGAATATTTGTCACATGTTCACTGCGCGACCTCACGGCTCGCTGGGCAGAAAATTAGAAAGCAGAAAAGTGGCACAGCAGCAGCCGGGATTTTGGTTACAGATAGAGGGCGCGATGCGTACCTGCCCCTGGTCTGCAGCGATGGGGTATCATTCACCCCTAAAATGGACAAAATGCTACTCTAAGACCAATAGAAAACTTGCTCAATTTTTTCTATTATATTTTATTAAAAAAAAATTAAATAACAAAAAAATATTTTTAAAAAAAGTTTTTATTTCCTTTTTAGTATATTTTTATATTTTATTGTTAAATAAAAGCTTTTTTTCAAAAATATATTTTTTTTTTAATTATATACTGATGGTGATGATTATACTATTGACTAGTATAAATAATAACCAGTTTAAATAACTCTATAAATTGTTTTTTTATTTTTCTTAACTACAGTCATCTCTAACTGCTTCTGGTTCTTTTATTTGAATTTTTCTATTCCCAAAGTATTCTAATTTTATTTAAGTTATTTATTTTTCTCTTATTAATTTATCTGACAAATAAAGTGAAGTGTTTATTAAGATGAATAAAATGGTTCTGATGGTTTTATTTTGAAAAGAAAAGCGCAATATACACTTAGTTTTTGTAATTTTTGCTGTTCTTTACCAAATTAGGAAAAACGATACCCTGGAATCATGACTGTGTCTGTTTTTGTCCTTCTGTGATGTTACATGAATGAAAATAATGTGAATAAATGGAACAACTTTTATAAGTTGAAATTTAAATCGATTAGGATAGCTTAAGTGATAACTGTCATTGTAAACATATTTTAATTATATTGTCTATGTTGTACTTGCAATAGCAATTAAAGAATAAATATTTAAGCTCCTCCGTTAATGTTTGCTATGTAAGAAATATGTAGATAATCTGACCTTAAGCTGCCCGTGCCATGGCCCGTGAATAGCTCTAACATAAATTATTTCCAGTTCATTTCACCGAAACACTGGGGAAATCACAAAATTTATAATTTATCAGAGTGCCGAAATGGGTGAAAAAGCACAATCGAAACCGAATGGCGGCGAAGCACTCACCATATTCAAATTTTGTTCGGGGTCATTCCATTTAAAATTGCAAGGCTGAGTTGAGAGGTGCTTTTTCACTAACTACCCATAGGCGACCCTCTGCGGGAAATATGACGCCATAAATAACCAATTTCAGATACTGTTCACCTCAAAAATTCCAAATTTATTCCTTCGGCGCTCGCATTTCTTAACACCTTTGTTATATTGTTCTTGTTTATATGGCTTATGTTTTGCGAACTGATCCCAAAGCACTTTGGGAAATAGCTTCGCACACGCAACGCAGGTGAAGAACTCGAACGTAACCTGAGCCCATCACCACGAGTTTTGTCGTCGGAAACATGAAGTCTCTGATATACGGCACACCGAGGGGCCGCTAAGAAAATTTGGGGGAGTACGAATTGATTTTGACGGCAGGTGATGAAATACAGAGCAACCAAAGTCACTTTTTTACGTCTTCTCTTTAAATTAGGGAAATTCGAGGTGAAGTGCCATCGTAATTGAAATCTACCTCTTGGAAAGTGCGCCTGCATTGAATTTTTCTGCGAGTATATACTAAATTACCTCCTTTTTATATGAAAAAGTATATTTTACGACAGTGTAAAGATTCGAATTGATGCTCACAGCAATCAAAGGCCTTAAACTTCCTACGACCTATGGGGAATTGAGCACAACCAGAGGTTTGGCAAAAGAATGGAAGGTTTCCATAATTAATTCCGGAAATGCGGCTCAGACCCGATAAAACTGGAATACATTTTTCCCCGATTTTAATTTCATTTCCCATTTCTTTAATTGCAAGCGATTAAATTAATGGTAGGCGTAAAAATAAGTGGTTGTATTCAGCGTGTATATGCGTCACCATTAATCCTCTCAATTTATAATTTTATGTTGTAAGAGCTGTATCGTAATTTCTGCGCGCATAATGAAGACAATTCAATTAAGGACAGCACATGAAAAATACTAATTAACATCCAAAATATCGGAAGAGCATGGTCTGTGGCATTCGAAAAAGCAATAAGCAGATTAATTATTGCCAGGTGTGGGCGTGCAGACACGTAAAAATTAATTGAAAAAATTAATGAACTCTTTATATTTTATAAGTTCACTGTAAGTTTTTTGGTATAAAAAGAATCGTCAGAAAAAGTTAAAAGTATATTTGCAATATCACTACAACCTCAAAAACAAAAAGTTTATTATGAGAATATTAAAATAAGGTTCGAATTTGTAATGTCGCTAAAATGTTTAAATTTTACATGCTTTTTCTGTTGTTGGGTGAGGACACGATAAATTTTAAACGGTCTTATATACATACAGCATATATACTATATAGTACATGTATACATAAGCACGTTCTACTGTAAATTATGTCGTAAAAATGAAAAGGTCGAGTTTTGGGATTTTAACGGCGAAGGGCTGCCAATGTCATCCGTTTTGCTCTGGGCTAAATTTTATCTGTAATTAGCAGAGGTAAATTGCCTTTTCGGATTAAAGAAGGAAGATGAAGGAAACATCAAGCTAGACGCAGAGATTGCGTACCTTTCTGTAGCAGCGTAAATACAAGTTAATTTTCAAATAATTTGCACTCATTTTTGTTTTAAGGTATAAAAATTAGGTACTTTTTTAAATTTTACGTTGTATTTTTAAGTTTACGAAAAGTGGGCAGAATTATTTTATAATGGTGGTTTCAGATGTTTTGGTGGTGTAAGGTGTACAACAATCGGAAAAAAATTTTAATACATTACTTATTTTCTAACAATAAGCGGAAAATGTTCGGAAAATTGTTGGAGGAAAATGAAGTTTTGTCCGAAGTGAAATAAAGTTCATAAGTTTGCACAACTTTACTCAATTCCTGTAGTAGAAAATGATGAAATGATGAAATCGTTTAAATGTTATTTGAAATATATATTAACTTTAATTACATAAATTCTGTTTAAATTTTTAAGCAAGGAAAAATTGCGTTTTCAGTCGATTCTCGGCATTAAAACTTTCCGCAGTATTTTAACTTAACTTAAAACTTGAAAGATACACTGACTGAAGGAGGCGTAACCTTGGGGTTTCTATATGAAGTTTTTATTTTTATAAAAGTTAATATTTTGTTGTCGTTATTAACTTTTGTCTTGATCTGACAATTATAAAATGAAGTACGAATTATGTTTGGATATTTGTGTTCATAAATAATTATATAAAAATATACATTTTAGGCATAAAATTATAAAAAAAGTGATCTTTTGAACTCCTAATATTACAGGTGTAAATATAAAATCAGCACTGGTAAAGCAATTGCATTTGTTTTTCCAAAGAATGTTTAAAATATGGTTTTATATTCTTTTTAACCTAATTTTTCTCGAAAATGGGGACATATAGAGAATTTTTATTTACGAATTCGTAATCAACGAAATAATTCTATGGAAATAATATTCCAATTTTTTGGAAAAAAACAGTTGGTATTGAGCACTGCAATCAGTTTGTGAGATGTGATCCGTGAATTATTGCTTTCGGCACGATAAATTGACTGATTTCGGTGAGAAATTCTGAAATTTTCGAGCTGCTATTTCAATTGGTATACTCAACAATATGCTGGTCGATTTAAAATTTTACAAATCGGTTGACGTACATACTGGAAACCGTTTTGTGATGTGATGTTGCTCCTCATTTTTTGATTTATTTTCCTTGTAGTTTTTCCTGGAATTGTGGGGTTTGGTTAACTGAGTGTGCGAAGGTGAAAAGATTTTTTCCCCGGTTATATTTGAGTTGGCTAATAGAGGAATGGTAATGGAAGGATCAAATCCTCGTTAATAAATTGTGTATATTTCGCCATAATTTTTAAGTCATAAGGCTGTATTATAAACGAAATTATTTATTCTACATAATTGAATTTTCTTGTTCATATTATAATATAACACATTTTAACATAAACAATTTTTTTTAAGCCCCATACGTTCTCTGTGAATCTAAAAACTTCAGAGAAAAGTGAAAATTTAGAAAATCGTACATGTTTGAAAGCAAATGTTCGATGAAAAAATAGTTTTTTAATTATTTTGAAGGAATTTTAAGTTTACATAGAAGGTAATCGGTTGTTATCTGAAAGTGTGCCAAACTTTAAACTGATCGATCAAATATGTAGTTTGAGTTATCTTCACGAAAAAGTGATTTAAAGTTTGAAGTCCCTCAGCTTGCTCGTCGAGTTTGTTTGAGAGCGCTCTCTAGGTGAGAAGAGATCAGAAGGATTCCCAGGCTATAACTTCGGAACAACTGCGAATTTTGTTCTAAAATTTTGGGACAATATTCTATATAACTACAATTATTGAGCTTACTCGTGAGAAAGCTTAGCTCACTCTGAAACTATTTGTAGTTTGCATTACTGCAAGTTAGGTTTTCATGGTGAGGAGTTGCAGACAGTAATTAATAATGAATTAATGAAATATAGGTGGAGAATGGTCGACATAGATTGTGGAAAATGTAGTGATTGCCTATTACACTGAGCGCAGATAATGAATACGCACTTAAATGCATTTAGGTAAATTTAACGAGACATTAAATTATGAAAATTCCCAAAGTGTTTACAAAAGTTCTAATCGCAAAGATATACCGCATTTCCTTTACAGTCCCTTCTCATTTGCTGGACCATAAGAACAATTCCCTGTGTTCCCTGAAGTTCTTCGCTTAGCTTTGCTCAAGATAAAAGACGTCCATAACAAACTAAAGCACTCAACATTAATGCCATCTTATGGTTGTTTACAGAATAGGGAAACTGTAGCCCCACAGGTCTACATTCACCGCAGTCTCGCTCAAGGAGGAGGAAACGCCGCAAGAAGAACAACAAGAACATTTTACCAGGAGCACCACTTATTTATCTTATATCAGGGCCGCTCTCAGGTGTATAAGAAGATATAACGACCAATTTTGAACGTAAGAACAACAGAAAGGACTCCAAGCGGGGGTGGCTCCGCACCATTTCTCAATTCCGCTCATCCTCCTGTCGGCACAGGCTTCACCTAATGAGACAAGAACGATTATTACGCAATCGATTAACCGAAAAAATGCTCCCTTTAGTACCCATTAAACTCGCTATTAAAGCCGTGTCCCGAAAATTAGCTGCAATTGATGACACTGCCGCCGTGGCAGCCTTCCTGTTTCTCTTTAACGAAGTGAAATTAACTGACCGTGCAGAGCTTCTGCTAAAATTTGGCCTGGGTGGTTTATCTGCTTGGCGTCGTTCACCTGAAATTAATAGACGGAAGCGAAAATGAGGTAAATAGAATTTGTTAAATCGTTAGGTGTGTTGTTTGGACTAACTAATGAATATCAACCCTTACCTATAAGCATGATCACTTTCATCATTTGAAGATGACATGTGAAAATGGGATATGAAATCATATACCAAAAATTATTATCAGACAACTGCATACATATGTAGATTGTAAATACCAAACACATATTACTTAATGAAAAGAGACTTTCGGAGTAATCTACTAAAATTCCTTCCAATGACACAAGACCAAATGCACTAGGGGTATTCACTCTATCATACAAGACCAAATACAGAATATTTTGGACTCAATTATGAGCAGTTTTATTATTTTTCATAATTTAGTCTACAAACAATGGGTAGCTAAGTGAACTTCATTCTTCGATCTTATTTAACTCACTTAACTTAATTAATGGCATTACGCGAGGTAAGTTAGTGTAAGGCATTAGCATTCATTGTTTACTAGTTTTCTAATTGTATGCGTATAAATTTGTTTCCCCAATTTTAATATTTATATTATCTTAAGGTAGTTCGAAAACAAGTGATAATCAGGGGCGGCACTACAGATATGGAAGATATCAAAAACTACATACATACCTAAAATTATTTGTGGTATAGAATTCCATATCTTTATGATAGGTCATTCCCGCGTAACTCAGGATTTTTGTATAAAATACCAATCAAAAGTTTAAAAGATGAGGTATTATCCAAACTCAGTTATAAATGTAAATATTCTGAGCTAGCTAATTCATTTCTATTAATTATGATACATAGTACCCGAAAATCGGCATTCTTCTACCGCAGCGGATAGTGCAGATTTCAGCGGAGAAGTGGTTTACATTGAAAATCTTTTTAGAAAATGTCCTCATACTATCCAAAATCAACAATAAATGCAAAAACCTGAGTTAGCTGATTAATTTCTATCAATTCTGATAGTACCCGAAAATCGGTTTTTTTCTTTCTGCTCCAACCTAATTTTGATTGTAGGTACTAAACTACCTTAAAAATGGGCCTAAATCATGTAGCTGCATAGTTTGGAATAATGAGTAGAAATGTAAAATAAGCCTGTTTTGTTAAATTTACCAGTATACTTATTTTTTTGCTCAGTGCACATATGTAGATTGTCCCTGTTTGCAACGTTTTAAATATTTGAAATAAAAAAGTAAATATTTAAATATTCTGGTTTTCAATATTTAAAAATTAAAATTTCTAAGCTAATACTTTTTGTATAATTAATCATGTTGCAATATTTTTATAATTTTAAACATATATTTATGATTTAAAATCAGTACTGTTGTTTTCAATTTAATTTTAATATTATATATTATTTCACAGGACTCTTACATTTTAAGTTGTTTGGTGATGGTTTGCCTCCGGTTTATACATACATATGTTTTGGATTCATTTCATACCATCAGAAAAGTCTTAAGCTCCATACCATAAAAAGATACATAGTGCCGCCCATGGTGATGACTAAATTAATTAAATCAGTTGCTAATAAAAATGAGCTAAAAATAATGTTTTACCATGAGTTCCAGTCGTGAAAAGTTTTAAGAAAAAGTCGCAGACAAAACGTAATTTATTTTCTTGTGAATTCTCGGGGCTCGTTTTTGTAAAGTGTGTTTCAATTAAAGCCAACAGACTTAGCATACAGAAAAAGTACTAAAATTCTAATCTGACTGTTTATGTTATGCACAGCTCAAAAACGTCGAGCATGTTTCCACAATATTCACTGTGAAGGAAGGCAGAAGTATATGTACATATTTGATGCTATTGTTTGTGTTTTTCTTGAAATTAATTACGTAATTCATAATTAGTCCTACAAATTAAAATTCTAAAAGATCATTTTGGCAACAATGGTGTTTTGAAAGCAAGATTTGTTCCCCTAACTTTCTGATAATTTAAAAGTTTATAAAGTAATTTGAAACAGGATTGCTTTAAAGCTTATTATGGAGCTTATTTTAGGAAAAAGTGCATGCTTTGCCTGTGTAGATTTAATATTTTCAATTATAAAATAAATAAGTAATTTTATTTGTAATCAATTTAATTGCTTGCGTGTATATGATGAGGTGAATTTCAATTGCCACGCAGACGTATAATTGAAGAAATTGACTCTTGTACTTTTGCTGAAAACTTTTTTCCAACTTAATTTCTCATGGTATTAGTAGGTAATATAAACATTACTTTTGTCTTATTAAAATCATTCGTATAATATTTACCCGAATGCGACGGAGTCCAAAAGGCGGGTAATGTTTTCGGTTGGTATGTAAGTCTGTTTCTACATACATATGTTCCCCCGAAACTCTGAAACTAGTCGTCGCATTTTCTCAAATGAGACATTAATCGAATGGAAGGTATTAATAAATAAATTACAAATACACAAATATATAATATGACAAGCGCTGTTTCTGTCTTTTTAGTTAATCTGAGATCACTACAGACGGGTTTTTTGTTTTTAAGAACTGTTTGTTTACATCTCATTTTAGGAACACTAAAAAGCTACTATTGCATCTTGATATATTATTTAGATAATAATATTGATATTATATATGCAGATATTCCGCTTAGAACATATTAATTAATTAATGTTTTTACTCAACTACGGCAAACATGTATAGCGTTGTTTTTCCTAAGTTACCCATCTACGGCGTTGTCAAAACGTGGGTAATGTGCTTAACGTGTAGTAATACATAATGTATAATATGTATATGGTTTGGTTATGTTTCCAACTAAAGTTTAAACATTACCTCCAAAATATCATGCGAATGCAATTAAAATTGATAATATTATATTACTTATTTCTTAAAAACTAATTAGGAAATAAGTAGGTAAACAAGTTAACATCTGCAGGGCTTTTATGTACGGATAACTTAAGGTCTCCTACTGTATACAAGGGAAGAAATAAATAAATATGTCTACTTTTAGCTTATTCTTTGCACGGCTCGTTGTTTTCTGTTTTTCCTTGTCTGCTGCTCCATACACTACTGAGTGGAGAAAATCCGATATTTTCTTTATAGAGGTATAATCGACGAAATCTCTCTAAAAGTGAGAGTGCTCTCTAAGTGCACCAGGAGCACTTCTCAGACTTTAGCTGTTTTGTTTCTTATCCTTATCGTATTATCGGAACAATACACGCTTACATAGAAAGGATTCGGGAGTATCAAAATGGCTGCATGGTTCCCGTGTGCAGATTAAGTACGATACATTCGCACACTATGGCAGCATCCAAAGGTCGGAGATGAAAATCTTTGAATGACACCAGAATCTGTGGATGCTGGGAAAAAGCGCATGTTCAGTGGAAAATAGATTTCACGATTGGAAATTGTTTTTCTCTTGCTTTCCTAGCGTAGCACGCGTCTCCCAAGCTTTTTGAAGTTTTCAGTTCGATTTTCGCATGCTTTTCGTCCTGTTTGTTTCAAAATGGTATTAAAGTATGACTCACCTCGTTAACTCGTTCATGTCTTACAATTTACTACCTCCTTTGAGCTTTTCGTATTTTGTATAGTATTCCACCGAATTGTCTCACTTGCGCTCAATATTTTGACGTCAGTATGGACCACGGATAGAATGGAAAACGGAATTGTCGTATTGTCGACGAACTATATGTAAGTAGATAGTCGGAAGGACTAAATCAACAAAATCAGGTTAGCGAGAAAAGGGTTTTGTTTACGTACAAATTCTCATATTGACCGGATTAGTTCCTGACATTTTCACATTTTACTTCGTTGACTTTTGTCCTAGTTTCCTTTTCTGAAATGAGAAAAACCGGCATAGACCTTTTTTTGGAAGTTTTCTGCGCTGTTGGGTCCCCTCTTAATACCAGTTTGAACTTAAAGTTTACATATGTACTGGTTGTTGTAAAACTTGAATTTTCTGAAGTAAATGCGATAATCATTACGTCATTATTTTGGTTGAATTATAGAAGTATTGTATATGATTTAATATTTCAAAATTTAACATTGTAAACCAATTTTACCACTTCTAGATCAAGTAGAATATTAGGCCACTTGATTTTCCTTTAATTTCTGCAAACGTATTATAAAGAAGTCAACCCTGAAAAATATGTAAATTTCCTTTCCTCAGATAAGCACAGTATTAATTATCCTTGATGATGATTACTTCATCATCCTTTCGAAGGCCCTCTAGTCTCTGAGAAGTAACATTTTTAATTTATGAATAAGAAAATTTATTGGTAAAACGAGATGCTTAGATTATTTCATCGCTTTCGTTGTTTCTAATAATTAGCAGCCATTTAATTAAGGTCAAAATATTTATGTGACGTTCTCTAAGCGTAGTAGATAATTAATTTTGAATGCTTCTTTAATTGCACCATATTGTCCGTTAAGACAAAAGATTTATTTAAGCTTCATCAAGGAAAATTGAAGGTATTTAATTTATTCTAAATATAACAAGGAAATAATAATTCTTGTCAATTAAGTTTAATTGCAGGTAAGTTGTATTGTGATAAAAGCTGTCATCTTCCGAGTTTGTTCTTCTATTATGTTATTCTTCGTCAAAATCAAGGAAACGCGGACTTTTTAATTCTTTTCAAGCGAACAAATGTTTCTAAGGAGTGAAATATCCCGTCAATGTTTTTATTTACGTATTCGTACAAAAAGAGTTGAGTTATGTATTCGTATAAAAATAGTTAAGATAAAGGAAAGAAATGGCTAAATATTTTCCCTTCCAATTTATTTTTGTTTTAAAAAGCCTTATCTTGGATAAAACATTCTAGGGAGTTTAGCTAAAGGGTCAAAGTAAGTAAATACCCAAGCTGTCTTCTAATTGCTCCAATTTAATATAACGGGTGAATATCAAAAACTCCATTAGAAAAGTTAAACAATATTTATAAATCTTCCAGGGTATAATTTTGATTATTATAAAGAACTTTCCAGAGAAACAAAAACAAAATAAGTCATCATTATCATTATTTATCATTAAAATATCAAAATTTATGGAACTTTCTTATCCAAATGTTTTCTGGATACCTATGTAACCAATATATTCTCAAAGAAAATAAATAACTTTGGAACATTCTCCTTGGAGTCCTTTAAAATAGGCGATATCCTTCTGCAAATGGCTGTTTGTCCTTACTTTACTGCTAATGTTGCTCTGATTTCCCTTCGCTTAATGGCTATCTGGGGTATTCAGTGAGTGCTGATAAACGCATTAAAGCAAATCTGCTTTAAAACATCTGCTGGTGTAAGGCATTTAATGGAATTGAACTCTAACCTCTAAAAGTTCAGTATTTTTTGTTTTAAATCACGGGAATTTGAAGATTTGTTTGAGATCTATAGGTATATGTATTTTTCCAAACAAATAATATTTTTGGATTTGTTTATAATTTTGCAAAAGGTGATTTTATAAAACATATTCTTAAATTAAATTAACATCGTTTTCATCTATCTATTAGTTTGATGAGAAAATGAAATATTGCTTGAAGGTTATAACTAAAATAATTGGAGTTCATGTCCTTGTTCGAAAAAATGGTAGAATGGTTCAAATGAACTGAAGGGAACAATAGTGGAAATTCAAAACTGCTTGGACTATAACACGACAAGTTCCTCATTATGCACTATGCAGTAATTCTATTGAATGGAACGCTACAAGCGAAGTGCACTTCGCTATTCCTGATGGCTATCTGCATTGAAAAGTTAATTGAACACCACTTAGCTTGCAACGTGATTTCGTAATTGTTTTGTTCGATTTGATTTTTTTTCAATTTTTTCAAAAGAAAAGAATTCAATTGCAGTCGGGAATGGCATACGTGCCTATGCCATGTCTGACCTATGTCAGTTTCCCTTTTCACTGAATTTCATGCCCAGGTTATACTCGTAAGTATTCCGGCCGCAAAATATACGCTGATTGAACATTTCACTGAATGAGTGGATTACACATATCACACGGGCCAATACTGCCCCAGAATACATTCAGCTTTTTTTGCTCTTCGTTGAAAATCGATGAAAATTGGAGTCACGTATGCCTTAACTGAGGAAAATTTCCACTAGATACGTGACTGTCATCAACAGAACGGCGGTTCTTCTTAGTTCTCGAGAGGTAGAAACAAGGATTGAAAGGAGTACGCTCGTCTAACTTAAAAGTCATATATATTGATCTAATTCACTAAAGAGGTATTCGTCCGTGAAAACTTGGTCACACGGAAAATTATTTTCCTTGACCATTGGACTGTGTATGCTTTTAGTCGTAGCATTGTTATGTGATTTCTAAAGCCTAATATCTGCTTTTAAACTCAATCATTTTGTATACTTGAATTAAGACGTAATACTCAGACGCTTGGCAGCAGATTGTACTAAAATAGGCATTTTATGAATGTTATTTGTCTAATAAATGTAAGACCTAATAAATTGTATTCTTTATTATTAAAGATAATTACGTCGAAGGTTTTAAGGTAAAATTATAATAAGCTTATTTTTAAATTTTTACAAAATATTCAATATAATGAAGAGAATAGAGTATTTTCTAAGCTGATAAAAAGCATTTTAATTTTATAAACCTCTTGTAGATATACGATATGTTTATGCCTCGAAAATAAATTTGTTTTGGAGTTGTGAAAAATAGAAAACAACGCAACAATTAAAATACGCCTCGTATATATAAATTTGTACTTTGCTAAAATCTGCTGTAGCGCAAAATACCTATTACATTTCGTATTTTAGGTACATGCGTAAAAGCATGTTTTGTTGTTTTTTCTAAAATCAGTTCTTCTAAGTGTCGTCTAACCGAAATACGTATTTTATTCTACAGAAAGTAGCTAGATATAGGTTGAAAATGCTTACCCGAATTCATGTTCACGTTCTTATTTATCATGTGCTTTTATTTATCAAAAGACATTAAGGAAATTGGCATGCGGGGTATTATTACCCTAATGAAACTCACTCCACATCTCATACATATATATAATTAAATTACCCCACGACGCAAAGGCTTATTTGAATGAAGAGCACACCTTGATTCGGCTTGGTACACCCCTGAGGATATGCCTCCCTCTTCGGAAGCTCTTTGTTACAGTAGTATTATAATGGGTGGTATTTGTGCGGAATTATGGAAATCACTGTAATTTTACTAGACGAATCTTTTAGTTGCGATAACAATGCAGCAATTAGAGGTGAATAACTAACCACTAATGAGCGCACACGCTAGAGAAACTGACGCATTTTGGTTTCAATTTTGAAACTTAGAAAATAGTCTCGAGCTAAGTAGGTACTTATCAATTGCACTTATTCAATTTGTTTGAAGCAGAGAAACGTTCTCTACAACCAGCATGATGAGACGAATTTTTGTGCAGAAAAAGAAGTCATATAGTGAGTTTCGAAAACTTCCCCAAATGGCTATAAAATTCGCTGATAAAATATATTGTGCCCGTTCTCATTCGTATAAAGGGTGTACACGAAAATGTTTACGTTTGATCTCATTTGATTTAAAATTCGTTGAGGGAGCAATCGATGGCGTACGATGCTACCATTTAAATCGAATTCAAAAGATATCAAGCGTTACTAATATCGGTCCCTCCGGGAAGTGAAGCCCGTTCGTTTCTACGTACACTCGAGATATATATATTATACAAATTCACAACAGAATGCAAATTCTCCTCATTTCTATGCAAATCTTCTTAGGGAGCGGTGCAGTAGAGGCACTCCTTTACTGCTTTGTTACTTTGCATTAGGTTACTTTACTTGGAAAACTTTCTAGTAGAATTTCAGAGTCTGGAGTATGATTTTATGTTCGAAGAAAATGATGGCACCAGGAGGTGATTTCCCAGAAGCATCGAAAAGGTTTCAGTTCACTTTCTGTGACTTCATGCGGAAAAGTTAACGTTAGTTGTTTCAGTTGGAAGACATTAAATTGACGATAAATTCTTGGTGGAACTTTCGTAATATCGCTACGAGCCAATAATGATTCTGACTTTGTCAAGCCAACTTATATAAGATTTGGTAGTTGAATAATGCATTCATATGTTAAATTGCATGAATGTGTTGCAATTTGGATGAGAGCCCTATTTATGATTTAATAATTTTTTTAAAAATTTATCTATACATATGTAAATGATATGAAAACTTTAAACTTTAAGATTTTCAAAACCAAAATAAAGAATCACAACAAGTGTGAAAGAAGTGAGTGCCTTCAGGCTCCAACTGAAGGTATCTTCAATCCTCCAGAGAGTTTACTAAATTATGTATGTCGACTAAAAGCACCGCAGCGATTTAATATGAAAGACGGGTTAATAACGATTACAAAGTTGGCCATTCTCCTGCTGAAATTTTTTAATAAAAGTGTAAATTACCTGACTCGACGGCATATGAAATAAAGGCCGGGTAATTCGGATTATAAGAGAAACCATTCAAGTAAGTGGTATTAGCTTGTAACTGCTTTACGAAAGCTTTTTACGACTTGGCCCACGGGAGGTGGTCGTAAAACGAGCCGTGTACCACGCTAAAACGTAAAACTCAACTTCTTTTTTGGGGGCGTACGAATGAACTCAGAAAATCGAAAATAAATTCTCATTTATGGAAATTTGCATTTCTCGTGGTGTTTTTATGATGCCATCTAATGGAGTTTGGCGGCATTTCTACCACTTGCTAATGTTAGTGTTTGGGTTTGTGTTTTTCACCCCTGTCTTAATGTTGATTTACGCGATTAAATCTTTTCCCCTTTTGTTTAGCAAGGAATTTAAATGATTTTATAAGAACTGTTTACATTCCGAAATCGCAGAAATTATTTAGATTTAAATTTTCTTTATGGTAATGTTGAACTAATTAAAATGTCTGGGTAAGTCTTCCTTTTCCAGAATAATTCCAGAGAATATAAAACCTTGAATTCTGCAATGAAATAGAGATAAGAGATGAAAAAATCGGCACATCTTTGGTATTTATTACTTACATCCCGAAAAGGGTTGGGAACTTTCAGAGCATGTCTGAGACGAGACATAATAGAAGGGTTCATCATATATCACAGAAGACGTGCATCATCTTTGGAAAGGTCCCTTGATTTATTTTGGTACGTGACTGATCTACTTTACGAGAAAATAAATGCCCAAGTGGACTTGGCTATCGAAGTGGTCTGTCGAATTTCGGTTATCCACAGGAGTGTCTGCGTAAGAAGTACGTCGGCCGCATTGATGGACGAGCATTTTGATTTATGAAGTGTTATGATTATTATGAATGTACCTATTCGAAGTGATTTCTGTTACCTTTTTCTATATAGTAACTGATTCTACGAAATTTTGAGGTAAAACTATTCGAATTTTCAACAAAATGCTAAAGTCCAATAGCTTTTTTATTATTTTAGATTTAATATCATTATTAAATGTGTTATAAAACCGTTTTGCAGTGGGGTAAACGCGAAATCTGTCAAATTTGTAATATTATGGAATTATTATAAATTTTACCCTTATTTCAAAATTTATATGGTGGACTGCCAAATTCTGAACGCACACTTATTGTATACTGGGTAATAAAAGGATAAATTGATAGAAAAATTCTAAACGCACAACAAGTCGATATGAGTAAATGAAATTTTAATATTTTGGAATTTTACACGTACACAAAAAGATGGAAAATATGTAGATTTAATTAAAAAAATTTAATTAATAGGAAATCTTGCAAGCTAAATCGCAAATCGATGTCACTTATTCCCATTTAAGTCATTTCAAAAACACCCAATGGATTAATACTAATTAAAAGCTTTTCCGCCTTTTTCAAGTTTTTTAATTTAGAATTCCCCAGATGTTATTGTCGTCCATAAATTTAACAAGTTGCACAACCCTTTTGTGGAAAAAGAACGAGAGAATAAAAAGAACTTTAAACTGATTCCATCCATTCCAATTGCTTTCACGTTTTATAATGGAGAGAATTTTACTGGCCAAACGAGAAAACAACCTTCGAATGTCTAAGGATAAACGTTTTTTGTATTATTTTATTTTTAGGTTAGTGGAATAAATTTGAATGCATTTTGTTTAATAGTACCATAGACTTTAGATATAACTATACATGCATATACAGAGTTTCTTGTGGAATACTAATACTTTAGCAGTTTAAATAAACCAGTGCATACAAAATATTATATTTATTTCTGTTTCTTATGAATATCTTTAGAGTAATTATTGTAGTTTACCTTGCGTATTTTTCCCACAACATTTAATTCATTTTGAATTATTAATTTCTTGTATATACATTACAAACATAGAAAAACATACATCAAAAGAAAGCATTTCAATTGTATCGTTCCAGGAATCACTTTTTCATTTAAAAATTCCTGGGGAGTTTTGGTAAATTAAATGAAGAATTCGTGGAATTTATGCAATAAATAGCTCACATGTGTGTATGTGGTAAACTCGCATATTTTCCGTAACAAATAATTGTATATAGATTCGGTATCTCTTATAAGTTAGGAATTCCGTATTGGGAGATGACTCCCTAAATTAATTTATTAGACTCAATTAGGCAGTTGGAATTTAAACAAATTAATACGACAAGTAGCTCCTGTTTTGTGGTAATCAAGTAAATTCATTCGATATAAAGGAATTTATGAAAATATTAAATTTTCTTTAGTCAAAAGTCCTTTAATATAGAATTATTTTTCTGAATTGAACATAATTGTGCCCCAATATAACGAAGTTTGTATATAAATTGCAGACTGATTGGATCAGAAGGCACAAACAAGTTTAGAATAGTTTCTAAGCTTAGAGTTTGGACTTTGCAGATCCGTTCTTTAATTTAAAAATGGCGAAAAATATTTTGTAATAGCCAAAAGTAATGGAAATTCTATTTGGAGCTTTTATAAAAATCATCCTTCCCAATTACGTGATGGTGGCATCAGTGCATAACTTTTTACCATTTAGTAGGGATTAAGTAAATAATTTTGTTATTCTAAATTTTTGTTTTACTAACCCTACATCTCACTAATAAGTTGTTCAATTAAAATGTCGGTATAAAATGAATAACTTAAAACTAACAAGAAGTCGAATATTACGGGGAAAATATCTAATTTCGAAGAGGTTAAACAAAAAACAACAGCTCTAAAATTCAAAGGGGGCCTATATTTATTATTTGCCAGAGATAAAGATTTAAATGTTGACTTAGTTTTTTCTTGAATTACCTAATTAAGTTCGACCTGAAATTGCTAAAGGCAACATTTAAAAAATCATCGTTTCATTTTTATACCAACCAACGCCATTAAAAGCACATTCAATGCGAGCAGAATTCTCAAGGATAAGTTAAACAACCTCAGAACATAATATATGCAAGCTGTACCGGATGGCGTATGTTTTAAAGAACTCACAAGTTTTACTTTCGACATACTCAGAGCATTAAGATAAATTTTATTTTGACTTTCCAGATACCAAATGTAAATTTTATGTAAACTCCCACCGAGTGTAGCCGAGCATGTAGCTAGAGGATATATGGAGCACTTAGCCGAAGAGGAGTGTGTGGTTAGTCTTATATGTAGAGATATGTATGCCATCCAGTCACCGCAAAACATGCACTTCAATATTGAAATGAATACGAGATATACAAGCATGTGGCTTCAAAATGTGAAGTCATCACTTGCAGATTTCAAATATGCCAAATGTTTACGTCACATTTATCTTCTCTAAGTGAATTCTAGATATTCAAGGATACACCAAACCCCTTCATGCGATATTCTCATATGTGAGGCGAGATTTTAAAAGATAACCTCGTAGATGGAAGGGTTGCTCTTTGGCCAGTGCCCGACCAAGTTATACAAAGGGGATGAACGATTCGGGGTTCAAATGCTAGAAAGCATTCCTCAAATTAACAAAATTTATTGTTGGGGATTACTGCATGCATCATTTAGGTCATAAAGTGGCTTTGTTATTCTGGTCTTGAGTACAACGGACCAATCGGGGAAGAAAGATCCAGCCGTCGTCATGTCGTTCTTGGTTTTGTTTTGTACGAAGTCATTTGGCGTGTACCATGTTCACTGCTTCGAGGAGTACAGCATATGAGGAATTTGGTGAAAGCTCTTAACTCTTTTGAAGTTAGATTGCTTATCAAAAATGAAATCCCTCATTAAGTCTTTTGTAGGGTACACAACTCGTTTTGTAAGAAGGTAAAAGGATGGAAATAAGGGTTTTCATAGCTTAAGTGGATGAGAATTATGGAATATGGCAGGCAGGCTTTTGTATCCTGTATTATGTAAAGACTTATGCACTCAATCAGAAAAAGGGTTAATAGTTTTTGTTGTATTTACGCCATGCGTCTCAAATTTAATAAATTCATTAGATGTATCATTTAATTTTAGAAAGACAAGGCGTTTTTATTGTGATTGTAAATAAAATCTCAAAAGTCAGAAATACCAGAAGTAATTTAATTTTTTTTATTTTTTTTATAGAAACTATAATGAGAATTATCTACTTACTCGTAATTGCCATTAATTTTGAGCTTTTCACGGGTCTGTTCCAAAAATTCAATTGAAATGATTTGTTTGCTTTATTAAAGCATTAAATGATTTCGAATTTGATCAAATTATTTACTGTTTTAATGAAAGTATTGATCTATTATAATTATGCATTTGTCTTTACAGACATCAATTTAAATACTGAAATGTTTATTTCCGTATGTTGTTCGAGTTATTCCACGGATTTCAGCTCGAATGTGTAGTTTAGGTCATGAATTGTTTGTGGTAATATGACATAAATCCAATAAATTGATGTTGGTTACTTTTCAACACTTTTGCAGCACCAAGAATTTAATTTAATTTAATTTAAATTTTCCACTAAAACAAAAATGGTTTATGCCCTTTGAAAAGATTTGGTTTTTTAACAGTGAAAAGGTGAATTTTATAGGAATACTTTTTATAGCTTCCTAACTTTACAACTATTCTCTTATTACTGAAATTTAGGCTAAGTTAACAAAATTTCGTCATACGTAGATACATCACAAAATACAAACCCCGAAGTATTTATGTGAAAATAACAATTTTCCTGAATTTTGCAGACATAGGATTGTAATCAAAAGAGATCGCTGGATTATTACAAGATCAATTATAAATGTTGAACATAGCTAGTTATTTTATACTATTTTTTTGTTGTTGTTATATTAAGGAAAGCTACAATACTTGCTCAAAGTCCCGCCATAGCATGTTACGTGTTACGACAAAGTTGGCAATAAAAATGCATATTTTGTTGCATTTGGAGAATCGAGAAATTTTATTGTTACAACGAGCTGTTTATTGTAATCGAATTCGTTATAATGTGCATACAAAAGATCAGTAAATTTGGTGGGATTTACTCAAAAAATTAATATGGAAAATATAGGACTTAGGTTCTGGATTTGCATCATTAAAAATATATATGTAGATCGATAAACTTACCAACTGTCCTAGTCGCGGTCGTTGTAATACCCACAAAATCCGACTGGACCAAAGCGGTTCGGTGAACTTTCCACTGGACAAATGGGCATCCTAAATATTTAAAAAGAAATGCTTGCAACAAGAGAATGTGAAATGCCAGAAGCACTGTAGCACCTAGAAACATTTTAGGAAGTATTAATCAAGAGAACCTCGCTTTCAACAATTTCTGGGGTAAATGTTTTAAGCCGCCAAGCTATCCGGGTTCACACTTCCACTTGCTTTTAATCCCTCAGGTGAGTTAAAGTTGGGCGAAACAGAGGCAAACGAACAATGGCACTCACTAAACAAAGCTATACATTGACGTCAGCAATGCCATTAAGGATATACTTGTCGACTTTAGTCCCGACAGTTGGGGTTAGAAAGCTCCTGTTGGAGGCTGTATCCCCGAAGGTTGCCAACATTCCCTAATTCTTCGTTCTTAATGTTACTGCCACCTCTTGCACTTACCTCCCGAAGGCGTAAGACTGCTTCGGCTTAAAAGTTTTAGTCATAAAAAACGACGAGAATTAAAAAAGTTGAAGACTTAAGGAGGAAAGAGCAAAACTTTTTAAAGCACTTTATCATTAAAGCCTATTTGAATTTTCGAGAGAAGGACAGGCCGAACAGCTTGGCCGGGTGGCACTGTGGGGTAGTGCAGAACAGGGTGGTTCGGTTGCCCAACAAGACGAACACAAGGGGCACAGGGGGAGGGCAAAACTTTCGTCAAGTGCTTTCAAGGGTGTTGTTAAAGTTAAAGACAAAAAGTAAGGAACTCTTGGAAAAGAAGTACGAAAAGAAATACGCAATTACTTTTAATGGAAATTTGTAAACTTTACGATTTCCTAGGAGCTCTTGCTGCAGAAGAGAAGGTGAGTCATCTTAGCTAGGAAGCGAGAAGGAGAAAATGTAGGAGAATATAAAAAAAAAATCTATTTTCTTGCTGCAAATCAACTCTAGATAATATAGGAACAAACAGAGAATGTCGTGATTTATGATGTTCAGCAGGAGAAAAAGTTTCGTCATTTAGAAGTATTCACTGCTCAATCCAATAATGAAATTCTCAATAAGCATTCTTCGAACATACATACATTACAAATAGTACTAATTTTAAAGTTCACATTTGCAATGAAGTCTACTGCCCTTTATAGGAGAGTATTTTGATAATATTAGAAATACAGGCTTTTTGCTTTTTCATTTGATTTTTGGTTGAATTAAACTAAGGTACGTGACCTAAACACTTCAATATCTAAAAAAGTCAAATGTTTGCGCAGGTAGCTGCATTTTGGCGTAAATTTGTCAGTATTTTGACACATAAAACGTTTGTGCTTTGACTGTTTTGGTATAAGATACATATTAATAAATAATTATATTTCCTTTAATTTTTTCATCACCGAACAGTTAAGTACATCGGGCTAAATTTCCCTAATAGGGCCTACTTAGGTTTTACTCGGGCCTTATTAAGACTTTTCAAATTATCTATATATGAGTCTGTCTTTTGCAGTCTAAAACCGTAAAATAAAAACGTACTAAATATGGTTTTATAACAAAAACCTCCAAAACGCAATTGCTAATGCTATTTTAATCTTATTATATTTAATTTTTGTTGCGAGGTTCGTTAATTTGAGTTCTGTCGAATAGTTTTGTTTGAAAAGGAATTTTGTTTAATTGTCAATTGATTGGACTTTAATATATAAATATAAAAGTTATTATAATAATTTTATATTTTGCATTAATCCATTATCTACGTACCAAATTTACCAAACATGAATCAAATTTTGTTAGTACATACTTTTTAAGTTTTGACTGATTTTGAAGATAGTAAAGTAACGAAAATATTACTTTACCATTTTTGAATGTATATGTATTATAATTGCCAAAAATAAAGCAACTTGTTTTGTTTCAGCAAACAATGCACTTACATATGTAGTTTATAATAAAATTTTCGTCCAACTGGAGAGTGGGTTATGAAGCCCAAAGCATCCTTTTTATAATATGCTTAAAAATGTGGAAATATTTAAAATGACGAAAATCTATACCTATGCTTTTTCTACAGATAACTAATCAACCAATGATTCTAATAAAGTTAGAGATTTTTCATATCCATATCTTTTGACTTTTTAAGTATTAACATATGAGCCATATTTGGGTATTTTTCCAGATTTTTTGCGTTTTTTAAATAATTTACTCAGTAATGTTTTTGATATAATAAATTAAAAGTCTTCCACACAATAGGGTGAGAGAAAAAGCTTCTTTAATTAGTTGTGAAAGACTGGCAGACAGGCAGATATCGTAGTCATAAATGTTTCGTTTTTCCAGTTGTGCAATGGAACACTAAAAATAACAATTAATTTTGTAAAGACGCAATATTTTAAATTAAATAACAGAGACTTTGACGCAGATAAAAGCAAGAAAATACTGTGGGCATATCTAAAAATAGTGACCCAAGAACACTGTCTTGAGGTACTCCTAATCAACTGTTAATTGGGAAGAAATTTAATTTGCCATTTTACGGTAGTACAAACGAACAAAAGAACATTTAAGTCTTGTATAAATTCGTTATATAAAAAGATGTTTGTATGGTCAAAATGATTCCATTAATTTATTAATTAGTTCTGTTAAAGGACCTGTTAGTGGTAGTAGTTAATTATGGAATTTAAACGTAGAAAGTATCACCTGTGTGAAATTTATGTTTTGGTTAATTTAATTTTAATACCGCCGTACTGGAATGCTGAGTGGAACTGCAGTAAAAACACAAAATTGTCTTTACCAGTTCTTAAAATAAGTGGGGAAAATGAGAAAAGCTTCCAAAAGTATCAGGTAAAAGTTTTATGGATTAAGTTTAGAAATAATATAAAGATGTAGTAAATTATAAAATCGTCTGAAAACCATGGAAAAGGGAACTTCAGGGACCATCCAAAATGGTTTTTATTTATAGACTCATCGCATAAAAGGTCAATTCAGCATTAGCAATGCTTTTAAACATTTATTTACAATTCAGGTGTCGTCCTCGTCTAGATGTCAATTTTCATGTACATTAATCGTGACGAAGGATTTAGCAAAATATATTGTTAAGAAAGCATATGTCATACCTCATGAAATACAATTTCCCAAGGGAAATATCGCACCTGTGAACGATGCGAAAATCAATTTCAAAGTTTTCAAGACGGGAAGACAGCTCGTGTGATGCTTATGCGTCAACTGGGGTTATAGGACTATAAAATATTGTCAAGGATTTGTTATGAGGAAAATTTCTACAACAAATATATATAAACTTTTTCTTTTTAGGAAATGTTACTTCTTTTGCTATTCATACATACTTTATATGTAAAAATGGGGTTAAACAATTGTGGCGTTTAAGTGGTGCTTCAAATATAATTTTCGGAGAATAAAATCAGTTCAGCAGAAATTTCAACTTTTCCTCAACTATGCACAAATTTAATTAAAAGACAGTGGCGGCTCGTGGAAATTATCCTTGGTGGGGCTAACTACTGAAAAAAAAACCAAAAGTAATATAATGAACCAGCAGGTTTCCGCTCTACCCAAGAGGTACCGCACTCAGAGCGTTAATCGAATTGAAGTGTTCGGTTTCCCTAAAAGGAGTTTTACATTTCAGGAGAAAGTGTTTAAGGTACTATTCTACTCTAGAGTTTTCACAAAATCGAAATTTTTTTTTTTACATTCTTCGATTCCTTACATCTTCAAAAATGACCTCTCAAATATTTGTAGAGAAATTCGGATGAGAAAAAAAGTTATAGCACTATATACATATAGCCGCGTGAGAGAACTCGGTATCGAAAATAGCCAGGGAGAGTATTGGCGGCAACCGATCAATCGAAAATGAAAGTCCACGTTTTATTCAATCTAACGGCTTTATTAAATCTTTAGGTCCAATGTGTGTACTATTCAAAGGCTGAAGCGCAAGTGATGCTATTGAGCTGCACCGAGGCGATGGTTGGCTCTTCAATTTTCTACACTCGGCCTTTACCAAAACTTTAAACGCGTTTTTCTCGAAATGACATTTTTCAAGTTGGCTGCAGGTTAATCTCCGGATCTACTGAACCGATTTCAATAAATCTTAGTGCGTTTTGTTTATTAAAGTGTCGTGTATGCCAATTCACCACATTTTTGCATAAAAATATAAAAGAAAAAAAATGGCGGAAGATATAAGGTAAAAAAATGTCATTTTTTCTAACTTTTTTTTCAAACATTCGCCATTTTTTTTGTTGTTGGAATTTTTGACTAACGGTGGTGAATTGGCACGTAAGGAACCTTCCTTTTTAAAACCCCATTCGAATTTTTTGTTTCAGACATGCCAGTTCGGAGATTAACATGCAGCCATGGAACCATCTTTTTTTTGACACTTAACTTTGGCGCCCTCTATTTAATAATAATAATAATAATATGCCAAAAATAAAAATTTGTTTGTATATGAAAAGGGTCCATTTACATTTTGTGAAAGTTTCATCCCAATACTTAATAAAGCGGCTGAGAAATAAAAGTTTGAAAAAGGCATTTTTTTGACGCTCTAGAGTAGAATAGTATCTTAAAGTAGAAAATACGAGATTTCTTATAGCGACGTAGACTGTATGCATATGAGTTCATCGACTCAAATCCTTCGGGGCTATCTCACGTTAGCCCCTAACAGCCTCTTTCACAGCTATCTGTGCACGCCAAATCGGTTACGAGTGTTAGAGGATAGCTAGCACACACATTTAAACCTCTCTCATCCGCGGGGCTAGAAAATTTCAGCCCCCTGCGCTTTGAAAGACACTCAGTCAGAAGAGAAATATCTAAAATTTATGTAAGAGAGAAGCAACTGTGTGTGCGCCGAGCCAGTTCACGGCTTGTAAATGCAGAAGGTTTTGGCAGGGCTAATTTGTTTGAGCCCTCCACGCATAGAAACGCAACGAAAAGGAAGAGAAATAAAACTAAGGTTATCAGGAGAACAAGACTTAGCAGCTTTGTTCTCGCTTATTATTGTTGGCTTGGGGCTCGTTTTCTTTAGCCCTTTCTATTGTAGCTGCATGCCTGCATGGAATATACGATGTTCTCTTAATACCTTTGACAACAAAACTGCAATAACGTTTTAAGACGCTTTCTTTAAACTCGAATTGTTTACACAATTTTGTTTGAGAAATTTATGGTGGGGCTAAGCCCCACTAGCCCCTAAGGTAGAGCCGCCCCTGTTAAAAGATATGATTTCCACGGACGACTGTTTGACAGGGTTACAGGAATAGTATCACTAAAATATTAAAATGTGAATCATATAATGATGCTCCTTCATGCTCACTAAAATAGAACTTGAAATCCATTTTGGAATGAAAGAAGTACCTTGTTATTACAAAATCAGAAGTGCATTCATGTGCAACATTTCTTACATGAACTGGTGAAAGGCAGTCAGCGTTAACATGTTCTTCTTGGCGTATAATAAGCGGGTGGTGGCGTACAGTCGACATTGTTGGGGATCCCTGTAAAATCACAATACGACGAATCAGAAATCCAACGTCGACTTGGACAAAGCGATGTATGTATGTACGTTACGTACGCATATAATTTCGCCCGCCTCCATTGTTACTTTTACTTATCAACATTCTGAACACCTTGGCAAAGTTGAAACATTTTCAAATGATTTTATTGTGATTCGCCGTCTGGGTAAAACGTAAACGATGAGTTGGTTTTGCAAGGTAAAAGAGGAAAATCTATTTTCATATGCACGTTCCCTCCATTCATGGAGGGAAGGGTTTTTGCATTTTTTCGTAATAAATCTCTGAGAGAGCTGTGCATGCTGGAGGATCAACATTTGCATACAAATGGAGTGTATGATGAAATGTGCTCATTTTTATGGCTTTTATTGTGGCACCATGCAAATTTACTTATACGCAAAGAATTCTTTGGCTTTCTACTTCAACTTTTATGAAAACTTTAGCTGCATGAATTTTACTAACCAGAATTTCTACATTGGGGTTCTTGCCAACACGCTGCAAACATAGAATTTGTTTAAAACCTTAAAAGTTATGTAAAATTGCCGCCAGGATCCCGTTTACCACCCTGTAGGAGAGTGATGAAGTTAAAATTCTGGACCAAAAGTATTGCGCAGTTTCCTTGACGAATAACGCAAGCTGTAGCGCTTGTTATTAAAAGTTATCTGAAACGATAATCTTTGCTCTTTCGTTTGTTAGTTGCTTTAAGGGTTGATATACAAATGTAAAGTATATTTTAAATGAATATTAAAACATTATAACGTAATTATAATACATTTTAGGAGCATGGGCGAAAGGAAATTTTCAAAATTTTGTTGAACCGCAGCTCCATTAAGATTTGGATATTATTATTCAAAACATGTTGAGGTTTTTCGAATCATTCTATTCATACGAGGATAGATTGAAAAGTTCGTGGCTTCATATAGAAATTAATTAGATATTATATTAATACTACCCCCATTATACATTTACAAATTCTTTAGTTTTTATTTTGACACGATTTTTGAATATGATGACCTGATCCGGTTCTGACAGATTTTCTAGGAGGACAGAAATTTTCGTCTCTTGAAAAGGAAAGAAGGTAAGGTCAATGTCTATTTTGAAGGTTTCGAGAAAGGCTTGGTAACTTAAGATGGAATAAGTTCATTAAGGTTTTTGAAAAATCTACATATTTGCTGGCTGCTAATAAATAGGAATGTTACTCTGACTAAAACCGTAGTTTTTCGAATAAAAAGGATCATACATATAAAAGTTATACAATTACAGCACACTTTTTCATTCTTACTCTGGAAGGGTTTAAAATATTGTCAAAGAAAAACCTATTTCCTCTTCTTCTATTGTGGAAGAGAGTTGATCATTAGCTTCGATATTTTTCATTTTTTGGTTGTGAAAATGAAAATTAGTTCTAAGGGTATTTTGACGCTACTAGATTGGCATGTACTTTCACAATATATAAAATCAAAATGGCGATCGATGTTTTTGAAATTCAAGGGGTTTTAATCAAAATTAGTATAAAGACAGTTTAATAAAAATTAGTGCAGAGAAAAGGTATCAAACGACAGTATTTCTAAAGTCTTTAATGATTACTGTTTGTTTAATTGAAACTGAAAGTGCTATTCTTTTTTGAGATACCTAAGTCTAGTTCTAGGACAGCAACCGAGGTATGCATTCATCCACCCAACAGAGCAGTAGCTACACGAAAGAACCTTTATTAAAACATAAAGTATAAGAGTTGCTCGATATTGTCAATAAATTACATAAATTAATTGTGACTTGCGGATTAATTTACTAATTGGAGCAAGCTGTTAACTTATCTCCGATGCATGCAGCGTATGCCATGGCATGGGCAATTAAGTTCTGCTCGTAGACACCTGAGAAAAGGTGCGCGTGTGGACCGCTGGCGAAAACGGCAACATCATCGCCTCCATGAGTCTCCGACTCCAGGGGGACCGTCGACGGGAATTTGTAATTCTATAGGGATAGAGGGAAACTTGTACACCACTATAACAGAGCCCATAAATTCACTTTACCTTATCCCTCATGTTAATTTCTCGCAAATTTCGCCTTCGACCCTCGCTTTGAAGCATATTACGCATAAATCCGGGCCCATTAGCATAGCTAAGGGTGGCGTACGGTAGCTCGTCAGTGCCGACCTGGCTGTTATTTATTCCGAAAATGTCGTTTTTCCGGCTCGAGTATCCAGCGATTGACATAGTGTGCGAGTGATCTGAAGTAACAACAATTAAGGTGTCCTGTTCGCTCGTCCTGCGGCGCGCCGTTTCGATGGCCTTGTCGAACTCGATTGTCTCATCGATGGCTTTGATGGCCTCGGTGTCGTGGTGGGCGTGATCGATTCGGCCGCCTTCGACAAACAAAAAATAGCGCTTTCCCTGCTGCTCCAGAAGGTCCAGGGCTTTGTCCGTCATTTCAGCGAGCGTCGGGTGGGTCTTATTATCTGCGTCCAGGTGGAAGGGCATATGGCCGCTCTCGAACAGACCCAGCACATACTCCGTCTCTTTGGGGACCTGGGGATAGAAATGTTGGGCTTTTAAAATATGCTAATATAAGTTTACGGGTCGTGTATTTTCTCTTTGAAATTATACAGAGTTTCTCGTGACCCTTGGTATAAGGGTTGGGGCTATCAAATCTTTGGACAGCATATGGATTAATAAGAAGTTGAAGTAAAAATGACCACGGTACCTCAATTGCTCAATGTATTAAAATTCTCAATTTAGCATACGAATAATATGCTATAAAATATATATTTTCAGTTTCTGTTTTAGGGATAGTTAAAAAAACTATTAATTTTTGGATTTTTCTGGCGATTTTTTGAAAACGTCCACTATAGCTTCTATGATAACAATTCGATGTAATTCAAATGTTCATAAATATCGTTATAAAAACAAAACCTACACTTTCATTTTTCTATGAACATTAAATCACCATGTTTATTAGTTCGTTTCAGGACAGATACCCACTTATACATATAAAAATTATTTTTAAGCAAATAATATGTTTAGAATTACTAAGGAAAGATTATTAGAATATAATAATAAATACATTATCTTCAAGTAAACGGAAATTACGTTAAGTATTAACGAAAGAAAAGAAAAATAATTTTAAAACGACAATTGCGATTTCTAAACACGTAAAATTTTGCATTTTCAACAATACTTCAAATCTTATTCAAAGAATTCACGTTCTGCTATTGATGAATTCTAATAGAAAAAATCGTTATTTTAAAATGAAAGGTGTAGAACTTTAAAATGCAAATCGAAATGAAAAGTTAACTAAATAGATCTCAATTTTGAATTACAAATAGAATAGAATAGCTTGATCCCATTTCTGGGAGATAATTCTCAAAAACAGTGGGTCTTTCAATAGAACAATGCCAGAATTCATAGCAGTGGCGATACAATGGGTTAGTTCAGAACTAGTTCTGTTGAGTTAATGGATTGGCCAGCAGGTTCACCCGACCTCAACCCAATAGAAAACATTTGGTGAAATTCTTGTTAGCTGGGTATATGCTGGAAATCGCCAGTATATGTATGTAGGTCAATTTTATTGATTTTAAAAAAGCAATTACTGAAGAATAACAAGAACTTGGACTGAAAAAAGAATATTTAATTTTATAAAAGTTAGAGAGATACTGTTTTCAAATTCGGCTAGAAATAATTTCAACTCTAACAATAAGTCCATGATCCTTAACAATTAAATTCATAAGGGTTATTTGTTTTCATATTGGGAAAATTATTTTCTACTTGAATTGAAACTCGAAAGTCTTCGAGAGCTAGTTGAGCATTGGGTTTTCATTTTCTTACCTTGAATAGCTCCTCCTTCGTCTGGACGTACGCCGTCGAGTGGTTGGCGTGAACACTGCGCCACGCTTCAATCAGATTCACATTGTCTTGGCGCTTGCCGCTGACGCCCGCGACGTCCGTTTGCCACTCGGGCAGAAATTCCTGGCGGCCGCCCCCGAAGACCACGTTCATGTTTTGACCCACGGGTTTCTGTACGAACTGCTTCGCGATGTCCATGCACTTTTTGGGGTCGCCGCCGTCCCGGACCAGCTGGCCGTCGTTCTCCCAGTTCCTGTTCACGGAGTGGGCGTAGGCTCCCGCGGGAGTTGCGTGGGTGATCGCGGTCGTAGTTATCAGGCCTGCAGAAGTTAATTGCATTAATTTGATTGACGCCCGCGAATCAAAACCTCACCTGTTGCCATTCCGCTCTCCTGAGCCCACTGGGCAATCGATGACACGTGCTTCGTGGTGTCGCTTTCGGCGTCGCAGTCGCCGGCGTCCACCGCCGCGGACACCCCCAACATCCCGTAGTTCGCCTTGACGCCGCACAGATAAGCGGTCGCAGTGCACGCCGAGTCCGCCACTTGCGTGTTTGCACAGTACGTCTGGAATCAAAGGGTTAAAGTCTAATTGTAAGTTGTACTCAAACTAAACTAAATTTATTAATTTTATCATCTATCCCCGCTGCCTCAAGCGGGTGATGCTTTCTTGGATTGTCCACGAGGCAATTTTCTTAGCAACAGTACACAGAAAAGCTTAATATCTCCCTTGAACAGATGAGATGGTAATTTCTTGATACTAGCGATTACGCAGGCTGCTCTGTTTTTCTGTTTACCAGAAACAACCTTCGTTCTGATCTCGTGCGGGTTCAGCTGGTGGAAGTCAGATAGGGCGGTCTATAGACCCATTAAATTAATTAAGATTAATTCAGTCTTGTTTTGCTTTTATCGGCACCACCTGCTTAACATTTTTCAAAAAAGTCCAAACGAAAACATGGGCTTTTCAATACAATTTCTGTTCATTTTACATTGTTCAGCAAATTATCTAAGAACAACAAAAATTGCGTAATAATGAGATTTTCGCACTAAAATTGGATAAGAGGGACCTTTATTGGTCTGTCTGTCTCATAACAGTTTTTCTCAGGAAATCCATACTTGAAATTTGGCAGAGTTGTTGTTATATATTATAGTATTAAATACTAAAACTTTTTTAAATGTTGATTTTATAAGTACTTATTATTTCTGCAATTCATATAGAGCGAATGTATTTTTAATTTAATTTAAATTTTCATAATTCGCGCTATTTTCGGTAAAGTCGTCAGCCATATCTGGCAGATTTTAGAGTTAAAACCAGGCTTTTTAAGAACAATAGTCATATTTGAGTTTGCTTCAGAAAAGCCGATTTATTTGTTTATAAGTAAATTTATTAAAAGTTAAAAGTTTTAAATATTAATATTTAAAGTACGCTATCATCCGAAGAAACCCTTGACGTAAGTTTAAGTTGAAAAGAAAAATACTTCAACTTTTGTTAACTTAGATATTTTAAGATAAATTTTTATCTAGAATTCTATTGAATGAGTTGGATGCTCATGAAATCTTTTCTTAGAAGATATTGGAATACTTTCTTTAAGAGAATTAAAAGCCGACCTTAGTTCTTTTTATAAAAAATGCGCGAATATACCATATAAGAGTATAGAAAGGGTATCATAAATAATTATTTAAATTTGTAGTTTAAAACAAAATGCAGAGAAAGCCGCCAAGATGAATAAATAAAATCTAAATTGTATCTACTTAAACTCTCAATTCTTTGCCAAGGGTTGTCATTGATTAAATTTATTGATAGATTACTTTTTTGAGATATAAGGTTCAATCCGAAAAGTTTGACAATAACGTATCAATCATATTCCCTAATATATATTACACATTTCGACACGCAATTTGTTCGGGTAAAGCTAGTTTAGAAAGTCTATATAGAAAATTTCAAGCTTGTGTCCAAGTAATATTACTTAACGTATCAATTCCTTTGTATAAAATGAAAAATAAGTATTACGTAAGTGCTTTAGAAATTATTCTACATATACAGATGGGGTTCGATTAAAATGTTAAATTGTAGTCAATGTTTTTCTTTATAAAAGATTTGCTTCATCCATCGGAATAGCCGTCCAAAACTGGTTAATGCAAGAACAAACTGTTGCATCAGCAAACAGAAGTGAATCGGTTGAAAGCTTGTAAATATAACGTCATAATTCATTCGAAAAGTTCGGAATATTTACACGTTTCGAGATCTTTCTGGAGATACATATGTATATTAATAGAAAACTGTTTTGCACTAAAACATGCGATAGTCGTATTTTGAAATCATGTTAAGACGATTTGAATTTCTCCCATAGAGGTGTCCAATAGAGTCAAATTCGGTATAATCATTTCCAAAGTAATCGCCTTAAGTGAAGACACATTTGGAACTGAACTATTTTCCGATATAAATTTTCGATTTCCTCTAGAATAATTTACAGTGAAACATTGAAAACCTCTCTGGAGTTGGTTTGGAGAAGAAAATTCAGGGAAATGCTCTATTACGCAGAAAATCCGCTTTTAACAGGTTGTGTAGGAAATATCAGATTTCACATGAATGAGCCTTCAACACTATGTTTTTGATACAGTCGATTTACCAAAGCGGTTGGGTTTATGGCAAATTAGTGTGATATTTTCCAGGTATTAGTAGAAAGGGTTTTTGCTTTGAACAGACCAGAATTATTAATGTGGCGTCATGCCCTTTAGAATTCTCGTAAAACGAATGTAATTAGGCATAGTCCCGAAATAGTGAAGTAGGTTGAGTGTAAAGCTAATGTTTGTACCATGAATTATTCTTACCTTTGATAAGCCCACGTAGGGGAATTTTTCAAATGCGTACTGCTGTTCCTCACCTCCCATGTAAACCCTGCCCGCTGTGATAGTGGGGATCGACATTCCGTCAGCCAGAAACAGGATGATATTCTTCGCCTTGTTCATGTTGAGCTTATTTTTCTGCAGTTGCTTTAGCAAGATGTTTTGGCCGACATTATTCCAAAAATCAGAGTACTCCTCGACTGGCGGAGGCTCGAAGACCAACATCGGCATGTCGCGTTTGATACGCTCATTCCTACCAATAGACTTAAATTTGATCGTCGGATGCATCCGGTCGTAATCTGGAAAAGGACACCTTAATCAATTTTACACTGGCAGGCACCCAAATGTATCCTGTACCATTTTCAATCACAAAACTTTTAGCGCAAATGCTGTTTATTAGGCAAGTGGACAAGATCACCGCGAACACGAAGACCAATCTCGACATTGTGGACACTGTTGCTGCTAAAAAGACGCGAATGGACTGTAAGCACCTCGTTGATTGATAAGAATAAAAGCACGAGCCTTTTATATACCAGACATTGGAGCATAATAATCTCCTCGATATTGGCACAGCGTGTGTGACGGCCCGCCTATTTTTTACTTATTTTTTATTTTTCCAATCTGTATAAAGTTCTCTTTATTTTAACTGGCATATAATTAATATACGACAGTGGACTCGAAATCACTTCGGCCGACAATCAGTAGCCAGTGCCGTCGTCTTCTCGTTGAGATAAGAAATGTCGAAATGTTTGTCTTTTCTTTAAGACCAGTTCAATCTAATTTAAAGTGCAAACATTTTTAATAAATTGCATTGTAAGGTTTGTTTAGACGATTTGAGAAATATAAATAAATATCTTTTTAGTTTTGAATCATCTGATGTCCTTCTTGATGAATCAAAAAAAATAAAAATAAAAAAATGTAAGTAAAAACCGGTCAGATTTAATTAGAGCGGTTATCACGTGATTAGGATTATCGCAAAACGTGTTATTAGAATGTGAACTTATGACGCTTCTTATTACTTGTGCTAATTTGGAAAAAAATTCTGAGAAAATTTATATTGAAGGAAGGGGAAACAGACAACATATTCAAACGAAAAAAATAAAATCATTATCATGATTGTATTTTCACACCAAAGTGGTGTAAATAAAAAAACATTATGTAAAATCATCGTCACGAGACGTTACTCGTTTCGTTCTCAGACATTGATTAGCAATTTTTAATACCATTTTAAAATTATGTCATATGTTTTCAGTTAAAAGGGGATTTAAAATATTTTTCAAATTCTTCTTAGAAGTTATATGATTTGCAAAGGTTGCTGCTATTTTAACCTGATCGTGTAAGAAATGCAAAATGATTTTTTGTGTGCGTGTTTACTGAATTTCTATAAAAGCTTCATTATCGCCTGATAACTATATTTTTTTTTTTGTTTATTATTGTAGGATGTCTCAGCGTTCCAGCTGATTTCAGGAGTACTGACCGATAGTACTTAATTTGCATCGCTCGTGAATTTTATATATTTACTACGCACTCGACTTGTTTTTTTGCACTGTGAACTTTTGTAAAATATATTTAGATTACATTAAGAAAGAGACGATGTTACTAACTGATTATGTTTTATAGAATTTTGCTCATTTAAAATAAAACTCTTTTAAGCTTTATGACATCCTGAATGAGAAAGGTTAACCTGGAATTTATCAAGAATTTTTTCATATTTACACTTTCTAACTGATTAGTTGTGGTTTCTTCTGGATAACGCAAGGTGAAGAAATTATGTGCGACGCGATGCAATTGCAGAGTTTGACAACAGTTTTTTTGTATCTAAGCAATGGAAATGTTTGTGCTGTATGTTAGCCTCACCCTTGAACTTTCAAATCTTATTAATTAGGGCGAGGCAAATTCAAAGAGCAAAAAATAAAACGTAAATCTAATCTTACGTTCAATAGAATTTAATTATAGATGAAAGCTTTCCTTTCACACCATTTTTATATGTGATAATTGTAACTGAAGATATTTATTTCACGCCATTTTTAAATAACGTATAGTGATAAAATGGCTTACGAAATAAAATGTTGTCTAATTTATTTTAAGAAATTGAAATAACTAAGTAGCAAATTGAATTTTTAAGTTTATATATTTTTTTTTGGTATTTTACAACCTTGGAGACATTGACGACAGGACGCAGCTTTATCACGAAAATATAAGACCTATAAAAAAGGAAAAAATATGCCTTCGAATATTTGTGGCGCCTTATAAAATAATTGAAATCATCTTTGATATGATAACATAAACTTGTATCGGTTTAATGCAGAAACTAAGAAATGAATAGAGGTTAATAACATATACATATAATAAAAGTAATAGGTAATAAATCTTATCTTATCGAGTTTATATTGCTAGGTTTGATAGACATTTTATTTTTAGCCATATTATTATATTTAGCAATTTACAGTCAATCATATGTCTTGGTAAAATGCAGTTAATTAATTTGGAACCTCAACTTTCCATCTAGAAAATAAAGTGGTTTCATACTTTGTTAGTTTAATAAAAATTAATTTTTATTATACAAAGTAATGGAAAGATGTCTACCCAATTATTAATTATGAGTTCTGCAAGGGTCAGGGTCAAACATTTTTTGTTCCTTATATTCTTGTAGACAGATAAAGCTCATATCATAATCAGTTTCACATAACATCGGCCATAGTGTGAAATTGATGAAAAACGGAACAATATTGTAGGAGAATTTGAAATTTATTATTCACATTTTAAACATTTTATTCTTGTGAAAAAACTTAACACAAAACCGGATATATTTATTTATCTAGAGTTTTTATTAATATGGTTCGTCAAAGTTGAATATAAAATTATGGAATAAAAACTAAAACAGTGTTGCCACTATAATTCTGATTCGAATTTGTTGATAAATTAACAAAATTTAAGAAAAATTTAACAAAAAGCAGTATACATTTTACTTTATATAATATAAAAATAGAGGTTCAAAATTATTCTGATTTAAACTGCACCACTTTATTGAGACCAGAAAATAAAAATAAATAAAATATCAAACTTTTTTTAAAAAATTTATAGGAATTTCAAATTTCTAACTAAGAAGTTTAGAGTTATAATAATTGTGAATAGGTGTTAGATCACTTAACAACAAGCTATTTTATATAGTTGTAAGATAAGTGCCTAATAATAAATCCAAAACTGTGGCGGAAGTTTATGAAATTGATAACCAATTCTGTCTCTCTTTTCTTATAGGGTAGAATTTATCATGTATTATAATATGTATGTATAAAACTGAGGTCGGTCGTATATTCGATTTTATTTATACGAACGGGGTACCGAAGGGAAATGAAAAGCTTAACTATTCCTATTAATGTCTAAACTACCTCTAAACCTCTTACTGACAAATTGGGACGATAAGAATTTTATTCCATCCCCCATCGTGTATATTTCCTTAGTCCCATTAAAAGAGGAAGTTATGAGAAAAACAGGGCATGGGCTTACCACGGATAGGGTAGCTTACACGAATTGTTCAATTTTGCGAGAGTATGTAAGCGGGAAACAACCGCAAACATTTTGACGAAACATTAAGCGGGTATTAATTACAGTACTTAGGAGGGAATATTTGGCCCGTACATTCAAAAAGTTTACCCCTGTATTTTGGGTTTTGCACAACACGAATAAATGGCATCGGACTGGGGTCGTTACCCTCCCCCAAAAGCTCCTCGGGTGGGTTTTATGTTCCCTGTTTGAGTGATGGGTACTCGTCCCAGAACGCAATTAAATTTAACCATCACCAGGGCATTCCGTTCAATGTATCGTAGAATTGCAACCCTTAACTGAGGATTGTTGACGAGCACGTTCTGCCAGGTGAGGTGGGTATGTCCTAAATGGTTTTTTGCAAATTCTGCTGGGTGGTATCATCGCACATTAAAGTTTTCCAGCGAGAATTAAAGGCGAGTTTTATTGCACATTCGATTTAAAGATGGTTGAGTAGATTTTAGTCTTGAAATAAAAAATACCAAATATACTGCGCTGTACGGTGGAAATTTTCTGAAAATTTATTGTATTTTTTAAGGATTAGGTACAGAAGAAATAATAAACTAAATGTTCTGCGAAATGTTTTCTCTGGGAATATGCATTGTAAAACTTTAATTGAAATTGGGGCTTCATGGAATTTTTTTTTATTTTTTTTCGCATAATGAGATTCACAACGCTTTTGGATAGAGTAAAACAATTCGGCATGAGCAGGCGACAGTATACACAATGCAAACAAAGGGTTAATTTACCTACTTCGATGATTTATATTTATGTATTCGTGCCAGAGAATCTCTCGGCATTTTTTTTTCCAGTACACTGGATACATTGCATATATAAATATTTTGTACCCTAAAAAATGTCCGGGATTTGGGTGAAAGATTTTCACGAGTCATTGCTTTTATCACGTTACTATTGACAGAGCATCGCTTTCATAATCTGTCCCGCAGAGTGCTCAATGTCGTTAAGGCCTTCATAGGGAACTTTTCTTTTGAACACACTTGAATACAACGGGCGACCCAAAAAGAGGAAAAATGAGTTTCAGAAAATCAATTAGGACGAAACATACATAATTCATAAGACACAGCCAAGGATAGTCGAAAAAACATGAAGTGGGACTTGAGTAAATTGGGACACTGATTGACTAGAAGTCGAAACCTCTTCTGGGCACATGGCTTTCATAGCATTTTACTTATTTATATATATGTATATATATTTTTTTGTCGTCCTCCAGAACTCCCAGTTCAGTGCATTCAACCGAAGAAAGTTCCTTCGAATTATGGAAAGAGCTTCTAGACTCCTTCCGCCGACTTTAGCAATAAACCTGCCCTTTTGTGGCGCACAATTTCGTCAAATTGCGTTGCCCCAGTAAAATTGTTCATTCATAGAAGTTGGAGGATATGTGATCAGTATTCCGGCCAAAAACAATGATTGCGTTGCCATTTACCCGAAGCCATGATGTAACCTGCGAAATCTGAATCTAAATTTCTCGCTCACATATCTTCGTAGGATGAGATTTGAGTCCTGTGCTCCAGCCGGGAAGAGGCACAGTCGACCGACGTTTATGTAAAGCGGGCTTCCTGGATAAATGTTCGAGTTGTCGTGTTGCGCATAAAATGATTTATGCTGCTCTTTTGTGTCACTTCTGTTTGCACATAAATCTTATATTTGAATTTATTTTTCCGCCAAGAATAATTTATCGCGGCTGATTATATTTTCATCTTGTTTTATTTTTTGCGCAGATGATTTCTTCCTGTGGAAAATTTCTTTTGTTCGTACATTTAAGAGTTATCCAGATGTCCTTAAGCGGTGTTTAAGCCATTGAATGAAATATATTTTTTAAGGCGAGAGGGAGAAATAAACCTTAGTATTATTATTTTTTAATTTGGTTCTTATGATATTCGGTTTATTTGAAAAGGATACAGCAATCAGCTTTAATCCCTTAAATTTTATTAAATATAGGTCCTTATTGTGAGTTTCCTTTTGCATATAATGCTGTACTCAAATTGGCACTCAAAGAAGACTCAAAGTATTAAGTTGTTTCTGTTATTTTTGATATAATTAGTCTCACACATGATTTTGAGATATTTAACTGAGCATTTTAAAGGTATTAAATGAAACAAACGCACACAATTTTGCTATATTTTATTTAGCTTTTAACTTATATTAGTAGGTATATGTATTTTGCTGAAACTATAGTTAGATCTCTATATCTTTCATTTAATCCAATAAAATATATTTTGTACTCCAAAAACAAGGGTTTTTTCCGTCACTTTTAAAAACTTCGACTGAAAACTTCAAAGATTTTTCAATACTTGTTAAATTTAGAATTGTTCAAATTCAAACATAAGAAGCGCTCATTATGACTGTTATGATACACTTATTAAGAGAATTTTTAAAAGTGCCGAATTACATTCGAAAATTCAGTTACCGGTCTTAAATATCATAGAATCATAGTAGGCTTTTTGGTTTTGCTTGTAAGAAAATTAAACAATTAAATTAAATTCTTCAACCTCAGAAAAAATTCTTTAGAACATGCAAAAAATCATAGTTTTAGTTTAGAATTCTAAACAAAATCATCATTACAGTGGTTTTTTTGAGAAATTATTTCAAATTTTCTCGTAATTTGTATTATGAAAACTAGTGACGAACAAAACCAGTCTTGATTTATTACTCTTGGTTGTGGTCATTCTTAATTAAATAAGAACTCCATTAAAGGAAATGAAACAACTTCAAAAATATACTATTTGAATATATCGTAAATTAATCTTAATCTTTCAAAATAAATATATTTTAGTGACAGCTGAATTTCAAATATCACACCCTCCATTATTATGGTGCTATCCCAGCTCTTGTCATATTTCAGGAGCTCAATTGAAAGAAACAATAAAAAGGCACTCAAGCGTTGAAGAGGCGGCAAACAAATGGCGAGTTTTGAATACAAATTGTCAGATTTTGTGCTTCAATTCTTATAAAGGCTATTTGCAAAAGGTGGAAATGGCCAGTTGGGCTATTAAATAAAATGAAAATGTTCAGCTGCTATCCCCGGTATCATTTCATTCGGGGATTAGGTGAAGTGCATTTCGTATAATTATAGCGATTTCCGCATGCCCTTTCTTTCATTTTTGATATTTTATTTTATATGAAATGGTAAAGGCTTAAAGGGGAAACTCTAGATCTCTTCGCATTATCCTAACATCTAGGAAATTGCAAATAGAAGGGCTATTGAAGTAGTTAGGGTGGTTGGTTTTCGGCATTGTTTATACCATGTGCATGGTAAGTACCTACATTTTCGTAGAAAAGACACTTTAGAAAAGTATATACATATGTACATAGGAACAGAAATATACTATGCAGTATAAACATCCACAACTCACAGCGATTAAAGCGCGTGAGCTTATTGTAGTTGACGTAAATATCACGTTAATCTAGCCCTTCATGGGATAAGACTTGATTCCAAGAGAGCTATTTTTATAAGTGTCTATATTTACTTTATGCTATCTGCGTTTTACTTTATTTTGTAAACGTCTAATATTAGTTTTAAAGATCTCTGCATAGCTTTAACCTCCATTTTGTAATATTATCTAAATTATTTCGAATATCTCATTTCAAAAAGAGTGCGTTGTTAATATAAAATTAAAAATGTGTACAGTCTAAACGTTTAATCTGTATAATTTTATGCATAAGCATAGCCCAAACTTGCCCCTGTGCACATGCCTAATGCTAATTTAGGATTCATTTAATAGCGATTTTTTGGCAAGACCTTGAGAGAATACGGATTTTAAAAACATGTTCTCACCAAAATTGGAAACGCAATGAATTTAGTAATTAATTCGAACATACACAAATAAAAAACAGGTAAGATTTGTGTTATCATATTTTCTTTTTGACTTTGGAATGCATTTTAATTAGCTTTATCATATAATTTGTTATTCAAAAAACGTATGCTGCTTTCTAGAAATTTATTTTTCTTCAATTAGGTTGATTTTTGAATGTTTCATAAAATGTTATAAAGAGCGTGTAAATAGTTATTCTTTTTAACTGTATGTTTCCAAAATTATTTGTATTTGTTTATGGTTTTATGTTTGACACAAAACCAATAATACCCTTCAATGTCAAGTGCATATATATATGTATTATAGATTTAAACTTTACAATTAAAGTTTCAAATTTGTTGCAAAAATTATAAGTGCACTGAGGACCAATTTTTTAATAGACTGACAACTTTATTCTTCCTCAAAAAATCAACTTGGCTAAATTGTTCATTTAAATATTTATAGATAAGTAAATTAAAAAAGTAATTTGCAATCACAGCCAAGTTGATTGTTGGGACGATTTTAAACGAATTAAATTATCTATCGATTGAAAAATAAGGAAAATACCGCATATTAAAACCAAGTGTGCATACAATTATATAGAAGTATCATTTAAAAATTCGATATATGTAAATGCAAAGCTACTTTAAATCAAAATTTAACAAACATCGAAAATACGTGAGGTAGCTTTAAATTAAAGTGATATCGGATTATTTCTCCATTGGAGATAAATATAGGCACATGAATTTTTAAGAGAAATCAGTTTCAATAAAATTAACGATTTTGTATTAGAAGGATAATTTTCACTGTGTGTAAGATAGGCTCATATGGGTAAATTTAATTTAACCAGGCAGTGGTTCTTTGATTCTGTCTAATTAAATTGTTAAATTAGTTCCGTAAACAGATAAAGTGAAGTTTATCGAACAAGAAGCATATAAACATTTATTTATAACCACTACATCTTAACATTAACAATTGCAATGAATATTTTTAAAATAAATTTATTCAACAAACTTGGGTAATTATGATTTATTTATAAATCATTGCTTTATTATCATCATGGTTTTCATTTCCATTTAATTTTTCTTGCACCTACCACTTAACAAAATTCTTGACAATGGTAAAAATGTAATAATTTCTATTTATATAAGATTCAATTCGAACATAATTGTATTAAATTAAGCTACATTTTGTCATTTTTATTGAGCATTAAATTCAAGAGGCTTATTGAAAGCAACTGAAAGAAAGTCAAACCGCGGACTCTAGTTAATTCTTTTATTAAGAGCGCATTTGAGAATTGTATCACATTTAATTTGTTAGTAGAATTATGTTCATTACATGAGGCAGCTAATTTCGTTTTATTGAAGCAAGAGCCAGAGATACTTATGCAATAAAATGTTTAATTAATTGTGATACAATTCGGGAATATTTCTTTGTAAAAGTACTTTTAATACTAACTAGACAGGTTTCCTAATCAATTAAAAAGACGTATATTGAGCAAGGAGGATTATTTGGAGGTTTGGTTTTTTACAATTGAATCAATTGTCCTTAATTTAAAATTAAATTAAAGTGATTTCTCCCGCAAATGAATCTATTACCAATTTAATTTAAAATCATTATTGTATTCTATTATTACATTAATGTATTTCCTATTTAAAATTTAACTTAACCGTTGGAAAGTAAATTGTTTAATTTAACTCAAAATTCACTTAAATTTATGAATTTTTTAATTTGAAATTTGATTTAATATTCAATTGACTGCATATGATATTTAAGGTTTGACTAAAATATGTGCTCTTTTCAAATAAATCTTTACTATGAAATATTTCAAATATTTCAAAAAAAGTCAAGCTTTACTATATGAGTTAATATTTTTCGATTAATTTGAAATTTTAATTTATAAACTATTCTCTTTTTAAGATGACATTTATAATTTTAATTAATTTAATTCAATATTATATATTTTAATCATATTTCTTTCCATTAATTCAAATTTACATCGGAAACAGTCACTGTCACTTTTATAATGATGAAGAAATTCTGTGCTTGTATAATTATCAATTCTAAAATAATATCACTCCAAATAAGCGTAAAACTTCATTTTGAATTAGAGTCTTGCACAGTTAGTTTTGTTCGAATTAAATTATTAGAGCTACGTGGTCAAAGTTAGCGAAATTGATAAGGAAATTTCAGATTTCATACAAATTATTGATTATTCAAATTGTATTTTAGCAATAAGCCGATTTCCAGAAATAGGGGGAAACCCAACTGGAATTTCTAATACGACCAAATTGATAGTATTCTCATGACTACAGTCGTTTTGCAGTACGCCTACAAAGGACTCAGCGGGATTTTCACGTACCTCTCAATAGCAATTGCAGTCCTCTGGGGTGCATAAACAATAGTTATTCAGTTGTCAAAGAATATTTATATGCGAATTATGCAAAATGTGGTGTAGTATGAAAAGTAATTGTCAGTAGAACAAATCTCAAAAAAAATTTCTCTTCAAAACGATAATTTTAGTAACATTGATATTTTTTCAGTAAATCGTATTTTATTCCAAAGTTAATAAGAAGAGGGATAAGGCATTTGTAACATTCTTAATTTGAGAATAATTTAATTTGCGAAAAACCTTAGTGAGCTAAATTTTTGTGTAGATCTTCGTTATAGACCAACATGTAAAAAATCGATATTGATATCGCGCCGAAGTTCTGACATATTCAAGGTCAAAGGTCATGAAAATCAGTTTTTCGTGAAAATTTTTCTTTCTATTGATCGGAGGTCGATATAGAGGTTAATGAAAATTGGAGATCAAAAAATTTTCTACCAAACATTTTACATACGTTTTTTTGTAGAACCGTTTTCGTTCTAGATACCTACTTTCTGCAATCTAGATAAGTTAATAAATTTTAGGTATAGTACTCTTCAATAATTCTTCCTGTACATTTCATAAAATACTTTGTTTGAATTGAAGAACTTTTGTGCTATTCCAAACATAAATTTCGTAGTGTCTAACTAGTAGCTGGTTAAAACTACCAAGATATTTTCAGAACATAGTCCATTGCTTTTTTTAGAATTGGAAAGAGTACCTACTTAAGCTTTTATCATTTTGAGCCGCGTGGACACATACCGCAGAGTTTATGTATTGAAAGAGAGGCGGGGTGTCGTGTGATTACATTGGAAAATCCAAGCAATGCAAAATATTCAAACATTCAACCTTTCAGATGTGACAAAATGTGTGGGAAAGCAGACATTTTTGAAACTCTGCCAGAAAAGTCATAAAACCGTGAACTTTTCAACATCACACAAGATTGGAGGCATGAGTAAGTTTTTTTTGAGATATACGCTCTTATAGAACAGGAAAAAAGTTGAGAGCATGGAAAATTATAGGATCAGTTTTAGCCAAAATATATCATGAAAACAAATTTACAATAACTATAACTATGTAAACAAAAGCAACTCATCCGCTTTTCAGTGCCGATCGAGACTTGGATTTTGTGCACGAATGGTAGGTACTCGTATAAACAATAAAATTCAATAAAAGCAGATTTCGTTTTCGGAAAATCACGTATATTTTCGTTATTTATTAAAGAACGTTTTATTTTATAAAAACTTAAGCGTTTATTTTAAAAATAGCATAAGATAAGGATTTGAAAATAATATCAAAATATTAAAATACATTTTCCCAATTGTCTTTCGTTATTACCGTGTTTGCCTTCTAAGATGGGAAACAAGAGAAAATCAATCTTTTCCTTTTGCCCTTAGATACAAAAGAAAACTAGATACCTTCGAAAATCATAAAATGTAGGAACACCCCCAAAAAAGACAATGCTTTTTCAAACTGCTTAATTGTTTCTTTAGAACAAATCCTGACTCCTTATAGAGACAGTAAAAGTCCAGCAAGTCCAGCGAACTGAAAGGGCCTCTGTTACGTCGACATAGCTTCTATGTAGATAAATTTAAGAAATAATTTCGCAAATTGCAACATTCCTTTTAGAAAATGAACAAAAGACGGTGTAGACATAGGTCAGCTTATCCAACTTTATTCTTCTTTGTGTTCGTTAAGAAAAATTTAATTAATTCCTTTCTGCAATTTTCTTTTCATTATGGAAGGCAACAAGGCTACAACGATGAAAAGTATTTGATTAAATCAAAACTACAGAGATCCGGATGAGAAAGGAATTCCAGCGGATAATATTTTTATGATAATAGAGTAAAATTTCTTCGCAGATAAAAACTGTAATTCACAATCCTTGCACTAACTTTTTGACCCGTCCTGTATTCAAGCAGCGCTTTCAAAGTATTAGATTTCCTGAAATACCAAATAAATCAATGTTTTTTTAAATTACGCTAGAAGGGAAACCACATCCCTACCTTCGTTCGTTCTAATTATATTGTCGAGAGTCTCAAAGTAGTGACATTATTACATTTTATGGCTTTTGACTAACCGGAACGTAAATTTTGTTAATGGCATCGCAAGGTGTGCTTGAGGAAAAGATACATAATAACATATTTTATTTGTGTGCCATACCTAAATCGCGCTTTCTTATTCAGGTGGCCTAAGAAGGCATGAAATATTTGAAAATTCTAAGCAAAGAACTCGGAGGCCACTTTTTTCCTGTTTTGCCCTATCCTCGGAGCTGCTTATCTCTCCCTCGAACGCCCAAGTTGGCCGGGTATATTTTAACATGAGGGCACCATTAATTCTTCGCTTTTCAGGACCTAGAGCTGTTCAAAGCACCTGTTACTGAACTTTTTGGGGTTTTAACGATAGTTGTATACGAGCATTAAACCACCCGTAGACGTGCAATTGTAGCCCACAGCGTCCAAGTCATATATCAGATGGATATAAAAAGTTTTACATCAAGTACGGAATACTAAAGCTGTTTTGAGTATTTAACCGGATATATGCTGTGTAATATTATGCAAATTTATAATTTTCAAAATTTTAAGTCTGACTTCATTTTGCTGTAAGGGGAGTGAATTATTATGCATTTTGTGTTTAAAACTTTCAGTCTAGTGCAGAGCTCTGAAGTAAAGTTTGTTAAGTTTAAAAGGAAATTCTATGAAAAATGCTTTATCTCAATATTACGATCCTTTTTACTGAAATAGCGCAACTCCGAGCAATAGCTGTTCAATGCACAACAGTGTTGAATATTTATGGAAAAAAAATACTATAAGAGACGATAAGCTGGATGGAAATTATGCCACAATGTTTTATTTAAAAACAATGAAATTAAGGCTTACCTCATCCGCTGTCAACTATAGGTATTTGTCTGCAAAGTGCAAAGATAATGTGGTAGATAAACCACAACATTAAAAATAAATTAAAAATTATTTAATTTCTGATTTTTAAGTTTTTATTCAAAACAACGACCAGAAAACATTTTGAGTAAACGACATCTTTTCCCTAAAATTATTTCAACAACTTCAAATTTTTTGAAGTTAAAAAGTCACTAGATAATAATATTCAAAGGATTCAAAAAGAAATGTGGTTCTGAACAACTGCGTACTGTCCACAATTATAGAGGAAGATCTGTATAAAACAATAAATAAAATATAAGTAAGTTACTGCTTAAAGTCGAAAAATTTCAGATTTGATGAAATAAATAAAATTATTAAAATAGTAGAACAAATCGGCTATTTGTCAAATAAGATACTAAGACGTTGGAAAGTATTTTTTATTGTTTTTTTGGTGTACCTACTTATGTAAGGTTTTTCGAACATTTTTGAAATTCAGAAAAACAATTGCATTTTATGACATGTATGTACATATGTAAGTACTTTGAATATAGAGCTGGGATTTTGAATTAATGAGTATTTTTGTGATAGTTCAAATTTTGTTTTATTTTTCATCCATTAAAATATATACATTCATATGTATATGTAATTGAACATATTTCGGGGAATCTCAATCTCCAAAAGACCAAAAATCTTCTCTGGCTACGCGCCTGTATACATAATTCTATACTTCATATTATCAAAGGCTAATTGGGCTTTTACAGCAACTATGCTCTATGTGTTCCAAAAGAAATCCGAAAACAAGTCTGTAAAATAGCAGATATTCACGTCACAATTGGCACGTGTCAAAATGTGCACATCTGGTATTTTTGTAATTGCATGGCAACTGTCTTGAGAAAATCAAAAAAGGCCAATAAGTGGAAGTGTGAGGTTTTTCACATTCGTTTTGAATAGTACTAAATTAGTATCTTTACGAATTCCTGGCATATCCTTTACGAGAAGCAGAAGCTTTATTACTCAAGATCGGAGTGCTTCTGCAGGTCTAGCCTACATCTGCGCTGTCCGTCAAGACGAGATATTTGTCTTATTGCGCATGGTTTTAACAAGTCGTGTGCCGCAAGTTCTATTTGGCAACTGATCAGCGACACCAAGTCGATGCAGAAATATATATAATTATGTATGTTAGCAATGCAGACGTGAAGGATTTTATTGTACCAGAGCAGTCGCAGTTTCATCGGGCTGGGCTATGACGCATTCATGTTCTAATTATTGCGGTGCCAATCCAAGTAAATCTTGGTGGAGCAGTCGTCATTTTACTCTATACTGCTTGTTTTCTTAAGTTGCGTAACAAAATTTCGCGAATGGTTTTGTCACAAAGATTTCACACCGCACCGAAAATAAAAGAAAACTCACTGACAATGATTGGTCGACAAAGATTTAGATAATTTGTACATGTGTCACTGTATGGAATAAATTAGTGTCCATTAATTCCCCTTTGGAATTTGATAAAATATGTTGTTAGTTGATTTTTTAGGCAGGTATATATCTAACGTTTTTATGTTATGGAATTAAAAGTGTCAAACATTTCATGGATTACGCGTTGGATTTTAAATTTTTTAAATTTCTAAATATAATTTAAACTGCAAGGCAAGAGATGACTGTTCCATAAAAAAACAAGACTACGAAATTATATCAATTTTAAACTAAATGTTCGACATAATAACATAAAATAGTATAATAGACAATAGGCCTGCTATTGTTTAGGTTAAGACTTCTTAAGTGATTGAATTATTTCAAATCTGCCATTTCTCTTGCAAAGATAGTAGACAATATCATATTAATTATTAAGCACATGGTGAACTCTCAGTGAATGAGTAAGCATCCGGATATTATAGCATTCAGTTGCCAAAAACTTTAAGTTGCGTTGGAACACATTTCTTTGAAAATAATCGAGTATTTCAGAAAATTATAGTCGTCAGTGTTCACGAAGCGAAACAATTCAGGGGTATTTTAATGCTACTGATGGCGCAACAATAAAACTTGTCAAAACTATAATCTGGCTTGTTGGCTGAAATCGTTTGGCTCCTCACAATTAGTGTTCTAAAAGCGATTTACTTATTTTAAGCATCGCGACTAAACAGCTATAGTATACACAAGAAATTTAAGTAGACTCATGTTGAGTGAGATATACAAATGCACCTAGGTAGGTATTGCATTTGTTAAAAAAAATTATAGTTATTCTAAGAATTTGGTAAAATTGGTAAAGTGATGATATCGAGAATAAACATTTCTTTACGATTTTTGTTTCTGTAAACGTTTTTCCGATTCTGCGTAGTTTTTCAACGAAAACTCTAGAAATTAATAATTTTTTCTGAGAAATTAACGTTCAAAGGAAAAAAAATACCAAATTTTCGTAGGCGCTCTTCTAAAAATTCACCAGTTTTAATTAGTGGTAATTTTTTGAGAAATTAACCTATCCTTTATAGGGAAAAGCAAAAGATCTAAATAAAGAGAAAAAAAGGTCTATAAGAAAGTACATATTTTTTTCAGCAGAGCCTTTTTCACCATATATTTAGTGCGTAAGCATTTGCATCAAAAATGATACATATTTTTTATTTATTTTTATGCACTGTATTCATTCAAGGAGCCTTTTTTCGTCATTATAATTTAGTTTCTTGTTTTTTGATCAATTTTCATGTATCATTGATTCCTATTTTTAAAAGCATTTTTTGCTAATCGTACGAAAAGTTTCTCCAATCAAAGAAAATTGTACTAATTTTTTAGTATGTATAGAGCTTTCTTGTTTATAAGACGGAAACGGAAGAGCTTATATTGTTTTAAATCGCACTTATTCGTAAGAAAACACATTAATTATTTGTAAGAGATACCTTATTTATAAAAATATAAATCACATTTTGAATGTAACGTTCAATTTCTATCAGTATCTAACTCATAAAAGATAATGTTAAAAAATCATACCATTGCTTTAATGAAATGTACACCGCATATTAATTAAGAATGGGTTGCTTTTAATCAATGCATTTATCGCCTAATTAAGGGCAAAATCATTAAAATAATGAAGTACTTAATCGCTTATATTAGGGATGGTATTTCTGAAACGTGAGAAAAATAACTTGAATGAAATGATAAAAACATATTTGGTTTAATTTAATTTTTTTATTTGGTTATTTTTTCTGATAACTGACGTCATGTTTTATAGCAGTTTTTCGTAATATTTTTAACCGATTGCTGCGGAGTCCAAAAGGAGGGTAATGTTTTTGGTTGATATACATATGTATGTATGTCCGTTTCTATGTTCCCCCGTAACTCTCAAACTAGTCGTTGAATTTTGTCAAATGAGACATTAATCGATTCGTTATAATGGCGCTAGCAACATACGCTATATGAGGTCGCAAATAAATATATAATGTGACTAGCGCCATTTCTGTCTTTTTATTTAATCTGAGATCATTGCAGTCGGGTTTTTTGTTTATATTATAATATAATAATTTTCTTGTTTTCTGACTGTAGTTAAAAGAATCAATATTGTTCATTTTTCAGACTTTCAAAGTATATCAAAAATCGAAATTTGAAAGTTTCTAGAGTTAATATGTTGAAAACTAAGCTAACTATGAAAACATAGTATAATTCCAGATCATGCAGCTACTTTTGATGAATTCTAATACATATATGTATGTATGAATAATAACTACAATATACGAAATATGATTGCCGTGCCTAGAGCTGAGACTCTAATTTCTAAAAATTTTTCAAGGATATAAGTAATTTATTGTCTCGATGTCTGGACAAGTGCATATAGGTGGGTCTATCAAGTTTTATCAAATAATTAGGTCTTTTCTGCAGTTTGAAGAACTCTGTTCAGTTCGTTCTAATAAAATCCTAAGCAAACGGATCCTTGCGATTTTAAATTGAAAACAAAAGTAAATAAGAGGCACGTTAAACAACTTCCGAAGATGCTCCTTTATTTTCTCTCTGACGTCCATAGGGTTCTTGTAAATTAAGACCAAAATACATATTCAGGGGAGAATATAGGTTGATCAGGGAAAAGAAAAACAACCAAAACAGAGAAGGTACAAGGAAAACTTTTTAAGCGTAATATGGAACACTTTTCCAATCAAAGCTGATGCTTTTCCAGCAGCATGCGCATTTCGATTTCGGTCCACAATCATCCCGTGATGCTGGTACTCCGTAAATTCTTTATGTTGGGGATGCTGGAGTAAAGTTGTAGATTAGTTTTCGTATCCAAAAAGCATTTGAAAATATTTTTATATGTGTTTCGTGCGTATGTGGGTGAGTTTAATCATATAAATGTAGGTATATGCGCACGTGGCACGGTTTATAGCTTAAGATCCATTTGCAAATTACAACTTACAATTTTTTACATTTCATTTCGCATAACTAATTGGGTAGCTCCGATTCACCTGCAGGTGATGGAAGCGAAGGAGTTTTCTCCGTTGTATTTATATAAACATTTACAGATGATGCCATTATTTACCAAAGCTTTTGTAAGAGCCTGGCGTCATTTCGTCTGCAAGGAGCAGATTAAGCAGTGGCGTTTCTTACAGCTGTACTTGACGTGCGGAGAGTGGGGCTATTCTTGTTTGTCATTTTCGAGATTGCAGAATGCACACGTAAAGAAGATTACTTCGGAAAAAAGTTCTCTCGTTGGGGGAATTTTAAGCCCATTTTGTTGTTGTTCTGATAATTCAAAAACTACCAGAAAAAAACCCCTACCCTTGAAACAATGACTTTTTCACTACTATAAAATCGAAGTTACGTAAAAACGTTGCGTCGTAATAGATAATGGCTTATATAATGTACGTACATCAATCAAAATATACTCCAAAATATAATTAGCTTAAATATTGCACATTATTAGGATGAAAAATATAATCCAGCCAAATATGTATACGGAGAAAAATAGGTTAAATGATTTCAGTTTAAAAAACTGAAAATAACCCGCTTAAATGCGGGTAATAAATTCCAATTCAAAATATTTCTATTTTATATTTCAGAAATAACTTAAAAATACAATAAATTAAAATAAAAGTATTTTACATTTAGATATCTTTTTGTCATTTTTTTGAGTGACATTTTGAAGAAAGTTAACTGAATTCAATTTCTTGTTTTTTTGTTCCCTGGTCGCTAGTTGCTCTTCTAGTTCGTTTTCTCTGAACCCTAATAATCCTAAGCCAGCCTCAAAATTAATGCTCTAGTATTTGAAATTTCTAACAAATCGCCACTTTGATTTTAGTAAAAATACCATTACTTCCACTCTAAGACATCACCCCAAAGATAGTATTCGAAACTTTAATCTTAATTTCCTCAAAAATGTGTTTTTATCCATGTAACTGGTGGAAAATCGTGACACTCGTATTAGACCTCTCAGAGAACCAAACTATCAATATTTTTAAAATTAAAGTCTTTAATTCAATGAACTTTTGGAGAAAAATGATAATCCAGATGATACGATTTTTTCATGCATTTCTACATTATCCATCACGCTGTAAATAATTATTTCAACTTATTGAACCTATAAAATTCGTCTAGGATTCCATACCTTAAAAGGAAACACAGGCATCTTTATAAGATCACTGTTGCATCCGATCGATTGTGTGTCACAGACGTTTTTCTCGAAAACGATTTGACGAAAGAATTTGAAATTTGATAGATATATTTTTCCCAAAATTTAAAGTGAATTGGTAAAAAAAATGTAGCCCAAAATGTGTGAAAAAGACGGAACGCGTACTACAAAAGGAAAGACAATAATCGATAACGTATGTATTTACTAATGTTGCAGTAGCATAGCTAATTTTTTAAACAATTTTGCAAACTCCCAGTCTCGAGTTATAGAAAACCGAGTTTCGAAATGGAGAACGAAATCATTTTATTTTACATATTGTATATAAAAATTGAGACTGAGCTTTGGTTCGGTTTTGGAACAATTCATTTAGTTTTCAGTTATCACAGGCAAATTTTGATTAAATTTGAATCTTTGTGAAATTTTTCTTTATACATATATGCAATTCTTCGCATATTTGCACGGTAGGACTCTTAATCAAATAACTAAGTATATACATATTTTGGGAGTCGTACTACGGCTGGAGATATTATTAAATGTTTTAAGATTAGTCATAGTTTTCAAGATCAAACAAGAAGTGGTTTCTAATGTCGATGACGTCGATAATTTTCTACCTAGAAAAATTCCCACGAAAGAAGCATTTTCGCGTCGGAAAAAGGAAAGGAAATACAAAAATAGAAAGGCCGAATTAAAAATACAGATTAAGCCAGAAGTGGAAGTGTGGGCTGGAGGAAAACTTTGATGATTAAATTGATTAATCGCGGCCGCGGATCGCATCGTCACAACGACCACTTAGTGTTCGAATGATCACCCAGCAGCTGATCGACTCATCTTCGAAATCTTCCAAGTTTGCCCTACATCACTGGCGGCGCGGGGCTCCCCAAAGCGCCTGTCCTCCGAGCAGGAGGCCCCAGAGCTTTTCCGCGGAGCACGAATCTGAAATGGACCAGTGAGGGAAAATCTCGCGCGAGCATCTCGACATTGGCGGAGGGAAAACTCGTTCCACCTGCCCCTCGAGTGTGTTGGTGTGGAAAACGCTTTTCCGCGGCGACACAGTGTCAACTATGCGCGCCGCTGTGTGGGTAAGTGGTTTAACGAAATTTTCATCATCTCTCATCGTTGTCATGTAGTGTTCGATCATAGTTGGCTCGCATGCACACACAACACACAAATTTTGCACAGCGCGTTTTTACTTTTCTTAGACAAACAATTCATTAATTGTGCTTTAATCAAATAAAAATTGTTGATTATTTTGATCCGAGATCCGTATACCCGTAAAAGTCGAATGTAAAAAATAAAAGAATAAAAAAAAAAAACAAAAAAAAAATGCCTTTATTTCCTCGTTTGAGCCGCGGAGTGTCGGTGGCAGCGACCAGTTAAATCACCGCGAAAGATAAAAATATAGAGGGTAAAAAGCCCATGCGAGTCGACAAATCGCTAAAATTCGGTTGTGTTTACCTGTAAAACTGCCAATCAGGAGGAAAACGTGTCGTCCCCTCCCGGAGGTCGCCAATTTGCAGCCCTAGTGCAATTGCGACAACCCGTCGGCAGCGGAGCACCCGCCGTGCGATACTCGCAGGATTTGTGAATGGTGCCCCAAAATGTCCCAAAAGTGTGTCAAGGCTGTTCTCGCCCTTTGTTAAATGGTTCTGTTCGAAAAGTGTGCAAATCATTCATTCTGTATGAAAGGGAGTTCTTTTGTTCGTACCCGACGCCAGGCAGCAGCTAGCTAGGAGCATCCTGCCGGGCTCAAGGATTACCCCGCGCTTCTGAGTCCACCCACATGCCGCCGCTGGATATCTTCATCCTTTGAATTGTTGTCTCTGAAACACGTCCCTGCGACTCCCGGTTGTGTGTGTTGCATAAAAGCGGATCCTCCTAAGCGGGAACGATAATTGCAGTCATCACGTGAGTACCTTGTGGTTACTTTAAATACCATTCCCCTCCCCGTGGGTGCATCCCTTTGCGTGCATAATTGCAGCGAGCGATGCATTTCTAAATTAATTAGACCTCTAGAAAGCGATTTCGCACTTTTATAAGTGGTCCCAGCCCGTGCCAGAGCCGCAGGCACGTGAAAAGACCCTCACAGGAAAGTATGCTCCCAGGTGAGAGCATAACAACTTTATGATATATTTACCGCTGGTATTGATTTTTTACTCCCAAGCCACAGGACAGGAAAAGGTATGGAAGTGCCTTGAAGAGACGTGTTAATGGGACACTCAATTTATTATGTGTCTGGAGCACCTTTTTCATGATAGTGATCCCTGGTTTCGCTCCACCTGCACAGGGAGACATTGTCCTGGCCGACTCACTGAAATTTTAATGACACGACCTGGGAAATGTGCTGTCTTCTGGCGAGCGTCAAATTCATTCCTCTGCCGGATAGATCCTGTTGAGGGTCCTGACAAAAGTTTTCAGTCTCATTTAATTAGACACCTAATGGAAAGTTCCAATTAGATCACAAGTATCGGAAGAAGAACTTAAATTAGGCATTATTCATTTTTAGAAAGAATTTCGTATTTTGTAATCGGCATTTCTTTTGTCCTGAATTTAGTTTGAGATCTCTTCACTGATTTTGATTTGAGATCCCTTATTATTTTCCAGCTATTTAATTTTAAAATTTCGAAAAGTAATATTTTTCCAACACGATATTCGATCTCTCTATTCCTATAAAATGTGGTCGATAATTATGGATAGACCTTAATTTGATGATAAATCGAGTATCGTCAATTTTTTTTTTTTACATATTTGTTACTATTGCCGCTAATTGAACGTTTTTACAACGTTTTATCAAAATTCGCGAAGAAACTTTAAGCTCAATCCCTCCCTAATTTGAATATAATTCAGTTTTCAAAAACTGAGACTAATCAAATTTTAAAAATATACATTTAATTTAAGTTTAACTTTTTTTCTATGAATAACACTTAAGAAATTAAGTTAAAAACATAAAAACTATTGATTTGAAAAATTCATTTTTTATGTTTACGATTGAAAAGATGTACACCGTTCTATTATTTGTCGTAATGATATAAGAAAGAATTTCTTTGCTAAAGCAGTTGAACACACTTTCATGTTAATCTTTTTACGTACCAATTATTGATTTCATACTTAAAGAAATGTGTGGGTTTTGCGCAAGAAGCACTAGCTAAGATACTATTTTACAAATACGAAACGACACTATAAGGTCCTTTTTAGAATTCGCATGAACTTACACTTTTCGCTAATTCCTCGGACCGCATTTACTCTTAACACTTTTCTCCGCGCTTCTGTTCGAATTGAACTGGTCTACATTTTTCGGCAGATAGAAGTGAGATGTATTATCTGTGAAGATTTAATATTTCTCCACTATATCGTAAACACAAGTTAGAAGAAGTCCAACTAAAACATATTATTTTTAAAGTGTTAGGAAATCGGCGAATTTTCTATGGTCCACAATACTGGCTATAATTTTCTTCTCAACGGTGAAAAGGTGGTTATAATTATTATTGCAAATAGCGAACATAATGTCTAAGAAATTCATTATTAATGCACTTTAGAGAACACCTCAAGATTGACAGATATAGAAGTGATAACTTCTAAACACCCTACACACTATTCGGAATTTTTCGGACAACATTTAGTGGGAAAAAAATTGATTTAAGTGTAAGTGCATGTGAATTAGAAAACGGCTTAAAGGGTCCACTCTTAGGATTATTTCGATTACATATTATTATTATTAATAATTTAGCAACCCTTTCACTACTTTGTTCAACTATAAATTAGCTTGATCATTCCAAATTTGATTTTTTTTCTTATTATTGCCTAAATGTAGACAAAAATATCGATTAAATATCGACATTTGCAGATTCTTCATGCACTGAATCCAAAAAATGTAATTTTTTAGACGAACTTATTATACATATAATAAAGTTATTTACGTCATATACTCGGTATTCCTCATCTAAAGTAATGCCATAGAAATCTCAATAAAACCGCAAGAAATTCACGTGTGGAATACATCAAAAGAAAATTAATGCTTATAAATTCAAGCTAATTACTGATTTAATCTTTACTAATGAACCGCAAGTATTTAAATTTTAAATACATACACTGAGAAGATGTCTTATTTATGGTTAGCAAATATAAACGATGATAGCTGAATATCAATTTTGTTCAAAATAAAGCATTTTATCGTTTCTAAGACAAAAACGCTTAACGATATGGAAATATCGATTTTATCGGTTGAGGAATTAGAAAATGAGAGTAGAAGTCTTAATCTTCTTAAAGCTTACACTGAAAGGAATTGCTTTCCAGTAAAATGCATTTGCATATGTGCAAATATTGTTACTGATTATTGGGAGAATAATATTTACTCAATTTTATATAAAGCAGCAATTCGGTTACATGCGGTTTGACCTACAAAAATAAATGTAAGACGAGATTTTTCTGCATTCAAATTGATACTGGCTGCAATTTCAGAGCAAGTTTGTCAGATGAAATTTTTACTTTGTTAAATTAAATAAAAGTCTTTTTTATTGTGAGTATGCTCCTCATTATTTTCAATATCCAAGAAAATTATTATTTGATTGACTTTAATTATTTGAATAGGGAAACAATAGTAAAAAAAAAATTTCAAAATAAAATTAAGTAAACAACTAACAGAAAATATTAATAAAACTAAATAAATAGGTATATTAGAAAGTTAAATTCTCTTGAAGATTAAATATTTTTTAATATCCTAACAGCGCGATACCTGGATAACGTGAGAAAATATGTGCTTCATATAAAAGAGAAAAATGAGGGAAGCCTGAAAAATGAAATGAGATGAGATGAAAGCAGATCATTAAGGAAGCCAATGCTCATAATGGGCAAAAGCGCCATGGAGGAGGTGTCGGGTATATTCGCATTCAAGCAAAACGTGAACTAATCATTAATCACGCCCGCAGAGACTTTTCCAATTAGCCGAGTAATAAATTATGATTATCGTCATTCAAGACTTTTGTAGCGTCAATCATTTTCCCAAGGTTCCGGCAGAAAGGGGACACGGCTTACGACTCAATTTAGCTGGATAGGAAAATACGCTATAAAACATTTTCTCCGCTGGATCAATAATATAGGATATACCTGTAGTAGTAGAACTATTTTTTTTTCATGATTCTCAAATTTCAATAAAAATTCAGTGGGGGCTTTCTTCCTGTTGGTTACTAAAAAAGGGCAGGAAAGGCAAGTAAAAGAAAAAGTCGTATCAATTTCCTGGACAAAACCTAAATTACCAGAGATAAATTGGAAGCATTCCAAAACAAATTCACTCTGACAGCAAAAGGAATATTCTGAAGTTACAAAAGAAAGCCAGGAAGAGCTGCAGCGAGGGTGAAAAGAAAATATTTCCATTGTAATTGAAACCCCTTGACCCCAGCGTTATGATGCTGGCCCCCATTTGGCCATAAACAAGAACCAACTTGAGCTGTCTGAGTGGTAGGCACGGACGTGAAACCTTTTCTCATATCTCCACATTTTTTCACCCCTGCAAAGTATATTTTATATTTATACAGCGAGCGGTTAACATGAAATCGACTCCCCCGCATTGTTTATCAAGGGTATGCAATAAAAGCAATCCGTCAGAAGCGATTGTTCCAATTCTTTTTAGCTCCTCGCTGCTACAGTAGTTTTCTTCTTGTTCTCACTATTTCCATCATTTGTCTTTTGATGTCCGACTCCGAGGAGCTCGAATAAAAGAATCCCACATACATAATAGCGTCTCTCTGAGGGGGTGTCTCGCTGGAAAGATGAAAGTTTAAGTAATGGAGGAAAGAAGCATTGTTTGTTTCATTTTCTGCTTATCTCGAGACTCTCATTTATTCACTTACGAACACACCTTTTGAAATCCTTGGATTTAGCGCAACGAAATTCTGTTGAAGCAATTTATCCTGCCAAGAATGCACGATCTAACGAATCACGCTGATATATCTTTTATATACAATGAAAAAACTTAATGGAGGACTTGACAGATTTATCTTGTTAACATTTTAACGCATTCTATCTAAAAGGAACAGAAATACTTTTCGTCTGGCCTTTTTTTGAATAGTCGTCCCTAGTCGAAGTTTAACGTAAAATGTTAAATGCTCCTTAACGTCATTAAAAATGCAAATTCACTTTTTTGATAATGTGAACGGCAGACAAAGCTGTCTTCTTTCTATTGTGTAATACAGACAATTTTGCGATAATTTTGTTCTAAGATGTAATTCACTTTACCCAAATTTTTATCTCACAGAGGATCTTCCGCAGACACCTGTACGTTTTGCAACTTTATACATATACTATATACAGTGACTCATGAAAGTTTTAAAACTAAGCAAACTGAAACTATATTTACCGTTTATAGAAAAATTTAGCGGAAATTTAACAGAATTTCAAAAAATTCAAAAACTATCCAGGGGACAAAGTTTAAGTTGAATTTTCGAATATATGAAAATATAAAAAATCACTGACTTTATTTAAAAAGCATTTGATAAGTATTATTGCTTTACAAATTTCATAGATTAAGTATGTACCTATATATATATTTGTAGTGACATACATATTTCATTCTGGGATTGGGACATGCCAGGAGAATGTTTTTTAGGGGTATTAAAATGCTGTAAATTTTAAATTTATATTTTATATTATGTGTCCACTTAAATAAGCTTATGCGCCACTTATTGATTAAGTTTGTAATGTACATACAATAACAGCCATTATATTTACTATGTCCAGTTAGTGGAGAAACACCTACATATATACGAACAGAATCTTCGACTCCAAAACATAACTCTGCTGGGTGCCTCAGGTTTTGGCACTAACGACCAATTCTCTATAACATATACACCGCTTATTTCCCTGGCACCAAATTGTTCATCCTCTATATTTTGGGATGATACGGCCCTATTTACTTCACATGAAGATGTGCCTGATATTTATGCAAACTTGAAGCTCGGTCTTGACACGCTTTTTGAGCATTTCCACAAGTGGAAAATAAAACTAAATTCTAATAAAACGCAGGCGATGTTCTTTACACGAAGGAGAAAACAATATTTTCTACCGAATGTTAAGCTTAAATTGAATAACCAGGAAATTCCTTGGTCAGATCATGTGAAATATTAAGGAATCGAACTAGACAAAACACTTTACCAAACGTATGTATAGTGTCGACGCAAGGCAAAATAAACTTATTAATAAAGAATTCATAAACAGAAAGCCAACCTTCAGCCTGCGAAATAAACTCGGGTTGTATAAAGTTGTATTTCAAGCAATTATGCTCTATTGTGCACCTCTATGGTATCGATTTGCTTGCACTCGTATCAATAAACTACAAATTGCTCAAAACAAAGTTCTCAAAATTGATCCTGGACTTGCTTTGGAGTCATTCCATATGAAATCAACAAATTGGTGTGCCGCATGATTTTTAATTTTAATAAAAAAAATAGGGGATAATCTTTGTGGTGCCAGAAATGCTAACCCACCATAATTTTTTTTTTTTATTGAATAATTTCTGATCAGTACCCATCCGAAGTCAAAAATTGGGTCAATTTCATACTTGTATATAATATGGTCTAGCTTTTTACTTAGAATAGGTATTGAAATGATTGATGCTTTGTTTGATAGGGTAGTATATGTGTATTTTATATTATAAAATAAAACTGAACTGGAGTAATTAGGAACAAAATGGTGACCATCTGAAATTTCCACAATTTTTTCACATTTTTAGGATTTTCAACTGGACTCTGTGTCAATCCAGTTGCACATTAAGGATTGATTTTTTTTAGGAATAAAGTATGAGCCCTGCTGATGCTATAAAAAAACTATCATTGTCCTAGAATGATATCTTCTAGGAAAAAAAAATTTTTGAAAATTGATAATTTTGAAAAATGCTCAACTTTGACCCTCAAAAAACCCATGTGGAGGAAAAAATAACAAATTGATATTTTGAGTAAATATAGTCTATATCTTCGTTAATTACATCCGCTTAGTGCCGTTTTGTTATTTTCATTGTTTTAGAAAATATGATTTTTTTTAAAGTAGTACTTTTACAGAAATACGAAAATAATTTAGGAGTCTGATAATTTCTAGAAGTTTTATAACTTATTTAAACTATTAGAATTATGTTAATTTATGATAGACATTATAAAATAAAAGACAAAATTTTCAAATTTAGTTATTTATTAAAAAAAAATATGGATAAATTATTTATTTTTGATTGCAAACTTTTACTATTTCGTAATTTTCTGAGCTTGAATATCGTCGCACTTTTAATTTAGTATTTGAGATGGGGACAAAACGATGATAGGATCGTGTGTTTTTTATTGTTATTATATTTTTAAATCGATCTGATAAATGCAACTCAGCATCATCGACATCTGATTTTGACACAAAAAAAAATTTAATTCCGGGAATTAGCTTCTCACAAAAAGCATACATTGCTTGAGGAGTTAAAATATGATTACTCGTGGTACGTTGCCAATTCCAGAATATGTGTAACTTGTCAATGATGGACAGAAACTATATACGTACTTGTGCTACCATGAGGATGATTTTGGGTTACAAGCAGAGTGGAATTTCTTCGCCACTTCACATCACATCAAATTTTGTCTTTTATTTTATAATGTCTATCATAAATTAACATAATTCTAATAGTTTAAATAAGTTATAAAACTTCTAGAAATTATCAGACTCCTAAATTATTTTCGTATTTCTGTAAAAGTACTACTTTAAAAAAAATCATATTTTCTAAAAAAATGAAAATAACAAAACGGCACTAAGCGGATGTAATTAACGAAGATATAGACTATATTTACTCAAAATATCAAATTGTTATTTTTTCCTCCACATGGGTTTTTTGAGGGTCAAAGTTAAGCATTTTTCAAAATTATCAATTTTCAAAAATTTTTTTTTCCTAGAAGATATCATTCTAGGACAATGATAGTTTTTTTATAGCATCAGCAGGGCTCATACTTTATTCCTAAAAAAAATCAATCCTTAATGTGCAACTGGATTGACACAGAGTCCAGTTGAAAATCCTAAAAATGTGAAAAAATTGTGGAAATTTCAGATGGTCACCATTTTGTTCCTAATTACTCCAGTTCAGTTTTATTTTATAATATAAAATACACATATACTACCCTATCAAACAAAGCATCAATCATTTCAATACCTATTCTAAGTAAAAAGCTAGACCATATTATATACAAGTATGAAATTGACCCAATTTTTGACTTCGGATGGGTACTGATCAGAAATTATTCAATAAAAAAAAAAAATTATGGTGGGTTAGCATTTCTGGCACCACAAAGATTATCCCCTATTTTTTTTAGTAAAATCAAAAATCATGCGGCACACCAATTTGTTGATTTCATATGGAATGACTCTTTGGCATTTCTCCATCTCAGAGCAACACTTTAGGCCAAGGGCCAACATAGATGAATTAAGTCCTAGATTAAATGATATAGCCAGTAAATTTTTTAAACACTGCTCTCTAACAGAAAACCCTCTTGTCGATAGTAGTAATTAAGTAGGATAGTAGGTAGTAAGTAAAGATAATAAGTAGCATTTTACCTTAAAAGTTCACAGGGTTTTTGAAAAGTTTTCCCCGCAAGAATATGTACACTTTGTACACTCATATGTAATGTATATTCGACTGCGTCATTTAGTAATATACTAGATAAAGAATACTATTTCTAGCACAATATTAGAAACGTTTCTATTGTATATACAAATGTATAATTCAACTAAATTGTAAAATAAACTGAAATAAGAAATAAGATCCTATAGTTGCAGGATTATGCACCACATTGATTGCAACTACCCCCACAGTCACCTGATCTAAACCCTATAGAGCATTGGTCAATTTCAGACAGAAAAATAAGGAAAAAGAAAATAGTTTGTTTAATCTTTCTATCAAATGTAAAAGTTCCAATATTTTCGTGAGGAGGAGTTCGGATATTACAGACATTTTGTAATTTTAGTTTTACAATAATAATAAAGACTACTCAAGTTTTTTCGTAATTCAATTCCTAAGGCTTAAGAGTATGAGAATACATTACATGAGTTATTTGTTGTGTAATATATTAAATGAAAAGCTTGTAAATGTTTTCAATGTTTCTAGTCCCAAAACCTTACGAAACTTTGTAAATTTGTACATATTTGGAATTCATTCACGTGAAAAGAATTTACCTCTCCGTCCTGTGGCTGCGGGCGAGCCACTTAACATACTTTTTAGGTTTAATGTATTAGACGTAAGAAGTAGATAATTTAATGAGACTCCTCATGCCCACCCTCTTCTAGCAGCCCTGAAATAAATATTACTTAGCTGCGCAGAAAGCCCTTTAACCAAGGAGCGCGTCTCGCATTTAATAACTTCGTTAAACTTTAGGACGAGAGAACACTTACGAAAAACGGCTCAGGTAGATCTAGGTATTCGAGCTTTTGCACAGGATATGCAAATTTTACAAATTAATTCATCGGCAAGATAACGGTGTTGAGTTTACTTTAATTATCTTTTAGCCGTTCATCTTTAAGAGCCTCCACTCACTTTAATCTTGGCATTTAATTTTGTTGGAATTTTGTTAAATGCCGCACTCGCGCTAATTCAGTTTACTTCAAGTGTATTGTACAAAATATGATCAGATATTGCTCAATTTGGAATTTTAATTAAATCCTTTTAAATACAGCGATGTTAAAATAAATCAAAACTTAATCTGAACCCTTAAAACCTGTTGTCTTCAGTTTTACTTATATGTGCATAAACGAATGCAATTTTGCTAAATTTACTGAATTTCGACTGCATGGTACCTAATATCGTTAAAATCTTATAGACTTAAGAAGTTATATACAGCCCGATTGGTTAAAAAATTCGATATTTTGATTGCATTTTCTTTTAGTAAATCATATTTAAAAAATATATCTACAAAATTTCATAAAGATCAGACTACCTACTGATCCAAAAGTTATAGGCGTAAACCGGGCGTTACCTGAAATGATTACCTAAATTAAACTAAAATTTTAAACGGGATTATCTCGAAACTATAGCTTTTTCAAAAGTACTATTCCCGGGGTTGCGATAACTTTAAAACTACTATATTAATGCAAGCGATGCTGAAAAAAAGTTATCGCTGAAGATTGGCCGAAATACGTTTCGGAGAATTTTGAACATTTCTCAATTCAAAGATTTTTACAAATACCTTAAGACAAGTATTTTCGAAAATCAGGTATTGGATTTTTATCATTATCATTATTTATTATACATTCCAAAAAAAAAAAAAAAATTAACATGATGAAAAACATTGATTTTAGTAGGTTGGACTGTGTATAGTTCTTTTGTAACTTGATTATTGGGCATTTGGAACTTGCTATTAGCTAGTTTAACAAATGATGACGAATAAATTTTAGGTTAAATCTTTTTAATCGATATTTATCTTACACATAAAATACGCTCGAAATGATTTGGATTGAATTTATGGATCAAATTATTCTGAGCATTTATATCGCATCAGTTCGATCGCAATTATGAACATGTTCACAAAAAATTAGTCCTGCCAAAATTGTAAGATTGTACATGATAGTACAACCTTATGTAAAATTGTACAATTTTCTTGGGTTTTATTATAATTGTAATTAGTAAATTAAGTATCATATGGATTTGATGCTCAAATTTCTTATTTTTAATGTTTGCTACCTTACAGCTAGCGGATTGTGAAAAAAATATTTTACTAAGCGCTATAATAACGTTAAAATAACAACTATGTACATATGTATGTTTTATGGTAAAAAAAAAAGCTTAAAAAGCTAAAATTGTTATTATAATATACATACCCACCTTATGTGAATCCGGAAGGTTATATAATTATTCAAATATGTGATTACATCACATATAAACAAACTTTGCATTGGCTTAATATTGATAAAATGATTTTTGTGTAATTATTCAGTATTAATTTAAAAATTTCTCTTTTTTTTTCAGAAAACTTATCTAACATCTCACGCTGTGGTCGAAAAAGTACAGACATCTAAATGACAATGACTTACTTCAGAATGCAAAATTTGTATATATAGTGAAATGAAATCAAAAGATCCTGCACTGTAAAAAGTGAAACACAAAAATTAAAGCAAAGAAGTGTTTTCGGCAATAATCTAAAACTAAAGTTGTGTTTAAATATATATCAAGGAAATAATCAAAATATATTTATTAGTGATCTAAACGAGGTTGATGTTTTACGCCAATTGCATTAGTTCAAGTGTAAAATAAAAAAAAATAATTATAAGAAAGTAAAGTAAATCAATGTGCTCACCGTTACGATATTTTTTAGTGTAAATCATCATTTATCTCTCATCACTTAGTGATGTTTTTTCCATTGTTGGCATGACCAAATGCGCAAAACAACCTTTGGTTATGAGTATTATTTTAGAGTAGAGATATTAAAAATCACATTATGTTTACAATAATGAAAATATTTATGGTTGTGTACAAATACATACTTTTATAGTAGATGTAGCAGAGAATATATATGAAAGGAAAGTGAGTCCACCTACCAAGTTATTTCTAAGAAGAAGTTGTTTAATAACTAAATTAAAAACAAAGAAGTAAAACACGATTTGTTCTCCGAATATGTAAAAATAATAATCTCAAATCTCGAGTGGTTGTGAACTTAATTAATAAACTGGAAAAGGAATTTTAATCGAATTCGAGGTATCTTTCAGTAGATGCGTAAGTAATTGATAATTATTTTAACGTAACATAAGTGAAACAGCCGTCCTCTTTTCAAAAATGAGTAAAGAATCACATTTTAAAAGGAAATACTTTTCATAAATCTCTTACAAAACGTTTTAATCAAAATTTTCTACGTAAATTGTATAACGTGAAATTTTAAAGGTTTTAAATATTTTTCTAAGCAACTGATCTATTGATAAGCCATTAAAATGTAACATGTAACGTGCCGTGCAGTGCTGCAAGTGAATCAGACGTCTTCTCTTCTTCTTGACTCGCTGTTATAAAGTTTATTACTGCTTTATCAAAATACAGATCGAAGTGCAGTGGAATGTGTCGAGTGGTTTATGGATCACTGTAAGCTGGTGTCTTCAAAAAACTCAAATGCTCTATTGAAGGTGAGTGTTTTATTGTTTAGAGTTTCGAATTTACTTCAAAAAGTGTTTATTTTCATTATTGTAATTGTATGGACTATGTAGAAATTGCTCCAATTTTTATTTTTCGTGTAACTAGATCCTTTAAACAGAGTAAGTTGTTTTTGTAAAATTCTCAAAACACAACTGGTTCGATTTTGATGAAACTCTAAATGGGGTTAAAGAAGATAGTCATAGAAATCATTCTTCCAAGTTTATATCTTATACTTATTTTATGTCAGTGTTTTATGGAGGTCAATTATTTGTGTAAGTACTTACATACAGTATTTTAACCATTTTTGAAAAGTAATTAAGGTTGTAGGCGAATAGTGATTAAATGCCGATTAAACTAAATTTTTGGCATTCAGTGTAGATAATGCAGCATTTAGTCTGCTCGACGAGGTAACTAAATTTTTGAGAGCAGACTAAATTTCCAACAATGGGCAACAAACGAATTAACTGCCTTTTCCTGCCCCGAATCCTTTGTCGTTGCCTAATAGTCTTTCGTCTGAAATAATGCATACAAATTTTCTTCAACAGTTCAGTTCAATTGATAAATAACAACTACCGAGTTAGTCACAGGAATTTTTCGCACCGTTTATCATCGACACTAAATGACAAAAAATTAGTTTAGTCGGCATTTAGTCTAGCCTAAAAAATAAATGTTTATTTTAGAAGCTTGCAACGTATATCCCAAATCTTAATCTAGAGATGTAGATATGTATTATGTTTTGTACCTTTAGGGTAAGTTTCATGGAAATTTCTATTTAATTCCAAGTTTCTATCTTGAGGAATCAATTTTAAAATTGTTTGTCATTTTTCATAAATGGTAATAAATTAAATAGGGGTTGAGACTAGTTTTATTTACTAATTCATAATCTGGGGAAAATGCTATAGAATCGATTTACTATTTTTTCGACAACAAAATTAGTGTTGCCCTATGTAATAAATTACTTCACCAAAGGGAAGGCATTATTATGTAAATATGAAGACAACATTGTGTTATCAATATTTCAAATATAAAACATTCGCAGGTTCCGGTTATTTAGACTTTAAGGACAAATTCTATACCCACTTACTTTTAAAGTCACAAAAAGAGCCATGACATTTTAATTTCCTGGAATGGAAATACGATACGATCATATTTTTGGAAATATTTGATGAATGTTGTTCGTACATACAAGGTGAGAGTGTATTGTCTCTTAAATAATATTAACATCTTCCTCTACACCGACTGTAAGTGATACTGAAAGTACATCTGATACTTTTTCGAATCCCTAGGGAATAATCAATGTAATGAGATCTACTTTGTTGATAAAAGTTTCGCACATTTTGTGTTTTGTAAGTTGGTGTAGTTTCTCCTGGAGCATACAGCGTGAAACCACATTCATCTCACTGCCCTTCTGATGAATTGCTACAGTTCCTGAAGTACCACGCCATTCATGGTGAAAAATTTACGTTTCATTTCGAATTCAATTTCAGAAAAGCATTTACGAATTCCATCTTATTGGTGGAAAACATTAAGGCGGAATATACGCGCTCTGTGTTTATAGGTGAAAAAGAAAAAAAATGAAATAAAAATAAAGAGGCATTCGCAGATAAATGTAAGGTATTTCAGGAAACAACCGTCCAAGTGAGGTTCGCATCCCCTCAGAAGGGCAAAAAATATTTGAGCAATAAGTCGCCTCACATAAGTGTGCCCGGAAAAAAAGTTTCTCTTAACACGAGAGGATTCATATCTTCGTGGAGATTTATTCGTTTGAGAAGGTAAAATGGTTTAGAAAATTGTGAAAGCTCCCGCGGGAGGTAAAATATACTCTGACAAGGAACTCAGTTGCTAAGTCACTTCGGTTATTTTGTTTTTGTTTTTCGTTTTTATGGAGGTTCATTTTAATGAAAAGTTTATCAAGTGGGACGCAGAGTTTCTGTTATTTTTTTGACTTCTCTTATAAATATAAAAATACATTTTATGTGTATCGCAGGTAAAATAAAACGGACTGCAAAACGCTCAAAGCTGTATATTCAAATTCCATCAAAAGATGATTTTCTTTTCTTTATAACAATAAAATTTATTACAAAGATGGAAAAATTGTTGACTATAAATTACATACATATACTTGTAATTAAATTTATTGTTTTGCATTATTTTATCTCGGAAAATTACTTATTCATATTTATAATTTTAAACTGAATCCAGAAATCTCAACTAGAGTTAGTTTCCTAGATATACTAGTGAAAAGCGAATCACTACAATTTACATTTCATCTGTTCCTTAGCACCATAGATATACTCTCTTAAAATTTTATTAAGAAATTCGTAATAGAAAAGAAGTTATAAGTATATATGTAACGGCACCTCAGCGTATTTATATAGTGAATTTGTAGTATGAAAACTTTAAACGCGTTTATCTCGAAATCATGTTTTTCAAACTGGTGCGCCGTTTTTCTCCAAATCTACTTAACCGATTTGTACAAACCAAAATTTTTTAGATTCTATAAAAGAAATACTAGACAATAAACCTTTGAAAAGTCATAAAATACCTCCCTCTCCCTTCCTAAATTCGGGTAAACTACCCCAAAAAAAAGTTGTTTTCTTACTTTTTTGGAAAAACGTTTATAAAATAAGGAAAATATAAAAAAATAAAATATTTTAAAGGTTTATTGTCTAGTGTTGAGTCTCAGGAATAGAACCTCGCTCGAATTTTTACTCTATCTGTTACACGAAGCCCAGAAAGTGTCGCACCAGTTAAAATGAGCCTATTGCAAGACGCCCTCTACAGTGGTGGTGGTGAACTAAAATGGCCAATAAAAAATTTTTTTTATGTATTTCAAACTATTCCCTACAATATACAAAAAGAATTATGTATCTAAATAAAGTAGTTTTTTCACAAAAAAAAATTTAAAAAGAGTAATTTTTTTCAATTTAGCATGAGAAGGTCTAGTACCTAATTGGGAAGAGAAATTTTTTTCAATTTACATAGCATGAGAAGGTCCCCTTAAGTTTATTGGTTTTCTGGGAAATATAACTATAAAAAGACAAGGAAACTTTACTGCTTTACCAGTAAAGTTAACCTAAAACATAGGAAAATTTACTGAAATATTAAATTGTGGTTGCTTTTGCTAGAAATTCTGAAAATGTTTACCAGAAATACATTAAATCGTAAAACTGATATTGCAGTAACTTTTAAGTGCTCAGAACTCAATAAAAATAAGGCAGTGTTTTCATAAGGTTTTAAGTGGGTTCAACTAAGTATGATATGGGCGTCCCCATGGCATTTACATGTCTAACTTAATGTATCCATATGAACTCGGCTTTATTTAAAGAACCACTTATGCACTTAGTTAGATAAAAATTGTCAATTGTAACATTTTATTTGTAACAAAGATTCGAATGAAGTTTTTAGAATTTAAAATAATAAGAGGAAAAAGTTTGAAATTAAATTTGCAAAGTAATGTGGGTATATAAAATATGTTTAATGGGATTTAGAGGATAGGATTAATTAAAATAATTTACTAGAGCCCACCTAGTAAAATTTCACTAGAAAAATTGTGTTACCACTATGTATCACTTTTCTTGCTCTCTATTAGTATCTGAATTAAGCTATATTTACTAAAACACCCTCGTACAAGAAATGACTACTTCCAGATTGTAGTATTTTTTTAATGGACTTTAAAACAGAATTTGCGAAATTTTGACTAAATGAACGAAGGTTGATAATTTGTTTGATTTCCAGTTGTTTTGAAGCGATTTAGATGAAATATGTATTTTAAAAAGTTCTTATACAATATTTAATTATGGCAGAGATTCTCAAAATTTAACTAATAGAGTAGCGACAGTGCATCGTTTTTATAATTCATTATTTTTGCAATAAATCAAATGTTTTAGTGCTAGCAATAGTAAATTTTAAATATCCTCTCTCATATGCCGCTGTTATTTTAAAATATTGTCAAAATTCAGAAAATGTCAAACAACCATTCAAAGACTTAAAACAAATTGTTTATTTAGAGCATTTTAAAATGATATACGTATAATGTAATTCAATTCTCTGTTGAAAAGCTCAAATTGTTTTCATTATTTTGCTGTTAGTACTATATGAGTGCATAGAATAATTAACTTTTGGTTACTATTAAAAAAACATAAATATCTATAAATAGAGGAGATCAAACAAAAAGTGTCATTTAAAAATTTATGTTCCCAATTACTAGAAATCTATCAGACAACCTGTTGCTCACAGCGTGAGAATAAGTTCTGTTTATACATATTTACCTAAATTCCTGTGATTTATTTGAATTTCATGAAGCTAATAAATCGACTTTTTCCTTTTTTTCCACACCATGATACAATATTTTCATGGTGGGAAGGATTGACGGTCCTATTAGTATGTCCTCTCCTCTTTACGCAGATATTATTTTTCTACGGAAAAAAAGCGGCTATAAAATTTTTATATCTTTCACATTGTTGACAAATTAAACCATGTTTGATTGCTCCCTACGCCAGCACCCCTTTTACGAGCAGTTATTGCTGATTGAACGCGTTTGCTAACAGCCGTCGCGGCGGTATACTTTTAATTCTCATATTAATGGGCCGGGTACGTTTCATCTCGAAATAACATAAATTTCGAGGCGCGCATTTAACTTTGGCAGGTCTGCGTAATGTTTTAATTTTGCATCTCCATAAACCCGTTCCAGATGAGGTGGACACCAGCCGCCTTCGCGGACCCGCCCCCTCGCAACGACCGCCGCCAGTCGCGGCCTCAAGAAATTCAAGTCGAACGCCAGAAGTGAACCTAAGGTTAAAAATAAAGTAAACCGCTCACGAAAAAACTAAATGACAGCGACAGGTGGCTGTTACTCGGCACTCCGCGCGGCGTTGTCTACCGCGGCTTGTCGACAGCCCTCAAGTGATTTCTTTGAAAAATTAACGAAACTATTTTTGGCCGAATAGTGATGGATACGGCGTGTTTGTGTGCTTCTATTTAATGGTCGCGCTGCTGTCGCGGATAAACATCTCCTATTGTCTTGGCTTTTTGTTATTAGGTCTAATTAAAATTTCTCGTTTTGATAGAAGATTAATTCCGCTGGCAGCAGAGGTAGGGTCCTTCTGACGGACAGTGGCACCGTCGCCTATACCGCGCTATTTCTGCATTTACTTTTTAGCAGCGCGATGTCTTGCATGCCAGCCGTGCTTCACCAGACATATAATAAACTGAGAGAATCAAGGTACATACTAAATTCAGTAGATTAGGTCAAATTCGCTAATGAAGTAATTTACTCTTGTTAATTTTAGAAGGTACCGATAGACATGCACTTAGAAATATTTGAATATTTGAAGTACGAGGTACGGTCGCTTAGTGTAGGCCCCACGTTGTTTTCAAATTCGAGTCAGATTAAATAAAATTCTATTGGAAAAATCCTGGCGAATTTTTGTATTGTATTTTTCAATGCTTTATTTTGTCCGGCGTGTGCATGAAAAAGTTGTTTATTCGATAAAATTATTTCTAGACTGAGACGACTCAGAGGTAATTTTTAGCTAATATACAATGAAAATTTGAACAATTTTTTTGAATGAAGCTTAAATGAAATGTTACAGAAGAGAATTACTTGTTGTTCGTAAACAAAAATAACAATAAAATAAGATGGATAAAGAAATGACTACATATATAGATATCAAAAAATACCAATCAGCTATAAGAATCTGATGTGGAATGTTGTATTAAGTAACAACAGTCCAGGTACCCTAGAAATTATACCATATTTAAAGTAAAACAAAAACAATATTTGGTGTATGTATGCCTGGTAAAATACGTGTTGCTGTGACTTTAATACATATCTATCCGATATTAATATCTTGACTATAAGAAATTAAACTTGACTTTAAGAAATTAAACTTTCTACAATTTCACACTACAAAAAACCTAATGATTTTATGTAATCTGCTAAAATATCTACATAAATATGTATGTAGAAGATATACTCGTACATTAATGTACACTTTTGGGATTTTAGATGTGCCAAAAGTCCAATCAAATATAATTTTTTCACAATTAGTTGGTACCTAGTTGTCAGACTGACCCCAGCCTTGTAATTCCAAGTTGAGTATTTTACCATTTTTCAATTTATTTTTCGTATCTCAATATTGGATATTTCCTAAATCTCCTTTTTTATCTATATCAGTAGAGCATTATAAAAGTATCATATATTTTTTTTTAAATCAAAAATATCATTAGCTAGTTTACAGCAAACATTTTCGAGGCTCAGGTCAAGCAGAAACCAAAGTATAACGATATAAACAAATCTCTAAGTTTATTAGAGTCATTGTTTATTTAATTAACTTTAGAAAGAGAAACATTAGCAGGTTTACTAGGTTGAGGAAATTAAAAAAGTAGTCAAACTTTTTTTTGTATGCAGTATATAGTGGCATTTTGGAATTAGTTTAACGCGAAATTTTTTGGGTCACGTCCCTTTCTTTGAAGAAAAACAAATGCGGCTGGATTTCATATGATTCAAAATCGCAAAATCAAAATTGTTTCCACCTTTTCAATTTAAGTGTTATTGCTTTCGTCTCAGTTGCACGAGTGCCCGCGAATCAGTTGGAAACTAAAACTAGAGTCAAATTGAGAATTTTGATAAACTTTCGCTGAAAGGATTTCCACACAATTATTCTATTAATGTAACTCTGTTATGTCAAATGGTCGTAAAGTGCACTATTAGCTTTCGTAAATTTGGAGATGGTATGAGAGATTTCTTGAACACCAAGAACTCGTATTCAAAGCATTATACTTCATTAAAAGGGTAATCCGAATACCCCATAAATTGATAAAAAAGAAAGTAGCTAGTTGGACGGTTTAAAACATATTATGGTTTTAGACATTGTTTAAATATGACGAAGATAAAGTTTTCTATCCGATGATTTCTGTTTTTATTCGAAGGACTTAATATTTTGCACTAATGAATTTTTCAAAAGGCTCGCATTTAATCTGCTAAAACTAAACAAATGCCAACCTTTTCCATGTGTTCAAAATTACCTTTAAGCTTTCGACCGTGTATGCTATGCATTTCTATGTCTATGAATTTCAGGTACGAACGCTTTACCAAAAATATTTACATCAATCTTAGATGATATATCTAAGTATGCAAGCTTTAACAAATGGAATTGAGTCCCGATCCCATTCATTGACTATCCATTTTTAGAATGATTGCTCCATTGATACTCGTGTTGGAAATTTTAGACACAAATCCTGCAAATTTATTTTCGTCCCGTGGTTATGCATTACAACCGCTGTTCCAATAGCAGAGAAGAACTAAACGCAGAGCATCTCGGTTGCAATTCATTAGCACAAATATCCTTACGCAATCAACAATAAATAAATAAATAAACACCGAATGAACACACCTAGTCCTGTTTTAGCAGCGACGACCGTAAATATGTGCTGATGGATTTACTCGATATATGCCGTAAATATAAATTTTATATTTTCATTGATGTCCACAACGTGCCTGTCTCGTTCATCTATTTGGTTTTATTTTTGGATATCAACAACAATTGTGGACCATCGGGGCCACCGGTGTGTAAAATATTAGTTTACATTTAGACTCATGTGGGGGCATAAGAAGCACTGATCTCGTCTTGTTCAGTAGCATAAAGCGGTGTCTGCGGTGCTTTAAAAGAAAAATCAAAATGGCAAGATGCGCAACTGCGGGGATGACATGAAATAATAAATATTTGCAGCATTTATTGGCATTGGTAAGAATTTGTACTGGTCTATTACCAACCAATAAAACGATGCCATTAACCATGATAAACGTTTTCTTCAAACTTTCATTGAGTCATGCACAAATAGAAACTGCATCGATTTTTCGCCTGCATTCCGATAATAAAATAATTTCATAATTTAGTCAATAGGTTTTATATATTTCGCTTTTTCAATATTTTTCATGAATTGTTAGATAGTGTTAGTCTAAGTATACAAATTCTTATCTTCAGAAATTTTTGATTTAATAAGAAATAAATCAATAAAGTCAGTATTAACTTTGATGAGAGTGGAAAAAATTATTTTTCGCTAGAACTACACTATCATAAATAATTTTAATGTTTCTGTAATATTTTTGGCAGCAGATTTAATTTACGATTTCTCTGATACATCGCACGTTTTATTTTACTTCTCATCCTATCGATACTCATCGTAAATTAATTGCACACTTAAGTTGTTTTCTAATTGTTTTTAAATTATACCAAAAGCGATCCAGGCATTTGATGTGGTCATATAAACAAACATAAATACCGGCATTGTAGACATATAAATTCATGTAGTTTTATTAGTAAAGCTTAACGACTTTCAAAGTAATTAAAGTTTAATCTAAGTAAATTTATGTTTATATGTAGTATGATTTTTAAATGTTACAACACTTATCTAATCCAAATTTTATGAGGACATTTCTTATTATTTTCTAAGTCCTTATTAAAAAGCAATAAAGAATATAGTATTCTTATCGAAGTTTTCGAGGCCTTCTTACTTTCATTTTAGTAAATATACGTCGAGGAATATTTTGTAAAAGCAATAAAAACATTCAGATTTTGTATTTATCGATTGATCATCGTCTTCAAGAATTAAGAAGTACAACTATGATAAATAGTATTACTAAGGAATTCTTATATTCTTTTTTTAACAAAATAATGGATGGAAAAAGATTTAAATGAAAAGAAGAAAAATATTTCAAAAAATAAAACATTTCGTTCTTAAAGCGATCTTCAATCAATAAATTGGGAACCCGTAAATATTCAAAACTGTCATTGAAATTTTCTATTTATTAACGATATCATCAGTTAAAAGGATGTAGACATTCGAAAAATTCATTTAAAATTATATAAATATAAATAAATTTTTGTAGGAAACAAAACAATAAAGTTAGCATTAATCACAGTCATTCAGGAAATCATTGTAATACTAATCAATCATTGCTTAAAAACGTGGGAGTTCATTTTCACGGTTATTTTAATCGCAATGTTGTCACAATTGTGGAAGAGTGATAAATGAAATTTTGAAAATAGAACTGACACATTAGACAAAAAGCCATGAGATTCCCCAGCCGAAAATAATATGCGAATGAAATATGCTTCCACTGAGATATGACTAACTGACAAAATCTTTCTGCAGCTCAAGAAAAATGTTTACTTTTGGGGTCCTGGAGTGACAGGATGTTTTACTTAAATTGAATGAAAATAAAATGAATTTTACTTAACTTTAATTTCTTAAAAACTTGTGTCTTTTAGTACGTATACTTTTCTGCATTTGAAATTTCGAATTGGACTAATAACTTCATAGCTGTTCTCCGAAATTTCTACGGATTCTATTGGCTGCAATATATGCTTGAATTAAAATGCCATCTATTGTACTTAATATAATTTAGCAATTGTATTGTAGACGTATTTAATTTAGGCATAAAAATAATGTTCAAAGAAATAATTGTCTCTCGCTTTACATCCCTGCTGTATGACACCTTTACCCTGCATTTGTCTGTGCATTTGAGAGGTTTAACCTAAGGGTGAAAATAAATATGAATTGATTAAATTCTTCATCAGTGAATTAATAAAAGTGGAATACATAAATGTTCGAAATTCGCTTGTAGGAATGTAACGATAAGTGGCAATCACTCTATACATCACTTGGCATGATTCGAGAAAATAATGAAAATTCCCGCAATTTCAGAATTTTGATAAAACACATTATTTCGCGATATATTCGCATCAATGCTTTTGCGGAAGTTCATGCCATAATGTAAATACTTTTATTTGTGCAAGATATTTTACAAAAATAAAATATGCTACGCTCTTAGTGCCCTTTATATTTGGAAAACATTTTTCCTTTCGAAAATTAAGATTTGTCACAGTTGGATTTATTAACTGAGTTCAAAGGAGGACTATGAGAGAAAAATTCAACTACAAATAACTTATGTTTATAGGAACATAAATTAAAACTGCTAAGATGATTCTATAGTTATTTTTGCAACAGATTGTCCCTTTAAATTCTTTGAAAATTTGGCATCATTCCAAAGTGGGATGTCTCAGCGTACAAATTAACCCCCACCTTTTCACCACAGTCTCCTTGTGAGGCATTTTTATTTTATTTTATTTTATATTTTTTTATTGTGTTGTTTCGCATTGTTTCTATTTTTCTTGTGGTTATTTTTTTGTAAATTTAAACTGTTCAACATTTTTGGCGGTTGTTCATTTTGTTGTTTATCATGCCAACATTTTGCCATTATTTCATTTAATAGAAACAAAAAGGAGGAATTTCACTTAATATATGACAGCTTTTAAGTATCAGCTAAAGATTAAATAAAATTAAACTTTAAGTTTAAGATATGAATAAGAAAATCAATTGACACGGAGATTGTACAATTTTATAGAGATAAGGAGATGACTAATTTAGAATATTATATACATATAGTTACTAAGAATAGATGCATATGTAAGTGTAGTGGTGAAAGTTCACGGCCTTCTTGGAAAGCAACATAATTACTTATAAATTCGTTTTACCATATCATAAAAGATCAAGTATATGTATTTATAATAACATTTTTGTGGGTATGGGAAAATGTTTTAAATCAGCCCTTAAAATTAGCCTAAGTTAAGCTTTCCAAGCCTTATACATCTGAACTTATTTAAATTCAAAACTATCTATTATTTCTTCCAATAAAACTATTCCATACGACCGTAAAGAACGCGTATACGAATAGAAATCAATGAAACCCAATGAGGGTAAATGATCGCTTTTCATATTTGTTTGTACGTTCTTATATTTACTAGCGATCTGCCTATGTATAGTGTATGCTTTATAATTTTCTATTATATTTTCTATAAAAGTTTCCCCGAAAGGCGCTCTCAATTCAAAACAGAAAGTATGCAACTCCTTCAAGGCAAGTCCTTTGATCTAATCTATTCTAATTTTGAACCAACTTTCATGGAGCACCCGCAGACGATTCTAAACGCGAAAAGTACCCAAACGTAGATGTCATTATTCATGCCAGCACCAAAGGCTCCATTCAAAATTTATATATTAGTTGCTTGTTGTAGACGACTCAACTAGGAAAAATGTTGGCGAAGTCAACATTGTCTCATCAGAGTAAACAGCGACTGGGGGAGTCTGATTAAATCAATAAACATTGACTTCATGAATAATTCATCAGATTAATGGAAACACAAGAAAAAATATTAATTTGCAAAGCTCCAGAGCTTTCCTTATTACCTACGAGTAGTAGTTGATAAGGTGGAACAACCTAACGATGCTCTGCGAGGCCTGATTTCTCGTTTGCTCGCATTCTATAAATTGTGGTACATTGTGTATCTCGTTCAACTTAGATATATGGTTCCCGCAAAAGTATGCATATATAAACCTGGAATGGTATAGTTATGAGGGAGGTGAAATGCGGTGGGGAAACGAGTGTATCACATCACACATACATCCTGCGATTACATTTGAACAGGATATCGATTGATCCCCGCAAATTGTGGGAAAAAAGGAGATTAGTAATCAATATATTCCCTTCAGACGAAAATCCTTGATGAGGGATGGATAAGCACGATTTTGGAAAAAAAAAATTTTCTTGCTCGAGAGATGTGTATAAATCTTCGGTGTTATCTTACCAAACGAGACGACAGGATATTTCATGCATTACTGCACAAAGACACGCAATCATAGCCATTTCACCAATAATATTTCTTACTTCCAATATCGACAAATAACAAATGTCTTGTTTTTCTTTCCATAACTTTCTAAAGTGATTGATTTGTGCGAAAAATTTTTGGTATTTTGTTTTTCCCTCTCCCAGAATATACATATTATATTTATATATGGAAAGGTTCTCGTAGATTACGAGTTTCTTGATTAGAATAAAATGTTACTGTCAGCAGAAAGACGAAATCAAACTGGAACAGACTGCTAGGAAAAATAGAAAATCAAATACATATGTATAATACATATCAGAAATTCTTGCCCGCACATTCTTTAGGATTAAAGAAGTTTATATACACAAATCGAACTTAGGAGATAATTCGTAATACAAATTCGGTTGAATTGAAATCGCTTAAGTAAATGTATATACATATGTAAAGATCAAGTTCGATTTAATACCGAAAATTGAATCAAAGAAATTTAAAAAAAATTCACCATCCTGAATATATTTTTATTAACTTAAAACTATGATTTTCTGGGCACAAAAGCAAAATTTAGAAATTTAGATTTGTGTAGTCTAAAGCTTGTACAATTTCACATATTGTCTTTTTATTTATACCGACTTTGTGAATATGACACTGAGATAATGGTGTCCAAAATTTAGATATATGTATATTGTTTTAGAGTAAAGTATTAGTCTTAATTCTTCTTAAATATATTATGGAATGGAACTTTTCTACCTGAAAAGTTAAATGACTTTTTAAACAAGCATACCTACATACATATACACTGAAAGACGAGCATTTTGTTTTGTAAATACTATTTAATTTTATTTATGTTACAAAAACTACATTCATTCAATTCAATTTAACTTATTTCAACAAAATCTTGTTTTCTTTTTTACAGACATATCGTGTCTTCATAAGTTGCAATGGCTGCTGTAAATTCTGTAAGTTTATGATGATTTCATTTCTAAAATAATTCCCCAAAAGGTAAACAGATGTCTTAAATCTCATTAGAGTTTTGCAAAGCTTCTTTCCTGGCCCATTTTAAATATGTTAAGTAACACGAAAAGCTCATTACTGGTGCCTGGCTGATTGCGTAGGTATAATTAATGAACTGAAAAACAAGTGGCATTAGGAGCTCGTTCTGTGCGTTTATATCTGATTTTCAACGAGCAAACTTATAGTAATAAATTTCCTTGAAAGGAAATGCAACCATGCAAACTGGAACTAATAGCGGAGGGGCGAAGGGAATTCGGGAACCCGAACCGCAGAGAAACTATTAGCCAAAAACTTTCGAAACCCCGGCACCTGGTACGCCATAAATCATTTGCATCTCCTGTGCAAAGTCAATATTCTTTGGTTCTGTCCGGCGCTGATAATTTATCCTCAGACGGTGAGTTCTGGTGGTAATTATAGCCCGAGTGGAAGTTTTGAAAACAGCCCCACCGGGTTCATTCTCGTCAGTGTGACCCCGAACTGACCGGGAACCGCTTCCGGAGGGTCAGTTCACGGACTGTAAAAAGTAAATTATAAAAGGGCTCTGAGTCGTTTCCAAAAAGTTTTTAGGCGAATGGAGCGTCCCGTTTATAATTCATATAAACAACATTCGCTAGAACAAAAGCAAAAAGGACTGACAAGTCAAAATGCCTTTATTATTCATGGGGTAATGGCTTAATATTTCACAACCGAAGGAAGCACCTCACCTGGCCACAAAATAGCACCTACCTGCCAAGCACTGGGTCATGCCAGAGTTGCTGCTTCATGGCCATCAATAATTCCGGCCGCAAAATTAAAGATTTATTGTGAAAAAATCGGGTTCGGGCATGGTTGAGAGGATACTGTACCACGGGGGATGCGATGACTTTGCAAAATTTTCTGCTTTTATGATCGCATTTTGTCCGGTCATAGTCGGCTTAAGCGAAATTATGATTTAGAGACAAAACGAGTCCTTAAAAGAAAATACAGGGCGGGTGGCAGCCTTGATGGGGAAAACTGGTCGACTGATGGATTATTTATTTTTGAAAAACCAGCCGACCGAGAAAATATGAAAGTTTTAATGAATTTTTAAAAACTTTTATATACAGTCTTTTAATGTTGGTAATGATGAACGACTTTTAATGATCAAACAGATTTTAAGTATACTAACCAATATTTTACAGTGAATTTTTGTTTATCTTACAATTATTAGTATTTGTTTGTATCAAAGCTTACGTAGATATTTTTTACGAAATTTTAAATTAAAAACTTCATCATAACCAATAGTGATGTTAACTGATACTAGATTTGATTAGATTCTGATATAGAGTTGAAATAATCAAACTTTAAGGGTACATACATCAATGCGAAAAATCCTACCAAAACTAAATCTAAAGAAATTAAATTGTCTATGAGGTGAATTTATCCATCATCCAATTTTTTGTTTAATATATCTTACTAAATTTTATGTTAAGAATGTAAAGTATAGAAAAGTATAAAACTTCATGAACCATTTGATTGTATGTGATAGAATTGACGTGACTTAAATTATTTGATTTCTGTCGTTAGTAACAAAATTTCGGAAAATTTGGTTCTCTCATGAACTTTATTATGATTAATATTTTTGAGGAATGGATAAATACATGAAATTTAATATATTTCTCATTTGTCGCCAGAGGTGAAAACCGATGTCTCCTATGAATTTGTGTCCCATCCATAACAAGCTTCTGTCATTTCAAATAGAACATTTCTGAATATTTAATACGATACGCTTCTCACGTAAAGGTAAGTGTTCATATATCTCAAGTCGATCACGTGTCAGAAAAGTTTTCTTAAGACGTGACAGAGTTTGAATCACACGAATGCTGAAAGTTAAGCAGCTGATTGTACCTAATGTCCATAAGACGTTCATTTGGTAGAAAACACATATTTTTATTATATATGAAGTATGTTTTTGAAATCTACTGCAGTTTCATATTTTCTAAGAGAGTACAAATAACATACATAAATCGCAGGTGTTATTTCTTAAAAGAAAATTATTTATGTTGGCGACTAGACGTTTAGTCTTCACTAGATAAATATCCCAGATAGAAATTGGAATCGTGACGAAAAAATGATGTAAGTGGTTACCGAAGAATCGGAAAAATAAGGTAACATTTTATTGGGTGATTCACAACAACTGATGAAAAACTGATTTTAAATTGATTCTTAATATCAGACACATATTATTGGTCGAGTCTATGGCCAATGACAATCTGGGGCAACGCTGGAAATCAATGGGCCAAAAATGGCTTAAGTGTGTCTTACGATAATCCAATTAATATTAATTCCAGCCTAAATATTTTCAAACGGAGGAATCAAAGAATAGCTGATTTTAATCTGATTCATGCATTCAGTTTTTCATTGGCTGGTATTTGTGGTATTGCAATCAATCGCAGCATTTAAAAATCGAACAAGCTTCATAAATAATAATCACTTTTCCATCAGAAAAGAACTGATTCTTTAATGTCTGCGAATCAGTTCGGAATCAGTTCCTAATCAATTCTTGTCTATCTACATAGGATGATTGTTTATTAAAATGATCTACTATAGCATTTACATATAGGGTATAAATCGTCGTTTTCATTGCGAATAAACTAAATATTAAACAATTACTGAGAATTGTTTCCTCATGTCAGCATTAAAGTTAGCTGATGTTGTGACATTGTATGTAATTCTTCCTATCTTAATGTCTATTTAATAAAAATATTGTAGATCATAAACTAGGTAACTATGTAAAAAAAGTTGTAGTCTCAAAAAAGGTAAATTGCTCTATGTACCCATAACCCGATTTTGAGCGATAAAATATAAAGAGTGAATAAGTTTACTGTAGCAAAGCAAATGCAGTGTTCGACAAAAAGTTGAAAATCTCATTTGATTTACAAAATTCAATGAAAAGTAATATTAAATTGTACGTTGCATTTAGCTCGCAATGGCGTGAATTCAGAGGTACGATAATTGAAAAATCGATACGGCAATTACCGTGCCATTGTGCTTCTTCTGCTGGGTTGACAAGATTTTGCGCGAAAAGGCAAAATGTAAATAGGAGCATAAAATTTGTTTCAATTCACTTCACAACTCATTAAGCATTCTAGCCGTCATTTAATGGTTCCAACTGAGGGGGTGGCGCATTTAGGCGAGTTGCTATTATTAACTGTGAGGTATCAGGGATATGGCGGGGAGAAATTGAGGAATGTGAAATCCTGGCTTTGGTATTTGTGCTGTAAATAAGGACTTTGGAGGATAGTTCAACGCAAAATTTAAACTTGTCCAGCCAACTTCCATTAAATCATGTAATTAGAGTTTTCATTTTGTTCAGAGAACTGCTGCCAACATATGACCACCCGCACCTTTAGAACTTGCCAACCATAAAACATAGTGAGGGTGGGAAGAGCAAACTTTGGAGTTCCGCACAAACACCCGCTGTAAATCCAAAGTGCTGATGGTGATTATGATGTATGGCTTCTTTATGTTCTGTTAAAAACAGAAAGGCCGCTCTCCCAGGCGAATTTGCACAATGCCTGACAGCGAAAACATTTACCAAAGTAAACGAGGGAATGTGGCAGCATCGCTGAATGTACACAGCAAGATGTTGTACAAAGGGAACTGGAAAACTCTACAGCGGACGGGAGTTGGAGTCTGGAGTCGAAGGCAAACATGGTTCCCACACTATGCGGAGACGTGGCTGAAAGAAGACCTTTTATTTCGGGTAAAACCAATGAAAACAGTCTCCGTTTTAAAATTCTCCCTCGTGATTTGCTCGTGTCTTTCGACAGGAATCCAATGTTCGCAAAACACGGGAAACATCGAAGCGAATCCAGGGCCTGATCCCCGAAATTCCCTTTCGAAGTTGTCCAAAAAGCGTTTACTTGTTCCCTTTAATCTGCTCCTTTAATTTCGCCCTTTCGTTATCCTATCAGGCATTTTCGGTAATGCTACTTTCACATTCGACTTTCCCAATTCATCTACCGGGGGAGAACGCCCCAAACAAGAAAGGACGAGGGCGCAATCAATTTACGGCCGGCAGCTAATTGATACAAATAATTACGAAAATGGTAAACCTACCATACATATTCTTCCCAGAAATATCGTGCTGTTCGTTGCTGTTAACTAGCAATTTCGTCTAATGCTGTCAAAGCTTTGACTAAGCTGATATCACGTTAAAAAAAAAAAAAACCAAAAACTCTACATACTTAATGATCTCTTTAATATATTTACATAATGAAATTCCTTAAACTTGTTTAATCCTACTGCGATAATGTTTTCATCAAATTTAACATCGTCAGCAATTGGATTTTAGGCTGAATTATCACTTACCATAATTAGCTTTTGGAAAAATACATAAGGGCCTAAAGGACATTTGTGAAAGATGGTAGATATACTAAAACTGTCTTTGCAAAATATGGAGAAAAATTATACCGTATAAGAAATAGAAAGAATAGATTTTACAAAATGTTTTAATTCTTATAATGGCGCAATTTAAAATTTTTTTTTTTTTTTCTGAATTACTCAATACTATCAGATTTTGTAAAAATGCCTAAAAAAATAAAAATTATAAGAGAGACGAAGAATTAATAAAATATGTAATCCTTTACATTTATTTAGAATAAAATTAATAACTAAATTGCAAGTTAGATTCGAAATCGACTTATCGACAGACGTAAGTCGTCCATATCTTTGACAGGGCAAAATAAGTTTTTTTTTTACAATTTTTGTTTTTGTAGACAAGTTTACTATATATTTTGCAACCAATTTTAATTTGTTTAAAAATGGCGAATTTTTTAAGGAAAAATTCATTTCTTCGCTAAAAAAAGCTTATTTTTGGACTATTAAATCAGTACCATCAATTTTATGTTTCACAGAATACTTTTGAAATAATGTACTTTCAGAACATTAACTTAAAATCAATGATTGTAAGTTTTTCTAAATCTTTACTAATTTTTGTGGGTGGAATTAAAATCGTATAATAATAATATAAAATAGTAATAAAAACATCGATTTTAATGAAAATCTGTATTTGAGGGCAAAATTTGTGGCAAGAGCCCTAAAATAAGCAAATCAAAGGAAACCTTAAAAATTCTTCAAACTGTCGCTATAAACGCCAAATGCGTGTGTGTCATCGTCGAAAAATCGAATAATATTTTTGTTTTAATTTTTACAGTGGATAGTTGAAAAATCTTTAACCTTTGTATATATGTATGTAGTGGAATATTTCGAAAAATAATGGAACGATTTTAAAACTTCGTGAAGGGACCTTAAACTCAACCTGTTCCTTAAAATTTCTGGAAAAAAGGAAAGCATACTGAGGGTAGCGGAATTACGTAAGTTTTTCACTTAATCTTGTGCAGCTGTAGCTTTCTTTAAATAAACCAGTGTCTGAAGATTGACTGAGGTCGCAGCCTTTCCTCAGCTTCTGCACAAGTAGCGCGGTAGCTCGAGTTTGGCGATCCTCAATTACGACCTCGTCTCGTAGTTGAAGCGTTGGCCATCAATCAAGCGCAAATGAGGCATGTTTGTTTCTTGACAATCGGGAAGGGAAGACATTTCCCAAACCCTCTGAGATAATATTTCGGCCGAAAGAAAAATATAACAAAAAGGAAAGAAAGGGGAAAAAATTTGCAACGCCGGAATTCCGGGCATTTTTGGGACTGCTCCCTTAGTAATGGGTATACATATAAATGGATCCAGAATCCCCTGTGGAAAGCCAACCTCGATCGAGGAGGAGTAAGAAGCAAGGCGTTTAATTTCTTTCCAATGGAATTTGTTTGTGGTAACAGCCGACATAAATTATCTTTTTTACGGTCATTAACGTGGCCCGTGGTTTATCCCTTCATTTCTCATTTGCTGAAATGAGTAATGAATGGTCGTCCCACGATGGACGTGCAGCTATTTTAAAGACAATACTCCGACGACTTCTTGTTGTTATTCTCTTCACACCTCTTTAAATTAATAAATACTAAAGATGAATGAAAGTTCATTCAAAGCCTTAATTTAATAATTTCCCTGCATATTTAGTGTCATTAAAAGAGTAGATCGCTTTGGTTGAATATTCCTCGCTACTCAGGGGTGAGTTAATGAATTCTTCAATTCTTGAAGCTTTAATTCTATTAGGACTCGAGGCACCTTCGCTTTAATAAAATGAAAACAATGATGTATTTATCTTTCATTCCCCCAAATGGTTGAATGTTCGCAAATAAATATTTTTGTTGGAGCTTTGAAAATATCATTATTTTCCGAAATTCATCAGAAAATCAATAGATTGGAGTGGGTTGGAGTATTTGTGATTCAATAAATGAAAGTAGATGTTTTTGTAAATGAATGTTCAAATAATTATTTCGAATGAGTGTTGACAATATATTCAATGATTGTGTAAAATTAAAGCTGATAATGAATAAAAGCAAGTGAAGTATGAAATATCAACGAAATAGCTTAAAATGGAAAGCATCAGATTAATTTCATATAATATATTATATATGTACATAAATATATTATATATGTACATTGTACATAAATAAGTATATGTGTACTATGACATTATTTAGATATGCACATAAATGAATTTTTGAAAATATCTGATAATAATTTTAATATTAGTAATCTTTGGTAACTGTTTTAAGATAATGTATTAAGCCTTGTTTGATTTCTTTTAATTCACAGTCAGGCCTTGTATGTATTTGATTTTCTAATTTTATTATTTTTACTAAAAATTTATATATTACTTCTAAGTATTTGACATCGTCAGCTTATTTAAAACTTTGGGTATTTCAAATTGGTTAATTGCTAAGTAATTCAAACCTTTACGCTAATGTTTAGCAATATGTTTGAAAATGAAAAAAAGTTGGAAGTCGAATTTGATTTATATTTAGTTTTCTTTTATTAAAAGGTATAGAATGAGAAGACTTCCGATTCCATTATTAATTTCCATTGTAGGCAACTTGAATTTACTTCAAAATAGCCTAATTAGATAAATTATTTGCACTTTGCTATTTTTTGAAAACCAAAGATTAATTTATTAATTTGTATTTTTTGAATTGTTAAATATTTATGTTTTAAGCGATAACATTTATTTGGAAATAAACTCGATCTATTTAACCTTTTATTCGCCTGTCACGTTATCACTGAACCGACTTCAATGATAATGCTCAACTTAAAATTTAGGTTAATTGTAATGTTTGTGCGTTTGTACCATTAAGGGATTTAAGGATTTTCAAATATGTTATTGGATTTTAAGACGATGTAATGAAATTGAATCGGTTTACTTACAATCTAAAACATTCTAAGCTGTTCCTACATGCTCGAAATTAGTGTAAGAAACCAGCATGCTGATGATTTTGTATAGTGTGTAATTTGTGGAAGTCAAAGTTGTAAAATAAAATAAAAAACACTAATAATTTCAAAAATGCGTCACTGAAGCAGCGATAAGTAGGTACCTAGGTGAAGTACGTGGAAGAGTCGAATAACCATAAACTCTATGTTAGCAGAAAAACAGGAACTCCGAGTAAACAGAACGTCTGCACTTAGCCGTAAAACAAACAACCCATCACTAATGAGAGCAATGTGTAATTAGAGCGGGAAATTTGTTCAGGTTGCATAAGAACGCGCTGTTAAAGTTGAATGGTTCCTCTTTCAAGTGGTTGTTCCCACACTGGCTGCTGTCAAGGAGTCACCCTAGAATTGTATGAGAGATACGAAAAATTTATGCAGTCTGTCGGCATCTGCTCGCTCCTCCTGACCTCAAGTAATTCGATGAGTTTTAGCATGCAGAAGTGGATTTCCATAGTGAAAGCAGTTCAAAAGCGTAAAATTTCAAAGGAGCCATTCAATCAGCTCTTTATAGATTTTGCCGCCTCACGAATTTCCGGCAGGCTTCCACTTGCCACCAGCCGGGTCTGGTGGGGATCCATAAGACGATTCAATTGGACTACTCGTTATTTCTGGTTTGAATAAGAGATAAATTTTGGGAAAACATATGCTACTGAAGCACGATGGAGTTTTGTGGTCGTCGGCACCCCACCGCCCGCTTTATTTCGGTTTTCTTTTTCGATTTCACGCTTAATGCCAGGTAATATATGCTTCATTACTGGTACAGTTTGCCCCACGTAAATAATAGCGCTGGCTAATTGGATGAAAGCCAATAGCATTTCTCACGGCTGTCTGCGGGCAAACAGCGCTGCCGTCTGCTCGTAGATAAATAACGACAGAGCAGATTGCATACGGACCGCTTTTGACAAAATGCTCCTTTAATTAACATTCTAAGGTCCTCGTTATCCACACACATATGCATCCACTGATTATGAGAAATAAAGGGCAGGTAAATGCCCTTTCCACCTACGTATGCTTGCAGTTTATTTAGTACAAAATATGTATATTATTCCACATGTTTCTATTAATATCAGAATTTTTAATATGTATTTTACTAGTATTAATTTGCACAAATCATCTTACATTTGCAACATTTATACAGGCATTATATAATACATACATACCTCAGAGTGATGAAATTGAGTGCATAACCGTAGTAAAATTGAATGCTGTTAATTCCATAAAGCATACATCGCTTTTCAACTACGTTTATTAGAAGATAATTACTAAGAATTTGAATGATAGCTTAGTATATACACTCTAAAAAATAAGTGTACAATTACTGTTTTAAAAGTGGGAGAAATTGTATTACCTATATTTTTACAACTTAGAAAATTCCGCTTAAAAAATGTAGTTTTGCAACATTATGTAAAAATGTAACTATAATTCTTAATCATTAAAGATATAAAATTACATTTTACAGTCGTAATTTTACTTCTGAAAAACGCAATAGTCATTTTGTTGCATTTAATTTTAGTATACAATTGAACAACCCAAACACACAATAAGAGAATGGGTAAGCACTGTTGCCGTCAAACTCTCATTTAGGTTGGGACTTGCTTAACTAAAACTTTTTGTAGAGGCCAGGCCGCAAATTATGAAAAATTATAAAATCTTTTCAATAAAAGGCACCTATTTCAGTTTCGCCCTGGTGCCATCCAAATATCTCACTCAATTTTAAATATATTAAACTTAAACACTATTTTAGCATCCTATCTAACTTTGGAAGGTAATTTAATCCCTTAGAAGCGTTTATACACCAAAAATAAAAAGGAGGTAGGCTCTAGAAAATAAAGGGCGCCACCCTGGACTATATTCTTATTAATTAAAATTGAATTTTAAAGTTTTAACAATAAGACTTATTTATATAATATTACAGCAAAAACGGACAATGAAACGCTTTTCGTGTATTTTTAAATTAATATAACAATATATGATAGCAAATCACAAATATTTAATTTAATTTTACCACATTTTACTTTTTAATATTACACATATAAAAGCAGTTAATAAAGTCTATCTAGTAAATATTTCGTAGAGTGTTAAAAATGCGTTAAATACGGTGTAATTTCATTGTTCGAGTATAGTGAATTTTGAAGTGATTAGAAGGAATATAAGAATATAGGCAATATAAATAATATATATTTTCTGTGTACCACATAAAAAAATCCAAATTTGCATTTTTTATTATTGGATTGAATTTAGAACCTCTTATCTAAAGCTACAGTGAAAATATAATTCAATATTTATGCAAAGGCATTCATAAGTCAAAGATTAGATCTATAAATTAACGATTACATTTTAATTGCAGGGAAATTCAAATCAAGTTGGTACTGAAAAGAAAGTTAAAATTATTCCGTCGACAGAAATAGAAGAAATATTATAAATAAATCAATTTTTAATTAAAATAACAATAGCATTAACTTTGTTGAACAACGTAGGAAAAAATCTTATTAACTAACCACAGAAGCGGTTTATCCGAGCTTTGTCTCATTGTTTACCTAATCCCACGCATGCTTTTACTCCCTATCTACTCCGAAGGTTTTATAGCCAAGTTTTCTGATTCACAAGTCGCAATTATCAAGGAACCATACGTTTCTTGTAATCTCATAGGACGTAGTTGGTAAGAAAAGATAAAGTTTATCGCGCGAATATTTACCAAAATTAGGGACTAGTCCCAAGGATTTCTTCTCGATATAATGTAGTTGAAACTTTGCGATTCTGAATAAGTTAGATACTTACTAGAATATTAAATCGCGCCAAATGTTTGGAGAGACCTATTTTAGATAAGGCGAAAAATGAAGATAATATCTGCAAGAGCTCCTCAATATTTTCTTAGAGGTTCGGTGAATAACCGCTTACATTAAGCAGGTGCAAAGAGCTAAGTGCTTTGCATTTTAATAAATTCTGCAGAAGCTTTCAGCCGCAGAACTCCAGGGTTGAATTTTGTCAAAGCGTGTCTCGTTTTGGCGTCATCCTCTTTGACTGGCACACTCCATTATGCAAAGTAGTGGTTAAGTCCCTTTTGGAGGACGCGAACACTTTTCACCATTAAACTCAAAGCTTCACTCTGCCCTAATAAAATTATTCAGAGGTATCAGATAAATGCGTAAATACAATATTTACATGGAATAGTCCCTTAACATATTTGAATATTTCGCTTTCGCACCACCACACAACCTCCATGAGCGCAATCCGGAGAAAGAAAAAATATGTATAAAATCTGTACAAATGTCGAAAACAAAGTAATAATGCGCCGTGCAGGAGGGAAAATATGGCCGAAGTGCTCGAATCCCGCGGGCATTTGCACACAAGTTCTGTGTTTTTCGTGCCATCCAAAAATTTCCCCCTTATTTATATGTTTTTGGTGGTTTTACTTTGTTTTGTTTTGTGTAAAAATATTTCCAACCAACTTTTAAAGCTTTTAGTGTTCTGTTTGCTTTGATTTGATCGTGGGGAAGATATGCATTTATTCCGGCCGAATCTTTATTTTTTTTTCAATTTTATGTTCATAAAATTCGATTGTGGTTCAAACACCATTTGCATTTGTTCCATTTCAATTGCGCTAGCATTCTACCTTTGATTCTTGGAATACTCATTGAAAAACTAACATAAACACATATTTGCACGTTTTGCGCATAGACGCACAACATCTATACGGTTTTGATTTCCTTCCAAACACTAATAATTCTATTTGAAATTGATATAAAGGCCTTGGTCGGTAAAATAATAGTTGCAAAATTTCAAAAGCCTTATCTACTACTAACTTAAAATATCTCCAGTCCTTTTTAAAACACAAATCTAAAAGTGTTATACATGTAGTTCATCAACCAAAAATCAACCGCTTTTCTACAAACAGAATCAACAACACCTGGGATCAAAATTCTCTTCAATCTTCTTTTCGTTGACCGCAAAAGCAACATTCAACAGGTGCCTTCGATCAATATATCATACATACATATGTATTATCTATATATGTAATGTATATAAAAATGAATCCCTATTTCCCTTGGTCACGCCATAACTTGAGAACGACTTTACCGATTACATTCATCTTTTTTCTTAAGTTTTCTAATACTTTGTAGAAGGTTGTTATGGAAATAAAAATTAAGAAAATTGCAAAATATCAGAAAACTTAACGACTACTTAAATTTCACGCGTTTGACAGTTCGTGAAATCGGTCGGCATCTATCGATCAAAAAATTCATTTATCCATTCAATCGGAACATTTATCTAGTTTTCAGTTTGTTCAGTGAGTTTTTTGAGAAGTGTTTGTTCATCGCAGTTAGTTCACCGCAATCACGCCTTATATTAAAAGCTTAATTTAATATCAATTTTTGGTAAGTTTTGATAGACTAACACGTGGTATATATGGTTATACAGAAACACTACGGGAATCAATTTTTTATTTTCAGTTGAATTTTGGAGTATAAGTATTAGAAAACTTAAAAAAAAAAGATGAATGAAATCGGTCTGTCGGGTTAGCTAGTATTATATATAATAAATGTAAAATAATAATGTCTGACAAGTTGTATTTTGCCCAAAATTTTATGTGTCGTTAAGAAATGAGAGCTTAGACACGTTTTCGCCCACACTTTTGATATTGGAGATGTTCTAAATAATAAGCTATTTTCACTTAAATTGTTTTGAAAACAATGAAGAGGTAATTGTGCTACTCGATATTTTAGGAGCTCCTTGTGTCACTTCAGACTGAAAATAATTTTTACTTCTTTTTTTTGTCATTTCCGTACACTCGCACGTATTCGGAAAAAAACCACAAGAAACCCAAAAAAAAACTTGAAGCGAGGAGGAACCGATTTTTGTGCCAAATGATCTCAATATATTTCTTTCCTGTCATTTCTCCACCTTCCCACGGTGCTTCTTGTAAAAAATTTAAAAAACTTCTTTAATATGATTCGGTCCACTCAGCGAAAAGCATTGTGGTTGTTTACATTAAGCAATACTAACGAGATAAAATTTTCAAAATCCTTTTGTAAAGAAATTACATCATCTTGACCTTGAAATGTTACTGGAAATTTTTGTATTTTAATTATGTTAAAATTTCATAATTTTCTACAAACCTTACTAAATTATAGGTGCAAAGAGTGAAAACATATTCCGGTTTAACTGCATTTACTAATGTACCATTAGGATTTTGGAAGAAATGTTCTAAACTTTCATAGACGACTTTTACTCAGACTTAAGGTTCATCTTTCTAAAAATTAGCAATCAGTATATACGAGTATATCCATCGATTTTTGAATTCTAAAACTTATTATTCACTGAGTCTAAATATATATATATGTACTATACCAAAAAAAATTTGGACAATAAGTTATTTGCGTCAAGGTTGTTTTGTATAAAGTTAAAAAAGCAAAATGAATAAGGATGAATTCAATGTTCCAGGAAGTTAGTGGCGAGAATACAAATGCTATCTCATATATTTGTTTTGACAAAAATAAAACCACCAATTTATTTTTGTCACATCAAGAAAATAGCAGATATACATATATCGCGAAAAATATTTGTGCAATATAACACTGGACGAATATATCTCAAAGCATGAAGCGTTCAAATTTATTAATCTGTGATTTTCGTAAGATCTGATTGATGGCTACATTTTTGAATAATACATGCGATCAGTGCTTAGCATTGACACGAGTTTAACCGATGACTGTACGGAACATAGGCGCATTTTTAGATGCATCGTAACCAGGCTGCGAGGAGAGAGAGGCGTTCGGCCAAGAACGAATTTGGCGAAATAAAATTATAAGAAGTAATATGCGATTCGAATTTTGAATGCGGGCTTTTGGCAAGAAGTTCTTGGCAGGGCTTTACCTGTTCGGATTAACGCCGCAAATTTATCGGTGCCGGGCTTACTTCAATAAATTGCCACCGAGTACATCATTAGGCATTGTGCTGAGTGTGAGATTTATCTGCCTGAGATCTGATTTGCATGAATCATTTTGAATTTGGGCTATGTGTGTGAGTTTGCCCTATTTTTAATGGTCGTCAGCGATGCAGACATGTCACATTTCTGCTGATGGAAGTCGGAGGCACTCGAACTTTGCGATTCTATTGAATTATGGCTCGTGGCAAATGAGAGGGGGAATTTGCACAGGTGACATATTTTGTGGCAGACATACATATAATTATATTCAGCGGAAATGTTCCTTTCGCCGATTTTACAAGTCCGCATTAGTTCTGCTCAGACAGGCCTTCATTAAGACTATCCTGAAAAACTTTGAGCAGTTCTTTGACATAATTTAAAACTTCGTCGAAAGTTTTCATTCCTTCATTTTTATCCAGTCATGCTTCTCAAAAATTGCATTTAATCCTTTCATCGTCATTGCGACGATGCTCTGCCTCTGCTGGCCGATGCACACTGAAAAGAAAATTGTAATTGATGCATATTTCATTTGAGAAATTGGGTCAATTATAGAGCAAAAAGACTACATTTACTCTTTTCTGAGCTGATTTTGCAGAGGATCGTGCAATCTGTAAAACGCTATTCAAAGAAAAAAACTAAAGGGGTAGATGTTCACTTGTGTGGATTTAAAGGGGTACTTCGATTCTCCTCGTTTGCTTGCAATGATCCCCCAAGAGCCCCATACAAGCTCTTAATTTCAAGCTGCGATTAACCGAGAAAAATCCATCCAAATTACAAGGTTATTAAACATTTTTCTATAGCTGAGGTTTTTTAATGATTAATTAAATTCACCTCCTAGAGCATTTCAGGATCTAAGCCTACTTTGAAGCTAAATCTTTTAACTACATGTGTTGAAATTGATTTTGGTAAGTTTATCTTAACAGGCTAAGGTAGGAAATAGTAGAAAAACTAGTTTCGATGAGATCACTTATTCATGTAGTACCAGTTAGCATTTTTATTGATAATTTTGTTCGCTTTAATATTTTCTTGTAAAAGGATGTATTTAAGGCAATTTTTACAGTCATAAAGGATAATATAAATAGTGCTTTTTGATTGAAAAATTGTTTGTTTTATTTTAATGTAATTGATCCCATAGATTTTAAGACCAAAAAATATTTATTAAAAGGAGCAAATTTATTTATTGAACATTTGCAAAATATACTTAATTTCTTTTTATTTTTCAAGTTTAATAAAAATATAATACCTACAATTTCTAAAAATTGCAGCAAAAATTTGTTGATTTCGTCGTAAAATCGAAGAAGGAAGTCTCTTTAATTTTACCCTCTTTTGTGTTGTTGACTCTAATAGGTATTGAGAATATTTTTTCGCGGAATTCCGTCCTCAAACTAATATTTATTTTATTTTATTTAACTAATATTTCGTTTTTATACAAGAAACGCTAGCTTCGAAAACTGATTCTTCCTGCAAAATGATCACTTTCAGTCACTTGTTCAACACCGTCAGAATTTTTAAAATTTTGTTGGCACCTATGACACTGGCATAAATATTCAAAAATGTTTATTTTTAATTTGAAATTATATCTAAATTTTAGATTGGTACAAATTTTAACGAAAAATGTATTTGAATTAATGATTATGCTTGTAGCATTTAAAATTAACTGTGTTGAAAATCTTTTATTTAATATTTTCTAGAGTTATTTTAAATCCAATGTAACTTATTTTATTTTACAATAGTCTGGAACCAATTTCAAAACGTAACGAACTAACTAACTAATAAATAAATGTGTTTCGGAAGAGATTTAGTTTTTAAACTCAACTTACTGATTGAGTTTAAATATTGTTATTTATTTAAGTAAAATTTGAAATTCGCCAGCATACATAAAAGTTGATAGCTTTTTCAAAGCTGTTTTTTTTTTTCAAAATTAGTTGGTCCATAAACTCAATTATTCCTGAAATTTAACTTTAAAACTGTCAGTCCTAGCAACTTATTTATGCAATGATTATTTTCCTCGTTTCTCGTTTTATTAATATTCATTTGAATAACTTTTAAGGGGAGCTTTTGTAATTGTCTTCGTTTGAAACACAAAGATATTATTCAAATGCGGCAATTTAGCGAAAACCTCTGAAATGTATTGTATCATTTTGATATTACTTTGCTCGACGCAGAGAGCTTAATTACCACTGAACGGGGCAAAAATTATCACAAAACCGAAAATTTCCCTCTTGAGCCATTAACATTTTATGAAAACAATGATAGGCACTGGCAAAAGAAAAGTTTCATTTTTTTCCCACAATATATCAAGAATCAGGGGCTTCTGGCCGTAATTTCCTTCAAGGTTTCCACAATCAGGCCATGATGCCGGGCAATTTATCATTTGACTAGACCGCATTTTCAGCCTCCGCCTTTTGGTAATCAGGTAGAGATGATATACAGCCATTAATAATTTTCCGGGACCTTTCTCAAGTATCACAATATTTCAAAGGAGGAGATCGCCATTGTGATGAAATATTCAGGGAAATCGCTCCAGCATATTCATACGTTCCGTCCGCAGTAGGGTCGATAGGTGGATGGATGGCGGAATGACCATAGTTGGGTTGGGATTGATTTCGTCCCCTTTTCATATTCCCTCCTATTTTTAATTTCGAACTTTCGACTCCAAACTCTCTGTCAAAGCGTCTGAGGTCTTTGCAGCTTTAATAAAAAAGGAATTTCTGAAATCAACCTGATATTGGATTGCTTTCTGAAATATTTCCGATTTGACAGTTTTCCGAGTAATCCCGGACCGTAGTACTTGTAGCTTTTCCGTAGATCTCTGTTTCCGTCTACAGACGATGAGATAACCCCCACCTCAATCAAAGTTTGAGCGTCTGTTTCGGACAACAAAGGTCCTGATGAATTTATCAATAGAAAAACTGCAAAGGAACTAGACATTTTTCTTGGCTTTTTCATTTTCACTGTCTTTGATAAATTGACATGAGGAACTGGTTAATTGATATTTCTTTTCTGAACCAATTAATAGCAATCCCTGTTAGATATATGTGGTGGAAATTAATTGTTTATGTGTTTGCTTCTCCAAACAGGTACAAGGTGGCCTTCACTTGCCATTGACAGGATTAGCGCCGCCCAGAGTACTAATGTGTAGTGCCTCAATGGGTGCTGAAGGCTCAGTTACGCTTCAATTACGAGAAGCCGTTCAAGCACCCGAATCTGGAAGCTCCTTGGATACAGCCTTAACCATTGGATATCCAGATCCAGAAATTTTAGCTGATGTTTTAGGTACATTACAAGCTGCAGGTAAGATTTTATAAATTCTGTCACTATGATCCTAACAGCAATTCTGAGGTTTAGTAGTTCTATACGACATTTATTTGTTTTATTATTTTACCCTTAAAAACGGGTTTTAGGCTTTCACTTTGAACAGTTTGTTTAATGCACATTTATCCTTCAATCTTATATATTATACATATTTTCTTGAGAATGTCTCAAATGATCAAAAATAAAACTGAAGCGAGTTTAACTGTCTCGGGTTAGGCTGTAGTTCTTACTAAATACTATATCTATCTAAATTACACCTTCTCACTCAGAAGAATTACCTATGTATAGTGTTTCTTTAATTTACATATAATTTATAATCTAATCACGAGCAGAATAAATTGCTATTAAAAATTTCCTAAGCCAAAAAGATTTAACGAACAACTTTTGAGGGAGAACAACGTAAGACCCTGCCGTCGATTTGAGAAGGGAAATTCCGAACACTCTTTATCTAAAAGACATGAATACGAATAAAACGAGATCAATCGAGTTACAATTCTCTGATTCGAGAAATACATAATTATAAAATAAATACAAATTTCTGCTTAACTTGACTATATATATTTTTTTCATGAAACAACATTTATTGTTCCACATATTTATTGAATACGATAAAAATAGAAAACGATAAAATCAGACAATTGCACTGACTTGGACTTTCAGAGCACCTTGTATAAAAATGTGTTATACCTTTTTCTAATAATTGATATGATGTTAGAATTGAGTTTAAGACTTTATAATAAATGTTTTTTTTTTAAAGGACATATATAGCGCATTTGAATGCATTATATGTAATACTTTTAATTAACAAAATCGAAAAAGTACATTATACCGGAATGATAAGTTGCTGTGAATCAGAATAAACAATACAAAACAAAAGAAAGTTTAATTTCAAAATTAACTCTAAAGTATTATTTACCAGTAACCACATTAAGACATTTGAAAAGTATTTTTTTCATGTGGAGTTTTCCTATATTTAAGATCGCACTTCAGCGAAATGTCGATTTATGAAAAAAGTATTTTTACAATACTTTGGAGTTTCGGGACATACATATATGTATGTAGGTAATTCTACAAAAATGTACTGAAAATTCATTAATAAATATAATGATTTGAAAAATTGATAAAATTAACATTGTATAGCAATAAAACTCTAGTACGACTGGTTTCGTGAATAATAAGTTTTAGTTTTCTAGAATTTCAATTACACTTTTATATTTTATTAAAAAGCTATTAGTTAGGACAGTTCAATTAATATTATTTAAATCAAAGTCTTCTTGTTCTACCTTCAGCTTTAAACAACAACAGTAACAGCACAATCATCAATAACAACAATTCAAGTTGCGGCAGTCTAATAAGTGAAAATTCACCAGATATAAGTTCTCCAAGTAGCAGCAGTAGCAGTGGTAAATCTCATATCTGTCCCAGAGTTACCAGTATTACAAATAGTAGCCAAGCATGTAGCAGCAGCAGCAGTAGTAGCAGCAGTAGTAGCAGCAGTAGTCATAGTAGCACCAACATTGAAAGCTCAGTTCCTGTGCAAAATCCACCGATTGTTTTTAAGAAGTCTCGACCCAAAGCAACTTCTCCAACTAGACACGGGCCACAACAGTGCCAGGTGAGTTTGGTAAATATTTCAAGAAATTTTCGTAAAGTATAAAAAGCGATGACTGACTTAAATTATGAAAATATATTTTAATATTACATCAAAAATTTCATAAAATTCGATAACTGGAGTGTTATTCTGCGTGGAACTAGCAGAAAGCCAATGTATATTAAATGTTTGGAGGCATAGGAATTTTAAAAGCAGGCTAGACAATTTGACAAAACTAAATATGTAGGAAATATACTACAAAACAATAAGACCCTTAGGTAAATTATCTTAGATCGTTTCCGAACAACCATCTATTTAAAACCGATTTTTCAACAAGTTCCAAGAACTTTTACTCTATAACTTTGATGCTAAAAGTCAGTTTTTCATTTCACTCGCGTAAATGTGCAAAAGTATCAGATTATTATTGAATGGAATAAAATCTGATATGGTTAAATTGAAAACTGACATTTTTATTGACACGAGTGAAATGAAAAATGATACTGAAATATGATAAGTTTCGTGAAAATTACATACAATCATAACCTTTGGACTTATTTGCGCGCCCGCAGTTGATTTCTTTAATCTAAAATTCCAAAGATATCGAGTTGCTCTTTTCGTAGAGTAAAAACGATGAAACAACGCAAAGTTGAAATTTTCCAAAATTTTAAATTTTATATAAAAATGCTCTTAAACTTTTACTATAAACTAAAACAATTCACATGCGCGGTAATGATCAATAACAAATTAGTGCAGAATATGCACGCACTGATGGATCGAAGTAGGAGTTTCGAATTAACGAATAACTAAATATATGGGCATGTGTTATTCCCAATGGTATCGTTTCAACCCGCTGCGGTACTATGAAAACAGGTCGATGTCGTTGTGAAAAATGGTTTAAAAAATATCTTTTCTCTTTCGAATGGCATGCAAGCCATGGGAACAGACTCGTTAACAGTCATTTATTTTGTAAAGCGGATAAACGCGATACAAAAAGAACTTCAAAGTTAAACGAAATTTTCATATCGATTTGTTTTACTCTTCTCCCAGGGCGAAATCTGCATTTTATCTATTTTACTTGGAGTGTACATAAAGTGAGCTTGTTCACTGTGTACAGGCGTACATTAATACTGCCTTTCATGTGCTCTCTAGAGGACTTCATGCAAATGCTTTTTAGTTAAAAATTTAAATTAAATTATCCTATTATTTATTTTGCTAGCACTGCCAGTAGGTAATTAATTTTGAATGTACGGTGATAAATAGGATGTTAGCTCTACTTTTCAAAAGGTTTATAATTAATGGTAGACGAAAATTCATGGAAATTTCACTTTGTTTTGTTAATTTTATTTAAAATTTCATTGGACGACCATTACATTTGAAGTCAATTGAGATCGCATCGTTGCCTTTGATTTTTAGTCCTTGATGTTATATATTTGTTGTTTGTTTGTTTGTTTGCTTATCCGTTAATATATTTCGCCTACAACTTCAAGCTTTCAGTACGAAAAATTTAATCAACTGATATTTTAACTCTATTAAACAAAAGTATCTTTAATGACCTTCTTTTTAGGTCGCTTTAGCCTCGTGTTTTGGGCTCCTAAGAATAATATAATTATCTTTCCAAGAGTCTAAAAAATGTTTTGCTGAATATGCCCTTAATTAGATTTAAACGACAGCTGACATATTTATTAAGACGTCGCCAGTACGGTAGAAAATGGCTACATCGATAGTCAGGTAGGCTGTTACCCTACGATATTTAACCTATATTTATTTAATTTTCTATACGATTTTAAAAGCTATTGCTATATTTGAAAGAAAAGACTTATAATCAAAGTATTTATGTAAAATAAAAGACCTCAGACCTTAGCGTAGAAAGTTTATTTTATTATAATAATAAGAAAGACTATGAAATTAAAATACACGTAAGTTAAAACCGCCCAAACGTACTGATAAAATATGATCAACTATAACACCCAATAATGTCTAGATTCATATTTTCCTCTTTCGTTCAACACTTCACAAAATATCTAATTTTTCCACGTATTAAATCAAAATTAATGCGGATTAATCTTTGTTTTCATCGTATACATATGCTGAAAATCAGCTAAGTACTCGATCTTTACACACGTGGGTTGTTATTTAATAATTGATTATATCGTTCAACTTTACCGAGCACGTGTGATGTCAGCGAGGAGAGAAATCGCATAGCAATAACTTAGACATATCTCAGTACCTGGGATGATGATTCGTTGAAGATTTGATGGGATGATGATTGATTCCTCTAGACACTTAAAGAGCTTAGTCCATCAATACTCCCTGCATGCATATAGGAATTCGTTGAAGCTAAATGGGAAAATATCTAAATTAAAATGCGTTTTATACAGACTGTCTATATGAAATAAATTTTAAATACATTTTAACATAGTGAATATGAAAAAACCCTACTACTATCTTGTTGTACATAACATACATCCATTAGGATAAAGCCTTGATACAAAAGTCTAAAGCTCACAAATTTATATCTTTGCGGAAACCATTTCCAAGGTTAAATGCTCCTTGAGAACAATTTATGCCTCCTTTTCTTATTTTTCGAGTTTTCAAACTGTCAGCACCTCAACAATGTTTCTGGGATAAGACAAATTTTTCAAGAAGGGCACCTATTTCAAGAATATGCGCAGTAGTTCGGTGAATTTGTAAGCAGCTAAACAATGGCCAAATAATTGCAAAAGAACACGGCCAATTAAATATGCCAGATGAAAACAATATCCGAGATTTGCTTTTAATTTCGCATCATTTCTCTCATCGTTCTTATACTGCGAAGAAAAACACGAAGCGGTCTGATCAGGTGCCAGATGGATCATGTTTTGTTCGATGGCTAAAATCAAAGGAAACGGACCCGAATGAAACAGGGTGCGGAATTTTTATATCTACAGAAAAATAATTTAATCAAGTGATGTGGCACTCAGCACCTGTGTTTTTCTCAGAATTTTGTATGCGATATCTGAGAAACAAAAAAATGGAATGCTCAACTATGAGCCACAGCTGGGCGCCAGAATTTTCACCTGCCAAGCGGAACTGTGAAAATCGATAATGTAGACGGATATATGAGTACCTATGCGGATGAAAGTGCTTTTATGCTCCCTATTTTTATTTTAAAATTCGCAGAAAACAATAACAAGTATTTTATTTTGATTGGCTCGAGTAGCTTTGTACGTTTCATGAGCACTTCTGCACTTCACGTGGCTTAGGATCAAACAGATAAATAACACTTTTAGGAAAAGTTTTACTAAGGTGGGTGAGGGTAATCACGCCCGCGGTGTAATAACGCCCACTTTTGAATTTTGCGGCAAACAAAGCAACGACGAAAACAAAACGTGCTCTCAAAAACGCGCTCGGGTGAGATAAGAAGAAGACAGGGAGAATAACATCCCAACGCAATTTGTTCGCTCAGTGTAGCCAACCAAAGTAAAGGATGCTGTCACGCGATCTATTTTATAAAATTTTACTCGAGAAAAAGGTGCGTAATTCTCTCGTTTTTTGGTTTTATTCTTTGACATTTTTTATCTCAACCTTGCAAGGATTCAGTTAGTAATGTGAAATGAAAAATTTTAAAACGGTGAAGTAAATGTTGTTTACCCTTAAATTTTCTTTAGCTATATTAGTGCGGCTAATAACGCCCAAAATAATGAGCAATGGGCGTTGTTAAACATATAAAATAAGACATATTTTTAAACATTTTTTTAGATTTGATATGGGGAATTCTAAAGAGCCAACAGTAAAGAAAAGAGGTTTTTGGGATGAAAAGAACATGGAGGCAGCACTTAAGGCGGTCTCAAGGGGAATCCTAACTCAGAGGGCTGCTTCAGATAGATATAAAATTCCTCGGAGAACCCTTCGAGATCATTTAAAATCTGGGAGCTGCACCAAGAGGATGGGTAGAAAGTCTGTCTTGTCACAAGAACAAGAGCAAGACCTAGTTAAGCGGATCATACGAATGGCTGACATAGGATTACCACTTACAATGAAAATGTTGCGGTTCAATGTTTTCAAATTCTGCAAACTGCAAAACATACGGAATAATTTTAATGAAGATAAACAAAAGGCTGGAAGAGACTGGATGAGAGGATTTTTAAAGAGGAACCCAGAGATCTCCAGAAGAAAAGCTCAATTTATGAACCAGGCAAGGGCTCAAAAGCTGAATAAGTTTATAGTGGAAGATCACTTCAAAAAACTTGGAGAAGTTTTAAATGATTTGGACATAAAAAATAAGCCCGAAAAGATTTTTAATATGGATGAAAAGGGATGCAGATTAACTCTTCATCACCAGCCTACAGTAGTTGCCAAAACAGGAGCCAAAAGAGTGCACTTTATCTCCAATGAACATGCAGAGAATGTTACTATAGTTGGTTGTGTATCTGCCATTGGTAATCCTATACCTCCGATGATTATTTTTAAAGGGAAGAGACTCAAACCGGAATTCGCAGATGATTTGCCTCCAGGCAGTATAGTCCGGATGGCGCCTAAGGGCTATATGACCACAGAGCTGTTCATTGATTTCATCAAACATTTGGCGAATTTTAAACCGCCTGGAAAAATACTTTTGGTATTTGACGGTGCAGCTTGTCACCTGGACATAGCAATTCTTAATGCTGCGGAAGAACGTGACATCGTTCTGTATTGTCTACCGTCAAATACGACACACGAATTGCAGCCTCTAGATAAATCTGTGTACAGATCCTTTGAACATCACTGGGATGTGGCACTACTACAATACCAAGTTGAACATCCAGATCGAAAAATTAATAAGAGCAGCTTTAATAAGATTTTTACAAGCGTCTGGTCGAAGTGTATGACAAATTCTAATATAATTAATGGCTTTAGGGCTGTAGGAATTTTTCCCTTCAACCCTGATGCAATACCTGAAACTGCTTTTGCTCCATCGGTCCTAACAGCACTAGATCTCAATATAAATTCATCATCCTCGTCCACAATGCCGACGCTACGCCACAACGCTACTGTCAGTAGTACTTAAGAGTCTTCAGATTCTGATGAAGATCGCCCTCTCGCAGAGTTGAAATCAAAGGAAAACATCGAAACTAAAACTCCATTTCAAAAATTGTTACCCACGCCAAATATGAAACAATCATCTAACACCAGACAACGAAAAAAAGCCATTAACTATAAGGCACAAAAAGTGACCAAAGACTTGTTTCAACGAAAAGAGGATAACATCCCTTCAACATCAAAGTCACCACCAGATATATGCCAAGGAAGTTCAACTTTAAAAAATGGGAACTGGTATTGCCCCGCTTGTAACGAGAATAGAGTAGTAGACATGCGCCAATGTCTTAAATGTAAAACTTGGTATCATGAGGATTGCGTAGGTTTGACAGAAGATGACCTTGAATTTGAATGTCCAAACTGTTAAGACTGATATTACATTTTATTTTATTAACTGACTTTAATTATGTTGATTAGAAGATGTCATTTTTGTTTATTTTATATGCATGTTGATGAATCTTAAATTTAAGAGATTATTTTTTGTTAGGGCGATGTTATACACCCGTGTTGGTATTAACGCCCAAAATCATATTTTTTAAAAAAGAACGTTCCTAGTTTTTGTGATAGTTTAAACCTCAATATATGTTAGATTTTTCTTTCTAAATAAATGAAGATTCTTAAATTACACTGGTTTTTTAATTATATATAAATTTATTCAAGTAGTGAGATAAAATTTGTTAAGTGGGCGTTATTACCCTCACATACCTTAGAACGTCAGAATTCATCATTAATTATATCAAACCTGAAACCACGATGGAAAGTTCCTAATGATGAATTCATTATGAAAAGCATAAATTTAAAAAGTTTTATCAAGACAAAGTATAGGAAATATAATTTCAATTAATAAGTAGCCCAAAATTATATTTTCTTTTCTTCGATCGAGCGTTGTTAATTCGAAGAAGCAGGTACGAAAAAAAAATAAAAATCTATTGTATCAAACTAAAAAGCTTATTTGCAGTAGTGTTGCGAGACAATTACATTTGTGTGAGATTGTAATACACCAATATTATTTATTTTAAAAATTGAGTAAGGGGCAAAGAAAACTCAGAGAAGTCCATAAAATATTCGTGGAATCAAGACTGCAATGCAAATAAAGACAGATTTTATATATTTGTTTTTTATCATCAAAAACTCCAACAAAATTCGAAGTTATCTCATTTAAATATAAAGTTTTTTCCTTTTGAACCAAAACCTACTTTATTTTTAAAATTTAGAAGTTTTAGAAGTTTTACAATTTATTATTAAATGAGTTACATATTTTTAAAACTCTCTGTTTGTAATAGTACAAGAAAAAATTGCAATAAAACACGATTTAGAATTAAAATAAACTTTTATTTTCTTTTAATTCTTCTATTTTAGAAGTATTTTTTAATTCGAACGACTCTAAGAAGACCATTACTTAGAGTTATTTACTTCACCTCATTGATTTTACAACGTCTGAACTATACAAAGTCAATAAATGAAATTATATTTTAAGCTTTGATTTTATTTTCAAGTACTACCTACGTCTAGGTTTAAAAGGAAATATTTTTGATATGCCTCTGCTAAATGCAAAAGGACACGTTTTAAAATATCTCTTTAAATCGAAAAGTAAAAAAGTCAAAGAAAAATTTCTTCCTCTGAAAGGACGAATATTTTCTTTTAAAATGATTTCTTTTTTTCTGTTCTCTAAGTTTTAAACGACACTTCAGTGTAATTACATACATGTATAAATATTTGGTTTTAAATTACGCTTATGTGATACTGCAAAAAAGGTCTGTAATATCTTTTGAAAAGATTTAAATACCTCTGTAAGTTGTTTTTTCATTGGAAAGGCTTTTGTAGAGTGGGTTTTTTGACAAAAACTGTATTTGGTAGAAAAACTTGTTCAGGAAAACAAATGATTTTTAAATGTTTACCAAATAATTTCATTGAATGCAAATTTAAGTCAAGGACATGCAATTTTCAATTGTAATACATACTTCAAAGTACTTACGAAACATCCTGTTTAATAAATATCGAATATTTTGGAACTCATGGATATTAGGATTTCATATTGTTTTTTTTTCTTCCAGATTTGCAGCAAGGTGTTTGGGAATGCGTCTGCTCTTGCGAAGCATAAATTGACGCACAGCGATGAAAGGAAGTATGTCTGTGTCATGTGCTCTAAGGCTTTTAAAAGACAGGATCATTTGTAAGTGTTGCGGAGAAAAATTGTCCAAGAAAAGTAATTTAAGCTGATTTTTCACCAGGAATGGCCACATGCTGACACACCGAAACAAAAAGCCATACGAGTGTAAAGCCGAAGGCTGCGGGAAGTCCTACTGCGATGCACGCTCCTTGCGGCGGCACACGGAGAACCACCACAGCTCCCTTGTGATGACACCATCCACGCCCAATCAGTCGCTGTCGCCCTCGACCGGAGCCCCAACGGGGCTAAGTCTCTCCCCGGCGACCGCCAGTGGTAAGCCCCCCGGGCACCCCGAGGTGCAATTTTCATCCTGATTAGACCCCAACCCTTCCTGTCGGCCCCTGAGTAATCGCGCCCCTATTGATTCCCATAATTGAGCGAAATTTCTTCATTTATGTCGTTCCGGGGACTTTATTGTCCTCGCAGAGCCCCGGGAGCCGCTCCCAATTAATTGCAATTATAAGCGAAATCTCATCTATGTTAAATTTTTGTTAAGGTGATGCCAGCTCGCCCCACGGCGCCACCTGCATCCAGTACGTTAACTGCGACGCTTCCAGCTCCAGCAAGCCGTCGTCGCCGCGATCACCTGCCCGCGCGGGCAACGAGGGCCTCACCCGCCAGCAGCTGGATCTCATTAGTCAAATCATGCAGCAGACGAAGCAATCTAGCGCCCAAGTAACCGTTTCCACGAATTCAGCGAGTGCACTGAAAAGCCAGACCCACCACCACCACCAGCGGCCCAGGACTTGGAACATGCAGGTAAAACAGATCCGCTTTCAGCCCTTGTCCTTCAGCTTTAGCCCTTCAGCCCTTCAGCCCTTCAGCCTTTCAGCCCTTTGCACTCGACGTCTAACTTTTCGCAAATCCTTTTAGCGGAACGGGGGGAACGGGGGGATAGCACCTACTCGAACCTGACAACCCAATTAAACTCAAATAATATTTTTATCAAAATGCCTAGAAGGTTTTTATATTTTTTCCCATCAACTGCTGAGCACAGCGAGCTCCTCTTTCCTGCTGGGAAACGAACCAACTGAGCAAACTTAAAAAAAAAAAAAAAATTATAAAAAATGCATCCCAGGAAAAGTATCTAAATTTTGCATGCAACTATGCATTGACGAACCCCCATTAACCTCTTGAAAAATGTACGCGCAAAGTAATCAAGTGTTTTGCACTCACTTACACCCCGCGAAAAATGTAATTAAAACACGGCATCTACATCGGTTACTTTTTACGACTGCGCCAATGTCATACCACGATGAGGGGGGTAAAGGTTGAAATTTAATATCAATCCTGTTTGGGGTTTTCTCTTCTTTGACCCCATTCCTCTCAATGTTGTCCTTACATCGCCGAAGGACTCCCGGATAGATTTCATATCTTTACCCGCGGAGGGGATTTTTATTACTTAGAAATCAATATTTGAAGGGAGATTAAATGTAAATACCAGCCTTAAGTCTAAACGATTTTTATCGAGTGTGTGCTATCGCAAATGGATCTGAGATAGAAAATAAAAACCTTACCCAATCAACTACCAGCGATTTTTAATTGCATATAAAAATTCAATATAAGCCTCCACCAACTCTTTCTCTTCGAACAGCTTCGAGTGATAAACTCTGCTATTTCTTCCATTAGAGGCGAATGTCTGAGAGGGTGAAAAGTATATTTTCTTTTGATGTTAGACGTCTTTGACCGAGGAATTTAATTAAATTTTTAATTTCAGGGATAGCAATCTCTGAAGATAGATAATGAAATTTAATAGATTTAATAGTTAGTTAACTCGAGAGGGATTTTTGTGATGGAATATACAAGATAAATTTGAAAAGGTCAACTAATATAATTGAATAAGCAGAATTCGCTTCAAGTTTTTTTTTTTTTTCTTAAATATAAATATGTGATTTACTGATTTTTATTAAAATATAATAAGCCTTGTAATATTTTCGTAATTGAGAAATACTATTGTATTTATAGAAATAGAAATATAGAAACATATTATATATGACAAATCACAAAATAGAAAAATTTAGACTTAAATAGTTTCTTTCAGTTTCAAAATGCAAGTAGGCTTAAAGGCAAAGAAATAAACAAAACAAAAATATATTTATAATTAAAAGCTTATGGCCTAAAAGAAAATACGATTCACTAATTTTTGAGATTATCCCTGACAAACTCATAAAATGTTCCTCTTTATAATATACATACATATATTTGTATAAGGAAGCATATTAAAACGAGACACGTTTTCACAGCTGAAAATTGGCGTTTTTAAGCCTAAGTTTATTTATCTCTCCCAGTTTATTTTAAATGTATTGTCTCCAAGAAAGTTCATACCATAGTTTACGAAAATTATATATGTCTTATGACCGATTTCACAGTGCGAGCTTAAGCTCTAACTCAGCTAAGCTCGAGGCAAAACTTAAGTATTTTCGGTTTCATAATCCTTTTATATTCAGTCTTAGCTAAATGAGAACTTAGACATTTTGCTCTTTTATGCAGGGCACTGTATTTGTTCCAGCAGTTTTCAGTAATATTTTTATGCGATTTTATTTGCTCAAGCACAATAGCAGCGCACTGTTTGAACATCCTGAACCGCGAAAAAATTCAACATTACCCCAATAATCAATGGAATCTTTCAATGCGTGTAACTCGAACAGTCACTTTATTATATTCTACACCACTTACATCAATTAAATCTTCCATATCCACTATTCATTTTTAAGACAAAATTTGTTGAATTTTCCACATGAAATATCAGAAAATAGTTCTAAGTGAGGGTTAAATGTCCAATTTTGGCAGTTTAATTAAAGGGACCACTTAAACCCTAATCTACATTTAAACTCAAACCGTGAAACCGAAAAATTACTAAAAAAGAGCTTAAGTGTCAATCAAAACTTATTAAGCTCGCACTGTGAAATCGGGCATTATATAGAAACAGGCGATAATTTTGTTCAAATTCACTAGGAATTAATTATATTATTTGACTCAAGCAATATTTATAATAGTAAATATTTTTCATTAAATATGTATATACGTTATAAGATGAAAGAAATCTTACTTTCATAAAATAGTTAATAGTATACTTTTAAACTCAGGCGAAATTTTATGTAATTTAATTCAAAAATTGAATGTAAGCTCCCTACTTCGTAAAACAACACAACTTTCAATTACAATTTCTTATTTCTTCCAGTAGTAAACAAGCAGTAGTATTACAGTTGAATTAAAATATTGATTTCGTTGATGTAATAAAACAAACCTTGAAAAAGTTATCTTACCAATCACAGATAGTGCGATATTTTTCATATTTAAAATTTTAAGAAACCGCATAATAAACTATTTGACATTCTTTAATTATCATATGAAGTAAACAAAAAGTCCTAGTCCAAAGTTTAATTCCCCAAAAAGGTCTAGTTGGGAATCAAGAAAGTAATTTAAGGTATTATAATTTGGCCCAGTGGTGAGTTTCGTACAACATATAGTAGATACATACATACATAGTTCCCGTCGTGAAATATTTCAAAGGAGTTGCTATACCGTCGTGAGCCCTCGGGTAATGCTTCAAGTGGAGAAAATATTTCTCACCACTCACCGTCCTTCATGCCCTAATAATTTGTCCCACTTCGTCCTTTTTAGGTCAGCAGGAGTAAGTTCTCTAAGCGGGATAGTTCTAAATTAAATGGAAATGACCTCGTTTGAAGCACTTCACTTTTCCAGAGGCACAACGGAGGCTACTCGCATCAGAGGGGTTGCGTCGTCCCGAAGTTGGAGTTTAAATAATATCCCTCAATTAAGTAAATTTTATTTGCGGAAATCGCATTTTGCCCCGCCTCGGAAAATAATTTCGGTTTGAAAAAGCCTGTAAATCCTCACACCGAGTCCGCTGCACGAGTCCTTCGGTGGCGAAGTCACATTCATGGGAGATTGCTTCGTCTAATAAATTCCGGGAATATGGCACGGCTTCATATCGCTCCTCGAGTTCTGGTGGCGATAGCTTCCCAGCGGGGTCCACGCCGGAGTCTGGAGCCTCCCCCGGCGGGCGATATTATTGAGTGTGGCCTTCGGAACTGTAGGAATTAATATCAATTCACATCAATATTTATGAGGACGTTTTTAACTTCGCTCCCTTTCTTTTCCCAGAACCTTTATTGATTATTCCCTTTGATTTCTGTAACAATTCACCAATTTTGCCCGGTTGTAATTTTTCGTCGAGACGGAGTTTTTCCCCCGTCTCAGCGAGGGGAGTGCCCAAAAGAAGCCGTAAATTCAAAAGTAAAAATGTTGACGACAGTCGCACAAATTTGCCAAAATCGAAAATCAGTTGGTGGAGCTGGAGAGGGGCGCAAGAGCAGCATCTTTCTGAATTAGGGTTCTTGTATGCTTGTGTGGGTGTAGCATGGGTGAACCGAGGGAGAGGGGTCAACTCGAGTATAAGATGGGGGTGCCGGGTAAAATAAGGGATGACGGGTTTGTTTTGTGTGATCTAACGTCAATGTTTGAGTAGGTATTTATTCGACTGTAAGCAGATTTTGTATCCAATTAGGACTGAAATTTATTTTGCTTTTTAGATTGTTTGCGAGCGCTGAAATGTCTTTTGTGGGGGTATTTATGTTTCTTTTTCTCACATAAAACGTAAGTGGTAAAGTATGCCTGATATAGAAGACATGTAACCTAGAAAAGGTTCGTCGTAACATGTGAATCGATTATTGTAGACGATTGAAACAAATTTAGAGAATTGAGATATTAAAGAGAAATTAATATTAGAGCATAACATTGTGCTTAAAATACACATTCGTAGGTACTATTTGGACTTTTTCACTATAGCTTCTTTATATTCTCTTAAAATACATAGTTTTAAAAAACAGTATATACAATGCAGTTTGGTCTACCCGCGGGTTTATCAACTTAAAACCTACATATACTAAAAAATACATATCAACTTATTTTATGGTGACACCAAAAGCTCAAGTCGTACATGTTCCGAAATAAATTATATTTTATGTTTTCATGGACGATGTTATTATTTCTATTTACCCAAATCGACCTGCTAAAAATCATAAATGATAAATTTGTAATACATTGTGGATATAGTCTCCATATAAAAATGACCATTAAAAGCCAGCGACGAAGAAATACAGGAAATTTTTTTATATATCCACTTTAAAAAAGTAATTAGTTTGGCTGTGTTAAAAACAGGGTGTAAATACACTGCTAAAAATTAGTTTTTCGCAAATATTTCATCGTACAGTAAAATCAGCCAGACTATGAAATTTCCTGTATTAAAAGTTCTAAGTGTTTTGTTTGTAGTTAAGTTTGCACATACAACGTCATACCTATAATATAAACCAACAAAGTTAACAATAGAACGTTACAAGCCTTATGTTAATTGTGAAAATATATCCATTATTAATTTTTTTTAATTTTTGTGTCTTTGTTTTTTTGTATTTTTAGACACAACTACAGCAGCAAAATCAAACAAAATTATCATCAAATATGGATCCAATGAGCTCAATAGTAACCACAATAGCATCAAATGAAAATAATCAACACCAATCTCATCATAGTACGTCTGAAAAGCAGCAAATTACTCAACAATCGCAAATTTCTCATGCCTTGAATATAGTTAAAGTTGAACAAAAACCTGTTGAATGTAATCTCTGCCATCGTAAATTTAAAAATATCCCAGCCTTAAATGGGCACATGCGGTTACATGGTGGCTATTTTAAAAAAGAATCTGAATCAAAAAAATGTGAGAAAAAGGAAAATCCAGGCCCACCGCTACAAACAGCCAGCATTGGTGTGCGGGCGTTAATTGAAGAAAAAATTATAAGCAAAAGAAGTAAAGATTTAAAGGTTAGTAAAAAAAACTTGTTTTTATTAAAGATTTAATTTGTTTTAATCACGCAATTATTAATATTTATATATGTACAATGTTAGGAAACTATTAAATGATATCGTTTCGAATACTGCTCAGGATGCTTTTTTTTGTTAGTTTTACATCCATGCATAAGAACAGAAAAAATTAGGAATAAATATATCTTTGACTGGGTTAAGAAAAAGTTCCTAAAAACGAAGAAAGAAGCTTAAATTTTCAACTTTGAATAGATGTCTCGTTGTTTGTTTTGTTTAATGTAATTTGTTGCATAGTGCAAAATCATTTATAAAAAGCAGTCAAGAGCATTTTCACGGAATTTATATATGTACGTTTGCAAAATTTCAGCCTGTTCGGATAACAGGAAATAGTTCAAAATTAATTTGCAAGATTCCAAGCAAACAGAGAACGAAGTGAGCTAGAAAAGCTTTTAAAATGGCCAATTTGGGGTCGAATAATTAAAAAATAGGGCGTAATTTTGAAAAACGGTTTAAGAAACCTCATAACGATTTTCAATTCCCTTTTCAGCGATACCCCACTCGATGGGCAAAGCACACAATTTTTTTTTCTGTTGCAAAAACTCTCAGAAAGTTTTAGTTAAAGATATTTGCATTAATGGATTGATTTAAGGGAATTATTTGATTGCTTTAAAAAGAACCTCTATCAGAAATCAACTATGGAGTAATATATATAAGGCCCTAAATAGGAATCACGAGTCAGACTCGTCATTGCAGACGGAGGGGTTAATTGGAATGCAGTTCAATTATTTAAGTTCTTCTTGAGATTCACGAACGACATGATAGTTCGAAAAATTAAGTCAAGAAAAACGTTATTCGTATGCAGTTTATGTTCTGTGACTTTTAGTTACTCTAGCTCCGTGAGTTTTTTATAATGACATAGTGTTATATGTGTAAAACCATTTGCGCTTATATGTAGAAATATACAAAAATCGCTATATTTCACTGAAGTTAACAAATGTATTATAGAAAGTCATTTATAAGAGAATTTAATCTTTTTCTATAATTTAGAAATTAAAATTATGGACTAAATGATTGAAATTATTTTGCTTTCAGGGTGCCTTCGTAGTTCCTGCCCCTCCCTTAGCAACAGCGCGTCGCTCGAACGAGAGTGAAAATTTTTTAACACCAAAAACACCTTTATCGGTGTCAACGTCATGTACGTCGACTGGGACAATAACGAACAACCTTCAGTCCACAACAGTGGCAACAACGCTGCAGCTACAGAAACAAACCACTCAGAAAACTTCCACCGGATGTGTTACAACATCGTCAGCACAAAACACCGACGTCAAAGATGCGACTTTGATCGAGTTATTGAAGAGAGGGACAAAAATCGCGGTTAAGCGAACTTGCTCCGACCCTGGTCAAACGCACACCACCAGCACAGCGTCCACGATGACCTTGGCCCCGAATCCGCCGATTTCAGCGCAAACTACGCCTGATCCAACGCCTCCTTTAGCCCTGTCCCTGCCCGGGGAAACCCCCGTAGCCCTAACAATTTCACAAGCCCAAAACGGATCTGGCGGAGACGTCTTCACCTTGACCTACTCCACGGACTCGTCGACGACATTCTTCAGCGAAAGCGACGTGTACGGAGTCGCGGACACCGCCATGCTGCTGCAGGCGGTCGACACTATCCAACTTCTTAACGATTCCACGACAGCAGATCAGCTTGATGAGATTGCATCGCTCGGCGACTACTCGCTAGCAGGTGAGGCCAATCAAGTCGCCGAAAGCGGCAGCCTCGCCAAGGAATACCGGCCGTCGTCCAAGCAACTACAGGCGGTGCTAAACTCACCTCTTCCAGATAGCTTAGCCGAGTTTAGCGCCCTCCATTCCAAAGACTATATTTTGTACAATTGCACGAGCAACACCTCTCCGACTACACAATCTTCCGCCTCGCCTCTACCATCCCCCTTGGCATACCCAACCCCACCTGCTAGCCATGAAGCCGTGACTCAGGCTTCTCCGTTTCTAGACGATTCCCATCACTTTTCAGACGCTAACTCATTTTTTGACGAGAAAACTAGCACAAATTTTCTAGAGGAAAATAACAGTCAGTTTTTCAAGGAAGAAAACGATTCCAATCTTACAGAGGATGAGAAAATTTTAAAGTTGAAGCAAGAACTTTTTGATGAAAGTAAAAACGTTCTTGAGGACAGTGGACATTTCTTCAAAGTTGAAGATAGCAATTCAGATGTTTTCGACACCCCTGTGAAAGTTGAAGATTTATTGAACGAAACAAATTCGGAGCAATGTGACCTGAAAGATTTCAGCCACCAGAATCTATCATTTTTGGATGAGGCACAAAATTTTTTAGACGACTCAAGAAATGCGACTTCGCCACTATCAGACTCATTCTTTAATTCCCCAATTACCAGCGCTGAGGAAGTTAAAGAGGTTCTAAAGGAAGTTTTACCCAACGAAACTTTAAATGGAGTGGGCGGTTGTGAGAATGATATTGATTTGTACTATCTTCATGGATTAACCTTACAGTCACAAATGATGCCTAACTCGGATGATCCTCTCTTATCATCATCCCCGAAAGATTTTGCTGTGCGGGTTCAGCAACAGCAACAACAGCAAAACTATCAGCAACAACAGTTGCAGCAGATCCAACAATCACAACCTCAACCACAACAGCTACAAAATCCCCAACCGCAACTGCAACAGCAACAACGTCTTCAAGTGTCTCAGTTTGCAAGAGCAGACCTAGCCCCAATATGCAGTTCAGCAACCCCAAAAAAGCCCAAACCAACTGAAATATGTCCCAGTCCAACAGTACAATTGAGCCAACTGCCCCAAAGGAATGTGGAGCCCGTTCAGAATTTCCCCACGAGCACCACCTCCTCTACACCGAAGCCGATGATATCCGCCCACACGAGCTCCCTCCTCAAAAGGAGGCTCCAGAAAAACGCGCCAAAGAAGACTGAGCTTTTCCAGTCGAAGCTCCGAAGACCCTCGACGACCCACTACACCCCGGTGCCGATGCTCAATCCAGACCGGAAGGCGCCGGGGCTCTACTCGGGCCTGCACAAATCAATCCTGCAGGAAACTATCGATTTGGCGGATGACTTCGATCACAACACCGCGCTGGTCGCGTTCCTCGACGAGTCGAAGGTGAACATCGGAACTGCCTATCAGGCGACTATACCGCCCCTCGGAAGGCGCTTCGTCCGGAGCAAGATGGACTACGAGGACATGATGTGGGACCCCGCGGTGGTCAACGATGACAAACTCCTGGGCAGGTTCATCGAGCTAAGCAAGTCGTCGGCGGTGCCCCTGGGGTTTCACTCGGAGGAAGTTGCCTTAAAAGCCCTGCTGGAGGCCTGCGGGGATACGCACGTCGCGGTCCTGAGCCTCCTTCAGACGCCCTCTAGCTCCGAGCACTTGAAGTGGATGTCGCACGAAGTGGAAACGTTTCTTAAGGGCCTTGAGAAGTACGGAAAAGACTTCTATAGTATATCAAGAGAGGTAAGCAACCCTTCCACCAAAATTCATGAAAGAGTAATAATTAAAGGGTCTACGAAAATTTGGAGATATGCAGATTTTAGCTCTATTCAAGGATAATTTAAATATTCATGATTAATCCCCGTTTGATCCTTGCTGATTGATTTTCGCAAATCGGTAGAATGTTTAGGGTCTGTCCGAATCCAAGTCTTTATCTTCGTTTTCATGTAGTAGCTCCAACTAATATAACAATTAAGACGAAGACAAAGCTAACCTGTTCGAATTCATTTGCATAATCAAATTAAATGAAAGTTGCACAATTCTACAACTTTCACCCAGCTTTTCATCCACCGTAGAGGCTAAATTTGGAAAAAAAAGCTTATTCCGCGCTATGAAACATAAGTTCTACTGTTAGTGGTTTAGGCTGGACGTTGATAAATCAAAAAGGAAATGTATTTTTATATTTAGATTTGACATCGGAGCACAGTTCTTACATTTCTGTTTTTGATTAATATTTAAAAGCCATATTTTTTGTTTTCAGAAAAACATTTACATATATTAAAAAGAAAGAAAGTTTCTAAAACTACCAGACCTGTGAAATATTTAAGTACATTAGGTTAAGACTCAAGTATCAGTTTAAATACCAGTATCTGGACTTGGAAAATTTCAAATACAAGTACAAGTATATTGAGGACTTGTACTTGTACTTTTCAATTTAAAGTACCGATATACGTGTAAGAAATATACTTACAATGTATTTACAAGTCCTATATAAAAATGTAAGTTCAGTTCAAGTAATTCAAGTCCAGCCTACCACTACTTTCTTCATAATTATCATTAATCAAATCGGCAAAATGAACATACAAACGTTCGGTTTTCAGAACTACATATTTTCAGATATGTACTTAAATGTAAGATATTATAAATTGGCTTTGAAATTTGAAGCTGTTGTTCTATCGACATTCGGTTGTGCTTAGATTTCTACATGGCAGAATTAGAATATAAATTTTATTTAGCCTGCATGAATAGAATTAATTATACCTACTTAGCTAAAAATGTTCCATGATGGAACTTTGGAACTCTCCCAAAATTACCTCTCGGACAGCCATGTATATTTTTAAGGCTGTTTTATTTTGTTTATTTTTATTTTTAACTAAAATTGTTAGCAAATAAATCCAAATTTTCATTGAAACAATTTTTTCCTAATCGCTATATAGGGGTTGATGGAGCTAATTCACTAACTATTCGATTCTAGATCATAACAAAGTCAACTAGTGAATGCGTCCAGCTATATTACTTTTGGAAGAAATTATGCGTTGACTACAAAATAACTCACTTGAAACAGGATCCCTCCGAAGTGGATGACCACTCACAGTCACACTCGTCCCACCCAGAGATGCGGCCACATGTCTGCGAAATGCCTGATTGTTCAGCTGTAGGCTATAATAACTCGATATGGGTCCTAATTAATTAATAATTAAAATATTTTATAGAGTTTCACCTCAAGAGCTGCTTTGCATGGTCACACCAGAATTCACTGTATTGGACGAAGTTTAAGCCATCCGAACGGGCAGGCAATACTTCAAACCTCCTCGCATGGATTAAGTGTCAAGGATGATTTTCCCTGCAAGGTGTGCGGCAAGTAAGATCACCCCAGAATCCTTAAAATCACCAGCATGATGATGACTTGCTTGTTACTCACACCTTCACCGCTTTCAATTGCGTGATTGAAGGACGTTTTTACGCAATACTTTTTTGTTGGAGTACTTTTAGGGTACTTCTGGAAGCTTAGCTTAAAAGCAATATTTTTACTTTATAATTATTCCAAATATAATTATTTAATGCCCTCTTGTGCTCTCTTAATATAATACAAAGGAAAATGTCTAAATATCTATTAATACAACAGACAATCTGTTGCATGATTGATCCGATTGATAAAAGTACTGTCAACCTATCATTTTGCTCCGTCTTATTTTTTTTTTTTATATTTTTCTTGGAGCCCCTCCGATATCAATTCCGATTGATTCCACTCATAATGAAAGCAATATTGAAATTATTGGTATTTTTCATATCTAGAAAAGATGGGGATCTGTATTATAACCTTTTAAGTCTTTGGCTCCTGAGCGCAAAATAGGGAAAATTGGTTTTTAAAATTACACTACTTCAGATTGACAATACTGTTGATTTTATTAGTCATTTCTATCTGAGCCCCTATTTTCTAGGTAGTTCTTAATTAAATTACAATAAACGTTTAATCTCAGATTACTATTACCACGTAACAATTTTACTTTGGCTGAATATTTTCACATTTTTCTAAGAGTCCTTAATAAGATACAAATGTTTTTCGTTACTTTTTCACACAAAAGAAAAATGTTCATTTTAGAAAATATGGATACAATAGTTACTGCAGCATTATTTTCCGTTCAAAATATTCCTTTTTATTTGCGCAAAAGCTGCATGCCTAACAATTTAGAGTTCTCCAACATAATCGCCTCCGTAACCGTTCCAGAGTGTTTAACAAAGTGAAAAGTCGAAGTGCCCACATGAAATCCCATCGTCCTCAGGAAAACGATGTGAGCCAGAACTCTTCGTAAGTGATGATCAGCCAGAAACTAAAAAAAAAGTAGCGACAACAAGATCACCTAGCCTCTGACCGATGGATGCTGCAGGCAGGTGGAACAGCGCTTTACCGAGATATCGCCAAACCTTACAAATTTTGGAGAGGTGTCAACGTGAATTTTTAATCAAAGGGACAGACCTAATAAATAATAAACTATTGTATTTAGATGACAATCGAAAAAGGAATAATTCAGAAGTAATATTTTTATGAGGGTAATTTTGTACATAGTTAGTATAAGTAATGAATGATCTAGTGAATATATGTATTTAATTTCTGACATTGTTCATCCGATTTTTTAAACGAATATTGCTAATGTGTCTACATTACTTTGAAAATTGGGAATCTATTTTAGGAGGGTAATTTCACTAATAATACCGATGAGTGAGATAAACTGAATGTAAGTCAATATTCTTAGACTAGTCACTAGCGTTAGATGATAGATAAATGACATGTTATTGATATTAGTCACTATATTCCTGCAAGGTAAATACTATTCGTAAGTGTTTGTAAAAAGCGAGATTTATCGACCGATCACGAAATTAGTTGCGGCCGAATTACTTTGCATCGTTAGCTGTCGATTAGACTTATACTGATTTTTTTGATCTGGTGCGTTTTGTTATTTAGTTAATTTTACAAAAAATTTTTATTAAAAAGCATTTCGCGATACAAGTCGTTATGTGTTATTGAAAACACTGTTTCCTCTTCTAACTTAATTATTTAGTTTTAAAATCTTTAGTTTAACTTCTATAGCGATTAAGTGAGTTTAGGAAAGTTATAAACTCTAAAAGACATTGATTGGACGGCCGGTTTCGTCCTTGCTGTTTACTTTATTTTGGTATGAGGAAGTCGCCATTGCGAAATTTTATAGAATGGAGGCAAAACGATTTTCAAATGGCACTCGATAAGACGATAATAATTTCATACAACTGCTACAGAAGTAAATGTAATTGTAAAATAGCGCTAGGAGTCCGTTGAATAGATTTAACTGCAGATAGTAAGGATTATTTATTTGAATTATATTTAAGTTATTCGATTAGCACTTATCGCTTCCCTGTTAACTTGAGACTTTATGATTTGTCAAATATTAGGCAAATATTTTGCTGTTATTTTAAAGTTATTCATTTAAATAAAGAAAACTTATTATTTCGTTTTTGTTTGAGTTTTATTGAGAATATATTCGCTCCGAATTGCTTTTAATTTCTGTTGCCTTTTACAATAGTTATTCTAAAATAATATTTGATTTTATAGGTGATTTCATAATATTTATCTTCCGAAATGTAAAATTATTATTAATGGAACTTTATTAAGCTAAAAATGAGTTTACTTTATATCGAAATAAAAGAGTTTATGTTTTTAAAATTGGTAAATTACATAAGTTGAACAATAAACAATTGTTCTTTTGATAAAACTACATTAAATATAACTGCAATCTTTAACTAAGCACCCAAAAGATGTCTAACTTCTGCTAGTTTGACCTTCTGCTAGCAATAGTTAGATAGTAGATACAGCAATAGTTATTTTTAAATTTTCACAAAACCTTGAAGAGCACCTTTCAATTGGGCACCTTTATAATACTTAAGGAGCATATATAAATTTTCGATTTTGTTTTTTTGCTAATTCTAAAAATATTTAAAATGTGAGCCTACAAACTTTGAATAATTAAACCCCGTATAGAATTTACTACTTTTAATTAAATATTTTTGAGTCATAAATGGCTTTGTATGCAGAAGAATGTTCGAATTTAACTTTATTTCAATTGCTATGTGTTTAGTCTTTTTAGGTAATTTTAATTAAATTACTACTTTTTCGGAATGAGTATTCGATAAAGTGAAACTAAAAACTTTCGTTCGCCGCTTTAATATTAGCAACATTTCGATAGGAATGTAAATGAAGGAAATATAAATTTTTTTTTTTATTATTTCACAATACTTGGCGATAATGTTTAAAATATTATGTGCAGCTCTTTTTATATTAGGGAAGCATTTACACAAAAACGACAAAATATTCATATTATTAAACCTTATTTAAACGAAATTGTTGTGCTCGAAAGTGCCTCTAAACCCTTTTACCTTTAGTTACACTGAAGAAAAAAGCGAGTGTTTAAAATTTAGGATGGTATAACTGAATCAGAAAATTTTATTTCCCATTTCCTACAATCCACTCAATTGCCTCCTTGTTCTAATTGTAAATAACATGTCAATATTTAATTAATAAACGTGAGATACAACGTAATGTATGTTTCCAAAGAGCCAGAATAAATCGAAAACCGTCAATTCTGATATAAATTACATAAGAAGACCTGCAGATAAAATAAAAGTTGCTTTTTAATTTCTAATAAATTCATTTCATGAATAAGACAGCACCTAAAATTCGATTTATAGCAAAAGAATATTATTCCTTGTCTCTGTACCTGCGTGCAAAGTAACATAATTTATCCATAAGTGAAAATATACACAGAAATAACCATATATCGAATAAGAAGAAGACATGAAAAATTGATGTAAAATAACAAAGTGTAAAAATGCGAATGCTCTGTGTTGTGATTTTTACTACTATGAAGTCATTACAAGTGTAAATTTTAACGTAATTCTACTTGAATGTTGTCGAACTTTGTATCTTTTGTTTCTACTTTCTACTTTCTACTTTCTCGTGCAACAAAACGGGCCTATAACACAAACTTATCTTAAGAGCGTCTGTTTATGTGGTATGCCGTGTACCAACATTTTCTGTACTGTTATAAAAAAAAAAAAAAAAAAAAATGTGATACTGATCGAATATGTTCCCTATCAATAAATGAATTATTTTACTAACCGTGAAGCCAAACGAAAATAATAGGAATTATTCTTGCCAATGGAACAATAAACATTTTAAAGTAAAAATCAATCAGGAATGAAACTGAAAGCAATGCAAAATTAAGCTGTAAACCTACTTTTACTTTTAATTTAGAAAAATGCTCATTTCAAATGTAACATTTTTATTTAATATCTTTCAACTGAAGAATATGACGTAAAGATTTGCTAAATAACAGTAAGAAAAATAAGTTTACTTAAACTCTCCCCATAAATTGATTTTAGTAGGATATATAACTAAGTGAAAGCTCCCTACCTCTCGTTATTATTTTCGGTATAGAAGCGTTAATAAACATCAAATTATAAAATTGAAACGGATGATAATAGTTCATAGACATATCAGTTTTTTAAACTTTTAATATTTATAACTAATCTATTTCTAAGAGAAGTATCTTAATAAATTTTCTAGACAAATAATTGACAAAAATAGAGCCTCCTTATTTACGAATAAATGTTACTTTGAATAGTATTAACTTCTATTGTAATAAACAATCAATTTTTTATACGTAATACTTTTTTATATAAATTGTATAGCAAGTTATGTTTTATTTAATATCTCTGCTATTTTACTGTTATATGTGTACGTAGAGGCCCGAAACTAGTAAGCGTAAAAAAATGTGGTATTGTTATGTTTAAATCATATTAATTAGCTTGTTATTAAAATTTATGTTTTTGAACCGGGTGCGTACTTCTATCTTTAAAATTTGAATTTTTAAATTATGCTATTTTCTACTTAAAACCAAAAATTCAACTACAATACATAGAACAATTTTAAATTCACATATTTTTTGTCTAATTTATCTCGTCTTAAAAAAAAAAATGTAGCAGTTATTTAGAAAAAGCCGTGAAGTGCGAGTGTAACTTGCACTCAAAGAGTTCTGAAAACATGTCATATTTAAGTTATAATACAAAACGGAAAACTATTGTTTTTAAATTAGAAAATATAGTTAAATAGCCGGTTTTGAAAACTTATCGTAATTCGCGGCAAATAGAATTAAATCCTAAGGAATGCTGAAAAATTGCAGGGATTTTCTTTCTAGCCCAGTGGATGAAAAGTAATTTCAGGACTTCACGGTGCAAAACTGGTAAATAGAGTAATTTTTTAAAAATATTATGATTTTCTCAAATACTATACGTAGAAAATCTAGAATCATCTCTATAGTTTTTCTGTAAATTTTTAGTATCCCTATGTTGTTTTTATTAATTTTCGTGATAATGTTTTCAACAATATCTCTAGATCTTGAAATTGAAAAACTTGAAAAAATTGAAAAAAAAATTGATTTTGATCAGGATGTTGGAAAAAATATTTTTTAAGTTATATCTAACTATGGGCAAATATGCAGGTCAAAAATCGTTATTGCTTTACCGTCTTCTAGCGTTCTATGCCAAATACACTCTGAGAGGAAAATATTTGAAATTTTCGTAGAAAAAACTCCAGAATTTATCTTTTGGTTTTTAATGAAATTCTTAAGTTCTTAGAAATATAATAATACCACATTTGATTTTCTATTTGAATAAGATTTTAAGCCACTTTAAAAACCAATTGAATTGTTAGAAAAACACACAGACACACACTCGAGAAATTGACTAAATTCATGGCCTAAATTAAATAATATGTGTATTAAGCCAATAAGAGGATCTGTAAATAATTTTCTACTAGTGAATAAAACAACGTGTAACATTAACAGAAAAGAATGGAAATTATTTTTTCAACTGCAGTACTAAGAGATTGTTCAACAAGACATTCTATGACGAGATAAACTGAGGAACATTACAATAAAGAGTGTACTTACTTAAGGCTGTTTCTGACTATTTCGAAGATTGTAGAGTAAAATCAAAAAACACATTTCTAAGATGCACCATTTACCGTGTCTCGTCGCATTAACCGATGCGGGCAAGATTTGTCGTAACATACGCCAAGCGGAAAAAGGTTCGTTGCTTTCTAAATTTCTATAGAGAGCAGTAATTAAATGTTTGATGTTATCAGATATGAAACAAATTTTATGTAAAATACCTTAGGGATATTTTCGACCAGATTATTTTGTTTCTACTTTTTCAGAGTTTAACGACGAGCTGAGTGAGGTTGTATTTCTCTTTAATAGAAATGAAAATTTCTCGATGTATCAGTGCGAAACGAAATGTTATTTATATGTAAAGCTAGAGAACTACTTTTAAACCAAGAAAAAAACGAGCCTACGCCCTACAACCTGAGTGAAGAAACATTGTAATATTTCTTTCTCTGTGATTACTTATAGTAAAACTATAAAGGCTACTATAAAATAAATGAAGAAAACAATTTTTAAAGCCGAATAAAACGCGGACAAACATAAAGTGAATATATATTTTGCGTAAGACGATTGAATTGTGTAAAAAGTTTATCAAAGATGCATTTTATTGTTTGGAGGAGTTGTGACTACCTAATAAGTTAATCAAAAAACGGAGCGTTAAGAGTAACGTACAGAAATTACCTAGAGTCCCATTTGCGTCACACTGAAGTTGTATGTATATTTTAAACTCATTATATGTATGAAATTATATGTAATGTAACAATATGAAACAAAGAAACTCTATTTAAAATCAATTGTTTTACTTTCCTTCCCCCGTCATTCCTCCTAAAAATAGTCATTATACAAATCCATTTTATTTTTACTTCGAAAGCACTTTTATTTCGGAAATCAATATACACAGTGAAACACCAGACATTAATGAATTAACTCCTACCCAAATTGCCCTTCATTCTACTATAAATTCTTTTATTTATGCTTACTTGTATATATATTTTAAGAAAGTGTATAACTTTGTCATATATGTATTTATATATCATTGTATATTTTGGCCATTAATTTGTTTTTCACTTTTGTTTAGATATGAACATAGATTGAAAGGCAAATTGAGAATGCATTTACATTTCAATAACTTAACAACAGCAAGAAATACTTTGTTCCTTAATTGGCTGATTTGGAACATCAACTTTGCTTAAAGCTAAAAAATTTAAACAAATTAAGAACTTATTGTAACCACAAAACAATGCCGAATCAAGAAATGTTTGGATAATTTAAAATTTGTATAGTGTAAATCCTACATACTGTATATTATTGTCAACAATATATCCAATACATACAATGTCAATTTATATGTGACATGTTCAAGTCATTTTCTCGTGATTTTCATTTACAAATGTTTTTAGGCTGTGACCAGAATAAGCCGTGTTCAATGAATCCGATGATGCAGCTATTTTGCAGGATTTTTATGAGAGCAAAAATGTTAGCATTTTATCAAAATGAAAATTTATACAAGCCGGCAGTATATGTGTATGTACAAATGTGTAAGATTGTGTCCGTCTAAATCACTTTTTCAACTTTTAAAGGAAACTGCGTTTCGTACCTACTGACTGAACTCAAAAGACACAACTAAACTATGTATAAAATTCAATTTATTGTAGCGCCAACTATTTTTGAAAGCTTACTTTCTGCAGATTATATGCTAAATAATCTTAGACAACATGTGCAAATCTTGCAATATCCTAAATCACCAGTTGTCTGGATATGTTTCTACTTGAAGAGCAATAACCGATAAAAGCTTGCAATTAATTGATATTCTGTTATGTACTAAATACAGTAGACTAATAAACGTATACATAATTCAATACAAAAACCTTATATATAAAACAATCGAAACAATACAGAACACAGTAAATATTCGAATCAATTTGTAAAAGCACGGTCCATTGAATTTTAACTGAATCCTTAAAAGTTACACCTAATGCAAAAATGCAACGATTCGATATAAATATCTTTAAAATATAGTAAAATTATCTAAAACTGGAATGTTATGATTACGAGTTAAATTATTATCAGTATCAACAGTCATTTTGTCGGTCTCTCTTCTTCTGCAGTTCAACATTTTTTCTTTTTTTTTTTTATATATTGTAAAAGGGAATGCATTTACACCTGAGCTGGTTTGGTCTTTCCCAGGACCATGAGCATCTTCTGTAGAAATATTGTCAAGGTTACTGGAATTAGGAAAGAAATACGTTAAACTACATAATTTCCGAAAAAAAATAAATAAATACATGCTGTTACGATGACTTGTATATTTTTATATTGTGTGTTACGATGCAAGTTTGTTTAATTCTTTAATAAATTGAGCAAACAGAATTATTTTTAACGAAAATATTAAAAAACAATTTTTGTATTTTTAGTGCTGAGATATTCCGAGAAAAATTGTGCGAAAGTGTTAATTCAGTGATCATGCAGAAAATAATATGTGCAAAAATAAAGGTAAAATAATTTAAAACCTTTGCAACCGTCTTTGGTCGGACTACCATCATCATTTTTTGTAAACTTTGCGTATATCCTCCTAAAATATATTAAAATGGATTAAACAAGTATACAAGTGTGAAAATGTAAAACATCAAATGCAAAATAAATTAAATAAATGGGAGATTCTTATCAAAATAAATGGGTAATATTTTTATTTTAAAAGAACAAATTAAAAATATAATCAGTGGCATTTTTCAGATTTAGATTATTTAATTCAAAATGTGTCTTGCATTTTACTTCTCCAGCCAATAAAAGAAAGGCATATTAAATTTTGTCAATTATAAAATATAAAAATAAATTGCTATGAGGTGAGTTTTGTAACAAATACTGGCATATCTCAGCAGCCTGGGACGAAATAATTGCAAGCCGATTTTAAATTAGCCATAAAACTCAGTGCGAGACTTTCGCCTCACATAAAATATAATTCTTCGAGGTACTCGAAATATGCATTTAAAAATAGAACTCGTTTGACGAAAATTTCAATGGACCTAGGTATTTCTTCAGGTCTTCAGCAGATTTTTTTTTTATTTTCGATATAAATAACTAAATTTTTACTTAGTTTTAAGTAAATAGTTATATACAAAATAAGAAATTATGCTTAAGAACTGTAACTCAAAAATGAGAAAATACTATCGTAAAATTTAATAACTTATTGAATTGCAGCTGAGATATTCTTGTTAATTGTTGTATAATAAAACGCTTCTTTGGTACGCTATTGTGTTGACTTTCATAACAATATTTGAATTAATTTTGCTCTAAGGTTTGGTCCGGGTTTGATTGAAAGCTGGTTAAAATTATAAATTTTAAAGATTAGAATTAGTCAAGGTGTTCTACAGTGGATTTACTTAATGCCACAAGATTCCTTATGAACTTATGTCCCTTTCATTACGCAACCTAACTCTTTAGTGTATTATAATTTATTTTGGAACTATTCTTAAAATGGAATAATAGATTTACCAACTGTTCGTGTATTTTATGACAATTAATTCTCTATGGAAAGAAGATCTACCCATTTAGTAAGTTCAATTTTTTAAGAAAACTGCTTATACATATCTCGAACATGATCGAGATTTTTCAAGGTCATTCAAGTTTGCAGACTTTATTTTATGTTTGGTTAATATTCATGAAAACAATATGGGGCCTAACTCTCTTTGGAAAATGCCCAATAATCTCCTAAAAAAGAAAATTGTATTTCTTGTCTGTTTTTCTGGAAAATCGATTTTGTTTATATTTTTTTTAAATAGGTTGGTCGAAGATTAATGAGGAATCTTGTGGTATGAAGTAAATCCGGCTTGACTGGAACAACCTGTAGATTCCTAGAAGATAAGATTTTTTATTTTTAAATATGTATGTATATCACTAGAAAATTTGCAACTACTAACCAGGTATATAAAATATATAAGAAAATTAAGCGTGAATGTGTTTAGTGAATAAAATTGTGAAGTGCCTTTTTTTTCAAACTATGTAATTACGTATACATATTATCTGATTCTGATGAAATTCAGTATATACCATTATTTTAGAGTAACTTTGTGATGCAAAGCTCTGTTTGGTGAGATCGACCAACTTACCCATCACTTCCTGAAACCACCTTGGCTTGTTCTTCCATGAAATAAATATGAAATAGACCGGCACGCTGGAGAGAATCATGAGTACGCCGTAGCCAGTTTCAACAGGACTGGCGTACATTGGCACTATTGTCACAAACAACGACGCTAGCAAGTAAATCACTGGGAAGACCAGTGGCACTCGAATAGGACGAGGTAAATTCGGTTGGGCCCACCGGAGCCACGGAAGGCAGAGAACGGCGACGCCAATGCTCAGCTGAAAACGAAATGTAATTAATTAGTCATTGGTCGGCAACTGTTTGGCTAAAGGCTTACCCAAGTGGCAAATCCGACGTAATTAATTAGAGCGAAAATGTCCGAGACAGTCAAATAAAACATTGATAGGATGGCCATGACCAGCACAGCGGGGGTGGGCGTAAACCTCTGGATTTGGATCATTGTGAGGATTTCGGGCATTTGGCCCTCGCACGCTCCAGCGTAAAACAGCCTCGATGAAGTCAACAGGATGCCGTTTACGGCTCCGAACGTGGACAGGGCCACGAACACTAGAAATATGCATTTATTTTAAAAATAGGCTGCTTATTAATTTTTGTTAGACTTTACCGGGAATGGTCCACGCGAACATTCCGAAGGTCCTTTCTGCGTAGGTCACGGCGACCGCCTCCGAGCCGAGGACCTCGTCCGGGGAGAGCGTGGTGTAGAAGGCGACATTCGCGAGGACGTAGACCACCGTGACCAAAGTGCAGGATATGGCGATGGCTCGCGGAAGGTTCTTCACCGGGTCCTTAAGCTCCTCGATGATGAAGTTCAAGTAATTCCTGGAAAATGATAGCGTCTCTCCAATTAGGCTGATTCCCCGAGGGAACTAATTTATTTTGCGCTGACTACTTACCACCCGTTGTAGGCGAATAGTCCCGAGTAAAAGGACAGGGCGAGCGACGTAACTTGCGTGTTCGTGTTGTCGAAGGTAAAATGCGCAGTGTGTCCTAAAACGTTTAAGATCGTTTCAATTAAGATGGAACTAATTCTTATTAAACAAGCAAATTTATCAAAAAAACATTTTATTGACGAAACAATTCCTAAGAAATAAATAAACAAGCCTCTTCAAACTTTGAATCCATTTATCTAGAGTTCACATTTTCCGAATTGGCCGGCAGCAGTAGAATTTAAGTAATTTTTATCCGGATGACTTGAAATTTGAACTATAGCGTCATAGATAGATTATCTACTAAATTACACATGATTCTTACTTACTTAAACTGAATTATTTTTGCTGCTACTTTCGGTATTAGTATATTATTTTGACCAAACTTCGGTACATTTATTTATAGTAATTAATATTATTTGAGTTCAATTTAAACGAATGTTTGAAAGAGAGAAGCTATGAAATTCATTTCCGGAAAATTTTAAAATTAAAATAGCAACTTACCAAGACATAATTGATAAATTCCGGTTGCGATGATAATAAACAGAGCTAGAAGCTTTGCATACGTGAAGATGTCTTGCACATTCGTCGCCCACTTAACATCCCAGCAATTGACAAAAGTTAGAACCACTGAAATTGAAGATTTTATAAGCAATTATCTCTAGAACACAAAACTCGTAAAATACGACGAAATGCTAATTTTTATATACACATACAGACTTTTTTTTGTGCAATGCGATAGGTAGGCATCATTAATAAACTTGCACAAATAAAGAATAGTCCGGGAAAATTTCCCTATAAAAGCGAAGGTAAAAAAAGCAATGAAAACATATTTATGCCTGTTTTTTGACTCATCTCCTGCTTGTTTTTAATATTCTGTGATATACTGCGTTGCACATTAATTCAGCTCTTTTGATTAATTCGCAGAATATACTAACTAGTGTAAAAACTACGTTTGGCTGTCATTGTAAAGTTCATTGATGTGCCTCTTAAGCGAATAAATTAACGTCACTAGCTGCTATCGTGCGGCTGATTTGTAGCTTCTAGTAATGCGCATACCGTCCCAGAATTGCTGATAAGACCATTCAGATTCATTGCCTTTTGAACACCAGATATCCAAAGAAAGTCAGTGAAAAGCGTACAATTAAGGGAAAATCCCTGACAAGAAATTTATTGTACATTTTTCAAGGTATGACTTGTTGATTAAAAACAAGATTTATTATAATATTTTCGTTTATTTTAATATCAGGGAAATGAAAATTTATGTAACTTCCGACACATATGTACGACTAAAAAGGTCAGGGAAAAAAGTAAACAGTGTCACTGCTCTGGAACATTTTGCGTGATAAGGTTTTTGACGCAATTTTTAAAAGGCACACCTCTTATTCAATATTTGGCAATTAAGCATATTTAGTATTATTTTGGGTATTAAAACTCGAATTACATACTTATGCAACAGACTGCAAGAAGCCGTGCAGAGTCTTCTGGTGGCTGGCATTCCGGAAAGAAAGGTTTAAGCACATAAACACTAAACGTTAGTGCGACGATTGCTTGCGAACATGGCCTGACGATCATGCACTCGATCCACAGTCTGATAAAGGCTAGAAATGGGCCAAAGGTTTCCATGATGTAAGCGTAATCTGCCCCCGATTTAGTGATCATAGTTCCTAATTCCGCGTAGCAATAGGCGCCAACCTGAAAATTATACATGCTGTTATCAAACAAATACATTCAGAATTTATTCAAATTAGAAATGGAAACAATTTAAAAATATTAACTATATCAAGAAAGATAGGGAAATTATTTTTGTAATTTCTTTTTCATTATTTCTGAGCGAGTTGATAATATTAAACTGATAAAAAACTTAGAAATTGATACTGGTCCAAGATCAGGATCATCAATTGTAAAACGAGAGGGAATATTCACACAACAGATAAAAACTGTTGAACAATGTCAATGATAAAAGAAAGGATTAATTAATTAAAATATTGCAGGAAGAAAAATTGTAGATATACCAATAAATATTTTAAAAAACAGTTTTAATTCAGTTATTATGCTATGAATATTGGTCTATACTTTTTTCTTGATAAAAATCAATAAATAAATTTTAGAGTTTACCGGCTCTACAACTATTAAAATAATAGATTTTTAGTTTGCTTCTGAACCTCAACTTTCAAGTTTAATTTTTTATTCCGCAGACTGATTTAGTTCAATATACTTAATGTTATTAATTTATAATAGCACTTCCTCCTCTGCTTTTAAAATCTTACATTTGAATGTAGAACCGCACAAAATTACACTAGATGTGCTTTTTTATTTTATTTATATTTTTTTCAATTACATACATATCTAAATTTTAGTACTAAAAATGCAAGTGCGAAATTAAAAGCAAGGAAATATTTTAAAAGTAAGTATAGAAAAATATTATTGTTGTGAATAATAACATTATACTTAAACCTTAATAATACCAAGTTATCATATTCTAATTAGGAGACTCTAACTATCTAACCGCTTGGCTTACGATTTAATTTCCAATCAACTTTGGTCAGCCATTTCACGGATCGTCTGAGTATTCAATATCTACGAAAAACGTCTGACTCGTGGTTATCGTTTTTGGCTCAATATTGTAAGCGAAAGGGTTAAGATTCTGCAAAACTTACTTACAACGAAAATGGATTAATTATTATTATACTTGATCAATTATTTAGTTACGATTATAAGTGATTATGTTTTTAGTTCAAATGTAATGAATTAGAATGAAAAATTCAGAATCAATTTCAATTCGATATTACTTAGGCAAAAGGAATGCATTCCACACACTTCACGTATTAATTATACGATACCTAAAGCTGACTTTCCCGGTGATAAATCACTCAATTACTTACTTATTTCTTTGAGTAAAAGATCGAATACCTTCTATAATAGTTTATACATTAACAGTTACCTTACACAAAGTTATAATACCAATTAAATCTTGCTTAATCATATAATCAAAGCATGTAATTGCTACGTCATTCATCGATGCATCGCGAGGTCGATCTCACCACACCGAAGCAAAAATCGTGAATGCGCCTCGAAATTAATTTCGTTAATTTCAATAAAAAAATACCGCAGAAATAGCTCAATTTGAAATTTTTAAACAGACATTTCGATCATTTCGTTTCGTCCGCCAAACCAGCCACAGTCCTCCTTGCTCGTTGATTCGGAAAAATATAGGAGCAGCAAAAACACCCTACAAAAGATTCTGTTAAATTGAATAATTTGCAACAAGATTTTTCGTCTGATTGCGTCTGATGAAAGATCTCGTGTGTATTGCAACGGCGCCGCTGGGTAATTTACCCAAAAGTGAGTGATTAGGCTCTGAAACGCGAAAACTATACCTTGCGCTTTGAATGGTGCAATGACATAATTAGCGGCACTAAATGGACCCAACATGATCAACAAGCGCGAAAGGATGCTGTTAAGTCAGAAGTGCTAATTTATGTGCATACATATATCTGCCGGAAACAGCACTGAATTTCAATTTGATGCAATATCTGACAGTGGGACTAATGAAAACGTAGAGAGACACTGTGAGTCAGTTTCCGACGTAAATACCCTTTTCCCGGATAATTCGTTTTCAGCAATTGATATACTTCGGGAGAGCCGGCGTTCTGTCCACCCGGACGATATTGTTCGCAATCCGGGAATTTCGCAGTTGTGTGTGATTCCCCGCAAATTCTGCAAATGCCCTGCGGATTCCCTTTACGTCTAATTTGATTGGAGTTGCTGTGTCTACAGTACCCCGTGGGGTTTTTTCTTCTTTCACTTCGAGGCTTTCTCTTAATAAAATTTAAGAGGCCCGAGGTGAAGGCAACATTTCGAATACATTTTATTCTGAAGCTGATGTCGGATTTAACTTTCAAATAAAATGCAAAATAGCATGATAAATCTCAACTCATTCTGGGTTTATATTCATTTTATTGCCCAGCGAAGCTTGGAGGAGATTTCATAAAGCCTCTTGCACGCTGCTTTTATTGAAATCGCCTGTTGAATGTTTCCCCATATTTTTAACTCCAAGTGCATATGAGTTCAAAATGACCCCACACATTATTGTAACATTTACAAAACTCGCTGATATATATCTAACCAAAAATTACAAGCGTTAATCAGCGAGCTGCACAAAACTCTAAACATATTTTCTATTGTTATTAATTAATTTTTAATATTTGTACCAACTTTTTAAAATATACCCATTATTCAATTATTCTAAGCAAAAACCCTAATCAGCGACATTAAGGTACATCTAACTAGTTATCCCATTAATGAAATGAATAGACCTAATTTCTTGCTTAAGTAGGTAAATAATTACGCGAATAGTTGTCAAGCGACAGTGACTCTTAATAATCATCCACCCATACTTCTCGATGGATTATATAACTAACCACTAGCGAGAAAACTAAATCTCAGTTGCAACCGAGTCACACCTGTTCTGAAAGGTGATAGCACAAAATATCTGTTCCAAAGCTTTTATCACCATCATAGCTACTATAAGGCAAAGATATCAAAATTTACTTTGCGATCGCAGATTAACAATTCAAATGAGCGTTACTAACTCAAAATGCATTATAGCTGCTGCGTTAAAAGAGTCTAATTTAAAATCAGCAAGATGTTGCACCTGGAAAAACTCATTTTTAAATATTACTATTCAATACAAAATAACAAAAATGTCGACTCAATAAATTTATGATCTACGTAAAAAAAATGTTTACTTTTATTAAAAACACCTTCTAATTGCGATGCTTCTACTACTTAAGCTTACATGGAATGTTGTGGCGCTATTTTTTTCTACGCCGAATAATTAATTGGAATTATTCAATAACTTGTTGCTGCCTGATCGAATTTAATGTGAATACCCTTTTAAATACATTAGCCAGCCAAAACTTTTATTTTTGACTCGTGCAGGTAGCTGAATAATATAAAATGAAAGGTCTAAGCCACAAATTTTACGAAAATTTATCATTGGATATCCGGACATGTTTTTAAAGTTACTTTATTTATTTATTTATTTTTAATTTCCTCAATATGACAACGAGGTAGAAATGCATTACGTCAAGCAAATCTATATTTTATTATATCGCATATATAAGTGTGTACTAACGAATACCAAGTAATTTAATTGATTTTCGACCCACTCTAAATAATATGTATTAAGAAATAAGTTATGTATTTTGCGTTTCTAAGCAAGAGGACAAAAAGAATATGAAATGTTAGAATTCTACTTGTTAGACGGAAATATTATGAGAAATACTCGCAATATATATTTCCTTTTTATCCGGGGGCATAAAGGATTTTACTGTACTGTTTGCATTACCATCAAAAATCAATATTCTTCTCCCGCTTTTCTGTTCTATCTTTCTTGAATTTCATTAATGACATCCTTATTTAAATATTCTCAACATGCCTTTTGATGTGAGTGATTAAGTTCAGCAAAATTTTCCATTTCGAATTTGAATGGTAGTTGCTAGGTCTTTTATTAAATAGAATTGAATGCATGCACTCACCATTGAGAAGAGGCCTGAAATAATCCAAACCACAAGCGACAGATTTACACTTCCTGTATGCTTAAGAACTCCGGTTGGCGACACAAAAATTCCTGAACCAATGATGGAGCCAACAATTACCGTCACTCCGTTCAAAAGGCTCATTTTCGCTTTGAGACCGACCTCGCCTCCGTCATTTTTGCTCATTACAGAATTTTTCCTTGAAGGAGTTTTCGCATTTAAAGATTCTTCCTCCATGTTGTGCTGTTAGATTTTATTAAGTCTGGAATAAAAGGAAAACAGATTTATTAAGTGCTCTAAATGCAAACGTTTAAGCATAGGAATTCAATTATTGAGAAATTTATTCTAATCATTTAGATTTAATTAATATAATAACAGCCCAGTAAAATTAGGTAAGGAATGGATTCATCTTCTAAACTGATTAAATTGGCCAGATTTATGTTTCTAGAATTTATTTTAATGTGGTAAAAAACTATTAAAAGTATAAATATTGTTCAGTATAGTTTTATTTTACTTTACAGAGAATTTACCCTATAATTACCAAATAAATAAGACGAATAGCAAAACAGAGGAAACGTGTGAAGATGATTAGAACACAAAACTCTAAATGTGATTTTCTCAAACTAAAATTCGTAACTGCTACGCCTGATTGAGTAAACACTATTGAAGCACTTTAAAAGTGTTTTTGTGGCGCAGCATCGATTGAACTCAAATTGTCGTAACATTTTGATCAATAGGTGAAAGCAAAAATAGCAAAAATTTTTAATGAAGGTTATTTTGTTAAAATTATATCCTCTCTTAAAATCAGTTGAACCAAGCTGCTAGAATTAAACAAGTAAAACAGGCGAAAAATAAAACATTAACACCTTAAATTTTGACTACCCTGGAGGCATGTTAATTTCAATTTATGTATATTGTAAATTTTTGCAATGCAACAGTATATGCAATTTGACATCACCGTCATTCGTTATAAATAATAAATAATAAAAATAAAGTCATAAATACAATTTTGAATGCAAAATGCGAAATTTTTATAATTACTCTTTAATATGCAAATATGCTGCGCACGGTTATTTATTGCTGACGTTCGATCGTTTAATCAACTTATTTGTGTGACTAAAATTGTTATAACAAATGCTATCTCTAGTAAGTTACAGAGGTCAGGTTCAGGGTCACATGTGACTCTGGTGAATTAGTTTAATTTATTAGTTGAAAAAAAATATTGTAATATAGTTTTGTAGAAGATAACCCAATATGTAAAAAATGTTTTGTTTATAATTAAACAGAGACTAGTCATCGTGAAAGGTAAGGCTTTTTGTTTAAACGTATCGTAATTTTTTAAAATCTTTAATTTGGACATCAATGCAGAACATTTGGTGTATTTGTATCATTTAAGTTAACAACTTTTTCAAGTTATAACAGTAGTAATTCAGTCAATTTTAGTTTCAAGTATATTTTTCGCAGCATTTAGTAGTTAAGTTTAACACTACTTAATATAGTTGAAATGATGTGACTTAATCGTAATTCGTAGTTGGATACGCAGTCAGTGTTGGGATTTACGTAATAATAATTTATGATAAAGTAATAAAACTATGAAAAATAATAAATCTTTATTTTAAGTAGTCGTATCACGTAAGGTGGAAAAAAGCTGGAGTTGTGAGAAATTTGGGGGATATAAGAGTTTTTGATTACAGAGTTATAATCAATAATACAAAAATAATAATTGTTTTTCTTTAGAAATTTAGGAGGTATGTAAAAAGTAATCTATCGCAAGTCCCAATAAAATTTATGGTACTATGAAAACAACATCGTCACATCACAGCAATAATAACAAAATATGGACACATTTTTGAGGGTGGATATTATGATGACATCCAAAAGCTTTTAGCAGAACATGCAACTCACTGTTCATAAAGATAGGCATATACAGAAAGAAATATATGCATAATTCTCGGGCTTACATGTAATCCCAATTCATATTTATGTAGATATTACATAGAAAAAATTCGATCCATCTTATGTATAGTGCAGTAGATAGGATATCTATTCATAATTTCGATGACCTTTTCTATAAACGAACTTTAGTTAATGAGTTTCCTATAAAATCGATTAATACAAAACTGTTCACTATCGCTGAAAATAAAATTCCCAATAAATGCATGAATGAGTACTGCAGCCAGGTTAGTGCACTTCACTTCCTGATGCAATGTGTAAATGTGCATAAATCTCCATTGAGTAAGCGTTCATCTAATTTACGTTTGTATTATAAAACTGACGGTATTTATTCAAAACTTAATTATACTAATTGGCAGCCTTTATACAACGTGACCTTACTTGATCCTAATCGTGACATAATTTTCGCTCTGGGACAGTGTACTTGAATCGTACCTACAGCATAAAATAAAAGTATAAGGCCCCGAAAAATAAAATCAGGTTTTGATATCCTGCCGCCGTTTTAGCGTGCAGGACTCTTTCATCCCATCCCCTCGGCTCTTCTAGCTTTGTACTGTCGAGTGGCGACGGTAATGTTCAGATTCAGATAGGAAAACGAGATTTGGCGGGTAAACCAGAAACGAGGTCTTTTTGTTTACGAGCACATGGCGAGCGACTGAAAGTGATAGACATCGTACTTACCCCCTTCTGCAGGTCGAGAACGACTATAGAATCCTCGGTTCTAAAAACGATAGCCCTGCGATGGTCGTTCGAATTCCTTCGCAGTTCGCGGAGTTCACAATTCGATTGGGCCCAGCTACACCATTTGGTCACTAATCATTCAAAAAATCACTTTTCAACCCCGCGCGGGAGCCGTTCGATATTCGACCCGGTTGGGTTCGATTCACGCGCCACAAACTCGCACCCCCTCGGAAAAAGAGTGGTCAGCAGCAGAGGCTAAGTGCGCTCGAAGACAACCTGAGGCATTACCACAGCCCGATGGCTGTTTCTCGCTAACTGATATTGGAGCGGAAAGGTCGGAAATTGTTAGCCTTAGCTTCGCGAGTGGATTCTGGTGCTGGTCTTCCATTCAATTCAACACCGGCCAGCGTCTCAAGAAAGAGAGGCTTGGGCCCGGATGGCTGCTTGGAAGAGAGCCGCGGCACGTGGGCTTTGAGCCCCTCTACGCCTCTACGTTCTGCCAGACGTGGCGGAAAGCTCCTCTACGGGAATTCCGGTGTAAGATCCCTCAAAATCTGGTCTCTTCTCTACGTTATTTTTTGTTCTTTGCGCATAATCCGCATGTCTTTCCCGCTTGCGGCCCCCCGAAAGCTGCCACGGCACAGCATCCGAGAGAACCGGGCATGTGGAGGCCCCGCTAACAAATCAAGTATACCGATTTTATTCGAATCTTATCAAATAATTCATACACTCGAAATTTGTTTCTTATTAGAATGCAGTGAATCTCAACTACAGTTAATTTTCTAGATATGCATTTCAAGATCTAGTGGAAATCTTATCACTAGAATTCTATTGTAATTATTTCCTGCATTTCTATCTAGTGTTAAATTCTGGGTGGGTTTGTTATAAATTCAGTAAGTAAGTATATCGTCAAACTGATATTGCAATAACTTTTAAGTGGGTGCTTATAATTAAATAAAATTCAAACAATATTGAGCAACGTTTTCATGAGCATTTTAATGAGTCAACTATATATGATGGGTCGTCCCCATCAGACCTAGAATCATTTTTATATTTTTTCAGAAAATGTTAGTATAACATCTTAAGAATATATCACCAAAATTTTTAAACTAAATTCAAAGTATTTTTGATGTTATAGTCTATATTAACGTAACTCCTCTGCTTTGCTTAGGCTTGAAATTTTCATTTACCCAAACTTTAAAAGCGTTTTTCTCAAAACTTATATTGCGATGAAATTTTACACATAGTTTTACATCAGAATACTGCACATTTGAACTTTAAGGTTTTAAAAACTCAGTTAAACAATCTTGCGCCATTTCACAACTATCGCCGCAGTCTTTCCCAAAAGGCATTAGTATAATTTCACAAGAACTATTTGTGCACTTAGATAAAGCCAACTAAAATTGTTAATTGCCACATTTCATCTATAACAAAGAATCGAATGAATTTCTTAGAATTTAAAATAATATGGTAAGAAGAGGGAAACCTTTGAAATTAAATTTGCAAAGTATTGTGAGTAAATAAAATAGAATTATGGGTAATACAAAAGCAGTATTCATTAAATTATGTTGCGATAATTACATCCATTACGTTACGTATTTCATTTCATAACGATTGGGCGCAGTACGACATCACAGGGCTCACTTTTCCATGAGATCGAATTTGAATAAGAAACTACGAAAGCAAAACGAGTTAAACAAGCACCAATGAAGTTGTGGTCAATTTCTTAGAATTCTGTGACAAGAATTTTCAGTTAAGTCAAAAGAACTTTCAGCAAATATTCCGACCTACAAAATAGCTTCTATGTAGATTATATAGTGAATTTCACTAGAATTTACGAATTCATAATCTATTGAAAAAATTCTCTAGAAATAATGTATTCTTATGCGACAGCACAATTGATGTTCGGTTGTTTTATGAATTACAAAAAGGAGCTTCCATTCCTCAACAAAAATACTAAAGAATAAATTACTTAACTGCATTCTTCTGGAATGCTTTACATTCGTTAAAGCTATTTTAAATACATCCAGTAAATTTTGTGAAAAAAATTAAAATTATTATTTCCATGAAATAAGAAAAAAACATGTCCAAATGTAAAGTTGGTTAATTCCTCATTATTTTTTACTAATCTAAACAAAAAATTGGTGCAAATGCATCGATTTCTAATATCTTGAGCAAAATCACTTTTAATTAGGCATATTCTGAAAATGGTCCACACCTCCTGTTTGGGTTTGATTTAAACTCAAAACTTCGATATCTTCATAGAATTTTTTATCGGTACGTAGAAAACGTCTATTTAAATAATTCGCATTGAAACGCCAACATGAAGCACAAAGCAAAAACAATTGAATATCGAGTTTAAAATCGATATCTCTAAAATCAAGCGAGAGCGCATTATTTATATGTATTCAAAATTTCTCTTGTGGTGGCTGTATGACGTGTCTTAAAATCAGCACGGGTTATCGAACTGTTCCCATAGTAATCATTTCTGCAAGTATAATTAGATTTTTGTAGAATACCATTTTAAAATTTATCTTAGCAATATAAAAACTTGCGTATAGTAAAGCGGAGTTCGAAAAATCTGCGTGATTTTCATGATTTTGTCTTTTATTTTTTAATAGCACTCTATATATTTCGTACTCATATTTTTATGGTTTTTGAAGCTCTATAATTATTCAAGTTAACCTGTTAGAATTTAGTAATTGCTAATGAGTGCATACCTGCGTGGATGATATGACATGCGTGTGAGGTAGATATTTACTCAGCTGTTACTATAAAACATTTTTTTCGTAATTACGCCAGCAATTCATTCTTAAGGCTGGTTTGGATACATAAGTTGGTGGATTAAACCAATAAAAAGCAGTCGTGTTACGAAATGAAATTCATAAAATGTTAATTTTACGTACACATCTTAAATCGCTTTTTCTTTTTGAAATAGAATCATTAAAGTTAGGATTTTAAATAAATTTTCATCTCAGATAATTGAAAATTAATATACATATACTTAACAATCATTATAAATTGATTATTGAATTAAAATGAGTTTAGAAATGCTGATAAGAAATTCTATAGTAGCGTATTTCTCAGTTGTTCTTAATGTGCAAAAATTTGCAATTTTTTTAATCAAAATAAAATTTTAATCCAAACTACAAGGAATCTATTTCTTTATTAATTCCATTCATTTCATCTGGAACTCTAGCAGGACGACTTATTTTAATAATAAGATGGAAATTATTAAATAGTAAGCCTATCGGTTAGCTATTTTGGGTATTTATATAATCTGCTCGATTTTTTTATTATAATCGTAATAATATACATAGGTATAATGTAATATATTGTCATTATATACTTCAGAAGTTTCTGTCTTGTCAAATATGAAATATGTTTAAATTTGTTTTTTTTTTTTTTTATAAGCTGGGACAACGTTATTACTCAAAGTTTAAAGCTGTTTACGAAATTGATTAGTTTTCGGATTATCTGGGTTATTTCCACAAGAAATTTGCAACACTTCTAAAATTAGTCAACCATCTGAGATCTTGCAAACAATTTTGAATATTGTCCGGATTTAATTTTATTTCTAATCAAATTTTAAAAACCTTACGGCACCACTCAAACAATTTTTAAATCTTCATTAACGACGACTGAACTAGAAGATTCCCATTTACATTATGTATGTATGTAAAGTCCAATGAACCTAAAATTAATCGATAACCATGATTCATTGATGACGTCAAAAACATACCTGATATTAAAAATGTGGTTCTGGAGTTGATAATTTCTTTTGAAGCTATGCCGGACTTTAATCAAATTATTTTGTTATCTTTAAAGAAAATTTTATATTGGTAGCTAATTATAGACAATTCAAATTTTACTGCGATATAACCCATCCGATTTAATTGCTTCTATAGGAAGCTGATAACCGCAAGCAATTAAAGCACCAAAGTCGTTAAATAAATCAAACATAAAAACCATTAGCTACGCTGGATTATTGTGTGCATAAAATAAAAAAAATACGCTGCATTTCAATGCGTCTCCAAGAAAATGCACCCGGAAAGGTTAAGTTGAGTGCATGTTCCAAGAGATCACAGATGATATTTTCCGCGAAGTCCGCGTTGATTCTGCTTCGGAATCAACCACCAAAGGACGCCGTTCATCAATAGAGCAAAATCGCAACATGATGCAATAGCGTTCAAAATTACAAAGCATTTTTCTCGTGGAGAGAAAGTCCCAGACAAACTGAAATTTTTGGGGTTCGCTTTTTGTTCCACAATTGTAATTTTAGGTCACTGGACCACCCGAAGGCGAATCGACGAAGATACCTCGGGCAAATAAAAATCGTAGTGAAGAGAAAAGCGATCGGGCGCTGGCTGTTTCTTCTATCTTCGGTTTGAATTAGTTTTTTTTTGAATATGAGAAATCACTGCTTCATCCAGACTCCAAAGGTACGTAGCGCAACGTGCTGATACTTGATCCGTAAAAAGTTTATAATGACGCACGGCCACTGACCCCGAAATTGGAGATTTCTTGATTAATTGATATTTCTCGAGCGCTTCATTTGCAACCTACAACTTGTCTAGCGCTGCGTCTCGGTGGCCGTGGTTTGCATAATTCGAAATCACATCGCAGCGTAAAAAAGGCACAGCTCAGAGGATATGTTCAATTAAAGAATCTACGTCCATTGTGCTCGAACGGCTCCCTCCAAGACACGAAAATTATTTTCAAAGAAAAAACTCAATGGGCGGTGTTTTGTGATTTGTGATGCTATTCGAGCAGCGCAACTCTGAATGTAAAAGACCAGTTTCTTTTTCACAAGCTCTTATCACTATCAAACCTTCTTTCAGGCATTTTCAATTTCTCAATGGATGCCACACTTTCAGAACTCAAATTGGTTCACTGCAGTTCACAGAACTTGGCCAATTCTTATCAGCCCCGACAGCCGCGATGCACTCACTTCTCTCTTTTCTTAGACAATTGCGATGACAAAATTTCCTGCATTCGCATTTACTACGTCCGAGCACTTTTGAATGAAGACCTGAAAAAGGCGTTCGAATCATCCAAAGTGAGACGAAACGAAGACCTCCGACCTTCCCGTCACGCAGGTGGTTCAAGGGCGGCTGTTCGTGAGATGGGGGTGAAGTGACGTCACACGCTCCAGCGCAGATGCTGGGCATCCTCATCTCGTGCATAGCAAGCAAACGACAACCAAAGCAGGATATTTTTCGAAGGAAGCACCATTTTTTGATTCACCCCTAGATTCAATTTCGAACATTTACACTGCTAAATAAAGGGAAAACAAAAGGACTTAAGAAAAATGTATCAAAATTGAAAAATATGAGTCCAAAAATACAAGATAATTAATTAAATTTTAAGAATAATAGATATTTTAACACTGCCTCCCCTTTAACCTCCACAAAATTATATAATTAGAAGTAATATGCTTATATATACTAATTGTTAATTTTCTATAGTCATATAAATTATAGGTATCCTATCTAAAAAATTGTTTTTAAGAAATAATCCTAATTTATTTTTATTTTTTTATTTTAACTTCCGAATACATAAATAAATTTTTAGTTTGGTACTCCCAGAACAAAATTTACCAAAACAACCAAATAACACTTATTCACTTATTTCAATCATATCTAAGTATAATAAATTGTCGTATCTTATAGATTTAAATAAACTGAATTGAAAAAATTCAAAATTCTATTTAATTCGTACATGCACACATAATTTAAATTCATATTTTCGTATCCATAAAATACATTACCTATTTTTTTACACCGATTTTCGGTACCGGTCTAAAATGTTTCCGCCTTAATGTCTGAAAGTTATTTAATTTTGATTTTTCAATATTAATATATCTCTTTATATTCGCTCTTGATAATAATGAGATCAGATTAAATAAAATTTTGATAAACCCCCAATTAAGAAAATTTGTTTACTTAGCAAACTCGAAATCACTTTATCACGGTACTGTCAATTATCAGTTACCTCAAGCAGTACAAGAAGCTTAGGTTTTTAATTGAACCTGGTCTGGTTTCTGTGCTGCAACTTGTAATTTTCTGTAGAATTTCAGAAGGGAAATTTGAATATCATGTTCACGACTTTTTTTTAGTTCATTAATCAATGCAAGCAACTTTTTATCAACAATATAAAAACAGATTTTTCAAAGAATAAAAGCTATAAAAAAAAACCCAGTGTTTTTTAAAACACTAACTCGTCGATATTTTTGGTAGCCCTCTTTGTATTCCTTTAAGGTTTAAAAACATATTTTTTTTTCAATAACTTCCAATATACTTATGTATGTATCTATTCTAATCGTGAGTTTAACCGATGAATATTCAAAAAAAAAATCATTGATTGCCGACATCTGTACAAAAACTAGTAGCTGATTCATTTTGGCGGCATCATCAGAAGAAAACTTTTCTAAATTTTATCGCTGTTTTCCTTATATCAACTGAGGGACAAAAAGTTTCAATTGCTGAAGTAATTACCATCACATACTATCTCGTTACCTGCCTTCAGTGCCCCATGGAGTTCTTATTAAATCAGTAAAAGGTAATTTTCTGAAGTCTCAAAATTTACTGCCACATTTTTCTCACCATGAGTTCGTGCTTCAAAGCGCACAGGTTGAGTTGAAATCACGAAAATTGCGTGATCAAGTGCCATGACTCTGAAATTTCCACCGACATTCGTCGCGTACCTGTCGAAATGTGGTTTACCTGTAAAATTGTATTCCCCATCCACGTTCACTTTTGCTGAAGTAGTTGCCAAGCCCTTGTCATTGTTGCTTACCAGCTATGATTATGTGATAATCAGTTCATAATCCAACCATCAAAAGTGCTGACTGCCTTTTTTCAGTAATCCCTTGATCATAATTGCACGAATTGAAATTTATGGGTTGACGTAATTAAAAAACACTCTGATGGAAATTTTAAGTTTTAATATGAAAAGGATTAAACAAAGTTAATGAAAACCGAGATAGTCACATCTGGCCAAAACTGATTTAAATAAACTTATCAAAACAACTTAATAAGCAGACAAATAAGGAATTGCGACAATCTTTGGCTAGTAACCTTAAACTTGCTAAATATAAAATCAGATTCCATTAAATTTATATTTTTCTGTCCAGATGTTCATATTCATATTTAATACTGAATTTACTTTTACCCGTTCTCCTTGAGATGATTGGAATTTTTAAGTGGTTTAATTATATAGAGTAAAGGAGGCTCGGCGAGATTAAAGGTCTTAAATCATGTAATATTTAGCAAATTGGAACGATAATTATTAAATTTATTTTTTCTTCTTTTCTTTGAAATAAAATAATAATACGGTGGTAAGTTTGTATGGTTTTTTGCCCAAATCAAATTTGAACACTTAAAATTTTAGTAGAAGTAAAAATTTAAATCTCTACATAAATAATATATGCTTTCGAATAATCTGAGCCTTGTAGATATATTAAATTGAATTTTACCCATAAAAATGAACACATCTAATTTTCGGAATAATTAACCAAATTCTAGTAATTAAGAAAATCTATACAAATTGTAGATCGAAACATTTCAGAGTATAGGTGCAACTTTGGTGATTTCAGATAGTTCTGGATATCATCTCATAACTCATTATCGTCAATTATAGGCTTTATGTAAGGATAACTGAAAAAAAACCATATATAGGAAAGCAAGCTTAAAAGAAAGAAATCATAATAATACAGATATTAAAAAATTAATTTATAACATACAATCAAAAATTTAGTAGCAAAAATGTTAACATTTCCCCGAAAAATCGGATTAATAAAATTATGCGATGTTCTTTATTATTTAAGTGACGCGAGAATACAAATCCTTTTGTTCAGTAAAGAAAATCAACATATCAATTAACAAACATTTAAATATCATACTCATATTACATCAACTGCAAAATCTGTGATTGAGATTTTTGTAAGTCTCCACTATTCCATTTGGAGCGTGCCTTTGAAAAACCTAGATCAAAGACATTATAATAATAAGATGTGCCAAGCTGAAAATATCAGGCAAAACAGCTTTGAGATTGGGTACACGAATGGGCGCAAGCTTTTCAAGTTTTGCCTCTTCAAAGTTCTTTTTCCGTCACTGGATAAGGACAAGAGCGAATCGCGCGCGGCTCATTCTCATCGTTGGACGGTATATACATAGATAGATATACTATACGAGATGACCTGAGCTGAAGATGTGTGTGACTTGCAAGCGATGCATAGGTTCGTGGGCTTGTTGACTTGGCTGCTGTTCTGCGCAAGGAGCTTGTAGGAATGTCCTAAGGTGAAACGTGAGGGGATTGAATTTTTCTAGGAATCCTCTGATTTGCGTGCTCTTCTCAACTAAATGAATGAAATGTGCAAGGGAATGGGCATACGGGAAGATTCATCAGGTTTTAATTATTTAATGAAATTCAGATTTTGTGTATTTTAAGTCTTTTTCACTGACCTAGAAAACATTTTAAAATAATTTGTGCACATTTATTTACATTTCGATTTAATAAAGATTTATTTCTGATTAAAAAGGAAGAGTTAATTAAGTTCATATAGTTGTTTACAATCTTTTTCATAAAAAAAAACAATCTATTGTCGTATAGTATGAAAAAAATATTGAAAAATAAATAAATAGGTTTCCGAAGTTTGAATTTTTTAAATAATTTAGAGCAAAATTTAATGTCTATGTTTTCTCTGCAGAGTTATGTGAACAACATATCCTATAAAACAACACATTGAAGTAAGCTCAATATCAATATATAAATCGTCAATTTAATTTTCTTAAGGAATATTTGAAAAATCAGTTTTTATTTGTTCATAATTCACATTGCTGATAAATTCATTTTTAACGCAAAGTGCGGATGAGGTCGGCTTTTAAGAATTATACAGGGTAATTCGTAAAGAAGTGTTCCAATATGTGCCAATCAACTCCTTACAGTGTTGTGATCAGTGCTCACGATGAGTAGTTTTTTCGTAAAATACGAGGCACTTAGTGGTCATAACCATTTGATATTTTTCGTAACCAAAAGGTCTCAACAGATACGTCGCTAGAGAAGTTTCACTTCAATAAACAATTAAAGAAAGAAAGATTTTAATTCAGCAATGTTCGGGGGCTTATAATTGATTATTCTTTTATAATCTTCATCTTCTTATTAAAAGCAGTTTTATTAGCTTCCGATTTTACTTTCCATTTACAATTTTTTCGCAACAGAACTAATATCATAAAATCCAAGACTTGTTTTCTGTGCTCAAAACAAGTATTCTGAGGTTCAAACCATTCTGGATAAGTTTCATTTGTTTTTGAAATGCAATATTGTAAAATAGTTTTCCGTAAATTTATTATTTGTAATTGATTTCGGAAAAGACAATTATAAATTTCGATTTGGAGAGAACAAATATCGAAAAACTTGTCTGTGGGTGATTGCAAATATGGTTCATCTCTAGAGCTGGAATAGTCTTTGTTCATTATAAACGATTCAGAAGGCAGAGGAAATTTGGAATTTTCTTTGTACTGTTTTACCATATCGGACGTACAATTTTCACAAATAATTTTTTTCATGATAACCTTAAGTACAACATAACCAACAAAATATCTTCTAGCAGCAGTCTCAACCAAAAAATTTTCCGTAGCGTTCTCAAACACATTCAATTCAGAATTATCAGACAGTTCTATTTCAGACAATATATTTTCTATAATTTTATGGTTTTCTAAGTCTGCTTCCGGTATGTTCTCTTGAATTTCTTTTTGGTTTTCTGAATCCGCATTCCAATCAAAAAGGTATTCCTCATCATCCTCACAATTTTTTATAGATGATGAAGCAGTCGTAATTTTCATCGACATTAATCGAGCAATAATGTTACTAAATTCAGACACAGATGGGTTGTTACTGTTACCACCTTTGGATCTAACTTGGGCAAAAAAATTTTCCAAGGGATCTTGATTTAATCTAGATGTAAATAAAAATTTGAAATTATATCCATTTTCATTAAGAAATAAATCTTCGCTTAGTTGTAAAATGGCTTTAATGGAATGAATTAAACCTTCTATGCAATAGTTGCGTTGTTTCTGGGCCAGTTTTAAACTTTGTAAATACGAAATGCTGCGCTCTAAATATTGCTTTATATAATTATCGGGTCCTAAGGGCTGTTTATAAGGATTTTTTTCAATACAACTTCTGCTATTTAAACAGTCAAATATTTTATCTATTTTAGAGATAAATTCTTTTGTAGCAATAGCTTTGTCAAGTTAGATGTTATTTTCAAATTTGTTTAACTCTATACATGTTTGAATACCTGCAGCAACAGTTTTACTAAATAATTGTGTAGCATACTTAACCCGCATTTTTTCAAAATTATTGGGTGATATATGCTTCGAAGTCAATTTTGGACAAATTTTCGTTATTTCCGAGCAATCAAGTTGAAATATTTTTTTCAAAACATCCCAACTTACCGTACCGTCATCTGATATAATATCTGTTTTCATTAACGTGTTTCTTAAGGATTTGATTAAGTGGGGTACATCGTATATACAAAACACTTGTTTACCATTATTTAAAAAGTAAAGTCCCAATTCTGCAAGAAGTCGATAACATTTTCTATTATTAGGACCCTGATCACAAACAATGGCACGAATATTTAGTCCTAAATCATTGCAGAGGTTGAGGCTTTCTACAACAATTTCTTTCAAATCTTCGCCTGCAATATTTTGCGCTGAAACGAAATAACCCAATATATATTTCCAATTATCGGCCAGACCTCTTATCATAAACACACATATGTGCTTTGCAATTTCCAACTGTCTTTTTCCACTGCCCAGATCAGTTAACCCTTCAACCTGATCTATGTAAGGATCATATACCAAGTCGCGACGTATAGCCATTTCGTCAAATATTAAAATGGCTTCTTTGTTAATTGGACTCATTTCTGACAAAACGTGCTTTAAATTCTTTATGAGATTTGTATCAAATCCAGCCTGTATTTTTTTTAGCGGAGCCCACCTGTGCAGTGAAGTTTTAGAAGGTAAAGTCAAACCCAAATTATTACGCATAAAGTGGTAACAAGCGTTAGACTTATAATTTAAACTTAGAGCTAATTTTTTCTGTTTTTCATTCCATGATGTTGTTTTGGCTCTTTTAATTAAGAACATCTTGCTTACCTCCTTGTTGTTATCACTTATGTCTTTTAAATTATCAATTAAGTTCGAAATAGTTTTTGGTTTAGATTTATAGTATCGAAGAATTTTTTTTAATCTCAAGTTTTGTTTTTCAAGAATTAAATTTCTTTTCGCTACCTTGTTGTATTTTTTTTTAAAAAAATTTTCGGATTCCTGAAACTTTTTGCAATTTTTGCAAAAAGCATCTTCAATTTCTAAAGAAGATGAAGTTTTACGTTTTTTTAAATTCGAAGGAGTATGTAAGCGTCCGAGGTCTTCAAGTCTTAAATCATTATTTTCTGCGTTACATGAAGGCCCAGGGTAGACGTTAAGATTGTTATACGAAGTTCTGTCAAAACTTAAAATTAAACTGTTACTATCATTGAATTCATATATATTTTCATTTTCTTCTTTTCTATAACAAATACCAGGATTTGAATTTTCATTAAATTTGTCATTCTGTGCCGTTAAATTTTTTGTAGGAACAGCGTTAGAGAGTAACTTTTTTGCGCCCTGATATTTCTTATCAAAGTGCTCCTCACAGACAAATTTGTTTGAAACATTCAAGGCGTTATCTAGTGCACACGCTTCAATCCATTTCAAACGTAAATTATTATTCTTAGGGAATTTAAACATTTTGTGAGTATTGCTCTGATTAGAACAATCTGGAAAACAACAAAACTTATTTCTCTTATGTTCTAAAATTGTGCTTGAAAATAGATCTGTCCTGCCTAAATTTAAGGTAGGCAGAGCTCCCTTTTTAAGTTTTTTGGCTAATTTGCAGGATACGTCAAAATGGCTTTCACAAACTAATAAAGTTCCTTTAATGGGGGAACTTACCCCACAGTTATGAAGCCATTTTTCCCGTAGTGCTTCCTCTTTAGGTAATTTAAAAAACCTCCCACCATCGCCCTTGCAGCTTGCAATGCAACATTTTTTATACTTCTTCCAAATACTCCTCATCGCATATCCTCAGCTTGCAAGTCACAGAACAGCAGCCAAGTCAACAAGCCCACGAACCTATGCATCGCTTGCAAGTCACACACATCTTCAGCTCAGGTCATCTCGTATAGTATATCTATCTATGTATATACCGTCCAACGATGAGAATGAGCCGCGCGCGATTCGCTCTTGTCCTTATCCAGTGACGGAAAAAGAACTTTGAAGAGGCAAAACTTGAAAAGCTTGCGCCCATTCGTGTACCCAATCTCAAAGCTGTTTTGCCTGATATTTTCAGCTTGGCACATCTTATTATTATAATGTCTTTGCCTAGATAAAAGCTTCCAACCAAGTTTTGTAAACTGAATCAAAACTTTTAATATAAGCTTAACCAAGCCACGAGATAAAACGTTTTATAAGCTCCGCCGTTATTGGTTAATGACTTTGCTGTAAAAGCACCCTAAATAAAAGTAAACGGCATAATTAGTGTACATTTTATTTCATACAGAGCCGTAAACAATTTGATGCAGAGAAAGATGCTACCATCGCTCGCGAGCATTTAAATTTTAAGCTAGAATCTAGAAGAATATCTGAAAATAATAAGCTTGAAGTTCAATACTGTTTCTCAACATGCTAGCGATCCCATCCCAGCACACGACTCAATAAAAGCAAAATGTTTTTAAATTTAATTTGAGTGGTTCACATTTTTAACAACTGTCCTCTTAATTTCGTTCCCAACTGTATGTATATACCAATCTTTAGAAAGTGTTTTTCCTTTGAACTTTCTTAAAAGATTATGTTTCGATTAATTGCAAGGATTAGGTACTCTAAGTGCTTCGTTGCAAAAACCTGAAGACTCCTGGATTTGACGCATAGTAACATTAATTCTAAAACTCAACTCAATTAAATTTTCGAAATATATTAATCTATTCCAGGGATACTGACAAAGATGTGTACGTTTAATTTTTTATAAATTCGAATTATTCTAATTGGAAAAAAATTAAAATCTTCAGTTTTAATGATTTACACAATTTCTAAAAGTATTACCTTTTTATCTTTTTCCAACATGGAATTAATTTTCAGAATTGGCATCGATGAAAACAAAAAAGTAAATATTTAAATCAAACAAAACATGATAAGATTATTCTCCCTTTAAAATTCGTCCCTGAAGGGGTAAAACGAGTTAAATTAATTGTATTAACGTAAATGAATAACTTTAGGCGAAACGCGATGTTAAATTTGAAGTTTTGAAATATGAAGATAGTATTGAGCACTTGAGGGTATTTAGCTGACTGCCCACTTGAACAAATTGTTTTAGTTTTCCTCAAATAAGTACATTTTTGTTCTGTATACTTTGTGGAATTGAGCCTATTTCATGTATTTACAGCGGTGGCCACGAGCACACTCTATTCAGAAGGAAATAAAAAACATTATTTCTATTCAAAGTTAAACAAACTGCATTTGGATATACCTTAAATAAAAAAGTTTGCTAAATTCCTGTCCAATATACATTTTTAAGAAAGGGGCTTCATTTCAGATCATCACCAATAGTAACTTTCACTTTCAAAATATTGATTGTATCTAAAAGGTGATACAGTAAAAAAGATCGACATAATTTTATTCAAGCCATATATTCCAAAACTAAAGTTTAGTTAATTTTAATTGTAACACTCGATTTGATTCGTAAAATAAATGAAACTTTCCATATATATTTTAAAATGATTTATTAGAACTTTAAACTTCATTTACTTACAACAAAGATAAATTAGGAATTAAACAACAGCGATATATTTATATTTTTCTTCAGTCTTTATAAAAGAGAACATTTTATATTGGGAAAAAAATATTTTATTTTTCTACATACAATAACACGCAAACAATTGATACCAAATTTTAGTGAAACCTAATTTTAGTATATTTATAATATACATAATATAAGTGTACAGGCAATTTCACTTCATCTCGCTTTATTAAATATAAACTCAATAGTTGGAAGCTAGCAAGCCTTTTTTTTTTTTTCAAATATAAAAATATCACAATTGATATAACACAAAAGTCTACTTTAGCAAGTAATTACTAAGACATTCCTCATATTCGTTTTGATGCATATTCATCATTTTCGTTAAATCATTTGAAAACCATGTTTTGATGCAATACTCACGAACATGTTCATTTAAAATATCACATTTCTTGGTAACATTACAACATTTAAAAGTGAATCTGTAAAGAGAAATTAAACATAATTAGGTAAATCATGTAAATTAAGTTTTATTTCTTAAGAAGCACTACGTTTTATTCTAAATCTTTACAAAAGATCTATGTACTTTAAAAAACAAACACAGTTAGCCGTTAAAATGTGACTGTCATTTTAAAACAAAATATATTTACAACCCGTTCTGTTCGTAATCAACCTCACGGCTTACAAAACGAAAAAGTTCTTTGAAACAAGATAATCTCAGAATAATCTCAAAGAAAATATCATCGAAAGACAATAGAAGACAACAAATGAAATTTTTGATAAGGTCGTTCTATCGTTAAAATGGCTTTGGGATTCCAAACGATTTATAAAAGGAAGGTAACCACTAAAAGCGCCTTCATTATCGTCGTGCTCGGAATTTTCATCCTGGAAATAGTCACAGCCCTGATTTGCGTGCAGGCCATTCTTGCTGAGTGGAGCAGCGTCGTGGCCTCGTGGCCCTACGAAATCACCTACTGTTCCTTCATTGGAGCAGCGCTCATATTTCTGAAAATATGTCAACTCCTGATAATGATCACGAATGTACACAAAACTGAAAGGCCTATCGAACTATTCCTGACCACCCCTTGCATAGTGCTCCTGGCGTGCGCAGCCTTTTCCTGCGGAATGATAAAATTGAGGTTCTACGGACGAGTGTTGGACCAGTTCAAGGAAACTACTGAGGATTTTTTTGGCTCCAATAAAGAAGACACTTCCAGCGCGGACATCTTCCACATGATTTCAATGGCTGCTTACGACTCTGTACAGAGTTCTGCGAGGGCTTGGGACACTGTCCAAGAAAAGTATAAGTGCTGCGGATCAGCGGCTCCGTCGGATTGGACCATCGTTCGACCATCTCTTCCGAAGTCCTGCTGTCCCGGGAAACCGAAATGTTGCACCCTGGAAGAATCTTTTATGTGGGGATGCGGTCCGATTTTGAATCAAATAATTTATGAAAGAATCCAATGCTTGGAAGTGACTATTTACGTCATAGCGGTCTTAGAATTGATAGCTTTATTTTTTATGTGTGTTGCTAGTTTCAGCAGGGACAAGCAAAAAACAGAAATTTCAGAGCTTTTAAAGAAAGAAAACTCGAGTAAAGTTTCAATTCTATCACAGCCCATTTCCATAATTGAGGAAAGAGTTTAAGTTTAATTACAATGTTACACGATGATAATTCAATTTTTAAATTTGCAGTTTAAATAAATTATGATTTATGTTAAAATGTTATTCTAATTCTATACTTTTATAATTCATACATTTCACCAAAACAACACAGAGATACAAGTTAAAGTTTAACTCAAAAAAATTGTTAAAATGATATGTTAGCAAAGTGATTTATACCACTTCCAAAAACAACGACTTTTGCATATGTAGCTTAAGTAGGTGTTCTTCCTTACTTTAATTTGACACAGTCTTTAATGCAACATCGAAATGTTGCCTATTCAAAATAATCGGAAAATTCAACTTCAGTATATAATTAAGAAAACATTGTTTCCTCAAAAATTTTTAAAATGCTGTGTCAATTGAATGAATTTGAATAAATTTTTTCATATGTATGCAATCGGATAAATCTATGAAAATTATTTTTGAGTTCTGTGCAGAAAGAAAAATAACATTTTATAGTGTTGAACCTTTTCACTTTTATTATAAAAAGGCTACGATTACCTACTTTGATAAATTTTCATTTTTGAATATCAATTTGAATATAATATAAATGCTGTGGATGATTATTGTTTAAAATATCATTAATTTCCCTTACGATTGTGTTTGTTTATCGTGCATTCCAGTCGTTAAAAAATCCACTTACGTGTGATTGCAATTTATGCATGAGAATGCATATTTTTATGAATGTTGGAATAAAACGTATTTAATGGCAGATAATCGTAAATTAGTTACTTCAATGCTCATTTATAGCAATGGCTATTTTCGCTATTATTAGACGTATGATTCACTAATAAGTTACTTACTTGAAAAAACAAATAATATAATAAAAATCATGCATTCACCAATTGACTTCTAGTATATGTACCTACTTCACTCAATTGAATCATACATTTTTTACGATTGACTGGAAAAATTCATGTGACCTGACTCTATAGACAGAAAATATGTAGATCTTTTTGCATAGATATTGCAAGTATGTGGAAAGAATTTGATTTAAAATTTACAATCCAAGAAATTTTCTCTGCTTTGGTACCAAGAAAATATAACCCAATGAAAGGATGCGGTGGTTTTCCATATATCAATCCTCGAATTTTCTACTTTACGTCTGTTTCACACATGAAATAATGTACACATACATGAGCACATCGAAATATTCACTTTATTGGGGCAAGCTTTTAAGAACGGGGTAGAAAATCGCTTATTCAGTTTCTCAGCTCCATTTAGCATGAAAAGGAAAAGGAGAATATTTTAAAAAGTGGTATGCTTATATCATCGCTGAAATACCACCATTAGATGATTATCTCGCATGAATTAACCATTTGAAGATGTACGAGTATCATCCGCAATATTCTTACCCATGGGGTTAAATGTTGTTTGTTATATCCAAGACGGAAATTTTCGGCGACCTTTCAAGAGTCTAAAGCCTGAAACCCAACAACTCCAGTTTGAATGAGTGCCGTAGTTTTTCTGAGCCAATTATTTTGTATGTTGTGAATAAAACTTTTGATTATTCCAACTTTTCCCTAGTGACAAAAACGTTCTACGAGTTTAGTTTCAGAATTCACAAGTTGTTTTTTGACTTGCAAAGGGAAACTTTCATGGCTTTATTACTAAGGTATTCACATTATGCTCCTAATGAGTTTGTTAGCCTTTCCTTTTGTCGGAGTTAGTCAATAACTTGACTTATAGAAGATAAATGAAAACAAAGGTTAATGTACAATACCAACCTCAATTTCACAATGATGATCAACAAGTTAATGTAGTTTTCACTCCCATTTCATTAAAACGTTGGCTGAGACCATTTAAGTATAGAAACAACAAAGTAAAGGATCCGCTTTTGGCTGAGCTTCGATCTCTAGGCGCTTAGCCATTGTAATAGTCCAGGATATCAAACGTTTGGGTATATTTTTCAGGCGCTCGGGGTCCTGTGCCACACATCCTTTCAGCATTATTTTTGCAGGTGTTGGGGGAGAGGCTGCACACCGAAGTTGTCTCTGGGGGCGTATAGAACCCAACATTCGTTGGTCGTGACTTCAAAGTGCTCGTAAATATCGAGTACAGTCTCCGAAATATTGTTAATTTTTTCTTTTTTGGGGTTTTCCGTAGCAAACGTATCTCAATATCGCCTTGCTTCGTATACAGGACATTTAAGCTGGCGTCCTTTGATGGCAGATCGATGGTGTCGATTTTCACAATCGACTCTGAGCAATCCTCAAGCCCTGTGGCACGACCGTAATTAGATGGTATCTGAGCTTTTGGAGTACATTCCTTTAGTAATTGACTTCCATGAATAGTCATCGGCAAGGACCGCGAATAACGTCCTATTATTGAATCGTTGTACTGACCGGAAGAAGTTGACTGGAAATTTTCTTCTCGTTGAGAACTACCTGAAAGGATCGAATAAGTGAGTCGACAAATAGAATATTGATTTTAATTACTCGTATAATCGGTTGATTCTTGGAAGGCAACTCGTACTCGCTTGGCCCCCGATAAGACATTGTATTTCTGCTTCGGCTTCCTCGACGTTGACGAACAGATGTTCCATTGGTCCAACGTCTCCTAAATAAAATATACTGAAAATAATTAAAAGAAGCTGTGACTTTACAACATAATTTCATGCATTTTTATTGTAATGATACGAGCGTATTCAGAATTTAAAAACGTGTTTTAAATATCATTGCATGTAAAATTGCATGCCGTGTTAGATATTATATACACACAAATAATATGACTAATTCCCAACACAGTTTAGTCTGCCATGCAATTCAGCCTTAGGTGTTGTCTGCAACAAAATTCTCACAAGGGATTTTTGTATTGCCATTTCAGTCTTAATTCCTAATTTTTTTACATCGGGTGAAAGGTATTATCATAAAAGAGATGGTGAAAAATAAAATTGTTGTACATTTCTTTAACGTTATTTTATTTTTATTTTTTAAAATAGCCCATAATCATTAACTACAAGGAAATGACGCGAGCCAAATCGGCTAGATATCTCAGACTCCTGCATCTAGACTAAACTCAAAACTAACCTGGAAAATCCATATTATCAAAAAAAAAAGAGCAACTGAAATTAGAATACCTAAAGTTCTACTGGCTTCTCCACAAAATATCCCGCCTCAATTTAAAAACTAAAATAACCATCTATAAAGCCTATTTGGGTATACGAACTGAAAGTATGAGCCTCAGCAAAAACCAAGCTTTTCAGGGCAATCCTCGGTGGGCCTCCAAAAGTAATTGTGCAAAAGATATTTTAAAAGAATTCTTTATCACGCCAGTGCCCCAGTAAAAACCATACTCAATAAGGGAAAAATCTGCCGACTATAAAGAACTAACCCCCTACAAATCACAAACCCGTGGTAAACATGAACATTTATAACGAATCGTTCAATCCAACCTCGCACAATCACAGTGGAAAACTCTCAAAACAAAAAGGTAAACAACACGGATGAAATAATCAATTCAATTATCATCACGGTCGGTTAGTTTCAGTCCAACAGGACTCGAATTTCAAATTTAATCAAGTAAAAAGACCTTAAAAGTTTTTAGTTAAACGTTTATTAATTACCCTGTGGCTTATATGTAATATATTTACATCATCTGAAACGGTTATAGTGATATTTTTCATTTTTTGTCTGAAGGTGCTACATCCTTCAACTCAACATATATATGCTATTTTTATGGATATAAAAATAAGAGTTTCAAAATGACTAACTTAGGATGGCGGCCAACAATTGCAAATTTCTATGGATTAACATGAATATTGGTATTTGGAGTTTTTGGGGATCTGAATGCGAATCCGCTTTCAAAATATAATATGTATATGTAGAAATCAAGATAGTGGGCCTAATATGGGGACCAAATTTTCCAAGATTCAAAATAATATAATAAAAAAATAAATTAAAATGGTTGATTTAATACCAAATAATTCAATATTGAACATTTACATGTCTAATTTCTATAACGAATAAGCAATCAACATAAGGGTTGCAGCTTTAATGTCTTCCAATAGGGCAACGATGAAATAGCAAAAAAATGAATATATTTATTTATTTAACACTTAACAATGAAAACGCATAAGTATACAAGAGATTATGAACCTTTCGTATGGACCGTGGTAGCAAAATGAGATTTGGACGGTTCTGTGCCACATCCACAGATTTTAGTAACACTCCTAAACTTCCTAATCTATGTAAATGAAGTAACAAAATTGAGAATTTTAGAAGTATTTAACTAAATATAACTTATGACACACCTGGTGAAACCGGATGACTCAGCTAGTTTATATATATATTAATAATATTTTTCAAGAAAAAACAATTTTAAATTACCCTATTAATAGAAATTTGAGGTTCTAGACGGACTAAATAAATTGAAAACCCAAATGGGATTGTGTTGAACCATTCCCGAGATAATCGACTTTAGTAGATTTTGAATTGCAATTTTATAAATTCCTCGTTTTCACCCTTCAAAAGAGAGCGGAGTTACAGAAAAGAAGTATGTATACATATGTATATCTAAATATCACCGGATTATTAATTTTTTAATCTTTCACGACAGGAAACAAAGCTGTTTTAAAATGCTTCTCTGGAATTCCCCGGTTCTGGACTTACAGTATAAGTTAACCATGGAAAAATGTTCTCTTTGTAATCATTTAACGAATTTCTCATGAATTTTTAATAGAAATGGATGTAATATTATCGAACGCAGTGGGAATTGATAGATTTATCCCCTATAGGAAGCTAAAAATGAAGTTACGCCCATATGCATATGCAATACATATATCATCTTTTGATTGACACTACTTTCATGGAGTCTCTGATCCCAGGTTGCATTTTACCACGTGTCCAACATCACCAGCGGATTTCATAACGTGAAAAACAAAGAAGTCGCAGGGGTGGAAAATAGAATGCAAATCTGTCGGATTGCACAAGGTAGGTGTAGATTGATCTTACTTAGGAATGGTGAAATTCTCTGGGCAGTGTTTGTTTTTGCCTTTTCGTTTCGCGCTATGAAAAGGATGAATCCACGCTCGGAGGACGACAGAACTTCCGATTGAAATGAGAACTTTAAATTTTAGTTAAGGTACTTTTTCGGGTTTTAAAAATATTCAGGAAGCACTAGAACAAATCTCAAAAAACCGCTATGACAAGTAGGTACTACATATTTTTATTTGCTGTTTCCTACTATAATTTCAAGCGAATCGATTCAGTGAATCTCAAGAAATTTTGGACCCTGCACCAAATACTGGTCTTTAAATAACTGATGAAGTCATCAATACGACGGCACCTAAAGACTATTTTTTCATGCAAAAGCATAGTAAAAATATTGGCATTTAAATCAAATATGAAATTCAAATTCATAAAGCCTTGATTAAAAAACTAAGATTTATTTTAAAAACGTGCAAGTTTTCCAGCTTTCCAAGTGTATGTAGCCGTTTAAGAAACAACACTGGAAGATGGTAGGTACCTACTGGGAATGTTAAATCTTACAAAAGCCTACATAGAGTGGCTGATTAGTATGTGAAATGAGGTATAAAAAAATACTATAAAATAAACATTTTTACTGCTCAGATACTAGCAATAGTAATTATCAGTAAACCAGCCAATTATTTCGAAAAACATTTCATAAAGTTACTCCAAACCTTGTTGCATGATATGTAAAATAAATTCCTATCTCATTTCAATATATTATTATTTTTTAATCATTGATATATACTTAAACGATTTTTTATAAAGTTTTCTTTCGAGATGTGTTGTTCCGTATCAATTTTTTTAAATTCTAACTTTGCGTAAACAATTAATATCTAAGACTTATAAAAAAAAATTCAATTTCTTTATCTTAAACTGCGAGAAAAATCATTGAACAAACATAATTTACAAATCCAAACATAATATTTGCAGCCTTTTCAATTTCTATTGAAGAATGGCGTTCTACAGGTTTGAAGGCTCCTGTCTAGAAGCACGATTAGCACTTCCTATATGGTTTAAGAATGGCTCTATATTTATCCATACTTAAGTTACCTTTAAGAAATAAATAGGACGTGAAGATGGATAGAAATTAATTCACCTTATACTCAAATTCGATTCTTTGAGTAGCCTTTAATAATGCGGTCACGAAAACCGTCAATTTATTTTCGTAATTTAACAGGGTTTGACCTACAACTGATTTATTATGGAAATTACATAGGGAGGGTTTTCGGAAACCCCTTTGGTAATTATTGCTGATACGGATATATTTCAAAAAATAACTGAATTAATAAATTATATCTTTAGGCCTCAATGTACGCTCTAATGGAACTTTCAAATATTTCATATTAAAGTGAAATTGTGCCTTTTTGCATTTTTCAGTAAAATAATGTTTCTCTTTCTTCTGGAACAAGAAAGAAAAGCAAAATAATTGGTAAAAACACTTCGCCCTTTGCAAATCTTTCATTGAATTTGCCCATAAATCTTCAATTTCAACATAAGCCCAAAGTAAATTCTAAAGCTTGTTAGTTGTTGGTTGTTTTAAATTCTTCTTTAAATATTTTTTGCACTTCGCTCTTTAAACAACAGCCACAAACGTATCAGAAAAACAATCGAAATGAAAACAAAACTCCATTAAGGGAAACTTTGAACAATATTGTAAGGTCAGGTTATTGACGCAAGTTCTGCCGGCATTTGTGCTAGTTTTGAGTTACTACTGGTTGAAATAATTTTTTTTTCCGAAATACAAGTTATATTAGAACGGAATGCAGGTTTGCTTAAAAACAAAAAAATTATTAATTTTTACACATACTTATGGAGCTCATATTTCCTGATAAAAACTAAAAATTTATTTTACTATATCTATAATAATTTCTTAAGGATTTTGGCTTTATTTAAAAATTGAAGTATTTATGATTTTTGAGCTAGTACTGGTACGTTGGTATTAAACATTTAGGTCAACTGTTGAAAATATTTAAATACCTAAAAACGACAGAAGAAATTGTTTGTATTTTGTTCACCAAGGGAGCAAAATAGGACATTTTTACCCGGATGTAAAAATGCCTCCCGAGCCGTAGGCGAGGACGGCAAACACCCGGGTAAAAATGTCCTATTTTGTTCCGGAGGTGAACATACTTATTTTACCATACCACCGCCGAAAGTTCGAATTTTCGCCCTGTTTTAAGGGAGCAAAATGGCACTTTTTTACCCCGTGGGAACAAAATAAGACATTTTACCCGGTTCCCGAGGTAAAAAAGTGGCATTTTGTTCCGGCAAAACAGGGCAAAAATTCGAAGTTTCGGCGGTGGTATGGGAAAAGAGATATTGACATAACATAAACTACAGCACTAATCAATTTTTTAAAATCGCTCCAGTTAAATTTGTGTTAACCTTCCTGCGTAGGTATGCATATTGCATACTCATTAGCGTGGCATTTTTTACTTGAACTTTCTTTAAAGAAAGATGTCATAATAAAACTTAGTGATTGCTAACTTTAATATCGGCTACAGAATCAGATAAACAGGGAACAAATGGGATTCAAAATGAGCACAAATACTTTCATTTAATTTAATTACTGTTTTTCTGTCAAAGATGAATAGCCCGATTTTGTTAAATATAATGCATATAGTGATTTCTATGTTACGCTAATTTTACCAAAAAAGTATTGTAAATATCTATGTATAGAAATGAAATACATAGAAGTCGATTCTTGCGAAGTTGGTTTGAAAGCTCAGACCATGTAGTGTATATATAATATATGAAGTAATTAATAAACAAATGAGTTAGTGTTTCTCATTGTAACTCGGAACTACATTAGCTTTACAAATGAGTGCACCTATTACTGTTTATTTAAGTTTTAGTGTAATAGTTATAATACATAAATTCTTTGAAGTCCATTTTTTCTTTTTCTTTTAAACAATTTTAAAAGCCCACCATTTTGGAAAATATTTAATGTAATGTTAAGCTAAATAATTAATATTGATTTTTAACACAAGTAAATATCTATATAATTTTATGTTTATATTTTGTATGTTCTCAGGCTCATGCAACATACAAAACGTTATCTAATCTAAAAGGTTTATTTTAAAAGTTCAAAACGTAAATTTTACGCAAAATCAAGATATCCAATTTGAAAGGCTAATTTTGTTACAGCTTGCAATATGTGAGAGCAATTGTTTTTTATCCAATTCAGCAGTTAGCTTTAGTTGATTTCATGTATCTACATAATTACTAGTCAATTTAATTAATTTGGAACGCACTATCACTAATCAGTTTAGTGTATACCATCACTTAGTATTACTTTTACTAGTTAGTTTAGTAATAGCAGTAATTTTGTGGTAGTGTACAGTTACCAACTTTGATTTTAAGATATGCAACAAAATGAATTTTTATCCCAATAAAATGAAAATAGTGGCAAAAAGGTTTAAAGTGCATTGCGAAATTGAAATTAATTATTTTAAATAGCATAACTATCAAAAGAAATAATCGTATTTGTTTCAATCAGTCGACACTACCTATAAAAAAGAACAATTTATATATAGGCGTAGGACTCGAGCTCAGATAACTTCCATGAACGATAAGCGCTAAGTTACCTAATTTAGCCATCTCATACCTACCCTTCGTTATAGAACATTATCTGATGACATCGTCACGTTGTTTATTTGAGAAATTAAATGGAATAGATCTGATAGCCCTGATTGAATTGAAATTTATTTTATATTATATTATATTATGATGAAGTTAGTATATCTATCACATTATAATTCATAAGATAATGACATAATAATAAATCAGTGTATTTCATATTTTAAATCAAGCGGCTTTCTAAAAAGTGAACGTTTCTACTCAGAATGTTAGTGCAAAATCCAAACCATAGCAAGAAGAAGAAGAAAACCTAATGTCCAAATCAATTATGTATATTTTGGCAATACACAAACAAATCAAGCCAAAACGAAAATTATTAAAGTATAACTAATAAATAAGCAAACGATGATTTACATTGAATTATTTATTTGCTAATTGCAGAATATGTTAGGTACCAAATGAAAATTAGCAAAAATTTTATTGATAAAGTTTCCTGAATTTTTTATTCAAATCAAAATTAATTAAAGAATAGCAAAAGCGGTTTATGTATATTTACAATGATATTAAAAATTATAATTGAATAATTACGCATCTCAAACTATATAGGCAAATAATATTAATATATAATATAATTTTATTGATCTAAAATCAATCACTTTAGATCATGGATTTGGATTTTCCATTAAAGTTATTTAAGTTATCCAGTTGATCCCATTTCCTGCTGGAATATTTTAAACTTGAACATTATCTCACAACGAAAACGTGATGCGCCCATGTAAAGCTTTGCTATTTACGTAATTCGCATGTTTGGAATATATTCAACAATATTTCTACGAACTCAAAAAATCAATTTATATCCACCTCACGTTATACGAATACTTCACGTATTATCATACTTTCAACGCTTATATCCGACAAGCAGTGATGTCTGCAGTATATTTAAAAATGCTATATGTGTAATATATCCTGATACTTTCACGAAAAACCAAGATTTTTACTTGATTTTACATATAACACGATGCTCACATAATAAGATTCACGACGTTACAAATATTCGTTAAAGCGACACATGGAATACAAATTTTATCATAAAGCTTCTCCTATCAGTTCTAGGGAAGTTTAGTTTCACAAAATAGAAAAATGACACGTGAGCCGAAATTTTCTCTAAAATATTTAGGTAATCGTAATACTATGAAAATACTGGATTTAACCATTCATTGTTACGACTAGAGTAAATGCAGGATAAAGCTTTTCGTCTATTACTTAACTTTTGTAATTGCAAAACCTTTTTGCTCCCTGTATCTCGTACAATCTTAGAAGTTCTTTAAAATTATATAATTAAATAGTTTACAATTTTCGCATCTCTTTTTAATATTTTTCTAATAGAAAATTAAGAGTATTATTAATAGCAGCCTACTCCAGCAGTATGAAATTTTTGGTTAAAAAATACTAATCTTACATACATTTGCCCTGGATATTGAGTTGACGAAAGTTTGAATAAATACGCTTTTTTTATATACATATATATACTAGGTATATATGTAGGTATAAGCTTGACCCTAAAAGTTTTTGGGACTCTTCACTGAAGAAATTCTGAAAGCGATATTTATGTAAAAAGAAAAGTATTCATATTTTGTAGCTTGTAATAATTTAATAAACTTGCACTTGGCTTTATATGTATCTTTAAAACGGCCTTATTTTGATTTCCACTTCTATCATAATCATAATGTTCTTAGATATTTTTTATCATAGTAGAATACGATTTGTTTTTGACGAGGCGAGGAATTTTAAGAAATACAAATATCTTTGATTGAAGAATTCCACATCGGAATTAGACAAACATTAGAAGATGGATATATGTATGTATACAACACATAGTTTCAGGACCAAAAGTTCTAGGCTTGGAAAATTAATACATGGTTTTCATCAATGGACACGGCCTTAAATATTTAGGTACTGGACCTAAAATAGTAGCAATTTTTCGCATTATGGTAGATATATGTATATGTACATATACTCAAAAACCAATAATTTTATTAAGCTTAAAGTGTACTACGCACTACGTCGCCGAAAGCCGTCGAAAAAATTTTTTTTTAATGTTGATAATAAAAACCAAAACAAAATTAAAAACAATAAATGCATAGACATAGACTCTGCGGGGTTGAAAGCAACATAATGTACATACATAAATAATCAGCTCTAAGAAATTAATCAAGAAAAACAATAGCCAAAGATATTAAAATTATACACACCTTGAAAGCCTCTCGGAATTTGTTGCTCATAATGTTATAGAGCAGAGGATTAATGCAGGTTGATAAATAGTAGAGAATTCCGGAGACATAGGTCATCACATTATACAAGATAACCATAAGCGGTTTGTTCTTCTTCTGATCCAGGCCCTCTCCGTAGACGGCGATGAGACGCTGTGCATGAAATGGAGCCCAACAAATGAAGAACGCGATCACAACAGCCACTGCAAATAAAAAATTTAGAATGATCTTAAAAACAGTAGCAACTGAGGTATTGGGCATATCTTCACACGAATGCGTAAAACGAAGATTAGTCAGATAAGATTTCCAAAAGTCGTAGAACTGGTCAAGCGGGTCTATACCTCCGGAGTGACGTTTGCATCACCTATCTGAATTGCAGATTTACACGTGACTGCAAGCAAGTGCTAATAATTATATAAAAAATTCTTCTCATCTTACTACAAATCTTGATGTTAATTGGGGTACTGCAGGTCAAAGCAAACAATGCCTTTGTCCTCGACGGGGATTTGCGGTATAATTGTATTTTATTTTAATTTTCTTTCTCTGTGCCCTCAATTCAAGTTTATTTTTTTTATTTTGATTTCCAAGTAGCTATTTATACTTGCAAAACCTTAGTCGGAATAAGAAGTCTCATAAGACTTTACGTACTTTATCGTATTAGCCATTGATTGCGAATGGATTTTTCCAATGCAATATAATTATTCTGTCTACTCATTGCCTACGGAAGTTTTAGAACTGTGACGTAACGTATTTGTCTTTAATTTATATTTTAATCGTGAATTGAAATGAACAATATTCCTACTAGTAGTTAATTTCCATATTTGAGGTTATTTTTCCAGCAATAATAGACATGGAAAACTACTCCAATCATTAGATAGGTATCCCATTCAACTAAAAGTTAAATATGAAATATGAATGTGTAAATCAAAATTTGGTACTTAAATATCTAATTCAATGTTGGCAATTATGTCATCAAAGTACTTAATTTAGAGGCCTATAGGTCAGCCGCATTATTAGTTCCTCACATAATTATTCTTTAGCACACGGATTTAAAATGTAGGTATCCTATATCGTTAGTGTTCATCGCATGAAATGTATGAATTTAGGTAGGTATTTATTTTTATTTATTTCCTAAAAATTTGACCGTTCATTCTTTAACGAAAAGTAAGTCCTATAAAATTACTTCAAATAAAAAATTTGTAGAATATGATGTACCTTTTCTTAAATTCAACAAATATTTAAATCTAATTCCAGCTTATATTGATCTGTATTTTTGTTATATTTAAAAATTTATTTTTAAACGAAATATGTATAATACGATTGACTTAGATAATTAAAAAATATCTATAGTGGATTAAAGCGGAGCTCTTAATTTCTTATGTATCTTCAAAAGTTAAGATCTGTTTGTTTAGAGCAACGAAAAATCCTATTTATAATTTAAAAGTTTGTAATCTTAAGACGTTCTGAGTATTATTTCCATTGTTTTTTCTATTATTAATATCATTTGAGGTGAATCAATTACCTAAAAACATATCAAATCTAAATTGGCAGTACGCCAGATATATAGTAAAATTTCTGACTTGTGCGAGGAATTAAATTTGTCTTCAGATTATTTATAAATTAATTTCCATAAAGTAATATTGATTTTCCCGCAAAGATTTCAAAGAAGAGTCGAACGAAAAACTCTTCGAGCTTTCGTCACGTGCTGCACGATTTCCACTAGACGTAAATTCAATTTCGTTGGCATCACAAATCCATTGGGAGCGCATAAAACTTTTTTTAACAAATAAAATTGATGATGTTGCACGTATTAATTTTAGATACTCCCCCGACCGCACTAAATTAAATCCAGAGTAAATAAAAGATTAACTTTGTAAGAAATTGGTGATGGATTTAATTTTGTTTTCTATTCAACCCCAAAAAGAGTATGAAATCAACAGTTATTTATCATTCAATCAATCATATTTAGCTGACTTTGATCTTTAATTTATCTTAAAAAGGAGTATTCTATGGAAGAAGTTCACCCTCCTAAGTATTTATGAATGAAAATGGATGAGGAGATTTACGTTTTCAAATATCTTTCAGAGAATTGTCCAACCACATCAAAAAGACCACATCGGTGGGGAGATAATATTTCTATAATAACGAAGCAATAGCCGAGGAAATTGTACATATATGTGATTGATTAACACGGTTTACCTTTGCCTCAGTAATTTCGCACCAATTCCTCTCAAGGTTAGAAATTTCGTACTTCCTGAATACAATTTGTTTCCATTTCTGCAATTAGTTTAATTTCTTCCGTAAATATATCTACATATCTTAATTCAGAATGAATAACATTAACAATTTAAGTTGCCTATCATTGAACTCTTGGAAGATTAATCTCATTTCTCAATTTGAGCTTGAGGGAATCATATTTTACATTCTTATACAAGATTAAATAAATCAATTTTGAGTGTAATAACATGTCACGTCCCACCTAAAGCTTCAAATAAGGTTTCATGAAAAAGCAATGTGTGGGACTGACTATACAAACCGAAAGCAACGTCAAGTTGAATAAAGACTATTATATTGTTAATTTTTTTTTTTTTTTTTATTAAAAAGGAAATGCTCCCCCAATCTTGAACAAATATTGGGAAAGAGATGAAAGGAAATTCTATTATATTATAGAAAAACATTTCATCATTTTAAAGGTTCCTTCGAGATTTTCTCCAAAAGAAATTGCAACGCAGATTACTCAGGAAAATCGCAATAATCTTAAACAAAGTCTGGGCAAACATATAGTCGAATACTTGTACAGTTGAAGGAAAATATTTGTATTACTTTGCAGGTTCCTAAGATTTAAGACAGAATCTTTAGTTTTATTGTTCTATTGTTTAATGCTTTCTTTAAAATTGCCTGCCAAAAATTCTCCTAAACCTTTCCCCCGGAAATATTTTTCTGGCTAAAGCTTTAGTTATTTTAATATTATATATAGGACTATGTTTTACTTTTGTAAAAAAAAATAGGAAGTACCTACATACATACATATGTATGTATATTCAACTTTAACCAAATACTATAAATCATTACTTTCTTTGACCTTACAAGAGCCATTTACTTCTTCTCTTTACAGAAATTGTTTACATACGTGATTTAAACACATCTCAAGTTGCATACTACATGTAGTGAATTTTAATTGTTATGATGTCTTGTCTTGTCTTATTCCCACAAATAAATCCTAAGCCAATAAAAGCATTTTTTTTTTGTCTTCGATTTAAGTACACTTGAATGCAATCAAAGCAGAAGCTCCACTTAATTATAACAAATGACAGTTGGTTCCGTGGAAGCGCATACATTGTACAACACAACACATTTGTAAAGTAAGAAAGAAAGTTGTCTACTATAATAGAATAGAAGTAGATAAGTATTTCTAAAAGTCTTCATCTAAAGCGCTATTTTATTTTACCCATTATAAGATTACCAACATTCTAAACACTTAGTTATCGGATTCCGGATTGTCGTTAATTTTTATATTATTATATCGAAACCCTTTTCGTTTTGGTTAAAATAGCATATATAATTTGTACGTGGTGCACAAATATTTGTCTTAAATTAATTCTTGTGTACCGGCGCTCTGCCTTGTTAAACCAAAAATTCACAGACCGAAATTTAATCTTTTATTTATGTTATTTTTCAATCTGACCTTTATCGACCAGCAAGTGTACCTGGCCTCCAACCTAAGTTTTATAGCCGTAATCTATCAAATTGGCAATCATGAAGGAAAAATATTGGATTGAATAGGTTCAACCAATAAATGCTCATACACGCATGAATATTCATTATGATTATATGTATAAATCATCAACACCTGAACCCAGTCAATTTTGGAGTCTCAGCTATGAAAGGAGTGCTCTCGAGAATACACTCAATGGGATCTCCGTTCACAATTATAATATATATGTGCACGTGCCCCTTTTCGGAATCTATAGCACTCTTAATGCTTTCATGTAACACATGTTGAAACGCACGCTTTCCTCTTTACGTATTTTTATTCCCGTAGATCTTTGATTTTTCCACGTTTCTCCATACCATTGAATATTAACTCAGAATTGTACATCATGGAAATTTAATTTGTAAATATTATTTTTGCACCATCTGCGTTGAAGTGATTTTTACTCTTCATTTAATTATTATTGCTTCAAACTACTTTTATTTCCTAAACCGAAAAATTTAATCCTGAATGCTTTTTACTTTTCTAACCGACTTTTTTCTGTATCTAATGTGCATAATTAGACTAAAACGGAAAATGTTAACTAATTATTATTTTATGTTTCTTATTATCTTTTAACTGCAGAGTTATATGAAGTTACCAAATTAATGTGTTACCCTTGAGATAAAAACATCGTTAACTATGATATCAAGACGATGGCCCTTTTATGGTATCATAGGTCATTAAGATTAATTACAATTTGTGTATCAAAGCCTTAAAGAACATGCTTTCATTTGATGAAACTAATAAAATAATGAAGTAAATGTATATTTAAGATTCCTTCACATAATCCTGTTGAATAGGATGAAATGCCACATAGAAAAAATTCAGTGCTATTAAATTTTATGTGCAAATTGTGGTTTTCAAGATGATTTTACTAATTTACAGAAAGTGTATCAACCTCTTATTACAATATTGTCTAAGTACCAAATTTGAGGAATTATCGGAATCATCAAAAGGATGTTTGTCAGTTCGTTTTCACTGTCTATTGAAGTTGGAGCATTTCTCTTAAATTGTTTAAAATTTTTTATTGCTACTAATATCTTTGGAATGTCGATTTAAACCGATACCCCATACAATGGAGTTAAGAACAAGACAGCGAAAGAAGAACAGTGCAACACAATAAATAATTTATTCACAAACAAAAGATAACATCTCTCAGTAATTTATAATTCGGATACAATGTAAATAACAAACAGACTACTTCATCAAATTTTATGAATTAATTTGAATACCTTCTTTTTTATCAAGAGCTCCTGACTTCGTAATCTTGATTCTCACCTTTTTAGTACTAAAGTAAAAAGGATTTAAATCCCTTTATAGGCTAAAAGTTCACCTTTAGGGCACAAGCTGGCAACTTTATTTTATTATTTGATCCTTATTGCTATGCGTGGGATATGCTCACTTATATTTCAGCGAAATTGTGGGTAACCAATTTACCGGGAACATTTTTCATTCTTGTCACCTGACGGGAACGATATTACATTTGTGCACCTGAAATTGATGTACGTATGTACATATATAAATTTTATGTACTTCTTTCAGCTATAAAATAAAATGACGATTACGTGCACCATTCGACAGTGCAACATTTCTGGTTTTCATGTTCACCAAACTTATCTAGTCCACACAAAATTTTGCAGTTCCTGTAATTGATTTTTAGTTGACCGTAACGACATTCAAGGAAAATATTGTTTTATCGCAAGCGGATGTGGTGACACTTAAGTAAAATACAATTTTCGTGTATTGTTACCATTTAAATAGGGCTCTTGCTTTCATTTGCTTAACTCTGTCTTAAGGTTTTGGTAAAAACAAACCGTAACCAGAAAATTGCTGGAAAGAATTAATGGTCACTTTAGCTTAATGGTTTTTTTACTGTCGTCATGTGCAATTAATTCGCAACCGAAAACATTAGATAAACGGAAAAGCAATGGGTGAAAAAGAAAAATATGATATTATAAAGACAGCAGTGAACAGATGGGTAAATTTATCTAACTGCAGGCTGTAAATATAATTAACTATTGTCAAAAAAGCCATTTATGCCCCAGATAAATCATATCATACACACAAACAATAAATTTTCTTTATTTTATAACATTTAGTTAAGAAATTAGTAGAATTTATATGTCTGGATTACGACTGGTCAGGACGATTTCTTAGTATTCAAAAAGAAGCTTTACTATCCCGTATCCGTTTACAGACAAAGCTTACATTATTTATCATACAGAAGTATTTTAAGTAATGGTATAAGTACAGCCCAGTTTTGAAATATACATAGATATACTTTTATTAATTTAAGGCAATCTTCCATTAAATAAAAAAAAAACTATTTAGATTTGTTTCAAAAGCGTTTTCTCATCTTTCTCTTAATCTTTATCTTTATACATATATAAGAATCTCGTGTCACGATGTGCGTTTACGCTAATCTCCGAAACCGCTGAACCGATTTCGATAGAATTTTGTAAATATGTATTGTTTGGTTCAACTTAAAAGATAGGATAGCTTTTATCTTGATAAGTGACCGTCAATACTTTTGGTTGTAAATTTAATATGATAAATTAAAGCCAAAATTTCAATTCCTTAACGAATTTTTCACCTGTCATGAATGATCCTGCCCATATTCCTTATTTAAAGAACACAGTTCAAAATGTTAACCCTATTGAAATATATTAGATTATCCAAAAATGCACAACATACGACATCATACCCACTTGTTGTTTCATCAAATTTTATTTCCTTTGAAAACACTATTTCTTTTCTACTATACATTTATCTCAATTACATAAATACAATTTATCTGTCTAAATGAAGACAAGGTAAGAATACAAATGATTTCCGGAAAAATTCTGGCATGTGAAATTCATGTCGACTTTACTTAGAACCCGCATGTGTCTTGCAGATTGTTACGACAACATTACCATTTGCAAATTTCCTAGCAAAGCAACTATTGAATATGCATCCGTTTTCAGTTAAAGTAAGGACACAATATATCATACATAATATATGAAGGAGATTTTTGCTTCGAAGAATTGTTACATATAGTCAGTCTAATGTAAGTTCTAAACATTCGTCGTATTATAGCAAAAAATGTTTCAAGAATGCAGCTATGGGAATAATCCCTTAATCAGACAACTTACAACAAATCAGGCGCCCGGCAATAGTAGAATACTACAGATAAATAAGTAGGATTAGTAAGGTATTAATTATTATGTACCTACAAGTTAGTTAAACAAATTCACTGGATTTTTACTGAATTTTCCAAAAATATTATTTAATTACTATTTTCTGAGTTTAAGTTAGTTTATTATACTGAGAATTAGTAGAACAGACTTGATTAATAAATTCTTATATCATTAAAGTGAAAAGAAAATTATAAATGTTTAGTTTATCAAAATACCTATGTAGGAGTTTTTAGAGTGGCTTGTTTAGTTTGAAAATTCATAATAGCGATCTCTAAATCCCAAATTCGACTGCAATCTAACAAAAGCAGTGTGAGGAAATTTAAAGTCAATAATTTCAACTTTGGTGCCGGGTATTAAAAATTCAATATGACGAATTCGAAAACACGGCCTTTTATTGTTATTTGTTATTAAAATCTAACAAAAATTTATAATAATTGTCTATAATTCCCTAGTATGAGATTTATATCACTCGAGCTTTCGCACAAACTTCAAACACTAGGTAGAATTTTAGGATGAAATATGTTATAACAGCAATAATAGCAAAATTCTTTCATACTTTTTGGGACTTCTGAATTTTTTAAGGTGGTTCTATTTTATTTCTTTTAGCCTATATGTATGTGTATGTAATTGTAATCTACGTATAAGATAAAAATTACCATTATGTTGTCAAAACTAAAAAATTAGTTATTATACAGCATTATCGAGTGAGGTATTAAATTCAAGGGTTTATTCCAATGAAAAGAAAAACAAAAACAAAAAAAAACTTGAATTAAATAAATAGCGGCAAAACATTAAATAAAAACCCACTACAATATACCTAAAGAAAAAACTAATTGAAAAGCTTAAAATCAGATAAATATGTAGGTACTATATAAAAACCGAAAATTTCGATGCTCCAATTCCAAACAACGCTCATCCAAGCTAAGTACTAAGCATGGTTTATATCAACATTTTAATTGAAGGCACATCTTAGGAATATAATACAATAAAAATATAAAAAAAAAAAATAATTCAGAAATAAAATAATAGAAGAAACCTAAATATCTACATACGTATTCCGATTTTGCCCGGAGGAGAATATGTGTTAAGGCTCAAAATCGTATATGCGATTTTATCCCGTACGGCTATGACCCGACCGGTTGTGACCCGAGGCACAATAAGTCAATTCTCATTCGCAGCTCATTAGATCCGGACATCTAAAACAAAAATAAACACGAATTAACTTCATGACGCCTATGCGTGCAATGACCGATTTCTGTTGACAAGCTGATCTTATACATAGATGGACATCACATCCGTGAGAAGGACGCGCATACGAAATTGTAATTAACGAAAAGTATAATTATACCATACGATTTTACGCAGTATACGGTTTTGTACGGGTCTGCCCTACATAATTATGCATAATAAAATCAGAGCAATTCGCTGATAGATATAATGCATATATTTGCATCAGTGTTGATTATTTTTATGATTACACAACAACCTAATAAAAACAGATTTATTCAAATGAAACTTACCCAACATCTTAAGCACTCTTTTGGTTCCTTGCTGGCTCTGAGTCCTCACTGAATTAGCATTAGTGGCACGATATAATATATTTCCATTTGTTGATCTCATTATGTTTGTCTGGTGCAATTTTAATCCAATTAGCATGTATAGCACTAAAATAATTGACATGGGAGCGAAAAAGAATATGAATGTCGATAATTGGAATGAATGTTCAATGATAACGCGCACAACCACACAACGATTAATGCCAGAGAAATTCACAACTCCAAATTGCGCTGCTTGGGGTATCGCCGTCAGGAATGATGCCAGCCATATAACTAAAATAATTCTCGTCGCTCGACTTAATTTGGACATAGCGTGAGCCAGGAATGGATGACAAATAGCAACATATCGTTCCGCAGTGAACGCTGTAATTGTGAGTACAGTCGCATTTGCGGACGTCTCTGCTATGAATCCGCGTCCAATGCAAAACACCTCCCCGAAAACATAGGGATACTTAGACCAGATAAAGTAGATCTCCTGCGGAACCCCCGAAAACAGTAGCATAAAATCGGAGATGGCTAGACTGAACAGATAATAGTTTGTAGCGGTGTGCATTGATCTGTTCTTTTTTATCACTATACAGGTGCTTATATTGCCAATTATTCCAGTCACAAAGATAACTACATAAATTATTGTCATTGGAATAACAATCAGCAGGGAATCTCGCTGCGGGCCAAATTCCGCGAGTACGTTGAATTCGTAGGCCTCCTCGGGAACACTTTTGTTTACTAAAAATGAATTTGTGTCGAATAAGTTGACGCCTATTGCGTAATCGATCGACACATTCTTTAGTTGTGTTGTATTCGATCCAGTGCTGTCATCCATTTTTCCCTTTTCTGTAAATAAAAAAAGAAAAAAATTGTTATAGTTTACTTTCATATCAACCCATCAACAATATATGTATATGTATGTTGATGTACATACATATATTAGAAATAAAATCGTTCAGAGCATGAATTGAAAATAGTAGATAGTTGGATTTTAAGCCATAAGTCACAAATAGAATGGTATAATATCAAAATGTGGCAATGAAGTTTTAATGGTGAAGTTTTGAATCGTATTTCTTCCACAATCAGTATTCACCTTGGCAAGGCACAAAAATAATAGGCGTTATGTCTTATTTTATATTTATTTATTTCCTACTAGCTTTTGATGGCGTCTTCATCTGACGGACAGATGTTTTAAAAATTATTTAAATTTTAAATTAACACAGTTCAAATTTGCTAGTTCATTAAACTATAATTTTTTATATTGCAAAATGTCTGCCAGATTTTTTGCCAGCAAAATATTTCATTAAAATCCACCACCAAGAAAATATAAAATTTTATAATTGGTATAACGATACAAAGTTTTACAAATTAAACTAAAAATGGCTTTTTCGGTAGTTATTTAGCGAAAACCTTCAATAGTAGCATTCTTCTTTGGAGGTTGAACACAAATTTCGACCAGAAGAAGTTCAACGCATATATTGTCCTATTTTAGTAAATATGTCGCATAAATATGCTACATAGTAGAATTGTAGTATGATTTATTTAGTTTAAGTATACTCGACTTTCTTTATATTAATTTACATAAAAAAATTAAAAATGAATACCTACTAGATTGTTGCTTATATTCACTAATTAAATTAAAATGAGAAAGTTTTCCATCAAACTATGTACGTAAAATAAAATATCTGCAATTAATTTAATTTTGTATTAACCCCTTATGAAAGTTGCTCTCAGGAAAAAAAAAATACACTGAAATTTAGCTTCAAAATTTAATATATATACCTTCGAGCATAATCTGTTAACTCAAATTCCCATTTTAAATATTCATACTTCCTGGTATATGTAGTGCTAAACGTTAGTACCTTTAATATCCATATTTTGCAGAGCTTCTCGTTCACGCTGTTTTAATCTGCTTAGCACTCATATCATGCAAAGTCACAAAGTGATTCCTCGCTGATGAGCACATCACCGACATCAGTGACATACCTAAATGCGAAATGGAGAATAACTAAGGAATTTTTGGCATTATACCTTCCGCATCGCACCTTCAATTAAATTAAATAAGGCGAATAAATGCCATGTCACAGCCACGCCACGAAAAAATATTTGTAAATTGAGGGAATCTTTTAAGCTTTCGTGTAAATGAACCACCGTGGATATGAACATGAACGTTTTGGGGAACTTCATCACTTTGAATAAGTTGAGCATACTTCGCTATTTGCATAACGCTGTGGTGCAGAAAACCTTTTATAAATTTAAATCTGTAGCATAGAAATTAATTTCAGGAAGGGAAGAAGTTCAGTTCAAAACAATTTCCATTTTCCCAGGTTTATGAACTTCCCGACATACAATTTCACCAGCTAACAATGGAATTTGTGTTTTAACATTCAATTTGTTGTGATGCTTTCGTGGATTAGTGCAAAAGTATGAAAAAATTAACGTAATTCAGAATCAACAATTGCGAGAATTAAAAAGTTAATATTCAATTTGAAATTTACAAATAAAAATACATTACGCAACTTTTTAACTGAGTAGCCATTCTCATCATTTCAATTTATTTATAATGAGATATTCGAAGAAAAATATATTTGAATTTGGACATTTTATTAAATATACATTTTTTAGTTGGAGCAATTTTTGATTCTGAAAGAGCAATATTTTTTGGAAAACAATAACAAAATAAAACGAATATTCTGCGCCAAACTTTTGACTGTAATGTAAGATTTTATCGGGAGCATTTAAGGAACAATTTCTTGAGAAGAAATTATTAAAAAAAATTGAAAGTTTCGCCCCAAATTCACTAAAGTTACTTTTTCACTCTTTTGCACTAATCCACGAAAGCGTGAAAGAAATTACTAAAAAGAATTTATCCGCGCTAATTTAATTACGATAAAAAAATTAAAAGAAGTTTCAACTCGACCTTTAAAAATGAATACGTATTTCTTCTGGCGAAGCTCATGGCAATTAAGGATAAAAATAGCAATTAAATAAAGATGGAAGATGAATATGTAGGTTTATTTCAAAATAAAGTGAAATAGGGAGAAATTTGCATGTGGGCGATTGAGGACGTTATTTTAAATGAAAATGGTTGCAAAAAACGGACTTCATAGACCACTTCTGTAAATCTCAGAGTCGGAAAAATAATCTGATTCTCTTTGGGGATGACCTCGTCTTACAGTCAGGTCTACCAAGGAACTGCCACTGAGAATAATTAAATCAAACCTTCTCGAAACTTAAAACTCTACATGTAATGTCTTCTCAATGTCAGAGAGTAATTAGCAAATTGAAATAATTATACCACAAACTAAATCAATTGCATTATTAAAAAGAACCGGTCTCACACAAGACTCCTAAAAATAAAGACTTTAATTCAAATGTTTAGCGAGAAATATTTGAACAAAACTGGTTCTCTCTTATAAATAAAATCAAAAGTTCATTCGCTTCAGCTTTAGTTCTTAAGTTAGTTTTTGTTTTGCCGCCAAATATGTTTACATTACGTTTTTGTGGTCACATCAATCAAAGCTGGAAATACCCTTTTAAATTGTTATTTCCTACAGGTTTTGGATGATTCACTTTGTTTTAAAATTTAGGTAAAACATCATTTCTATCCGGTTCCGATCGTTCTGTTTTTCAACTATTCGCAGTATGCTTAAAAAATTTACATAGTAACTTAATGCTCAAATATGAATTGAGTACGTTAAGTTTTTTTCCAAGTTTTTTATACATATGCGAATAACATCTTTAGTAGTTGTATCCCTTTTATAATAGCTTCGTACTGAAATTTAATACTTAATGTAATAGATCAATTAAATTTTAAAGGCTATCCATAAATTATTTATAAAATTAAGGATTTCGTACTTATGTATGTATGTATGTAGTTGCTTGAATACGGACTTAACTAAAAATTTGGAGGTAAACTATTTAACTTCGAGGAAATTGCAATATTCACATGTTTATTTATAGTAGCCAAAATAAGAAAAGTGTCAAATACTCAACATATATATAATACAAATATTTGGTTCCACAAATAGCTTATATGTATGTATAAATGAACTGATAAAACTGAAAATTTGCGTCCATTAAACATCAACGATCTACCAATGGCTTTTAATGAATTTGCGTTGATTGTCGCAAGCTTAGGGGTTTTAAAAGTAATAAATATTTTATCCCCAAATTGGATGTTTCCTATAATTCTTACATTATAATTTTTAAACACAAAATTAAAAATTAATGCTTCCACCTTTTCTTACTTTATATGAATTCTTATTAAATGAACTAAATGTGAACTCTTCGCAGCAAAAATTTTTAAACATAATGATTTTTAAACACTGCTGGTTTTTTTTCTGAGAAAGTTGACTGAGTTCCTAAATAAATAAATTAAATACAGCCCAAAAGATATTTTTTTTGCGGACTAAGCCTGGACTTTCATTTTAATTAAATTTCTCCTTCCAACATCAGCAATTCAAGTTACCTCATTAGTTTGTGCTTATCCATAATAGCATTTGAACACGAATTCAGAATTTAGATTACTAGCATCAGGTCATGTAGGGGACCTACTTGGCATAATATATTTTCAAGATGTTTCTTCCTTGTGTGTTGCATACATATAATAGATTAGCAAGTATCAGCAGTAATGAATAGTCGTAAGATTCTTAAATTGAGAAAAACTTCTGTTTGGTATTTATTATGTTATGTTATTTAAGAGATGATTACTCACATTAACATACATAAAATTAAAATTATGCTTAAAAACGCGATGACTTAAGGTAAACAATCCTTTAATCTCAAAGTAGAAATAGAATCTAAAAGTCAATTTAAGAAAAAATTATTTATTTTCAAAGAAAGGAAGATGCCCTTTGGCTTTCAGTAAAAAAGTCAGAATTATATTTCTAAGCATATTGTGTTTTGTCTCGTAATTTGGTTCCATTTTACACAAGCACATTTAATTTTTATTTTGTAAATCGAAATACAGCGATATGAAATATGCTTATTTAACTTTTCAGTTCCTAATTTATATATGTAGGTATTAAAATTACTAGTTATGTACATAAATCTGGGTTGCCAAGTCTATTAGAATCCCAAAAATGATGCTTAATTTTAATTTACTAAAAGTCAACCCAGATTAGCTTTCTTCTAAATTATGCAAATAACAAAATTAATTTATGCACCCTGCAATTTTTGGATAAAGAAAATTAAAGTCGCAATTATTACTGAGAATTTGAAATAAATTTGAATAAAATCTGAAGGTATACATCAAAAAGTTGCGTAATGTATTTTTATTTACAAAATGTTGAGTTATTTCAATTGACATTGCACCCCCATCTCAAGAAGAAAACAAAATGTCAAAAATAATACAAATCTTGGCACTTTTTTCGGAAATATTTAGGAAGACCCGAGTTGCAAGGACTATGTAAGTATAGGCAAGCAAACTTGTTTGCAGAAGAAATTGGATTTTAGAGATTTAAGAAGTATGTACTTTTGGAGTTAATGAAGGGTGATTTAGGAAAAATGTTTTTAAGCAAATTTCTGGACAAATATGTACCTATTTTAAATAACCATACTTTGAAAGGATTAAGTGTACAAAATATAAATCATGGAACGAAAGCTCATAAACAATATTCTTATCCACTCCCAAATCGCAATACCACGAATAATTATAAATCACCCCGGCTTTTCTGCTTTAGAACTCCATTTCCGGAACCTAAAATGTTAATTAACTTTGTAAATCTTTCTAAATAGATTCTTGAAGCATTTTAAATTTAATTAATGTTTTCGGCTTTATTTACATACATACATCATTTGGAATTACATCACCCGGAAATACCATCTCTACCTATGTGCAAGAGTGTCTTTGAACTAATAGAACGAGATGTTCGATTTAATTGAAGGTCTCAGGTAATCCACCTAAAACCATTAAAAAGAGGAGACAAAATAACAGGAATAATACCCTTATTATGGTTGGCGAATCGAACTCACTGGCGAATTAATCCAATGGTCGGAATGAACAGAATCGTGCGTAGTCACTGAAAATTTTTATTCGTCTGGTTTTGACATAAGGAATGAGATTTTAGCGAATATTCGCCAGACATGACATTTCAGGCGAATGAGAAAAGTTCGACTCGCTAACTATAATATAATAGGGCAATACGCCCTACTTTGCGTCTCGACAGAAGGTCTTAATTTTGTCTCTCTTCGTAAAAATATACGAGTATATTAAAAATCAAACAAAGTTTGACAAATTGATTAAAATTGTCTACCTTCATACTAAATTTTGCTACAGAAATTTTCAAAGTTTATAAATGCTTTGTGGTGGTAACAGACAGATGACTGAAAATTTAAATAGCAACTTCCGTGTCAGTTCTGGTCTAACATCCGCCTAACGAAAAACGAACAAGTTGCAATAAGTAAGAATGAAATTTATTTGACCACTTTCGAAAAGTTCAAACTTTATTTACTTCCTTAAGATCAGAAAGGAAATTTCTAGAAATATAATGAGATATTCTTGTTGCAAAACTTATTGATAAAGGATCTTGTAAAAAATTTAATAAAAACACAACTTATTCCGCTTTTCATTCGGCGAATAAATTTATTTGACGATTGAATAATTGGTCCTAAAGGACATTTAATTTAGGGAAAATTGACTGCTATAAAATAGTTACTAGAAGAAATGTTGAAAACCACTAAAAATGTCAAGCTAAAAATTTGGCCCAGAGGGTATTAAATTCGGATCCAGAAGTCTCAAGACAGATATTAAATTCGGTAATGATTACACGTGCGGCAGCCGGAATTGATCAAAATAAAAATTTAATCTTGGGAATATGCAACGAACTCAATCATTCTTTTCAACATCGTCTCCGCTTATAATAAATCATCCTTCAATAAATTAAATTACATTCATATTTCCTGCCACATGCTTGCAAGATTAAGGACGTGACGTTCAGTTCAGATCGCATTACATATTACGTATAACTTATTACATTTACAATTACATTTACCTTTATATTATAACTAAATTACAACAAAGGTATTAATTCTTAATACTGTAATTATTAGAACACTTATTTCACTTATGTAGCACGCAAGGAATAAAAATAGAATGAAAATTAAGAATCAATATACAAACAATCACCTCATGAAAATAGCTGTGCATGTGATAATGAGACTTCATTAGACATATTCAAACCAAAATGAAAACTTACAATACTCGTAGCTTGAAAATTTATTCAAATGTTTTAAAGAAAAATTAGTATGTAAATGAAATTAATTAATTAATTTGAAATGCATTAATTAAATATTTTAAACTACAAATAGCGAAAAATTTTAAATTTAAAACCCTTCAATTCGTTTTGCGAATTCTAAATTTAAATCAGTTTGCTACAAAATTTGCTCCCATAAAACACATTTGCTTTTAGGAAAACTTGTAATTTCAAAAGTATCTATTTTTATTTCTTTTCAATTATTGAACCCAACTCAAAAATTCATTAAAATTCCAATTTATGCTCCTCAAATATGTTAGCCAGTTCGCTCAATTAAAGTGGAATATTGTTGAATCAGAAAAACCATTCCCAATCAATATGATGACATTTGGAGCAATTCATGCGAATAACCTCTGCAGTCCGCAGATATAATTCAAAAGGACGGGAACGTGACATGTTGCAACCTCTAATCAAAATATAGCCATCCCCGATTCGAATCCATAGAAAATCACTAATGACCTCAATATTGATCAATTATTAGTTTCTCATTTAGATTGTATTGTTTTTAGTTATGATTAGATTTTACTAGTGTAGTCCGCAAGCTCGCAGTCCGATTTTATAAATTTATAATTTATTCCATCAAATCAAGAAAACAAACACCTTGAGAAGACCTTACAGAATTAAATATAAAAGTTTATATGCAAAGAAATAAAGTATTAGCAAGAAAATACCCTGACAATATGACAATGGTTTTTTTTTTAGGAAATTTATAACTATTTTACGATTTCAATATGACCGAAAACGTAAAATCCACTCAGATATAAAAAATTCAAATATTACAATAAGAGTTTGATGAATAAAACATGGACCATTTGCAGGATTTCAAAGACGAAATAACCCCAGTATTTAAACGTTATTGAAAAAAGGATCGTGCATATGGGAATATAAGCGAAAAGACCCTTAATAAAATAGGAGATATCCCATCAAGTCCTGAGAAAAAATAAGGTAACATTATAAGCCGCTATATGGACTGAGGTAAGTCTGCAGAAGTTGATTGGGATATATATTTAATAGGGTGCATTATTGTTATGCTGCATAACTACAAGAGACTAGACAGAAAAGCAATATTCAATAAACTTATGACTACCTCAACATTCGAAAAGGTCACATTATAAAACTAATCTATATACATATTGCTTGACTAAAGGCAGTCTTCCCAGAAATATTATTATTTTGAAATAACCACATCAAGGAGTGTGATGATAACGTAAAAAGTAAGTAATTTCCTACAAGGAAATTGAATCGTGGAGTATTCAAGCCTAAATAATATTCCAATCTTTAGACGATGACATGTTAAATGTAAACACATCTTAAACAGCAATTTTGAGTGAATTGCTGACAGTATATAAAGATTTATTGTGTTAAAATTACATGAGCTTAGATCTTCGGGAAACATTTTAAATTACATACGTTGCCAACGTCAGAGTTTTTAGTATGCGATGTGCATATAATAAAATGATTAAAAATAGAGCTGTTGTGTGCCTCATGTGTAAATATTTATAAATAAAATATTTGAAAAACAATTTACATTTTAGTATTGCAGAAAATTGTTTTTTTTTATAGAGCCAAAAATATATTATTTTAGTGGAATAGGAAAACCATTTTAGAATGTTTTATTAATATCTATACTATTAAAAGTGAGAGATATTCAATCTGAATATTAATGTACTTGGCATTTATAAATCATGCAGTGGGGGATTCTCTGGCCAGAAAGAATAATATTACATAGAGCCCAAATTTTACGTTATACGAAAGTATGACATACTTATTGATTTAAGTATTCTAGTCATGCATTTTTTAGGGCTGAATAAAGAAAAACCCAAATAATATTTTTACCATTGGTTTTTTTATTGATATTTACAGAAGTTATAAAAAATTGTTCTTATGCATTTTTTTTTAAGTTTCAAATTTTTTGAAAATACATACATATGTAAAGTAATAATTTAGCAATTTCTATCGTTCAAGCGATAAAGACACATATACTGACGGTTCACACAATTTGAAGTCAATCGGCCAAATAAAACTCGAGAGTTCTGCCTTATTCCAATTGTTAATAGTACTTTGTGATTTTATTTCAAATTTCTAGACTAGAATATCCCTTTTTTCAATATCTTGGAAGCTATTAATTTTCCGAAATTTTTATAAGTTACTTTATTTTTCTATAATGCAATCCTTATACTTGTGATTAAAAATAAATGAGTTTTATACGACAATTATAGCCAGAGATGTGCCCGAATCGTGATAAAATGATAGTGTGTCCGCTAGGCGTCCATGATACAAGTGATGTGTGCAGCACGTTAGTCAAAACTGCCTTTTATGGCAATATTTGGCTCAAAGAGCACAGCTCAAGTTTCAATATTCACACAAAAGTTCCAAGTTCTAAACTCTAAAATCTGTCCTCGTTCAGATCGAAATATTACCTATCATTTCAAGAAAATGTCTGTAATTCCGAACGTAAAACTCGATTGAATTCCACGACCAATATAAGCCTTTATCAGCATGTTTCCCTTTATACATGTTATATGACTGCCTTTAACTTAAAAAAGGGTGTTACGATTTGTCCGTCCCGTAATGAGACCTAATTTATTTTTATTCGTGGAAGGCAAAACCATGACGTAAATTTTCTTTACAGAACGGATGAATCGTAAATGGCGGTAAAGTGCCACCCAGCCATTTTGAGGGTTTGATGATGATGATGGAACGACAAATGAAATAGATAACTCAATAAAACTCCTGCAGTTCACTCATACGATTGATATCCGCGGACGAAGAGTATTACTATTATTTGGAAGAGGTTCTATTGAATCATATTAATTGCCATAACGAGAAATAATTATCTCAATCAGATATTTATTTCTTCGAGAACAGATAGGTTTGATAGTTATTTAGAGAATTTCGTAAAACCATAAATCCCTTTACATGTTACATAGGCACCACCTAATGTTTTGCTATCTTGGAAGAATGAGAACGCCTTATTTCTTAATATAATTTCCACTATCGGCAACCGAACGTTCTAATTAATCCGATTAGCCAGATTATGCCAATATTTTCCCATTAATAATAAAATAATATACATACATATGTATGTAAGGATTTTGTCGTCGTCGGCAGCTTGTTGAAGAATGATGAAAGTGGCGCGTTTCTAGATTCTAAATAATATCTGATTTGAGTGAGGTAGATATAACCAATTTCTGCTTTTATAAAACACTACATATAATCGTCTTTTGACAACTTTAAAGCGCATCAAAGTCAAATAAATTATTCAGCGGATGAAATTTCCCTCAATTTCCGCCAAAACTTTATGAGTATACGTAAAATATTGCTTCAACGTTAAATACAATCGGGAAATACAAGTGACAATATACAAGTCATTTGCCAAAACAGAGTGATTTAAAATTGTCTTTGAGTTATTCACCTTTTTCTTTCAATTTAGATGGCCATATTTTATGGATAGAGGAATATAAAAACAATGCATAATACATTTTTCAATTAGCCAAACGTTTAGTTCAGTAAATATGACCACTTTTTCCTTCTTAATGCTGTTCATCTTCATCGACTGAGCAAACATCGGAAAAAACCCCAATGCTGATAAATCAATCTCAAAAGATCCTTTTCTAAACAAGTCTGGGAATTAGGCATTAACATGCCACAAAATCACTTCCGTCGCAAGTGGCAGACATCAAAATTACTAAAACAGCACGTGATGCCACCACCTGGTCAAATCCATGCATACAAATGTTGCGTTAAAAACGAATCTAATTTAGTGGGTCTTCCATTAGGATAACAAAAACCCAAAAAGAATATGCGTCGCAAGCAGTGCTTTTATTTTTATGTACATGCATAAAAGCGTCACTCGGCATCGCAAGCTAATGAATTCTTAACCCAAAATGTGTCTAAAATAACACCTGGTAAAAAGCTTCATCCGTGTGAAATTGTATTGATAAATAATTTAATTCTATTTTGAGAGACGTTTTCAACAACTCTACAAAATGACGCTTGTATTAAAAACTTGAGTAATTCTATTTGATCTCAAAAAAATATATTTTTTGCGTTCATGTATACAAAAGCTTAGATAACCCTTAAATACCGAGCCAATAGTATGTTATAGAACCAGAAAATGTCACATTTTTTTCCGAAATAAATATTTATGCATACAAAGTAGCACAGACAGAAAAGAATTTACCAAGGGTTTGAAAAGTTTTAGACCAAAAACTCTTCAAATAGTTTAAAATTTCTCTAGGGACATGCAAAGGAATTGATTTTACCCAAGTGAAGCACTTTTTAAACAAGGTTACTAAGAACATCAAAGGCATTTATATGAAAAGTATTTTATTAATAATTAATAAGTTTTTAGAGAGAAAATAGTTAAAAAAAAAAGTTACGAAATAGTCCAATAATCAAATAACCCACCTGTGCTCATTACCTCAGTATTTTATCAATTTATGCGTCCTCTTCCAAAAAAGTAGTGGCAGATTTGGATTTTGCATAAAAATAATGCTCTGATAACATTGCTGAAATTCAAAAACTGAAGCGCAATGATTAAAAATTATTTATCGTTATTTTTATACACACCTAATACCTAAGTTTGATAACCAATTTGTTTTTTAAACATCTTTTTATATTTTATAGTTTTCTAGACAAAACTTTTGATTTAAAATGAGTATTATATGTTATGTTAAACAAGCACTACGACCGCCTCTTTTTACCTTTGATACGATATTGAGTGACTGTATCTTACTAGAGTACTGTATGTACTGTAAAAAGCCATCACCAATGACAGTGGAATTAACTAAAATTATAATCAGAGCATAAACAGAATTTTTAACATCAAAATTGATCGAATTACATACCCTACTTAACTTCTAAGTATATTTAGCATGTATTCTCGTATTCCTCACATTTCATTTTTTTCCTCTTAAAAAGGAAGTGTACGATGCATTTTTGTGGTCAAATTAGATGGTTATACCCACTTTAAGTACGCCATGTTCCATGTAATTAAAGATAAGTTAAATTTAAACCACCAATGAATTTATATTTTCGCTTATCTAATAAGGTGATAGTCCTCGTTATGAAAGATATAATCTTTACTCCAAGAGAGTTTTGCTCATCATAATAGAAAATTCTTACTTTCAAGTAGAACTTAATTCAACTTAGCATAAATTGTGATAATAAGGTGTATTAAATTTCTAGCAGAATTGGCTATTCAAGTATTAAGATACCAAAGAAAATGAAATCCCATAGAATACCCTTATTACTCTTTTCAGAGGAACCACACACACCATGAAGTTCAGAATTCATATGTGATTAATCACACTTTGTGATTCTCTAAGAGTTAAATTTACCCAGCAATATACATACATATGTATATTAGTCCTTCTACCCTTAAAGTGGCTCTTTATCTCAAGAAATAATATGGGCTATACGAATAGAATATCCAAGACAATGTTTCACTTTCCAAAGAAAATTTAAAGAGATTGAAATTTGATCCTTCGAAGAATTTTGTTGGATTGCAATCGTAGCACAAAGTTCAATATACCAGATGAAGGTGAAGCATTGCCCCAATGAACAACAATTGAATAAGTATATATATAGCAAAAGGATGCAAATCAATATTTGGGAAAAAGGGTAAATTGACACCACCAGTTAACAATGAAGTCGTGATTCAGGGAGAACGATTCTTCTGCTCAATAGCTATGAAATATATTCTTCCCTCGTAAAACCCCATCCAAGTATGAAAAGTACAAATTGGCTCTGCAAATGAAAAGGACGACCACCGTACTTTGCAGACGAAAATAAAAACAGCACAAAAGTCTAACTTCTGGAAAAAAAGCATAAACTTTCATTCTCATAATTATGTTGGAATGAAGTGCACTTTAAATGCTGCCTAAAAAAGACATTCAACAAAAGTGATGAGGCTCGTCGTAAATATTTAATATTGCCTAAAGCCCTTTTTCTTTTTTATGACTCGTCGTACCCATATATTTAACCCCATTCTAACTTCTAGAATTGATTATTTCCATTCAAATGGTTGAGGGCATACACTTTAATGCATTAAGCGAAATTTAAAGTGATCGTTTCTTTCAAATGAACAAAGTTTCAAAATGCCAACAAGTAAAATTTATGGCAATACCCTCCGGTGACAAAATAAATTTTACTGAGAATAATAAACAGGATTCCAAAGGAAAGATGGCTGAAAGAATACATCGTTTATCACAGGAACCCCCTTTTATTGCTGAAAAATGAGAAGTCAAGATACACGAAAGTATAACGATTTTTTCTTCTACAGTTCACTTGAAGCTTAGCTAACTTAATCATGAATTTTAATTTAATTACAGAAGACCAATAAATTTGATTGTATTTTATATTGATCGACATTAACAGAATTAAATAATCGATATAAGAATATTAATTTTTCTTGAAGCGATTTCAGAAATATGTATATTTTGTTCGAGAGCATGGGCATCAATACTAGAAGCTAGAATCATTACCAAGTCAAAGGGAAACAACTCTAAGCCATCCAAAGACAAGTGGTGTGCCAAGTATGATTAATTAGTCGATATTTTTTCCTGCAAAATAAATACTTATAAGTGGATATGAATGACTATGCCTGCGGAGTCTATAAAAATTGTCAAATAAAATTAGGTAGGTACAACACAGCCGTGATACTCTAGACAGTTTGTTGCTAAGTAATAAAATTATATAACAAGTGAAAAGAAATCCTTGGCATACCTAAGGGTAATACTCTAGGACTGGTTTGTCAATCAACCTGCAGAAATCTCCCGATGCTCAAAAAATACTGTTTAATGTCAATCGATTCAGTAGGACGGGTTACAAAATAAAAATGTGTAAGTACTCGGAAGAAAAATTATAGGTGTTGCTTTTTTTGTATATTGAACCACTATCGGTTGCAAAAAAAAGCTACCAAATTATTGTAATTTACAAGGGAATTCTAATAGTTGAAATGTTAATTTGTATATGAATTTGGTTTTAAAAAATTTATATATAAGAAAAATGAATAGAGCATCCAAAAGTATTTGAGTGGAGAAATTAGCAATTTTTTAATTGACACAGTACACTTAATATTTACTGTCAAAATTTAACAAAAAATGGGGACAAATATTTTACGAATATAATCGTAAAAGTTTTAAAACTGGTGAAAATCATTTCAAATTTGCAAACAAGATTTAAAAATTCAATTAAGAAGCTTTATAACTTCTTCAAAATTCATCCTACACTGCAGAAAATCAACGACATAAAAATCGATGTCTTACACTTTCCAACCCAAAGAAGAAAAATGTACTCAGGACAAAATCCATTCATTTCCGTACTCAAACACTAAGTAATTGTAGAGATAAAAGGAACGATTATAAATACCTCTTTGCATAAAACCTTGTTTTCACTGACGGCAACCGCGTTAACAATTTCCAAGGATAATTTCTGTAAAACTGTTGCATAATCCCTACTTCTTTAAAGCACTTTTTAATCATGATATTAAAATGTATTAAAAATAAATGTTTGAAGGAATATTAAGCAATTTAACTTAATTTATAGAAACCTTTCAAAGAAAATTAATAAAATGAAGTTAATACCCAATTTAATTTTATGAAATAAAGATGTAAAAAAAGAGCTTATGGACAGTATCATATTTTTTCTTCAGTAAATAGGAACTCATATATTTTAGATAACAATTTAGCATTGACGATTCTTGCTTTCAACCCCAAAAATCAAAGAAAATGTTTCAGCGTATAACTTAAAGTAGTTTTCTATAGCATTCAAGTTAAACTCAACATGAAATTTTTTCCTTAATTTACTCATTTCCATGGAAACAACTACGGTTATATAAAATTTGAGAATATATGTGCTACTATGTATTTTGATTTTTAGTAGATGTCCAATAACCTAATAGTACTATGAACATTATTTACGTCCAAACGTTTGGATTCTATTTCGGGTACAAAAAATACAACCTTCGCCCCCAACCCAAATAATCCTAGGGTTTTAATTTTTAATAAATATCTTCATTTGATGGCGGTATTTTGAGCTATCTTATCGTTGGTCTCATGTCTTAAATTTTCCTTCGCGTCGTTTTTTTTTTTTTAAATTGTAAATTGTAAAATTATAACCCCTTACTTCCCCATTATAAAAAAAAAAGCTGATTACCAATTATTAAATCGACTACTCCTACCCTAAAAAACCCTATATAAGCAGTTTTCATTGCTTCATAAAATAAAGAATGGAGAACTTTTCCCCAAAGGATTTCAAGTATTAAATTAATTTACGCGAAATATCTTTATCTCTTAAATTAGATATTGGAAGGATATCAAAGATGACTTGGTAGTGGAATAGAAATTTAACCTTTGAAAAGCCCTAATTGACTTAAGGGAGATTAACGTGCGATCTCATGACAGCCATAATTTAGGATAGGAAAATGATTTTATGTTGATTTTGCTTTACGTATGGCTTTATTTTATATTCACAGTGCGGGGAATGTAAACATAAATACAAGGCCGGTAAAGAGGGAATTGTTTATATTTAGGTATAGTTCGGCAATCGACCTTAAAAAGAATTGCTTCTTATGGCATTAGACCCTAGTTATCTTACTCCAGCAGCCGCTAGAGGAACTGGTACCTTCCTTATGATATGAAAATCATCATAATGATATGAACAAAATATTACAACATTTTGCATTTCAGAACAACTCGAGACACCTATTCGAGCAAAACACCTGTGGCAGGTCGAGTTGAGCCGTAATGGTTTTTCCTAGGGGCAGTAAGATTTTCTTTTAATTACAAAACTCTGTACATGCCATGAGTATTTTATTCACTATAATAATTTTAATCTCATTAAGAAAGGTATTGCTCTCCAGTTAGAAATGCTAGAGCATAATTATCTCTTTACAATTTTTAATTTTGGTCTTTCGGTGCATGCGTGGATTATGTATGTTATGTATGTCGCCAAAAGAATCAATGAAAGTTTTCATACATACCTCTAAAATAATCAAATTTGCCATATTTTTAGTATGAACGTGTCGTTGGAGAGAATTACCCTTTTTTATTTTACGAATAGATGTTCCATCATCATTCTAAAACATTTAAAATGGAGATTGCTCACAGAATATTCCCATTCCTTATTTTGTGTATTGCTTCTTCCTAAGAAAGCAAAAACCTGAAATGATGGCGAGGCAAAGTTGTCTGATTTTTGAAATAAAATGCATTGGGTTTTATGGATAACGTAAACACGGTAAAAACATCAAGGCAGCTTTCAAACTAAAGCTCTTATCTAAAAATGATTTTCACTCACGTTTATCCCGTCCGTACCCGCCTTAAAATGAAAATATACCTACATATATGTTTGGACATTATTTCCCTAAAAAGGCTCTAGAAAATCTACTAGAAAATAACTTTCAAAGCCTACAAAAATTTAATATTAAATACACGTTGCAATAATAATAAAGATATCCTAAAAAATCCTGTAATATAAGTACAAATTGAATTAATTATTTGTCTTTTTACCAAACCACAATACCCTGCAATAGCTTATCAAAGGGTTTCTTTACATTAAATTATTCAACAAAGCTTTTAATGGTCTTAAGAGGTTGATTATGAATCACACCTCATCATGACTTTTTTTTGTTTCAAGAATTGTGATAATTTTGGTTCCTCGCATTTACATAGGTTTAATTTTATATTCTATTTTGTACTTTTATTGCCCAAGTTTTCATGAAATATTGGTAAACTTTACTTAAATCAGATGTTCGTTTCCAAGCAATGTGCTTTTGATTTGTAACTTTACGAAAAATTATATTATTCTACTCACAATCAGAATGTTATTTAATAGGTTTAACTTTTACCTACAGGTGTAGGCGTAGCTCACCTAACAAACGTTGTTCAACTTTCTTCAGTTTAAATTATAAGCACAAACAACTCCTACTTTTTTAAGCATTTTATTAAAATTCTTGAATATAAAAAAGTCACTTAGAACGGCAGTACAGTAAAGGACATCAATAGCAAGCAGGTCGTATAAATCTCAAAATCTAGGCCCGAACAACAATCTTTACGTATCCTTGAGGTAAAATGCTATGCTGGGTTGGGCTACTGTTTTATTTATAGTCCTTAAATTCCAAGCAGTCCCTTATCCAAATATATGCTTTCATTTAAAAAAGAATTTACATCGCAATTTTTCAGCTTGGAATTCCACGTGTTTGTGTAATTATTTTGTAAAATAGACATAGTATAATATTTTATTGAAACTTTGATCGTAATATTTAACTTTGCAAAGGTAATATATTTTCGGTTCTAATTTTGTTTTTCTTATTTCGTTTATAAACAAAACTATTCCTTGAGTGTACAATGTCTTTTACAAAATTTATTAAGGGTATATCGTTATCTTATTACACAAAAAATAACCTACATAATATTTCAGAAAGTAATCTTGTCTACTTAGAGTATGATATATGACCGTTTAAAATTAATCCAAATGAAATTCCTAAACGTATTTTCATAGCAAGAACTTCACTTAATTTAAGCAGTTGGATTTCAACACCCCCCTTATTGAAATTCCTCTACTCCACTTTCATCTTCGTTTCAACTTTCAGAAAGGAATCTCATTTCGTCATTGTCCAAAACGAGGTTACCAATTTCTAATGAAACAATGTTTTTGTTGAAAATATTTCGCATTTATAATTAAATTTCTTCTAGATCATTTCACCAGGAAAAAAGGATGCCGATGAATGATGAAAATTTAACTTATCACAACTCTTTTTGTATGCATAGCAAATTTTATACTATATTTAGTGTTATTAGGTGTAGTTTTAATATCTACAATGCAGGATGCTTATATTTAGTTACTCATTTCCCTACAATTATAAATGACTATATTAAATAAATTAACTTTCTTAACTATTCAACAATATTAAATGTTTGTACCAAACATTTATTTATTTTTTTTTTTTTTTTTTGTGATAAAAACAAGAGTCAAACTTAGTTAAAAATTTGATTGAAACTCCTATAACTTTGAAGAAATACATTTTTCGAAATTTATCCTCTAGTAGACAAATATTTTTTACATTTGAATTGATGATTGAAATGTGCAATAAAACAATTAGGGAAATAATTGACATGAGTGTTTTGGAAAATGTTTCTACTTTTGTAATTTGTTAGCAATTAGGTAAGTTTACGAATGAATTCACTTGTAAAATGATAATTTATTAACAAAAAAATTTACCTTAAATCTTTGACGTTGACTAGTCATTTCAATTCTAAAATAAACAGCGAGTCAACCACAATGCAAGAGTAACTAACTAACCAAACAAACTAAACTAAAATAAAAGTAAAAACGACTAGAAAATTAAATTTATGGCACATTTTTAATTGAAGAACCAAAATCGCATTATCCTATAAATAAAAATAGTTAATAGTCTTGACCCTGGACGCTAAAGAAATAAACCAAATTTCACGTAAACAATTGTATTTTAATTGGCAGAAATTTATATTTTAAATTTCCTCGATCACTTTTTATACACATTAATTTGCTTAATGCTAATTTTAGCTTTTCGATCATATATGTAAATCTAGGAATTTCCAGATGATGTTATACCATACAACAATAAATTCAAATTTATTCTCATCTGGACATATCCATATTTGTTTTCATTCTGAACTTTACTTAGTGGAGGTAAGAATTCCAGGAATTATAGGGCGAATCTAATTAGCTGTCGGACAAAATATACATTTCCAACGTTGAATTTGCTACGCTAGACCTTCTAATCCGACATATAATTTTCTTTTTTCAATATGTTGCAGACACGCTCTTATTTGATTATAAAAATTGAAAATGTTTTTCTTTGATTACTGATTACATGGCGTTTACATAGACGTGTACTTATCACTCAGTTTCTTATAATTTGCTCGTCTGATGTTTCAGTAATAGATATTATGCTTTAAAAAATCTGTTGGGATTTTGGAAAGTATACGACTCATGACCGTGATATATCCTGGTGCCTTTCATACTGATTGACATATCCGCATTGCAGTTGATTACAAACTAAATTTACTATATAGAGCCATTATCCGCTCCTTAAGTTTTATTATCTTAAAAATCTATATTGACAGATAAGAAGTATTGAAATTGGCTTAACCATAACATATAATGTACCTGCACGTAAAGATATACATAAGTACGTAGGTACCTAGACGCAGAAGATAGAAATTTCTGAAGGCTGAAATCATAAATATTAATTCTAAATAATTACTTTATTAAAAGTTATTATACTAACCTCAGTGAAAGCTAGAAAAATTAAATTAAATTTTGTGATAGCGCTTTGGTCACATTTTATGTTCTTAGCAAATCGTTAGATTTTGTAGTATAATTTTTATCACTATGTAATATGATTTTTAACATTTAAGGACCTCTGGTTGCTAAAAAATTCATATTCCACGGCATATTTACATAAATAATTTAAATTACTGATTTTAAAAATACGCACAGATATAGTGTATGGTTTCTTAAATAGATGTTATTTGGAATGAAATGAGTAAATTACTATGTAAAATATCTCTCTCATCCCTGAAAATTTTCCGAATGAAATGGTAAGCAAAACAACCCTCTATCTACGTTTAAATATGTACCAAATATGCTCCTCATAACTCATGAAACTTTCAGTCTAATGCGTGCAATTAACAAAATTTCTGGATTCATATCATGCATCATATTTCACCATTTTCGTCGGCAAGTTGAGTGAAAACTGTAATTCTGAGGGCTTCTCAAAAGCTTTTCACCTAGGTTAAAATTAATATGCTTAAATACGTGAAATAATTTTTCAATAAAATTATTGCTATGTTAATAAAAACGATGAATAAAACAGTGTATTTTGGAATTTTTATCTAAGACTTTTAAAAAAAATGTTGTCCAAAAGTCCGAAACAAACCAAAAATAGTGAATCGCTCTAAACTATCATTATTTTATCCATAACAATGAACGTTTCTTAAATAGAAGAAGGCATTTTGTGAATTGGCGCCAAAGTTTCAAATATTTTACAATAAAAAAAGTGAAAACTTCTACACTTAATTTCGTATAAAATAGGATGTGTGCGTTAATTTCGCGATTTAAAGTAAATTTTACGTGCAGCACATATCAGATTTAGTGAATGCTGCCAAATATGAATTAAATTTAAATCATATTAGAATAATTATACAGTACAAAATCCAAACAAACAATCTGAAATTTGCTTACTGGTGTACAGGCAATTGGATAATAGAATTTAATTCATGTATATTTAAAATCAATGAATTGAAAAAATTAAATTTTGCAAGAACAAGAATAACAAACCGATCACAAAATAGTTTGCCTTAAATGTTAAAAGTTCGGACATAAATCCGCGATAAAAGTTGTATGGCTGCAAAAGAAAATAAAACATCTAAAATTATTTAAAAAGCGCATACTAATTTTATCGTCACATAAATTGATATTTGGAAAAATTATTTTTTCCTCTGATAAGTGCAAACTGGTACCATATTTAATATGTCAAACCGCAAATAAATTGTTCTTCATTTTCAAAATTGTTCAGAGTCTGCATGTTTAATTTTGCTGTATATCTCATTCCTCTTTGTCGTTCAAATTAATTTCTAGATGATAATAATATTAGAATATTCAAATTTTTTAGGTATAGCTCTAATATATTCAAACCAAAAATGTCCAACAGGTTTTTGGAATGGAGAAAATGAAATCTCTACTGAAGAAATATTGCTCAATGCGACATTTTCCAAAGGGGTTTATGTAAACCCCCGGGATTATCGTAATTATGTTACAATACAAAAAAATATTGCTGAATATTAAATGAGATATTAAACTTTATAATTATTGCCACTAAAATTCTTAAATTCCCACTTTTTAACATTTTTTATTTAGATGAATCTTTTATGAGAAAGTTTAATGAACTTCTCGGTGATTCCCATGGATTTATAAAAATCTTATGAAGTAATTAATATACCCTATAAGTTTGGCCAAAATCTCATTGGAATCATCAAACACACTTGCCCTTGATTTATTTCAAACTAAAATATTTATCTAATCTTTTCAAAACATTGTGCGCCAAATGCTGGACTGAAATATATTTTCCAAGGAAATTTCGTTCCGCATAATAATATAATAATAAACTGCAATATATATTAATGAAGGGTTTTATTCTGATTCTCAATACAAATGAAACCATTTCAAGAGATTATATTTATAAGTGCTTATTTCAAGACAAAATTAAGTTTTCCATCGTTGAGGTAAATTGTTCCGGTTACATTTTTGATCTCATTTTATCGATTCCATATATATAATATGAATTTTTATCAATTATATTTCTTGTTATTGAAGAGATTTTCGGAATTCTATCGGAAATTTCAAAATTTGTCTCTGAATCCTTAAACCGAACTTAACTAATTTATTAACATTGATATCCATTCAAACGTGATGCTAAATCCAATCAAATGTTGAGAGTTCAAATAATTAGCAACCACAATAGTGGTATCATATTCTTTTTGTGTTCTATGAAATCCCTGCGGTGGTTCAATTTAATTTAGACCGATAAACCCTCTTTGATGCCAATATGCAGAACTGAATATAAACAAGTAGCATATCATATTTGAAGGATTTCTTCAAAATCATGATGATAGAAATAACTTTAAAGGGAAAATAACTTAATGGATTTGCCTTCTTGGAATAATACAGTCACCCCTTTTTAGAGCATATTTATGTACTTTGGTAGACGAGCACCATCGCTAAAATGTATTTTTTCTTATTAATAATGTAGAAAGAAGTCAAAACACACGTCTATTCTTTTTTCTAATAGTACATTTGAGGTTGTTAGTGAGCAAATATTTAATACAAACTCCAAAAAAATGTTGTTAGACGTCGATATAGGAAACTGCTTTGCCTAAATAACTCAAGTAATTTTATAAGATGAAATGCACTGTATTTATCTTACTATTATATAATAAACATATCAGATAATTTTTCTTTTTAATCGATATATAATTCCTCCTTTATGAAAATTAATGGAATTCGATTCAAATTTGTAACTTTGCAAATAGTAAGGAATGTTAGTTACAAAGATTAAAGTTGCATATTATATAAGTTGGTTGAGAGTGTAATTGTAAAAAATTCATTAATGCAAGTAAAAGGTATATTCCTACTATAATTTATAGAATAACTAGACTTTCTATTGTTAATACTATAATAATAAAGACAAGTGAATTTCCATGGAAATGTAATGCAGTACAAATATTACATACATTATGCATTCGCAAACACAAGTACTCATCTAACACCACAAATTAATTTCACTTAGATGCAATTTTCGAAGGTATTTGTGCTCCCTAAAGTTTGTCGAAATATTTCGTCTTCTAAAAGCAAATAATCATCGCAAACTATGAATATTTACATTTGTCACTGGGGTTTAATTCAGAAGCCACCGATACTCGCTTCCAACTTACCCAGCTTTATTCAACTTGTATATTTAGTGAATGGCACTCCAGAGTAAGGCAACGGCCTGGCTACGTTTAGGGTTCGAGGAGACAAAGTGCAGTGTCACAAGTGTTTCATTAGCACCGAATTAACCCCCTGTGGAATAAAATAGATATAAAGATAAGATACCTCGCATTTTGTTGACAGCGCCATAATAAATATTTAGAAACGTTATTAAAGCTCGAAGTTTGTAAATTGTCGTAATGCTTTTTAAGTGTTTTTGAGGCTTTTATCGTACCCAAGAGCACAATGCTTATTCCCCACTTTGATGTTCCGAGCAATTTTGTGTTTAATTTCAACCGATAATCCTTAAAAAGTAATACTGAATATTTAATATGAACTAGACCACCGCTGTATGTACTCTGGCGTGCAATTTTATTCGAACCATAACCGATTTTCTGGGATTAATTAAACATGTGGAAAATTAGAGTTATCTCAGGTCCTTCAAAGTTGATGGTGTTAATAAAATGATTTTGAAAAATTTTAATATACCTAGCTTCTAATAAAATGATCTTAAGGTTTAAATTTTCTTTCAAGAAAATATTAATAGAGTAAATACAGAAAATATTAAAAATTGTATAAATGAAATTAAAATACCATTCACTAGATCACTTAAAGAGCTGAATTATTCATAACCAACATCGTACTCTGGTTGAATTAAATTTTAATTAAAAAATCCACTTTATTAATATACGTCAACAAGCTCAATATCACTATTTTTTATTCTGCTTTACTCGCAGTTTTTATATGTGATACATACATATGTTGCAATTTAACTAAACTGGAGTACTGTAGATTAATAAATGACATGAAATATGTATTAGAATATATAGTAAGAGTTTATTTTTCAATAAGATTATTCTAACAAATACTTAAAAAAGGTAGTTTCTTAATTTACATACTGAATATATAATATAAGTGGCAAACTTTACATATTGGTACTTGTTTGTTTTAGAGACGAATAAATAAAAAATTTATTAAAGATAAAACTACCATCACACCTTTTAACTCTAATAAATTACTCCACGTAACATCGATTTGCTAACAGAACAAATAATATGTAACTTCTTTTGGATTTTTCCATTGAATATAAGTTCGAGATTGAAAATTATTAATCTCATCTTATTTTGGAAATTAAATTTAGGACTAAAAACTCAGAAGGCCCTACTCTTGCCCTTTTAGATAATTTTTTGTAAAACGATTGTCATACGAATTTGTAACACATCTAACAACATAAAATATTATAATTTAAATTTTAGTCGCCAGATTCATAATCTGCGGAATAACAGCAGAACTTTATTTGTAAAAATTGTAAGTCAAAACAGAAATTCCATACAGGGAAAACCAGTGCCTGCACACGAATTATATTAAAGACATTTCAATACGGAGCTATTGTTTTGCACAAGCATTTTACGGACGTCTAAAGCAATTTTGTTTATATAATTTGTAAATGAACGAATAAAATGTTCTGACTTTTTTGTCAAATTGTACACAACAAGACAATATTTTTAAAAAGGAATTAACTTTCGAACGAAACGAAAGCACCATTGACATCAAATCAATATAATTACAGCTTTAGCCAACAATGTTACTTAGCCTCGGATAAAATCGTTTAAATGAAATGTGAAATTCTAAAGAAAAACAAAAATGGAAGCTTGATAGATCTGATTAATTGAGTCCAGTGAGAAATTCTCAGTTGTAGGTAATATTTATTCGTACTTTTTTCTCATTCAAGCTAAATAAAAAACTTGTTAATATTCAGTCATATAAACAATGCCACTTCATTTCTTCGTATCTACATAGATAATAGACTCAAATCGAAGAAAAGGTATCTGCTTTAAAATTGTAAAAACCAAATGTAGTCGAGAAAACAATTGCGGTTATCACTCGACTACCACCAACAATTATCAGAAATTTTAAAAACTCCGAAAACGAAAATATCGTACTAGTAATTATTATTATAAAATTACCTATTTAATTTAAAAGGTTTATATGTTTGTACACTTTTTTCGAAAACAAAGGTATGTTATGTATGTATAAATATTTTCCTAAGACAACAAATCTGGTAGAAGGAAAAAATTATTTTAAGTTTATACAAAATATCTATCATAATTAAAGCTAAAATTTTAATCATTTTAATAGGATTTCGTCCTACTCAAAAATCAAAGGAGGATGGGAACAACCTGTGGCTATAATTAAAACATATTAAAAAGGTACAGATTCAGAAACAGAGTTCATTTGGAATGCAAAGTTTACGTATGCCAACGAAAAACTAATCAAAAAAATTTAGAACGCAAATTTTACGTATGCCAACGAAAAACTATAATTAAAAAAATGTTGACCCTTGGGCCTGGACAGTTTAATTTAAATAAAAGCAGAACAGAGTGTATACTTTGTCAGATTTTATTCATGTATGTACAATGTACATGTTGTATTAGTTAGTATCTGGTTTGGATAGGTTGCATTCAAATAACTTATATAAAAAGGTTTGCATATGCCTAAAATACGAATTGAATGCGAGATTTCAACGAATAAAACCAAATATGTACGCATATCTACAATATTTTCATATAAATAATTTCAATAATGGTGTTCAGTCATGGAAGCAATTTAATAAACAACAGTTTTTCATTGTAGATTGGTACAACATAAAAATAACAAATGTTTGAAGAGAGAAAAATCTAGTTGACATCCTTAGATGATAAATTAGACGACCTAAGACTTCGAATTGTGCTAACAACATTACACTCTTAAAAATGATTTTGATATCTACGAAATTCTTAAAAAAATTAAATCAACATATATGTTTATCAAGTAATCATGGAAAAAAGGATGGAAACTCTTTATGGAATGTGGGTGGTATACTTTGGATATAAAGCTGTTTAATAAGCAAAAATTACTAATTAGAAAAGAACTAAGTAACGACATTGACATTTTTACGCCGCAAACACTTTCTGAAAATATAGTTTGTCATCAAATAATACTCGTAATATTAAAAGCTCATAAGGTCCCAAATTTTAGAAGTTTTTAAGACGGTCCTAATCAAACTGAATTGCTTTTCATTAACATCTTTATAACCACTGATATAGCGCAATAAACCAGAACCTTCAGGAATCTCAATGTCTTACGTAAACAAAATTCGTAGGCGAAGAAATAAATTTTACAGGGTGTGTAAGCAGAGAGTAGCAGACACATCACTACAATTGGATATGTAGCGCCAAAAGTCACATTAATTTTCAGTAACAGCAGTAATAAATGATTGTTGACAGTGACATAAATAACTAATTTTATGCCTGTATACTGCCGTTTAATTACAGTCTGTTACCATTCGAAGTTATACGCACTTTTTTAAGATGAACACATACTGCAGATTTATTTACTGCTTGTAATTGAAGACTGCTGACAAGTTAAATCATGCATACATATATTTGTTGAATATCCATTTCTACGTCTGCAATCGGACGACATGTTCAATACAATCATAATATTGAATTTTTATGTAAATATCCTTGAAGGGTGTAGCATGTGACACGAGCATATAACAGAAATAAATTGGTCGTATGAGATTGCCTTTAAATTTAAATTAAATTTTTATGTAAAATTATATTTAGGGAATAGAGCAGACGTAGGAGCTCCTATAAAAGCTATATTGTGTTGTAATGAGTAGACATTTTTTTAACAGTCACTTGCATTAATTGTTTATTGCCTTCTTTACCACCGACGATAATTAATCATTTCTCTAGACGAAACACGATGAAAATTGGAAGTTAATTCAAATAATTTTAATTTGTAAAGAATATCAATTCTACCTACAACTTGAACATTGAAGTGTATCATCCTGGTAAAATAGATAAAATGAAAGTGGATTACATCTTGCGTTTAAAGTTTCGTAAATTTTACATGAGAAGCAGTAATTTTCCCAATTTTATTTTATCTTTTATAAAAGTTTGCTGCTTCTTCCCGAACTGCAACAAAAAAGAAAGGTTGGTTTTATGTTCACTTCCTTAATTAGTCTGAATGCAGAAAACATGTATTACCAAAGAGGATAAGCGAAGCAGAAAATAATTCAATAAAGTTCAATTTTTCAAGCGTGGCACATCAAACATTCCAAATTTATTAATTATTACTTACTTCAAACCGATTCATCTCAGTAAAAGAAAAATAATTTTTAACTAAAACAATGCAGCTACTTTAAAACACCCTGTTTGATTTTTAGATAGATATGTATTATTTTATTTAGGAAAGTTACATAACAAAATAATTCTTGTACATGATATTGCAATATTCTATTTTATTCTTCCCTTAAATATGGCTAAATGAAATTTCATATCCTATTCGTACGTACCTAGGCATGTATGTGACTCTTTACACAGGTAATTAACCAAGTTTATGAAGAGATTTCCTCAAAACGTAAAAAGTCTACTCTCTCATCGAGCACGTTATGATGAAGAATACATAAAATCGATTTTGTAAACATTAAACAAATAAATATCGTAAAACAGTCTTTCAATTCATTAAACAATTTCGGAAAATGTCAAAGTTAACCCCAGTTACCATTCAGCAAGGTGTCCTTCTTAAAGAAAACCTTTCGTCTTTCGCTTATATGTATGTAGGTAGGTATCTGCCAAAAGAAATAAATCTTAGAGCCTCATGTGTTTTTATCAGAGTGCTTGTCCCAAGTATTAAATATTAACGAGATTAGCAGGTTCTTAGCATCACCCACTCGGGTAACAAAAGGTTGTTTTTATTTTATATGTGGTTATATGTGGGTACGGAACTCTAAGAAACAACCGCATTTATGTATATTTCGTAACAATAGCATCGAAGTTAACTTTGCGGGTTAATAGCTAAAGAAAGTTCCACATAAATATTTTAATATCTTCACGAAATAGTCATCGATACTATGCTCCAAAATGAAAATTGCGTTTATTTGCGATACCTACATTTCCTAGCTATACAAATGTTTTTCAACTAATATTTATTATCAACGAATTTATATACGTTGTTCGTAATACATGCATATCATATGTATAATGTACATGCAAATTTAGCGCTAAGCACTTTTAGAAAAATGTCTCTGAAATATTGGCAAATCAAATATTAAATTGCTTTGGGAACATAACAAATTCAACATAGTGGAAGAAACTTCTCTCAAAATAAGATTCTAAAATTCTGCAGCGGCAGATTAACCAGCTCAATTCGTTTATCCTTACTCTCCAAATTTATCAACTTGTAAAAGTTTTGAGAGTTTCTTAAGAATTCTTCATATCCCTAACTTTATTTTTTCTGTATTATATATGTTATTCATAAGAATGAAATGTCGCTAGATAAGGGACATCAAATACGTAATGCATATATTTAAGACTACACTAACAAAAGACGAGCAGTACCTTAGTCGAACTGCCACCAACTTTCCATTACATTACGCCCTAAGGATTATATTTCCAGTGGCCATTTTCACAGAAGGCTTTTTCGATTTTATTCCCTGAATACAGATAACCACGTGGCCTTTCATTCATTGTATTGTTGATAGCATCTCGATGCGAATGTAATATAATCTCCCAGGGAGCCAAATAAAAAGGATTCATCTTAACAAATAGCTCAACAGACATTATCCTCATTCAATTCTTTTTATTTTATGGCAGTTACCAGTTTGAGCCCTGCCCTTTAAAACAAATTATTCAAAACAACAAAAAGAGTAACAAGGTTTTTTTAAGTAAACAATTCTCGATAAATTTTATAAATCTCGCTTATAAAGAAATCAAAGATAAGGAAATATTAAACTAAATGGGTAAAGGTTATTCCCTACTTACCTAATACGTAGAAATTTACCACACGTCTGGTATAAACAAAACATGTTTGGGCAAATTGGTGTCTCCGCATTTAAAATGTCCCGCAATACTCCAATACATCCCAAAACGTCAAAGAGTAACCCTACCTGCAAATTGTCTAACAAGTTGATTTCCTTAAGGAATTGTATTTGGATATCATTCAAGACAGCGAAAAAAATTGTACCGCAGAGACGATACATGGATAAAAACCGCAATAAATAGCCTGCAATTTGACACCCTTTCACCAGAAGTACTTTTCACGAAGGGCTCACAGAAAAGACGTATTCCTTGATATCTAACAAGCAAAGGGAAGAAAGTGATAAATGAAACTTTAGCTTTTTGTGCTCCATTAGATGACAAGAGCTTCTATCCATCATTATAAATTTTCGTTTTAAGGAAATACAATTGAAGAAGCTATCAATTACAGAATGCCGAAAATCGCGGTGGCAGACAAACAAAACTTTGATTTGCACATTCAAAACAAATTTTTTAACCATCTATTTAACACTAGAACTATCAGCGCTTAAGCATGTAATTTAAGTAATTTTCTGTACCTTTAATGTTATAATCTTTTAAATTTAAAATTGTAATTATAAATGGAAAAAAGATTTTTGAATATATCGTAATTTTTAACCTTAATAAGTTTTGGTATAAATCTTAAGAAGTCACTTTAAAAAATATAATTAATTTAAAGAAGAAATTGAGTACCAGTCAAATTGAGTGGTCTTGGTAGTTCTACTGTTAAGTACGTTACAGAAATCAGATTCCACAGATTTTGGGGAGCTCAACATTAAAAAGGGCTTTGTTTAGATACTTTACTTTACTAATTTTACTTCGAATAAAATATATAATATCAGGATGTCAATGTCGTAAATTATTAATCCCAACTTTCATAGCCATAAATTTGTTTTCACCTTAAGTGGAAATACCCAACAGCTGTTTAACCTGATAATATTCAATCTAAGGAAAATGCTGAAAGTTTTGATCCGAGCTGCTTTGCTAGCAGCGCACGTACATACCATAGATCAATTTGGAATTTTCCATTTTTACTTCTTGGACAGAAAAGACGCTGTTATTGCTCTTAATTAACTCTTTAAAAGAGACAAACCCTTAGATCACAACGGACACCCTGAGCCCAATAAGAGTCTGATCGTAAAAGGTAAGGGATTTATTCGTCCAATTGCTTGGTCACAAGTACCTTTCAGATAAACTGACAACATTGCTAGTGCATGTGGAAAATTGCATCAAGCATACACAGCACGTAGACTAAACACAAAGTGTCGTAAAATCTATTCTAAGAGTTCGCACTTTCCGCTCTAATATTAAACCGAAAAGTCAAGAGCTGAGCGAAAGGCAGGCACTCCAGAATTAACACGTGTCGTGCCGCGTGTCCCAAAAATGGGTCACGAATTGAAACTCTCCCTCCTTAAGTGCATTTTTACATGTAATTTTCAACGAAATCTTTCTTGAAAGTTCTGACACCAGAACGTGTTAAAACTTAAAATGTATAGGGCATTCCTTGTCAAAGCGATAATTCCAAAATCATCACCATCTCTAACTGAATTATAGCTATTTTATTAATAATACCTCTGAAAAATTCTTCTGGTTTTTTGAACATTTTTATTTTAGCAAAACTTAAATTATTATGAAAATATATTTTTGTATTGCAAATAATCATAATCATTTTTTATTAAAGAGTTTGAAAGTTTTCATTTTCACCTTCTGGATTTGCTCACGTATCTGAAATTATGCTCGCATAGAATGACTCCAATTTAATTTTACCAAAAATATTATCCAATAATCCAATAATAGTATTTTATTGTTTAAAATAATTAAAATTTCGATAATGCACAACCACATCCCATTTATAGTTAAATTTGCCTCTGTTTTTCGTTAAGTGCGTTAATTTATAAATAATCTGTTTGTTACGCAGATATGAATAAATGTTTTATATAATTTTATGAAAAAGAAGAAAAACATTTGAATTTGCTACTAAATTCGAAATCGGACTAATCTTAGTTGCAGCGATGCTTCCCCTACAGCTAATACAGCACCAACATGCTCTAAATTATTTCTTATTTTAAATTTAAACAAATTGTGGATATGACTTATTTCTGGTATCGCGACTAAACATGCATAATAAATTAATAAATTGGTACCGTCAAGCAACTTATCTAAATACTTAGCCTCAAAAGGGAGGAAACTTGAAAATCATGACTAGCGAAATAAAGAATTAAAAATTCCTGTCCTTAACGACGAAAGGCTCAGAAGTAATCGAAACAATAAAAAGAAACATAAAACAGAATTTCTTGAAATTTCTAGTTCTCCAGGAAGTGTTACAAGTCGCTCCGAAATGCCGCAATTACCTCTCAAATTTATTGCATAACCTGACCACTGAAACTCTCGAAATAAAACGCATATACATATTAATATTATATCCGCAAAGGTGACTGCCCGGTAACACAAAAGGCTAAAATTTGCAACACTCACGAAAGACAAGGGTCAACAGATGAATAAACATTGCTCGCTTAAAGCCAAAATTATATACTTTAATCAGATTGTGTAACATTCCTACTGAATTAATGTGAAATGTTACCGGGCAACAAAAATTACATTCGACCAAAAATCACTGATTTCATGGTCATAGTTGCAGAGGTTACATTATAATGTGGAAAGATACATAAAAAAGTAAAAGTAATGATCGGAGGTACGTAATGAATTAAAAATTGGATGAATTCACTTTGTTACCGACTGCCACTCAATTAAGAGAAAATTAATGAATCTCTAGGATGTGCAAATTTACATGTTCAAGTGAATTTTACGCTTTTATTTAAATTTCCAGTTTGGAGAAAAGATAAGTTCCTGATTTCACATTCATATTAATTTTAATTAATGAGGTTTGTTTTTACTTAGCCGAAGTTTAATAGTAAAAAATAAAATTTTAGTACTGCGGATACCAGCAGAAAGGCTTCGTTACCCCAGAAGATCTGCGACCCTATTACTAAGCCCACGATGTCAATCCGTCTCATTTTCTGTCACAAGACTCTATTTTAGTAATAGTAAGAAGTAGTTAATTGAAATGTTCGCAGATTGTGTGTTTTTATGGAATGAATTTTGGCAATAAATCGAAAACTAAAAACTATATTCGCATACATACCTAAAAAATTAGAAAACTTTTATGGATTTTTGTTCCAGCTATAAAATGAAAGCGCACATATAAGGTAAATTAGAATTTTGTATAGCCTCTTTCTAATGTTTCTAAATGAGGCACATAAATTTTAGTAAAAAAGTTATATGAAAAAACTTCTTAGTTTCATGAGTATGCAAATTATAAAATTATACCGAGCTTCTATATCCACATGCCACGTCTGCACGCATAAAAGGCCTATAAACGTTTGATTAATCAGTAAGTAAACTCATGAACTTAGATGAACTTTTTTTTCTTGAAAAGACCAAGTTATCCAACAACTTTCCTGGTTTTCATATTCTACATACATTATTGTAATATTCCTTATCGCCTCATATGTTTTGCACGCTCTTCATTTTTTCATCTAAAAAAATATTGCCAACAGCTCAGCTCACAAATATGTATTTATAAATGTATATTTATATACGTATGCATACATATTTCTACTCAAATTTCATCCTAAAATCACGTTCCGAATTGATTACAAAACAGCGTATCCCTTAATGGTAATGAGATATTTCAGAATTATTCAATAAAGATAACTTCCGCCTAAAGAATTTTCGCTCCTGATTTTAATGTTTTTGCCAATAGTTGCTATCAAAAAAGTTTTCCTCCAATTATTTTCTTATGTGATAGTCTGCTTGGACTATGCTGATAGTTCAGAAAAAGAAATATTATCCATAATAATATTTTATTATATTTGAAAAGCGTTTAGATTCTGCTTGGAATAGGTATCTAGAATGCAAGAACTAGGACGTCAATCTTTACTATAGATTTTATTTGAACAGTCCATAAACTATATAAATATCACACGAATTTACACTGGGATAGCATATTGTATATTATATATTCTGCCGAAAGTTGAATTACTTACAAAGTCGAGGAGGATTTAGTAGTTGCAAATAACTACGAATACAGATTCAACATCGGAGTACGCAGAATTCGACTAAAATATAAATCAAAAGTAAAAGCATACTAGAAAAGGTTGTTAAATTTTTTTCTTAATTTACTATTCAATTCTAAAATTTAGTTTACCTTTACAGTAATACCATACAATTTAGGTTTTATAGCCACATCATATGCCACAAATTACCATGTATTAAGCCTCCTTTTGTAGTAAAAATATCAAACTACGTTAACCAAGGTAATTCTTGCAACGGCGATAAACATCGACGAGGTATGTAGGTTTTACATACATATACCATAATGAGATCTGTGATACGTCTTTCTTCAGGTGAAAGTAAACGAAAAAACTTAAGGAAGTTTTCATAAAATTGGTATAGCAAAGAGCTATTCAAGAGGAGGACTACATCGTCCAAGGTGGCTTCCCTGAGGAACGTTGGGGAGTCGTAAATGACGTAATATCTCACTAGTATTGATTGATTATATAGTGTGCGCTTTTATATTTCATCACCTTGGCAAAACGCTTATAACGAATTATTTTAATTTTGTCCTCTTTTAACGCATAGCAATTCCACACTTCAATTACGTAAATATTCAAATTGGAGCTGTTCTTTGAATACCGGCTTCTAAAATTATTTCATTTTTCTTTTAGAGCATTTATTTCTGCTAAAATGAGACAACATTTCGTCAAATTAAGTATAAGTGGATTCCGATAATTCTCAATTAATTTTTTTGTACATAGGTGAATTGGCATAATTTCTTCAGTGTGGAGCACATAGCTCCTGTTTTCCATTTTTTTATATATTTTAAAGAGTCCTAGAAAGGGATTTTAATGCGCGAAAGCATTTCCTCCTTCTTAATAATTTTCTTGAAAGCAACCACTTCAGGCATTTAAAAGTTTTATTTGAATTTTGAAATGGATTTAAAAAAATAAACCTTCTTTCGAACTTTTCTATATTGCAAGTGCTCAAAACCTACATGTATAAGTATATATTTGAATATATGTATATATACATTGTACATACATACGTGTGTTACATTAGGTATTGATTTTGATTTTTGAAAGCCACTTAATATTATTCAACTTTTATTATTTCTTGCATATTATACCACATTTTATAAAATACTTCCAAGACCTGGTAACTACTGATTTTAGAAATTTGTTATAATGACAGGGCCTAAAAGGTACTTAGAGTGACCTATTTGTATATTATTTCTGTCGTTCCCATAACACTCGAACCTATGTTTATTGTGTTTTAAATTTTACGTTATCAGATGCTTTAAACGATACGGATAGATTTAGATTTTAAACTGTACTAATTTTCAATAAATAATAAACATAATATGCAATTGAAATAATTCCTCGCACCACATAAAGTGCATATGTATATAAGTAATTTTTTAACTTAATTTTTATGGATCAGCGAAATTCTAGTACCAAATTTAATCTTTCAAAAGTCATATGCCATGGCAAACTGAATAAATAAAACATGTTGGGGCTTACATAAAAATATTAACTTTACAAAAGTAAACAAAATTTGCATTCCCATAGAGCCTTGAGTGCGTATGCGTTTGAAAGCAACTCTGATAATAATAATGACAAAAATTTCGCTACAGTCTGTGCACTGTAAAAAACCTTTTAATTTTAATTAAGAATGTTTTTTTAAATTTTTTTATAGTTTAAATTTTTAATTGTCGCTAAATTGCTCTGATTTTAAAAATTAAGAAACTCGAAAAATTCAAATTACTGTAGAATGTCAAGGTTGAGAAACTCGTTTTTGTTTACCTTATAATTTTCAAACGTCTTTCCCGGTTAAAAAGACTAATAAATATGTGACCACAATTATTTTGTCTCCATTAATTAATTACACTTACCACAAATGGAAATGTCTGTGCTTATAGAATCAATATGATTTTTTCAATTTATTCACATGTGCAGAACCGATCCACAATTTATATTCACTTTTTCAATTTAAACACATTCTAATTTCTGTCGATTGTGAAGGTTGCTAAATTTTGTTGTTTGTTGAATTAATTAGAAAGATTCGAATAACAAAACAAATATTATTCTTCGCTTCAATTTTATATTACTTCGCTGAGCTCGACTTATATCTACGACCAAATGGTTTGTCCACTTATATTATAGTTTTCATCTTTTCACTTACAAAAAACAATTTATAAATTTTTTAATGATTAAAGTAAAGCTTGAATTAATTGAATCGTTGATGGTAAATTCAGCGTAAATTACTCCTATTAGAAAAAGCTAGAGTTTAATTAACAAATTTAATGGAAAACCCTAAGATACATACGTGACTTCTAGAGTTCTAGACTATGCTTATACAAGTAGAAGGAACTACATATACGTTCAATTAGATGTTGCGATTTATAATCCCTACTCGATCGATTTTTGTTCAAGGCATAGTTTTTTACTTTTTTATTTCTCTCTACCTTTAGAAGAGAATTCTTTTGGTTTTCATGCATACAATGAGATCTTCTGAATCCAACTTCCACACCCATTAATTCTGCACAGTATTTAAACCTCTAGCAATTTCCACATCAAAGCTGCAATTTACAATGCAACTGCTATTAAACACTGTAAGAGGTTTGCAAAGGAATCGCAGAAGAATTTACTTAAATCTCAACTAGAACTGATTAAAAGGGCATATCGGAAATGTTCTCTATTCGAACAAAGCTGTTAAGCCTCTTATGCGATTGATTGCATTTACGTTTAATTTTTCCCAATAATGAACTAAAATGGTTTGAAGCTTTACAACATTCTTTAGAAAGGAGCAATATTTTCTTAAATTTCTTTCACACTAAAACTCTTCTTTGTGTACTTTCACCTTTTCATTTATAGTATTAAATTGTTTTCGATATTTTACATTTCTAATCGATTGATAACCTTTTCATCTTATTTACAGTATGCCAATAAAAGAGTCCTCGGTCAGCTGTACTTGCGGAGATATTAAACTTTAAAATTTCGAAAAGTGACATTTTTTCGCCATAATTCGGAACATTAAAATTAAATCTTAGGAAGTAATAACAAAATCTTTTTAGATATTCGCCTCGTGGAGTGTTTGTATAAAATTATTCCAACTTATTCCTCTATTCAAAATTTTAACGCTATAATTCGTTCGGCGTGCGCGGAAAGCATATTATTGAAAACTCATTTTCCTCTTTCTGAAAACCCTTACCGCCATTAAACTTGGGTTATAATATACCTGCAAATTATTCGACCTCACTACTTGCAAATAACAATCGATTTGGCATGTTCCGAACGCCTCCGGGCAACAGCTAATTAATTCAATTAACAAAATGATATATGTATATGGTGCAGGTATTTTCTGCTTAGCTGAATTTAGATGGAGGAATTCCTGAATGGAATACATGTGCATAAATAATATGGGATTCACGTTCCTCTAAAAGGCATGAGAAAATACAAGTGCCTATAATGCAATTCTTTCGGGTAGTTAATTAGGAAGTAGTGTGTAAACTGACTTCTACCCCAAATAAAATTATAATGTGGTCGGTGGTAGTGTATCTATAAATTCTCTTCTGCCCACGTTTTAATCATGAATTTTTCACAGGAATGAATAATTAAGAAATATGTATTTGAAGGATTTCCTTTATAATTAGCCTCATACTAAATCATTAGCTCGCCTTACTAAACCATTAGCTCACAATCAGTCAAATCAGATAGGTAGCTTATAACCTTTTTTTTTACTTACATATACATATGTATTAAGAAAGACGTCCTGTAAATATACCAACCGATTCCTCCTCAATGGTTGTTCGTACATACCCCGCTCTAAAATTACTGCATAAACCTTCTTGCTTCGACGGGAAGTAGACTTACTTAAATCATTTTAAGTCCTATTAAGGATACCGCAGGATTATAAAATAAAGCTCGTTTAAAAATTTACACTCTAAGACTTCTGCCGGTACTTCGCATAACACAATCCGTTAAATACTGCGAAAAATAGGAAAATTTAAAATTAAATTTTATGAAAATTAACATTTCTTCCTTCTTCCAGGCTTCTTGATCACTAAGATCAGAAAACAGCATTTTCTCTGTAATTCAACGGACTTATCCATCAAATTCACGAATGCGGATGCTTGCCTTATTTTCTCACATGGCGTGAAAAAAATTTATAAAACCAACTTTGATCCGAACAAACACGTCTTTCGTTTATAGTTAGTATTTAACGAAAAAAATTTTGCAAATAAATAAATAAACACACAGAGTCCACTGCAAAAATTCCAACCGACTTTAATCAGCGCAATTTGAAGTGGGTTACAGAGTTGACTGGTCAAATCGCTTTTGCAGATATTGAATTTCCATTTATGTAGGTATATTATACATATGTTTTATCCTAAATGATTGAAAATATTAAAAGTGGTTTATTTTGGATGGTAAAATTTTCCTACACATTTTTTATTGCGGCTTCTCATGAAACTTGAAAATGTTTTACAAAATTTATTTCAGTATTCTACCATTTATAAATGCAACTAACACTTTTTATTATTTAACAATAAGATGAAAAACGTTCAGTTCACAAAAGGGATTTCAATCAACATTAAGCGCATTTTGGGTTAGTGAATATATTAATTGGCCAAAGCACATGATGCATTGCAGGATATTTCATTTATACATATATTTATTTGTACATTGCAAATGAATTTCTGAGAATTTTACGTTAAAAAAACGAAATTCACAAACACCCACTATAGTTTCGCTTCACAAACAAACTTGGATCAAAACACGAACTGATATTATCTTTTATCCCTTAATAATAATAAAATTGTAGCTGGTTAATTGTTTTATGAATTTTATTCCATTGGATTTGCCGGATTTAAGCTATAGGTACATTTTTGTATACGAATATGACTGTTGTGAATAATACACTCCATTTTTACATCTGTATTTTGGATAAATATGAAACAAGACGTAGACCATTCAAAGTATCATAGCATTTAAAAGCCCCAAATATTCTTTTAGGTAGATTTGCATACATACAGTAGATATATATGTATAAAGTGGATCACTGAGAAAACTTAATTAAAATTTGAAACATTAGATTTTCTGGCCTAAGCTAAGAACACCGTCATCGTTCGGATTTGGATGGATTGGATGGATTTTGCAGGTGCCTTCCGTTTGCCCTAAAACTGAAGGATCTGAATGAATTTTGCGGCGGTCGACTATACTTTCGGAAATAGCTTTTAATTTTAACAAAATGTCAAAATTACTTTATTTTTGCAAAATTCCACTTAAATGCGATCAATTTTTTTAAAGAACACTACTCTACGTACTTTTACTATGCACTTACTTATATGGTTAAATTGTAAAAAAACCTGAAAAAGAACGATAATAAAATATAAACAAAAATCGTCTTACCTCTTGTCATCCAAATGTCATTTGTGTTAAAAAAAAAAAATGTTCGCGTAAAAAGTAATTTATTTTAAAAATATTATATACACCACAAATGCGTGCTTGTCTGTACGCGAAAAGTGCATAGTATAATGCTCTCTAAAGAAATTGAATTTGTCTGAAATAAATGAATTTTGCTGTGGAAATGCCCACTTCATTTTTACATTTTGTCAAAATTAAAAGTGGAATATTTCCGAAACTATAGCCGATCGCCGCAAAATTCCTTCAGATCCTGCTGTTTTAGGGCAAACAGAAGGAACCTACAAAATTTCATCCAAATCCGAACCATGACGGTGTTCTTCACTTCTTCCTTTAAACTTAACTTTGTGAATTCATGAATTAATATAGATACAATTTTAAATTGTAAAATAAACAAAATGTACACACGAAACTTAGAGTAAATGCAATAATTATTTGTCACTTCTAACTTAAAAGCAGTGCCGCCAAAACACTTTATACAAAGGGTAAACAAAAGCACTACCAAATCTTGAATAACCACCAAAAATATTTACACGTCCCACTCATTTTTGAACAATTCTAGAAGCTCTCCGCAAAACTGCATCTTAAAATAAGTCGCACTCCCAGAGATAACTTTAAAATAAAAAGTTTCGGTGTATGGAAATCAAAATAATTAAAAAACTTTCAAAATTGCAATTCATTAAAATTCGCCCTGATTTCATCCAATTATATAAAAATTACAACGGCATCGTAAATTAAATAAATTAAAAGAAATTCCGAAACGACACGTTGTGCTCGTTCAGACACTTTTTTATAAAAATGAAACAGCAGTTTGGCGACTTGTTGAATACCTCGACTCACTTCTCTATCCCGAAGATGAACGCTAGTGTTATATTAAAAACTAGTTAATAGTTTCATAAGTGTGATAAAAGCAAGAAAGCAAAAATTAATGATATTCACCCAGCTGAGACGGCGAAGAGTATTAAAACAAAATATTTTATGAATTTCGGAAGCAGCTTAAAAATCGAGGGCATGCACAACCAGATCAGACAATCATTTAAACGAAACACTTTTATTTAATTCACACTTTTACCTGGTTAATAAGGCGGGAAACAGAAACCAATGTAAACGTGACCCAAACTTTACAATATGAGAAATAAAATAAAATTTAAAAGAATGTTAATTAGGAAGCAATTTCAAATTAATGGAAAACAAACTGGATTTGAATTTCAGTGCCACGAAAATGTTCATGAACTCAACAACCTTTTTAGAAGTCATTGACGGGTCACGAATATTGTAGGTAATTAAGAACCAAAAACTTGGTTTCATCAAAGAAATCTTTGTCAAATTTAATAAAGTGCTAACATTTTTTACTTACTTTTGTAATAACTCTAATAAATCTCGACTAGTGCTCGTACCCGGACCTGGGGACACTCAAAAGAAGTATAATTCACATCTTCAGAAAGAGTATCAACGGCTGTTTCTGATAATCCAAAACACAAAACACTTGTTCACACCAAACGTGGCACTTTTTCACATAAATTCGTAACAATTCTAATTACGACGGAATTTCTGAAACTCTTCAACCACTCTCTAGATCAAAATAAGGATAATTGAAGTGTGCACCACAACCACAAACAAAACACAGCACTAACCGCCAAATCAAGAATTATGAATAAGAAAACGCCAACTCACGACTGTGCCGCGCCGTGTTGAATTGGCGACTGAGGAGCCAGACCATCCGTTGAAGACTTCCCGGTTGATTTTTTCCTGGCGTCACGTGCTATCGAAATTCACCAACTTTCACGCGAGTCCATTCGCATTCATAGGCACTGGTTCGCCGGTTTTGCGAGAGCTTTCAGAAGAACAAGCTTTTTCTGGAATATTTCGCTAGCTTCTAAGCAGCCTGGAGTACATCCGCACAGAAAACGAACGTTCTGTAAAACTTTTTCTACTCAAGCGATTTAAAGTATTACACTTTTATTCACAAATGCGGGCAACATCGAATTTAATACCACCAAAATGTGGGTTCCCGATTCTTGCCTTTGCGAGTATGTTTTAAATAAATCGATTTGAAACCTTTAAATCAATTTAAAATCAATTCAGACATAAGTGAATTGGGATTTTGGAAATAAAGATAAAAGCAAATCAAGTAACTCAACGGGATTATTTTTGTTCCTCTTATTCTATTTCTGAAGGATTTGGGAAGGCAAGTTCTTATTTTATTTTTCAACTATATATAATACTTATATTTACATATGTACATATCCCAACTAAAATAAACCTCAGGAAAAGCCTTAGAACCTTATCAGGACTTTAAGGCATTTGTAAGGCATGCCATTAAACCTACGGACAGAACAAGTCAGGTCCAGGGTATGATAACCTAATCTTAGCCAAAAGTTATTTTTACTCAAGTCTGAATATGGACCAAAATATAGGATATCCAGACCATTCATTAAAAATATTAAGAAGCATCAGGCTTTCCTAATTAGAACATCATTAGGACCAAAGTGCGATTAATACATTCCGAACGTTGGAAGAACTATGTAAGTAGCATCAGGCGTTCCCGATTACAACTTGGTCAATAAGATAAGTTATAATATGTATCAGATACGCATAGCATACAGAATTATTGAACAGATGGACCTAATTAGTTTCACATCCGTACATTTCATTATGATCCTATATAATTTCGAGGTCGCTCATTACGAGTACGATTTCAAATTTTTCAATACAAGCAGATCAAAACCCTAAAAAAGCAAACAATTACTATAAAACTCAATGTTCTTGTCTGAAATTATTTACATGGTGGGTTCTGGTTTGTAATCAGTGACTGTAAAAACACCTGTATACGTAATTAAAAAAAAAAAATCTTTCGAAAAATAACTTTTTTACAGAATTTAATCTAAAAAATCAAAGATTTTTCTTAATCAACCGTAAATAAATTATTGAATAAACAATTTATTCAATTCTTAAGATTCCTTGCGTAAGCATTTATGATTCCGTAGGAAGTTATTTGATCTATTTTGAGGTGAAAATAGCTAAGTTATTAATGAAAAACTGAGGAAAGTAGATGACACATAATCCGTTCTGGTATTATACATCTGCCGAATTTTCAACATTCGGTTGTAAAATAAAAATATCGTTTTGAATAGACACCCTTTGTAAAAACATTACTCACATCTTATTGTTAGAGTAACATTTTTATTCATAAAAATCTTTTCTGTAGAATTCCTCGTAACCATTGTTATCCTTCTACTCATTCGTCTATACCAGAATGTTTTAAAGAATGGGTTATAGAAAGATATGCCTGTTTATAAATAATAAAATTGAGAAATGATGAACACGTTGACCCATAAAAAACATTTCGGAATAAATTATTGAAGAGGTGCGAAAACTAATCCTTATGAAGTCTGTTTTAATTTAGTTTAACAAAGATGCTCTTTATAACTTACTTAGATTTGTTAGTGGCATAGAACCAAGTTGGCAAAGTGAAAGGAACTCAACATCAGCCGTTTTGTTCAATTATCTCGTAAGCTGTGGATTCTATAGTGAACAATTTTCATAGAGAAGTAAATTTTCCATTACTCTTGTCTGAAACCTTTTTCCTAAAAACTGGTACTCTTTTAATTACAGCGCACCAATATCCCTTATTTTTAACATACAATATACATTCAACGAGGGATACTTTTAAAACGAAGTAATTTCACCGGAACTTTTAGCCCCAGTACATAATTAAATTAAAAACATAGCCTCGTTGTTAGTTACAAAAACAGAAAGGTGTATCTAAGAGTAAAATGCTTAAACAATTCAATGGCCCCATCCAAATTCAATCCGTTTCCCCCGATTTAACTCTCAGTTCGTGACCTAACAAGTATCAAAAGACCTTTTAAAATCTTTCGCAATTTCTTTAAATGCAAGAAAGTGGGACCGGTCCTTATTGGCTGTAAGTTGACTTTACCATGACTTTGGAAATATTTTATTTATGTGAAAATACGAAAAACAATAGTAGCTAAATTCCATCTAATTTTTTGAATCAACCTCCAGCTCTTGCGTATCCCAATTTATGACTGCATTTGGGCTTTGAAAACATTTCTACAGTCCCATTTATCCCTCAATTTTAAGTTAAACTGCAAGGGAACTGCTTTCCAGTTGATTCATAAAGCTTTCTGGAAACTCAACAGGTTTTCAAGTTAGAAAGAAAAGTATATGAAAGTAATATCAAAGACAATAAGCGGTTCGTTCACTAGTTTTTGTAATTGATAGTTGGACAACTAAAATACGAAAATACTCGTACATACATATATTTTTTCACCTGTTAAAAATAAATTTCCTTCAAAACGATTTGCAATATATGTACGTCACATAAAATTCATGTCCCACTCGTTACATACATATGTATGTAAATCTATGAATTTAACAAAGATAGGAAATATTTACATACATATATTCACATTTTTTACTTTTATGTTCAAAAATATATTTAGGAATGCTTTCATAAGTGCAATTTGTATTATGTGCTTTTTGTACACCTTGCAATATGTGAATGTTTGTCAAATAATGTGTAAAAATGGGAATGACCTACCTACGATATTATTCCTATTTTTCTCTGGATGCAATCGAAGCACGGTTTTCATCTATTTTCAAATGTTCAATGTACCTCCTACATGCAGTTTTCTAGACTGTAATAAGCCCAGCACCATTGAACCGAGATTCCAGAATCGGGATTTGTTTCCGCTTTTTCTGGAAAATCTTTGTCGTATGCAACGCAAATAGATAGAAGCATTTTAAAGGAAAAGAGTTTACTTACCTTCGGAGCATACATTCCGCATGAATATTTATTTATCCTTTAATTAAAGTTATTGCGTGCTAATGGAATTCTCACTTTAATCCAATCATTGTGCGGAGATTGGGTTCGTGTTTCTCATAAATTTTAAGTAAATAAAAAATCACTTTGTTTTGAGTTCTTAGTGCGGAATTATAAAAAGGCGTGAGTTTTCTTTTCGTATTTTTCATGTTTTTATTCTAGTGTGACATAAACAAATTTACAAAATACTATCGCTTTAAAATTCCAGTTATATGCAAAAAAAATATTTGTCATAATGTTTTCGATTTTCGCACTTTTGGATATTTTAAGTGCCAAGATTTTTCGCTTAATAATGTTTTGGGGGGAATTGCTTTTTTCTATCATTTATAATTCCTTCTTCCTAAAAGTGTTTAGATGTGCTATTTTTTCCAATAGAGTAAATCCATTTTGTTAAGTCTATGCCCACTAAAATTTAAATTTAAAATTCATGCAAATATTACATATAAAGAAAAGATTTTAGCACCTTTAAACTCTTGACTGTTTCAACTCAGCTCTGTTGACCTTTTATACGATTGATTTTAATGAAACAAAAGAAGGTGTCTATCAAACACAAGCTTAGAGAAGGCATCCGTAGGTATCCGAAATATTGAGAAACAATATTCCAATCAAAATTAACTGATTCAAGCGGTATAAAAGTAATTGCATATAGGATTTGTTAATAACTAAATTTTTGTTTTTGCAGTTTCTTATCGAATTTAATGGTTTCTTTCATTTTTATTTTAAAATTATGATCTTTGGTCAGCGTCCAAAATTCTTAGTATTTTATTGATAGTAGAGCCAAAATATTATGAAAAACATTATGAGAGATATCTCATATTTGGCTCTTTCAAGAAGACCCTTTAATTGGAATAACACTGAACTTTTCTTATTTATTTGTAAGTATTTATAACATATATATGTATACATGTATATATTTTCTATTATAACTTTTTCAAAAAGTAACTAAATGAAAGAACAATCACTACAATGTATTAAAAACTAACAATCTTGAAGACGTTGCTGAAAACTGATTCTTCAAAAGCTTTCTATAAAACTTGCATTTATTACTGAAGTTATAAACCAAAAGATGAATCAAGCACCTTTTAGTGCAATTTCATTACTTTATATATCCTGCTTTGCGAAGGCATAATTTACCATTAACGCCATTTATTTCTGTAATATTTACGCACTGAACAAACGAGATACAAATCGTATATGTATGTAATATGGACATCAAATTTTATGTGACAGTATCCGCAAAGTAATGAAATTCTCGAAGAAAATTCAATAGAAATTTCTGTAACGTATAAGATTTGTTCGTTCTAGCATTTAAAATTGTTTTTCATAAATCACTTCAATTACGTTTGTACATAATTGACATATATTTAGCATCTAGATAAATTACATACATAGATGCAGGATCCCCAGAGGTCAGTGTAGCCTCGCGGTTACTGCAACTAATGAGATGTATTGTGAATTATTTAATATCTAAGAGGGAAATTGAGAAGAGAGAAGAAATTTATTTCCAAAGTAATTTCCAAACTTTTTCAAGTTAATCGTTACTACGTGAGGTTTATAAAAAAAAAAGAAAAAGCAAAAAAAACAAACCTTGATTTCACTCTAAACTCACTTATAAAAATAGTCTCACTTACCTTTGCAAGTTGAGATTGTCTTGAATAAAAAAATCGAAACCTTAAACATGACGGAGAAAGACGAGGTTAAATTGTCCTTAACTCTCCTTGAAATGTTCATTGTGACTTGACTTTCAATTTTATAATGAACACAATTAAGATAGAGATGTAATAAATTTAAACCATAATTACTCAGGTTTTCCTTTTTTCCCTTGTAAATACTTGATCTATTCAATTTATTAAAATCAAAATGTTTAACAAAGCAAAAAATTACAATAATTTTTAATAGTACCTAAAGCTCTTTTCCTTCTCTTTTTATTATTCTTTATTATAATTCAATTGTTCACTTTTCCACTATGTATATATACAGTGAAAATTTTAAAAATGTCCTTTCCTTTTTATGAATAGGCAGGCTATTAATTTTCATCCGTGGGTAATGGCATTTTGCTTTGGTTCGAATATTACTTTCATTATTTTTAATTTACCTGTTTACTAGAACCACTAGCATAAATAAACACCATACAAAGGACTACAACAGAACACCATTGTATGGTTCTACAATTATTATGCTTGAACTGAATATGGCACCCTTACTATATTTTTACATCCTTTTAATATTTGTAAGATTTTTCTTCAGAATCTTTTTAAAAGAGAAAATTAGTAGTACCTATTCGTTAAATGTGTTTTATGCCTTGACATTTAAAAAAGAATTAGCCCTTTACAGTCGGAGGCTATTTCCAGATTTCACAAACTTAGACTAATCGCATTGAGGAACAAAAGTGAAGTAGGTAACCTACTTCTTAGCTAACTGCTTTAGTACTCTTTCTCAGGACGGCATATTTATGTTAGTTGTTATATCTGATGGTGGTAGGTAGGTTAAAATCAAACCCTGCATGTTCCGCACATTTTTGCATAGTAATTTTTAATCAAAATTATGATATACACACAACATGCTTGAGTTTAGTAATTTTCATCGAAAACGTTTAAAATTTAATTGAAAAGCTTTAATTACCAATTCCAACTTTAAATTCCTATTAAAGTCGTTCAAATTTATTAAATTTAAGATAATTCACAATTTCAAATCATTTAAAGTCAAGTAATCGATTACTATTTATGAAATACAATACAAACTTTGCACCTAAAAACAATCGATCTGTTAGGAAGCCGTTTCCAAGCCAATAAGTCTAGCACCCCTAACCATTAAATCCGAATATTGAAAAAATAAATACATTTTTTAATCCAGAACGTGAAGAGGAGTGGCAGACTCGAGTGGGACCTATTTCGTAAATGATAATGGCTATGGCTTTTTCCTTAAATCAGATTCACGTCATTGCAAATGGCAATTCTAGAAATTAAGTATATTTTGGTCAAAATGTTGAAACATTTCGCCTTCAATCTTTGTCTCAAGTCTTTGTAATTTACGCTAATTCGCAAGCGGTCTGATTCAGACACATTTCCTGAAAAACTGCCAAAGCACACTCCGAGGGAAATAGATGAGTGTGGGGGTGTACTCTCGGTTTTCTTTCCCTGCAGTAATATGTAATTAGATTTAAAGGATTTGCATATCTCCTTCTCCTTTGTAATTGTACTTCAGAAAAATGAAGGACTTTGAAAGATTTTAATAAATTCATTTTAAACTATTGTAATTTGCATCGCTCCATCGTGAAAAGGAAAGTCAATTTTGGATTTGGAGGAATAAAATCTATTTAAAGAAGGTGCCCGGATAATATTACATTTACATATCAGATGATACTCTTAGATTTAGAGACTATTAGACAAATTAATTCATAACGACTATAAATTATCTTAAAAAGAATGAAAGATAAACTTTAACTCTGTTAATCCTTTGTCATAAAATTTTAATTTTCTAACTAACTTACATACATATATGTATCTAAAAGCTTCTTCAGGCACCTTCAAACATTTTAACTTGGAATCTAAATTTTTCACTTTCCTAATTCACGCTTGTTTAAAAAATACTGTTTAAAATATAGATTAATATGATTAAAATTGGTAGCGATGAGACGCTGACACTGGCACTTTTTTTTCTAAATTTTCGTATCTATGTACATTTTAAATAAGTATACATAAGTTTTCACACAATTAATAATAATATAGTGTAACAGTTAAATAAAATGAATTTTTGTTACTATCAAGTATTTTAATTACAAATTAAGTATTTGATAGTAGATTTTAAATATGCGACACTTTTAAAGAAATCTCCTGAAATTATGAATTTTTTCAAATTCTTAACACTATGAGTGATACAATAACAAAGGTTCCAATTAACCGGATAAGATCTTAGAAAACTGTGATAGATAAAAAGATATGATATTACTAAATATTACCATGACCTCCGAGCTGTTCCCTCCGATTTTATTCACTTTTAAATATGTTACTCTCCGTATAAATCTACAAAAAAATCATCAAAAATACAAAAATAATCGCGTCTTCTAGCATGTTAAAAAAAATAACAAACGAATACACCTTCTACATTATTTTTTTCGCATTTAGAATGTTGTTCGATATTTTTTTTAGCATAATGGCACAGAAAGGTTCTAAAACGTTATTAAATACTTGTAGGAAACGCTTGACAATCCAGAACTCTAAAATTCTTAAAATCGGAATACATCTTGTACATCTTGTTGAAATAATATTGTAAATTAAATAAATGGTGATAAGAGCTAAAAACAAAGCTGCTATGACAAACTGAATACAACTTGTTATATCATTAAAGAGTCCAATTTCCGCTAAGTACCCACTTAGCGTTGAGAAATGCTGGCCTTGAATTTTCTCTGGAGCAGAAAGGACTATAATATACTCTAAGTAAATGGGAAGTGTTAAGAACAGCATAGCACCAATATTCTGGCCAATTAAAGAGCATTTTCAAGAAGTTCAGTCACAAGGCGAATACAGACAATGTCTGCCTTTTAAAGTATGCATTTAATCCATTTAAAGGTGAATATTTGAAATGAAGCTATTTAAAATTCCGAAAGCATTTCGTTAACATTAATCATAGTCTTTAATTCAAACTTGAACATTTTTGTGAATAAAATTATTTTACTTAAGTAAACAAGCTGAAATATTATAGTTGTTTTGCGCAACACCATCTCTTTCTCGCAATATAGGATTTCAAAAAGGTTCATTTGTTTTAAAAAATTATATCATCAAAAACTTGAACTTGTCATCCATGCGACCAAAACCATTGTCATGGCGATTAAACTTCCAAGCTTTAGCAAAAGTTAATTAAGTATTAGGGTTAAGGGAAGAAAAATTATAGATAATTTAAAAAGGGTGTGACATTATTATGTCCAAGGACTATTAAATGAATTCAGGACTAATGATTATGCGGAAGCAATGAAAGATCTATACCTAAAGAAGAATTTTTATACTCTTTTTTTATAGCCTCTAGATAAGGCTCCTATTTATTTAGGTATGTTGAAATATGCGTGTAGAAATTTCTGCTATCAATTACCTTAATTAATATGGGCTTTATAAAGTCGCCGTAAAAATGATAATTGTTTGTTGAAACGACGGTGGTGGTTAATAGATTAGAAAAATTTCCATTTATTTTAAGCGAATAAAGTCTTGACATTAGAACTTATAAGTGGTAGGAGGTTTTATTAATAAAATTAAATTGTTTACATCTAGAAAGCCAAGTACAGACTACCAGACCATTTGCCTTCAGGCTTTTATAAACAATTTTATTTTTATTCTGAACAATATTTGCCCTAAATGTGTTGTTTGGACTTGTGTAAACTTTTCGGTTCTTTTTTTAACGTAATTGAATTTAATTGTTTTTGTACTTAAATCGTGGATACACAGGATGTCCGGGCATAACTTGATCAGCTATTAAAACCAATAAAGGAACCAAAAGTAAAGACATAAAATAGAGCTCTATATTTGCAGTCGTTTACAAATTTAGTATATTGAACTTGCTTTTCATTGTAAACCATCATTCCTTTACATATTCTCATGCCTCTTAAAATTAAAATACGTATTTTTTTTATAAGAAATTGCTCGTTGCAATATGACGAAAATAGAAAGGAGTCTGAAAGTAAAATATTTATTGTTAAGTTAACTTTAATTTCATAATCCTGCAAGCTTAACTTTAATTTATAGATCCACGACACTTTGTTCGTATTTTTAATTTAATTGACATGCTACTGATTATCACGAAAATCAATCGTTAACCAAAGCATTCAATTTATCACAAGTTATTTGACTAACTACTTACTTCCGATCAAACTCAGAGATATTTTCGGTAGGAAAAGTTGATAAAAAATGTTGTAATAAATAATTCGAATAAATAATAATAAATACTTTGAATTCAATTATTATGCAATGTGCTTGAAACCGACTTTAATGTTGTGTGTTAAACTTCTTAAGGAATAATGTTTGAGCCCTTTTTTCAGGAGTTGTAATTGAATTTTTATATTTTATTTTATGTAATAAATTGCGACTATTTTACACTTTTATATATAAAAATATGTTTATAATGTAGAAATTAGTTTTTTTCTTTTCAAAGTGCATACACTTAGATAATTACTGATATATGTAGTCGGAAAACTTATTAAATTTTGACAAAAAGTTCAGAGAATTGAAATTAGTAACTTCAGAAATTTATTTAACGATTGATTTATTGAGCTCTTCAGAAACTGATAACCTTGGTCCTAAAATATTGAAATTTAAACATATATTGGAATATTTTAAGTTCTTTAATTTGTCTGTAATTTGTTTTCATTCATGAATCGCTTATTTCAATTGAATGAGCTTAAAGTTGATTAGTTTAATAAAAAGGTCAAGAATTAAGTAATTTAAATTTAAATTAACATACAAAAGCTAAAATTCAAGCTCAACGACCACAAGTTTACCTTTTTAAAGCAGTCTGAAAACATTGGCGCTTGTTGCTAACGTTGTTAAACAGCTTTCTCTATTAATTTTTCTCTTCCTTGGTGAATCATTATAAGATCACAAAAAGTTAGTTCCAGAAAAACTAGCTACTGAGCGTGATACAGCTTCATCACCATGGAAGCATTCACAGTTTTTACTTCAAATAAAAAACGTTCAATAACCATGAGTACGAAAGTAATTTATTAACAAAAAGACTAAATTAATTTTAATACTTATTTCTTGCGTACTTTGCACCATCGCACCTTTAAAAACGGAAATGTTATGAGAGCCGGTAAAGAAAAACGAAGTGTACGGAATCCGCTTATTTTGTTGGAAAAGAAAATTCATAAACAATTGGTATTTAGATGTTAACATTCACAAGCCGCCGGGAATTATAAATGCTAAAATTTCACACAAAAGTCGTCAAACTGGATCGATTGAGCAACTTGTTCTATGTTCAATCAATAGAAACCAGGTCTGCCATGATGTAATATGAATAACTTCAATCGGTTATTTTACCGCCTTGTTAAGAATGTTCTAAAAAGTCTAAAGTAAATTTCATAAAATTAAAGGCAATATAGAAAATGTTTAAATAATGTTTTTTTTAAGCGACAAAAAATAATTAAACAAGGAAACTCCAAGGCCTATTAGCATTTGCATATTTGTTATGAAATGAAATGCATTACGTTTTTACAAAATATGTAGTTATTCAAAAAATCAATCAACAATAATAATTTTGATAAATTTAAATAATTCTACCTCCCTTTGGAATCTCTATAAAGCAAAATAAACATGTTTGGTTCTGTTGGTAGATCCTTCGTTCCTCGTCTTCCAGGTAACGAATTTCATGCCAGATACGCTATAAAAACAGTTAAACAATAAAAATACAAATTGCTAAATTTTCGTCAGTGTGTCTATTATTTCGTCCACCACTATACGTAATATGAATGTATTTCAGAAGCAAATATTTGTGGAATTATAGTTATTAACTCAATTTTGCAATTTCAAAACATCCATCTGAATCTTTTTGTGAACTCATAAGCAATTATTCGTGCAAACAAAAGAAAATAGACTCCTAACTTTTTGTAAGGGGCACTAAAGAATACAACTTAGTTTTTAGGTAATTTATCAGCGAAAGGGTCTTCGGAAAAAAAACTTAAATACATACATATGTTAAAAATTGTGTTTTGGTAAAAATCATATTAATGGCCGTTTAGTGTATACATAAAACATTATTCTAAAAAGAAAACTGGCCTACATTTTATTCAAAACAATGTACATTCCATGCCTACATTATTTTACTTAATGAATTGGAAACATAATCAAATTAAAGAATTTATACAAAAAATATATAATGGCCGGTGACTACTTTAAAGTCAAATTGCGTATGTGACATGTTTTAGTTTCTACAAAACAAAGTTTTCGGGGAACCCTTTAGGCGGATGGGAATATAAATCAGGTGCTCAACACTGCCGTGTTAAGGAAAATCGTGTAGCCAAAAATACAAAGGCTCTGCTCAAGTGTTTTTCCTCTTTACCTTAAATTTTTAAAAGCAACTAATTGCTATTTCCAGCACTTCCCGGAAATACATCGTAAAATCCTAATTCGTTTTGTACAAATTATATGAAACGACATGGCGGTGTCGAATGTCTTAAAATTAAAATTCTTTAAGAATTGAACCCTAAATCCAGACACCATTGAAAACCGAACCGTAATCGATACCCAATCTTATAAGAGTTCCACAAAATGAAATTTAAAGAAAAAACTTTGTCATGAATTTGATTAACAAGACACGCGTTCTTTTTATATTGCAGCCTTTGAAATTCTTTTGGAACTGATTTATGTGATATTTCAAGATATTCGAATCAAATTCAAACCTACTCATTTCAAGCTTTTATTCAATGTAAATAAAACTGACGAATTGTAAGTAAACAGGACATCGCACGTGGAACTTTTTAAGAGAACCAAAAAAGCAATTTAGCAGTACAACGTTATGAATGCACATGTAGTACCCATTCAATTAAATTAATTCAAGGACGTGCAAGGTGGGAGGAAATCGAAAGAAACATAAAATTAAACTAAACATTGCTAACATAAATTGTAGACATACTATAAAAAAAACAATGTTTATGTAGTGCATCAGACTATCAAAACTTGTATAAATAAATACAAACACCTCCAAAACAATTATAGGAAACACATCCCTGGTTGTAAAAAAAAAGACAAATTCTTTAAAAATTTATATTGAAATTATTTTCAAACCCCTTCATGAATTATTCCAATTAACTTTGTCCTAAAAATCTTCACACGCAAATCAGTTGACAAAGGTTATATTATCAGACATATCAATAAATCAAGTGCTTGAGTCGATAAAATATGGTTAACTAATTTATGATAACCAGGTCGCATTTACTGAAGAAATTCTTCGACATATTTTGGCCGACACATTCAAATTGTGTGTACAAATAATGTTAGACTCATGTCGATTATTCGTACCTGAAATGGATTTCTCAATTTCATTGGATTTGTATCAACAATAATTAATTCTACACTATATTCACTTTTTATTTTCGCCAAAATTTTGTCTAGACATTTACATAGATAAATATTATTGAGGAATATGGTGATTTTAATTAGATAGGTGGTTTAATAGTAGATAATAATAGACCAATTTTAATTGAATAACGTTTATTGCGAATTGACAGAGCAACCTTATTTTTGAAATTTATTACACAACCATGAAACCCTGAAAACTTGTATTTTAGTGGTCTTAACCCTAGAGCGAGTATGAAGATGAAGGTCTTATATAATTTCCACCCGCAATACGCAATTGCGAATATTTATATTTAATATTTGAGCCCTCGTTTAATAAATTCAAGAATACAGGATGTTGGGGAAAATGATTTACATTACTTAAGAAATGATAATTTACATTTAAACCAAACATTCTGGAGTACTTGGTTTCATCTTTCTTTCTTCTAATAGTAAAATTTAGTTTAACACTAAAAACTATTGTGAATAAAACCGAATGAAAATCAACAGATTTCTATAAATCAAATATTTATAGATTCGCCTCAATAGTTGAAGCACCATTATGCCTAGCTTAAAACAATTAAATCGATTAAAGCCTATCGTGTGGTCTATGTAATTAAAGATCTTGAAAAATTAATATATAATTAGTCTTTTTAGCTAGACCTTTTTGATACCAAAATATACTTTCAAGAATATATCCACTAATTAACCAAATTTCAGCATCTAAAGTTTAAAACTTTAATCATGGTTTGGTTAAAACGACTTTTTTCGAACTCGCGGTTTTCTCAAAACGACATTTTACGAAGAACTATTTAGTTGAGTAGTTTTACTGACAATATATAATAATAAAATATAATAATAAAATTTAATTGTCACAAGAACAAAACATGTCCAAGATCTCGAAGAAAATTAGTTTCTTTAGAATTCGTAATAACATTTCGTAAAATTGTACAAAAACGCTTTGTAATAGTATAATTCTTTCTCATTTTGATTTTTATCAACCGGATAATAATAACTCACCTTTTGACCAGTAGTCAATGTATACACATTTTTTATTAAAATCAGTTAAGTGGTCTACTATTATTAGTAAGAACTTGCAAAGAATTAAAAGGCTTCAAATTTTTTCGGTAGTCTTGTTGCTACGCTATATTATAAAATAAAATCTGAGTTCAAAGTCCAGCACCACCCTGTTTCAATATTTTCATCATCACCACTCATAAAAATCAACTTAACAAATGACTCCCGGGTCCGGAGTAACGACCGCTAGAAGATAATACAGGTCCAAATGGTTTTATCTTCATATTCAACATTTTGTTCTACCAGCCACCGCCATTACTTTCCTGCCTTAAAGGAAGTTGATGTCGATAATTTATCGCAGGTGATAAATGGAATCTCTAAATCTTTACAGGCAAATAAAGTTCAAACTCATAAAACCCTTGCCGTTGTCAGCATCTTGAAACTATTTATCAATGTTTACATGACCCAAGATGTACAAGGCTTGTGGACAACAATCAAAAAGTTTTATCTGTAGCTACGGCGGCAGTAACCTATTACGATGTTATCGCATTAATCAATAACTTAATCCTTTTGGAAAAGGGTTTCAACCGCAGAAAACTGAAATTCTTTCAAATAATACCTCAAAGTTCTGCAAGTTCTAGTAAATATACTAGAGATGAGTGCAAATTATTTTTTTCGATGAGCTTGAGGACAACCACACGAAGTTTTCCTCTGTACCAATTATTCACACTTTAGGGTAACGTTGTACGGAGCCAAAGAAATACTATTGAATAGCTCTATTATTCATTCGTTCTACTTAAGTGGAGAAAAATGATTATGCCTTCGCATTATTACACAAACGAATTTTGCAGCTAAGTAAGTGCTCTCAATTTGTAAAACTCCTCAAACTCCAGTTTTTATCATGGGGCTTTCAACAATGATGGATTTGAAGGAAAGAAAATTCAATTCGATTGCTTCTAAAGAGATTATACCGAAAGAATCAATTCAAAACAATTCCTGTGCAATTACACGCTTTTATTTCTTCCGTTTTTATGTTACGCCAATATCATGAGCATAATAATTGCACATTTCCTAAAATGTCCACTTCTTATAAGTTTTGGTCGAATAAATATAGCCTAGGGCCACCCTACACATAAAATATTTTATTGCCATTCAATGAAGACATATTTCCAATCAAACTCGCACAATTTTTGGAGGTTTATGGTGGAGCAATTATGTACATGCAATTTGATATTTACAGCATAAAGGTTGGAGCTTTGCAATATGAAAATAATCATAATTTTATACGGTTGCTTTACACCACATATCTTCTTACTAGCAAATTTTAAGTCATTAAAGTAGATGGAATTTCAAAGGATATATGTATGTATGTATTAAAAAAGTCTTCATATACAGAAAAGATCTCAGTAAATGAGATTTTTAACTTGTGGTGTATGTTTGCATTTCAGGAATTTCTCGGGATTTACTGGACAAATTTTCATGAGACTTGTTGTATCTGACTCGGTGTCAATTATTTTCATGCAGAAAACGGAGTCAAAATTTGGAAAATTGATTTTTAAATTATTTATTTTCAGCAAATCGAAATCTGCCATTTTCTCGGTATTTTGATGAAATTATTATGAGTTTAGGTTGTGAAAAAGAAATGAATATGCTAATGAAAATCCAAAATGCTAATGGAAAACCAAAATGTCGTTTCATTCTAGGCTATTAGTATTCATTTACATTTTTTTCACTTGTGAATTGCATATAGCTTTCTGAACATCTGGCTATTCATGACAATTTGATTACAGTAGCATCGCAAATCATCAGTTAAATGGCATTCAAGTCAAAACAACGAATTCAACAAACTTGATTTGACCACTTCTTATACCTATTTGCAGTAAACGTTAAACTAAAACAAAAAATGCACTTCTGGCGATTAAATGAATTAATAAAAACGAAAATATACATCTATCAAAGAAATCCAAATTGCTTTTAAATTCCTTACATTCAGAATCAAATGGTGACAAATCCAAAAATTCAACATTACTTTTTCCAATTTATTTATCATCAATTTATTATAAAATCCAATAATTTGCAATTACACAGCATGATATTCGTTTATTCTTACATTAAAATTCGGATTAATTAGAAAACTAACTTGTTCCTTTCATATGTCAATTGTTAAAAAACAAGTAATATAATGTAATACAATTTCATAAAATAATGTAGAGTTCGAAATTTTGTAGGAATAAACATAAAAGTAAACGTTTCGTAATAATAAAATGGAAAACATAATTTTATATTTAATAGTTTGCATACTCTAACATTGGCGCCACTGGCTTATGAAAATGGAGACAACTTAAGTCTGGTGTTTCAATTGAAGAATATTATGTTTGTATAATTCAATATTAATGAAATTAATTTTTTTTCCACGTCATGCACTAAGCGATACTCTTGTCAATAATTGAGATTATAGTATTATATCTTAGATCGCATTATATTAAACTTTCTGCCTTAAGAATGTCAATCACTTTTGAAATACTCACTTCGTTGACTTCGCTTTCAGATACACATGCAACCTTTTCAAGAATCAATTTTTCATTGATCGGAATTAATTCTGTCAACCTTTGGACCGTTCTGTCGTCCAATTCTTCAGGAAGATCTGCAATTGAAAATGTTAAAATGAAATCATATTATCCTTAGTTTTGATACCACAATTTCGAACTTACCCTGTATGAGACATGAACTCGTAAAGCAAGGATAAGTGAATTCTTTCGGAAATTTCCGCAAATTTTCAATTTTTGCCGTAGTAATATTGCCATAATCAATAAAAAGTACAGAGGGATGGCCATCTCCTACAACTTCGAGACATTCCGCACGATACCAAATACCATCTTCTTCATATTTCACAAGGCACATTTCTTGTTCCCTGTAATTATAAATAGCGATATATCGAATTAAATGAGTGAGCCAGTTTCAAAATCGTTTTAAAAGGTATTTTCAAGTCTTAGTATTAAATTAAAAATCTAGAATTATAACACACATGTAACTGAAATACTATGACAAATCACGTAGTCATTTCTATTTCAATATGATATACATAATTAAGCCGTCGGTATTATATAAAGTTACCAAAATTGAGTTTTCACGTTTATAAAATGTGACAGAGCATAAAAATATGTTTTTAAAAAACCTCCCGTAACTTCATTGGAATGTTCATTTAATCAACTCTCATATGAAACCCCCCTTTAACTCCATAAATCGCAAATTAATTTTCTTTTATGTCTATATTTGTTTACTAAGCGTAAGTAAGAATGTGAAAAAAAAACGACTTCCATATGTCGGAAGGTTGATAACGTAGTGATTTCACAATCCCGATAAAAATGTTTTGTCAAGCTTATTAAATTATATGCATATAAAATAATGAGTAAGCAATTGAAACGAATTTAAATGCAGACTAGTATATTAGCATAGATAAAACTTAAACCGAAAAACAACCGTTTTGCAGCCCCTAAGTTAAAAATTGTAGAGAAATTTGGGAGCTCGGAAGAAGAATTAAGACTGCTTGACCTAAGATCTAGAAATGAAAGCTAACTGAGATCAGAACGTGTACAAAAGAGCAAAACATCTAGGCAAAACGCGTTTCATTGTTTTGGAATATCGTAAAGAGCCAACGATTTTAGTGATTGATATTGTTGAGATTAAGAAAAGCTTTGTAAGTAAATTATTTTCTAAGCCAGATACATTTAGCAAATCTAGCGATTTTAATAAATAGGTACTATATAAATAATAAATAAAACTGCTTACCTCGGCGTATACGTTTCAGTAGTTTTTTCAGCATACTCTTGAATCTGTTTGGTGAATCCCTCCAATTTAAGTACATCGCTTTCATGTATACAAGAAATGCATCCGGTTTGTAAGAATGAATTATCAAAAACATAAACAGGCACGTTTTCGCCGTCTTCAAGTAGCTTGAATGGGATGTCCTATGAACATTAAAAAATTAAAACAAATCAATTTCGATTAAATCTTCTAAACTTGCCTTATTCATTACAGGAGTCTCATCGTCTTTAGGAACTTCGACTTTTAGCATATCCAAAATTTTCTTATTTAAGTTTTCATTGGTAGCCATATCAATTAATTCAACCCCTTGGGCAATGTTATCGTAAGTTATCTTAAGTTCTCTTCCAGATATATCAGCGAACGAATTCAGATAAGCGAGTACTTTTTCATTGGCTTGCAAATCTTCTACGCCTTTCAAATTGACTGGAATGGAATAACGCAGACAATTATAGGCCTCCTCAGGCAATTCCCTTAAATCAGACAATTTCTTCTCCTCCACATTTCCAAAATCAATATAAGCCACTATGATTTTATCTTTGTTTATAATATTCACCACTAGTACCCGATAGAAGCCAGTGTCTTGGAAATCAGAAATTAAAACATCACCGCGCTCAGGTAATTTTTCAAGTACTGGGCACTTCTTGGCCTGGGTATTAACAATATTGAGAATTTTAATGTATTCAATGTTGTCCTCAGGAGCTAGGGACCGAATGTAGACTAAATTCGACTTGGATATGGTCGTTATGGCCACCGTTCCGCCACTAGCGGGGGGATCAACGTTCACTATAGGCTTAGGCTTCGGTTGAGGCGCTTTAGGCGGTGCTGCATCCTGTGGCTTCTGCTCTGGAGCCTTTGCTGTTTTTTGAGGATTTTGGTTATTTTGTGGGGGATTCACCTTATTTGCACCTGCTTGAGACTTGTGAGTCAGTTGTCTCCTAGGATCACCTCTTACCTGGGGTGGATTTTGATTTTTGCTTGGTATATTTTGATTTTGGGTTTTAGAAGCATTTGTTAAATTTGGTGTAGTTTCAGGGAGGGGAACCCCAATGTTGGTAGAATGCGGCGGTACAAGTTGCCTAGAATTTCATTATATTATAATTGAAGGGTGCTTCTTGCGAAGTCTAAGAACTTACGGCATTTGGAAGCAAATGTATCTATGTTTTGGCCAATCCTTTTTCTGGCATTCAAAGGAACAGTAAAAATCTTCGCATCGCTGGCAAACTTTATTTGCTGGCTTTGAGCATCGAATGCAATTCCCTAGCATATTTCCATTAATAGCAACATTCGATTGATTAACGTACTCATTCTACGAAAAAATTAACAATTTTTGTTAAAAATTCCCAACTTTTTCTAATACACATACCTTTTGTGCATTATATGAGCCTTTAGCGGACTCTGAAAGTTTCTTAATTCGCTCAGCATTTTCCTTAGGTTCACTGGAAGTAAGCAATTGTTAAAGCATAATCGTAGGAATTTTTATATTATAGTTTACACGTAGTACGGCCTCCCCGTGTGCATTTGCTTCCCCCCCGTTGACTGCTCCTGCTTGGGTTTGTTCCTATCAGCATCATGCATGTCGTGCTGTATCAAAAAATGTTTTTGTGGGTCTACATTTTTCAATTTAGAATTTTCATAATCGTTTAGAGTTACCAATGGTTGTTTCCTAAAAGGTTGCGGTCGTGGAGGATTGGTAAAAGGTCCCTTGATGGATCTGAAATATAAGCAGCCCTTACCGAACAGAATGCATAAAAAAATCGGGATGCAACAGCTTACCTTTTGCTCATATCCACCTGGTTTGGGAGAGGCATGTTTGTACTGCTGGAAGCAGGATTTTTGTTTTCGTCTTTACCACTCTCGGAGCCAGCGGAAGGTTTTTTATTGTCCTTCGCAAAATCAGCGGTGATGCCGTGGGGATTATCTTTCAATCCCGTCCTCACCCTCTCCATGTCACTGAAATTAAATCCATCTCAAATTACTCCATCCGTAAGCAAGTTTCCAAGAATCAAGTACTTCATAGTCGCAAACGACACGAACACGTAGGGCGTCCTCGGCGACGTGTGGACATCCACCACTTTTCCGAACGAGGAACAGAGGTTCCGAATACCTTGTGGAGTCATGTCTTTAGGAACGGCTTTTAAGCAAAGGCGAAAGGGCGATTTCATGTGCCCGGCATTGGCCAAAGCGGCCGGCTGGTGACTGTCCTCCAAATTAGCGCCAGGCCCCTGTTGATAGGTGTTGAATTCCCGGTTTCCGTAGGCATCCGCCATTGGATTCCACGGCTTCGCCATTGCCATACTTCGCATCTATTAATTAAAAATACTTAGATTGACAAACAAACACTTTCCGCGGTTATTCTCCTGTCGAAAATTCACTTTAAACTTCAACGAATAGGCGGACAAATTAGTAACCTCAAAAATCCGCACTGCATCCGAACTGTAACACCAAACGAAATAGCGACGCAAAATGGTGATTGGTACTTCGAAATTCGTAATAAACCGGCGAAAAGTTAACTGCTCTTAGCTTTTATATTTGTGAATGATTAGGCGTTTCGGAATCATTCTATTTAAATTGCCAAGTTTTTGCTGTTGCAAATAACGAAGGAAATTCTATTGTAAATAACTGCAAATGAAGATTTTTCTTATAATATGTTAAAATTACAAGTGGCCGTTCTTCTTCCAACGAAATTTAGAAAAATTTTCCTATCCTTGTTCAAATTATAAGTAGCTGTGTTTTTTTTACTATCAGATTCGGATAGGTTTAGCAGGAAATTTTGCATTGAATCGAAATTTATAAATAATGTAATTTAATTACTCATATCAAACATTATTTATTCCGCAAAAATAAAATCAAATTGCCTGCTCTTGGCTTCAACAACTTAATTCAAAAATTTTTGTGATTTAAGATTTAAAATGGATGTGTGTAGGTGACGGTTTGTAAAAATCACTTCAATTAAAAAATTTGCTATCTAATGTTATAATCCAGATAGGAAAATTAAAAGAAAACTATAGCTGTTTTTCTCTCTATTCCACAATCAATTTTGAACCCCTCAACCGATTCCAATGAAACTTTATAAGCATACAATAAAGCTTGAAAATTTCACTAAATAAATAAATAAACAAAAGGTAATTATCGCAAAAGGTATAAAATATAAATTTTAATATAGTACACAAAATTACCCTGCCAACATACAGATTTTCAGTATAATAAAATATTTATTTAATTATTATTCAGTCTGAAGATCATATCTTACAGACTAAGTAATCACTAATCGGATACCCTAATTCCTCTGTTTTAGTGTGGTGATTCCAAAACACAAACATCTATTTATATTTTATATTATAAGAGGAGATACTTATCCAAATATTTAATTGCCACACTATAAATTTTGTAAACGATTTTTGGACAGGTTTCTCTTTCGTTAACACAAGAGTTAAAGTTTGGTGACCAGATAATCGCTGCATATTCTAGCATAGAGCTAACTAAGGAACAGCACAAATCCTTAAACTTTGAAGGGTTATTGAAATCACTGTGCCCTCGCTTGATGTTTAAGACTGAACATATTTCGATTATTATAATAAATAATACACTTTTTGAAATTTTGAAAGCGACAGGAATAACCAATTTAAATTCCTGCAGCAGGTATGCAAAGTAATTCCTTTTCTCATAGTACTTTTCATCATAAAAGTTCAACCCCACCAATTCCGCGCATGATCTTAAATAATGCCCTGGCTGAAACCCAACGTCGGCAGCCGATGCTGAAGCCAAACTCGCCTTCAGTCTTCAGAATGGTTTTCGATGCCAACGCCTACTTCGAATCAGGTTTAGTATTGGACGTGATGCCGACTCTAGAATTGAATGGGAGCGGGTTTTTGATGCTGAATTCGAAGCCGATGCCTAATTTTGTTTTTGAAGCTCTTATGCAGAGTATTCAGTTTCCCGGTTGGTTAAAATATTATCACGCTTTTAAAAGTTTGAAAATTCTTTGAAATAAAGCAGCTATCGGCTAAATTCGTTATTCTTCTTGATACCCTTAAAAAATGAAAAAAATAACGAGTGCAAATAATCATGTAACCCCCTTATGTTTATTTTTAACAAAGGCAAATCTTTTAGGCACGAAACTTCGGTTCTTAAAGAAACATTGATACTTTTATATATCAGCTAAAATCTTAATTAAGATCTTAGAGGAATGTTTATAAAAAGAGAACAAGTCATAAAAACAACATCGACGAGTTCAAGCTTATCACTGAATGCATTCAAAGAAAATATAATCCCAAGATTAGAAGCCCTTGGGGAGCTGTAAAATGAAAATATCTTTACTGCAATGTAATTGTAAAATGAAAATATCTTTACTATTTTATGTAATACAATATATCGATTTATGGGCACTTTGAGTTAAACAAGATTTGTAATTTGAGTATATAAATGGAAATCTGCCAATTTGATGCACTTTTCGTGAATTTTAAAATTTTTGGGTAGGGCTATTTAATTCTTTAAAAATAAAAATGTTTAAACGTATTATCCTCTAAGCAATACATTTTAGAGCGTAAGACATTATAGATAATTGAGGAATATTTAGTCGAAAAGTGAATTTACACTTAATAATATAAAAATAAAAAATTTTACATTTTATATATAATATTTAATAAAAAAAGAAAAATTTGGCAACGACTTACCTTTAGACCGCTTACCTTCATGAAAGTCTTCACTAAAAAATTTCAAATCTCTTTTTGATGATGTTATGAAAGGTCGCAAAAGAGCAAGTATTAAAAAACGATTTATTAACAAAACACAGAGCATACAGCTACAATAAAACTGAACAAGAGATAGTTAAACCGGCTGTACATCGACTTTTTCCTCAGTGAATTGGGAAGATACCCAAGCAAGGCCCCATTTTAAATTGGTTAAAAGGAATTTTAAGGCTTTGGTCCATTGTTCTTCTGAGTTGAATTGTATCCTGTAAATAAACGCAAATGAAATATTTTGCAAATAAAAAATATAGACATACTTTATCGAGTAAGAACTGCCCGTCGAGGAGTCTTCAATCTTCCCTTTATCCATTTTATATGGCAAACAGAATCCCGTGTCACCCTTTTCGACTTCTTCTTTAAATTGCTGCAGACAATCCAAAAACGCTACCATGGCGGCGTCAAATTTCGTATCCCAGAAGAATTTGAAGCCCCCTGTTCCGTACAGAGGAAGCTCCTTGCCCTCACCCAGCACCTCAACGTAGGAGTGGTTGCCGAACGGCACTATGCGATACCTTTTGAAGGTCAAGTTGACCTTCCGCGCCAGGGCACAAAGTAAGAGAGCTGTCTGGCCCCAAGCGGCGTTTATCTCAGACCAGTCCACCGGGGCTGAAGGAAGGCGGCCAAGGCGGAAATTGTTTATCGTCCCGAAGTGGCCCGCGTGCCATATGTGGAAGGTGATGTTGAACACGTTCGTCTTCTTCAGCTTCTCCAACTGGCTTTGGGCGTAGACGATCTGGCAGGACAGACTCCTCTTCTCCTCGTCTATGTGGTTGAGCTCCCTTCGGTGCTTAATGTACTCCCGCCAATAAAGTTCCTGTGCCATTTCTGTGTTGGTTTTCTGCTCCTCCTGCTGCTTAATTTCCGCCCTTACGGCGTCCTCTTCCCGCTTCAGTCTGGTCAGTTCGTCGATGAGCCTCTTTTCTTCCTCCCGCAGATCATTGAGCTCCTTTTCCAGCTGTTCAATATTTGGATTTTCGTCGTTCAGCTCGAGCTTCTTAAGGTAGTTGTTGTAGTCGTTCCATTCGTCCTCCGCCGTCTTCAGCTGCCTGTCCATCAGCTCCAGCAGGGAGTCCGTGCACTCGTCGCAGAGCGGATGGTCGACTTCTGAGTTTGAGGAAAGGTAGTCGAACAGCTCAGCTTTCACTTTAAGTGCTGAACTTAAGGTGTGATGATCCCTGCCGTCGGAGACAAGCAAAAATCCTGTCCCATTTATCGAATCTGAAAGTCTGTACGGCTGCACAAAGTGGTCGAAAGTTGTATCCTGAGAGTCCAGCTCAGCCCCCGTATTCGAGTAAATAGGGACTGCAATGACAACAAGAAAACAGCGATGGTATTTACATAAAATTCCTCCCCAAAAGAATCCAGCTTAATTACGATCAAGTTCTGCCATGGCATGGACGCTTATGTTATCGAAACTCTCATCTAAAATTATCGGCTGTAGGCAGCGCTGACAAGTGAAATGTACACTCGTCTTTTCGTCTGCCATTTTTGCAAATCGCCCTGCGGTTTCGCAATAATATCTTCAAAAACAACTCCACACTTCGACGGTGCACTCACTAAAATTTGTCAACAAAGAAACTGAGCTAACGTCGCAAATGTCAGTGGAATCAGCTGATTTTAAGGAAGCCCCTGAGAGACACTCCAGTGCCATCTTACGGATTTCTTGAAAGCACATCATCGGAGGATAAATATATTTGGGAAAATCTGCGGTTTTTCATGTTTATTTTTTAACTATTCTTGTAGTGGGTGAATTATTGCGTTTTTGTTGTTTTGCTTCCCCAACTATTTCCTTAAAGAACGGTTCGACCCAAAAGCAAGAGTACCATGTGGACGAGGTGGCCGAGTGGTTAAGGCGTTGGACTGCTAATCCAATGTGCTCTGCACGCGTGGGTTCGAATCCCATCCTCGTCGGTGACATTTTTGTTGAGAACTGGAATTTTTTCCATAACTTTACACTAATTGTGTCATATTTATTAAATATATGCAAACTGCTCCATTCCACGATCGATTGATTCGTATAAATCAGAGCAAACCTGTAGATCCTTACACTTTTAAACTCCCACCGCAAAAATAGGGGTATTAAAAGTTTGAACCCTTTATCTGTTTATCTGTCTATCAGTTTATTTGTTTCTCTGTTTGTCTGTCTGTCTGTTTATCCGTTTGGTTGTCTAATTTTAGTGTTCCGAAAAAATAAAAACGTGAGTACAACTTTTCACGTATTTCCATAAGTGTTGAGGCTAACGTAATAGATCTTTGTTTATTTGTTTAACCTCTTGACGCCCTTGGCCACATATGTGGTACGTTTAGTTTTTTAGAAATTAAAATTATTCTAACTGGAAAAAAAACCAAAATCTGTTAAAGAATTACACATTAGATTATATTTCAACAATAAAACCAAACAATTTGTAGAATGGCAGCATGGATATCATTTTATTCTACTTGAAATTAACTTCTTTCAAAATATTTCAAAGTTGCCTCTGATTACCACGAGGTTTCTTTTTAATTTATTGGAAAAACATTCGAAATCTTTGATAAATATTATAAATTATCCAATGTATAAAGTTTAGTTAGTTTTAATAAGTGCTTTATTTTAAAAACATAATTTGCAAAATGATTTTTTTTTATTTTTTACTAATAGCACTTTACTGTAAAATATTTGAACTCAGTTTTTTTTTTTTATACTAATTGTTTTTCCAAAATTTTTCTTACTTATTGAGTAGCTGTCGGTATAAAATAAGTAAATAGGTAATCAAATAAAACATGAAACCACTTTTTCCACCTTTGAAAAATTCGTCCCTGAAAAGGTTAAAGTTATTACGCCATATTATACCGGTAAAATTGTCATCTTAAGTTAAACTATATGGTTAAAATAACACTTTGAATTTAAAATGGTAGTCTGGTACACACTGGATCATATTCCTCGTGGAGTAAGAGCGGAGCCGAATTTACTACAAATTAAGAGCCTCCCGGATACAAAAATTGTATAACTATGTATAATACATATAAACATTTTTTACTTTTAATTTATGATTATGAAAGTAATCAAATACATTGAACTGAAGGATATTTTTATCCTATGTCAAATCTCATATTTAATTAATATCGATTTAAACAAATGGTTTAGTGAAAAATTTAAAACATTGAAATTATTATTAAAATAAATTTTTATATGTATGTATTAAATAAGTTTGGTTCCGTACCTCAAAATGGAAAAAACGGAACCCTTATTTGTTCTCCGTCTGTCTGTCTTGTCGTGTGCCAAGTCCCTTTTTCTCAGAAACGGCTTGAGGTATCAAGTTGAAACTAATACCGAATACTAAAGTCTATAGCCTCATACAAAAATTTAAGATTATAGTTTAACGCAATAAAAAGATACAGCCTAGCAAAGCGTTTTTTTAAAAACAGATAATTGTAAAATAACAACTCGTAAACTGCGAATAGAAGATCGAAATTTTTTTTATTCGTTAGACAATAATCGTTTAGAGAAGAAAATAAGGATAATAAAATTAAATTTATATGACCAATAAATATTTATCAAATTGAGCGCTCATAAAGACCTGATGAAGATTGAAAACGGTATATTACAAAAATAAAATTGTTAAAAGATATTCTTCAATTTAAAGAGCCTGCAATTCCTCCATTACCTTAATCCGGCTCTCAGTAAGAGAAATATCTCAATTAATGGATTTTCGAGTATTCAAGTAATTAAGAAATATTCAAATTCAAATTTAATTCAAATTTATTATCCAAGTTATTCTTAAAGCCCTAGTGCTAAAATTAATTACTTACATATTTTTCATCAAAATTTCGGAACGCTATTTTTCAAAAAGGTATGTACAATGAATGCTATGGAAGATAGTCGTGAAGAATTTTATACCCATTTCATCCGATTATTTTCCACGAAAATGCGGCAGTTTAAACATAAAACCAAGTATAATACATTCGAAAAAACTGAAATTTTAACAGGGATAAAAATATTTTCTTCAAATATGTATACATCTTTTTTTTATAAGCATAATTTAGATAATTATTTTAGGACACTCAGGAGTATAGGTTAATTGTAAAAATCCATTTTTCATTCACACTAACTTTGATTTAATCATAATTTCTGCAGATAGGTACAACTTTCGTTTACATATCTCTTATTCTTCGCTAAATTTACACTAATTATATTTTTTTTCATACAATCGTGTACAATAGCTAGTAACAATTAATTAGAAACTTTTGTAATTGAATTCAGTTCCCAAAGGTTGCTGATATCATACCATCGTAAGTTGCCTAAGTAATTACATTTGTTCATTTATGTTTTACTCGTTTATACTTAAAATACTGTTTTCTCAAAAGAGCTTAAAAATTCTGAAAAACAAAATTGAAAAAAACTTTGTTTCCCCTTAATTTTGATTTTTTTTTTCGTATTCTCTTAATTATGCGAACTCTCTTACAATACAAAAAACTAAATCGATAACTATTTTAGTCACTCTAAAGCTGTGCATCTTTCGCGGTTTGGTCGTCTTTGTAGAGAGAGTATTAAATGAAACCCTGTATTTAAGAGTTCTGAGATTTTAACCGAAAATTAGAAGAGTAAACAATACAAAAATATATTTAAAGCTTTTAGTTTCTTAATAATGTAAGTTTGTTTCTTTTTTTTTTTTTATAATTCTTAAAATTTTATCGCTCTTTCTAGTTTCATCCTCTTCATTAAAAAATACCTTCAATTATTCTTACTTTGCATTTTCTTTTAAATTCATTGCATTGGGTTTGCCAGTTAGTGTAAAATATTTTAGCCTCATGAGTATGAGTTGCTTTTGCTGCAGGTGTGATCCTCAAGAGTTGTAGGGTGAAGTGGGTAATAATTAACACGTAGAACAAAGCGTAGTAAATAGGGACTTACATAATTACTAAAATAGTTACTAAAATAGTTAGAATACTGTGATGTAAATATACATATAATAACAGGACATCTTTATAACGTCGCATCGTTGCAACTGCGATGTCTAATTGGTTTAAAGCTCACGACAGAAAACACAAAGTAAGAAATAGCCTAAGTGTAAAAACGTCTGATCACAACAGGTTGCTTACAAATTAAATAGTTATATTAAAATATATTCAACCCTATGTCCAATAAAATTCGTTTAGTTTGTTGCGGTATTAGTTAGTCATAAGATTTAACGTCTACAGTCAACGATAGTTTCCGCGTGGGTCATACTTTAGCTGAAACGATGTTTATTGGAACTACCTAGCAATTCACTTTGTCTCAAAGACATTCAGTTCACAGAACTAAGGAAACAGTCATAAATATTTACCTAAAACTACATAAAACTCAGGAGTGATGGGCTAAATACTTACGACACGCCTACGGTGCACTGGTTGGTGGTGTCTTCTTTTCACTATCCTGGGTACGTCAGGCGGTGGATATATTCGGTTAAAGACACATAGATTTAACGCTAAACAATTTTTCTACTTAAATTAATTGAGCATCGCGATTCGAATGTTCTATGGCTGCAAGCAGGTCATGTTTCTGGCGAACGTACAAACGACCTTTCTTCCAGGGATTCTGGAGCTGGAGGGGCTTAAAGTCGTCACGTAAGCACCGCTCCCGAGCACCGATAACCGCAACAAGACAGAAATTGTCCAACTTTTCGGAGGTGTATATCGGGCCATCTTTCCCTTTAAGAACCACAGCCATGTTAAGCTGCTTCACCACAAGTTCAACAACTTCCCTGGCCGAAGTTTTCGGAGTAACATGGAGTTTAAGGCTGGTTCCTTGTGCCAGGCCAGTCTCATAAGCGGCATAAACTTGAATTATCCCAGAGCCATGGGTAATTTTTGAAGATGAGGACGCTCCGCTAGAACCAGCTGCTAGATCTTCGTCATCGCTGCATCGCATGCTGCTTTTCCGGAGAACGTCGACTGGTATTTTGGTCATAGGGGATGAGGGTTCTGATATGTGCAAGGGCTCCTTAAACAGCTTAATCTCACTCTGGAGTGCTGTTAAAGTTGGCTTTAAGAAAGATCCACCTTCTACTTTTAGTTTTTCGCACTCTGTCCTGATCGTGACCTTGGCTTTACTAGGAAGAGGTGTTGTCAAAGTGTAAGACGAACCATCTGAATCGCTCGAAAGACTTTGCAGGGAATCAGTTGTACTTTTAAAGGTTGTTTTGTAATTTAAGTGGGGACTAGATGTGGCTGATAAATTTGTATTTGCGGTGGTTGATCGTTTGCGATGGATAGCAGGTTGGTGCTTCTTCGTACTGAAGAGTGTATCTTCGGATCTCGATGGTGGAAGTCTTGGAATTATTCGATCACTTCCCTCGCCGGCTGAATAATAGCTGTTCCCGGATTGTGAATCAGCACTATTTTTCCTAGACGACGATACAATACCCGATGTGGCGCTCAAAAAGCGAGAACTAATTGAAGACGAACATTCTAAATTCTGTTCGGATTTCGAATGCTCTGCACTGAGGAAGCAGTTGGAGGTCAAGTTGTTATTAGCTGCTGGTCCTGGCCAGGATCCTCGTCCAGGACTTGTTTTTACAAGTTTACTGTCTCTCTGCGGAAGTTGAAGCAGTTGCTGTGTACTACTGGATACAGTCGGTTCATCCTCAATTACATCAGCTTTATTAAACTCTAAAATCTCCCTCATGGTAATTCCAGGAATCGTGCCTCTATCACGGGCAAATCCTATCACGTCCATTAGCCACCTGACGCCCTTCCACACCGAATTTAAGTTCGAAGTTAGTTCCTGGAGCTTTGCTAATCTCTCTTTAGCCGTCTGCAGTTCCGAGCTGGAAAAGGCTTCGCGGTGGGAGTGATTAGCTATTGCCGTATCCAATTCAAGAATGCACGAAAGCCGAGAGTATTTCTGAATAATGCTGTTTTGGTACGTTCTAAGGTGTACCATTTCAAAACCCTGAAGAGGGAGGCTGAGGAGGTCCCCTCGTTGTAGCAGAATTTCTCGTTGACCGGGAACAGCACATGACGATTCTACCGGGGGGCATATCACCAAAAAGCTGACATCGTTGCTAAGCTCAATTACTTCGACATCGTACAACCTGTGCGTTAGGGCGTCCTCAGAGTTTATGTTCATGTAATGAAAGAGTCGGTTGGCCGCAGCAGTCATTAACTCTAAAAACATTTTCTGCACCTCGGTATTACCTTCGCATTTTGGCCTGAATTCGAGGCTAAGCGCGGCTTTATCTCTTTTCAGGATTTTCCATTCCTCCGCCGATATGTGGGGATTTTCCCGGACTTTGCAGTGTGGAAGGACGTTTGGGGTTTTTGCCGGAACAACAACCTGAATTTGATCGACCGAACTTTGCATTTTTAGGTACCCCAAGTATAGGCCTCGTGATAACTTCACGGTTGAGGACTGATGATAATTAATCTGCTCAGCAATTGAACTAATTAGGATTTCGCTGATATTATTGTCTTCGTGCAGCGCGGTGACCTTCTTCTGGATTTTATTCAAAGGTACCCAACGTGAGTTCAACACGGACACCGTTTTGGGACTCTTCACAGCGTTCACACAGGACAGCACCACTGTCCCATGGGAGTCCCTGAGGGGCTTGTGGTACAATTGGCCCAGGTCTGTCGTGCAAAGGGCCGATTGCATCTGGCACGCTGCAGAGAGCAGCTTCGTTCGGAAGTGGATCGCCGAGGCCGAATTCCTTTCCATGTCGGTGCGAAGGGACTTCACGTCGTCCCAGGTGCATGCCACCTGAAGTGGTATGTGGTATCAATTTAAATACTGGTAATAAAAACTCTTCGTCTTACCTTCATAAACCAGTAGTAGTCATTATGCAGGGAGCTCGGATATGTTTCGTCGATTTCAATGACTGGCAAAAAGTCCTCGTTCGTAACAAGGATCCGATCGTCATAGTACAAAATACAGGCCAAATAGATTCCTCTGCAAGGGGATATAATTTTACATTTAAAAAGATGTTTACTTCAATTTATTAAAATAGTCGATATTTAAAAAAATGACTATGATAAAGACTTCCATTATTTTTCTGCCTTTTTTTTTTCTTTGAGATAAACTCAAATTCATTAAAGTATTTACTATTTGCAACTTGCATTTTTAAATATCATTGCGGCTCTCTCTACCTCGGAAGGCTTTTGAAAAGGTGTTTCTTTTTACAGATAGAAACTATCATAGAAATAAAACTTCTCTAACAATAATTCTATACGCATACCAAAAAAATTGTCATATTTTCAAATCGAAGAACTATCCCTTCATCGACATTTTTTTTATCATAGAACTAATTTCTTCAGTGAAAGACATGAATAATATTCACCTTCTTAAATTTTTCTGAAATTTTGAAGTAGCTGTAAAGAGTTGCTTTATAGTAGTCTTCTTTTTAGGATTTCGACGCTGGACAGCAGGAGTCTCGAGAGAAAGTTCTGATGCATCTTCAGGTCGTGCTAGTCGTACAGCCGTAAAAAGATCGTCAAGAATTCGCTGCCTTCCAGCAAACCTGTGCTCCTTGTTATCCATATCACGCCAACCTTTGTATAAATGACAATATAGTAATAATAAAAACCCAAACTCCATGTAATATTCCCTTTTTTAATAGAAGAGAAATGTATGTATAAGAAAAGTTTACTCACTTGAAGGGATAACACTTCCCGGCACTGAAATTCGATACGGTCCCCAGCCCTTAACATTTCCGCAGCTTGCGCGAAAAAAGTATCGCCGACCCTGGGTTAGGTCGCCAATTCGACATGTAGCACCCATAATTCCTTGGTAGCTGGCCCATTCAAAAAGTTCTCGCTCTCCAACGATGTTGCTAAAGTCAGCTCGTGTTGACCATTGAACTGAAAAATGTGTTATATTTTATTGGATCCGTGCTAGGAGGTGTCTATGTCAAACGATAAATTTTTAAGATTCTATTGATCAACTCATTCATTTATAATACAATTCGGGAAAAAACCCATGAAAAACTCTTTAACAGGTCACACTTTGCCTAGGTTTCCAGCTGGGTAAACAATCAAAATTGTTATTTATAACGAACATTTTCAATTCATTTTTATTATTGAGAGCAAGACTCATTTATCTTTTTTATCGAGGGCTCAGGTATAAAATTCGCTGCAGCTATGATAAATTCGATTTGCGGGACTACAGCACCATGAGTTCTTGTGTGTGCATTTCTGGGACATTGCTGGATTAAAGCGGAGTACCGTGTCGGTGTGGTTGAACGCAATTTTAGTATTTGTTGATACCATAAACCGTTTGCAAATGATTTAATCTATCATAAAACCATTTCAGCAATCGCAGACTTTCGCGCAATAATTTCTAGCAGATGTCATATTGGGTTAATTATAAAACTGGGTCACATATTTCCATCAATTGGTAATTAAAATATTAATAGATTTAAACCTGATTTGTAAGCAACTTTGTTCCCTACTTTTAATATTTAATTTTACACAATTGTTTAATTTCAAATAGTAAGAACAATATTAAGTAATGATGAGAAAAATCAGTCTCACTTCGTCTTGTAAAAATTCAAAAACTAAAACAGACTTTTGTGGTTTTGTAAGTTAAATAATATTTGAAAATCAGATCGTTGATTGGTTTTTTTTTTCAAATTGAAAATATTAATTTGAAACTTTTCACTGAATTTACGGTGCTAAAATATTAGGATAATATTTTTTTCATTTCATGTATACCAAATGGTATAATGAGTCGTATTAAAAGGTATTTTACAACTGAAAGATATTTTTTTGAGAAACTCTAGTTTTTAAATAACAAATACATATATTGAAGTTTGGTACAAAGTCTTTAATTTTCTTAACACTATCCTGACCGACAAACATAAACCTACACTTGAATTTGTATATCTAAATAACCGGAAAGGAAGTTGTTTTCCTGAATTTTCTGAATTTCTAAATAAATCTATGCCACAATCAATTCTCACCACCGCAGATTTCGCAATTTGACATCACATGGGGCGCAGGAGGTGAAATATTCAAACGAAGCATGAACTCGTACCGGAAAAGTGCTTTTCCACATTAATCTGGTTGGCTTCGTCTGCTTTTTCCTTCCTGCTTGACTGCGTCCTCATGCACAGGTGGAAGTTTCCCGGGGATGAAGTAGACATAGATTGCCGTAGGACAGCTGGACAAGGATTCATACCTCAAATGCAATTTCTGTGCTCTTTGGTTTTATGGACTGTCGCGATATTTTTTCCTTATCATTGCATGAACTAGCAGAAAACTTCCCCAAGTCCATTAAACTGACACAATCAGGAAACAAAATTGCATTCCCTAAACTTCCGGAATATGATTGCGATATTAAAAAATTAACTTTCTACCTACGATGAAAAAAAAAGCCTTTATATAAAACGACAGTTGAAAACTTCGATTAAAGTAAAGTGAAGTCACTTGATTCTTGGCAAAGGCTAACCACAACCACCATGTGGGTCTAACTCGGTCAACCCTCAAACTTTTTTATGACTCCTGAGTTCGAGCAAGGAGGCCTTTTAGCAAAGCAAATAAACACCATCTAAAAATTCGACAGAGCTTTCCTGCAATTTGCTTTTTCTCAAGTTTCCTTTGGAATGGTATCTCATAAGAGGAAAGATATTTAAGACGTTGACCGTGTTAGAAAATGAATTCAAAAAAAAAATATTTAATTTTCTACAGCGTAATACGAAAATCTTCATATCACAAATATTTTTATTCTTATAACTTTTAAATGAACAACATTATATCCAGCCCTAATTTTGAATCCACCGTCTAAAACTTACAGATCTTTATACAAGGCGCAAAACAGTAAGGCTAAATATAAGTTAAAAATCTCAAAATTTCATGAGATTGACTTAAACATAAATTCATAAAAATTAAAATAGAATCGACATAAAGGAAATGCAATCGTTCCAAATAATTCAAAATATATACCTAGAATGACCACTAAATCGCCTCTGTTCTCAGATTTACGTGGTCAATTTATTTTTACGGCCTACATAAAAGCTGTGATCCACGTAAGGAGCATTACGACTGCCTGAACGTGATAAATCTTTCGAGGTTATTTTGGAAAGAGACCAAAAAACCCAAGTACATGCCCTTCGCATTGTTCCATGCAAAATAGGGACCTTTCCATGGTATTGTATTTTTCAAGTTAATCTTGTTCACAGTCTAAAAATTTTATGACTTCCCTAGGGTCAACCTAATCTCTGAGTTATTAAAGCAGCACTTACATTAATTTTTGTAAGGGTAATATAAAAATTTCGTTAAGCCTCTTTTCATCAGTAAATTTAAGGAGACATTTTAAATGGCAAAAGTTCATGGAAAATATAAAAATGTCCATCTTGCCTACATCCTATGATAAATATTTGTTTTACAGCATGATTGGTAAGCAATAATAAAAAAAATTCCAATTATTTTTTGAGATATATGTAAATTACTTTTGTAGGTAGCAGAAAAATATAACTTATTTTCACATTAAACTCTCTTAAATGAAAAAGGTACTTAAAAATATGGTTTTCGTCATTTTACAAAAATTCACCTATTTATCTCAGTGGAGCGTTCAAAAAGGGTCAGGATTAAATCGTAAGAGAGGTAAGGGTTTACAACTTTTCAGATGAATCTTTTAGTCGGTAATCAAATGGTTCAATTTATACTTACTTCTGAACTTTGTTCCTATAGACCCTTCCATTGGCTCCAAAACACAAATAGCGACTGAATTAAGACCTGCTACGTCTACGGTTATAGCACTGGGAACGTCTGGAGGCCTAGCTTGGTCCCAGCCAAGTAACATTCGTCTTAAACCCTTAACTCGCCTTTCCCAAAGACCCAATTGCTTATCAGCCTCAGTCCCAGCACAGCTTGTCACAGAAGGTCCACTGTTACCTGTAAAAGAGAGCATACAAAATGATCAGCTAAAAGTCGATTATAACGTACAAAATTGGTGTTATAACCGCCCGGGTTCTTAAACATCTCCGCTTCTTAAATTTCCTAAAGGATACGCGTTGCTCTTAAAGGGGAAAACTTTTTCCGCATTCAGTGAAGGTATTCCATGCTAATTGCTAATAAACATTTCACGGAAAATTTCTTTGAAATTCCGGAAAGCACTAGAATAATTTTTGTAGACAGGCGCTGAAAGGCGACTCCCCATTTTTATACCTGGTTAAACAAGGGGATGCTTAACATAGATAATAAAAATTTCTTGGAATTGCACTTTGTTCAAAAATGAAATAAGTCTAATAAAGCTCTACGGAAGGCGGAGAAAAGTGATTCCCGGTGTATTTTGTCTGCCGTAATGAATGGAGCCTTACTTTTGAAATGGAGATGAGAAGAAGTTAATCAACGATTTAAATCCCAATAAAATTTTATGGCAATAGTCAGGAAGAGGAAAGGTATTATTTTAAAATATGACGAGATTCTGTATTAACAAAAGAAATATACTTTTCGTCGTGTTCGTTGCGACAAATATTAAACATTCAACAAATCACCAAAGTCTCATTTAGAGAAAATTGTCTTAAATTTACTACAAACTGGCAACGTTTTACAAATGCCCCTTTAAAACTTAGAATTTGAGACAATGACCTGAGGGTAATTAAAGTTTTTATTATGACTTATAGCACTTTTCCTTGCCACAGTTTAGCAAATTCTTTTCTTCGTTTGTCCACTTCTCTTCCTTCCAACTGGCTTAAGAAAGAGGTGCGTTCCTTCCGTTGAGCTATAATAGCAGTGGAATTATTATCAGAAAAAAAGCGAGCAATCGAAACGAACCCACTAAGTAAGTAAATAAGAATAAAGTTCTGAAGAACCCAGCTTTTACAAACTGCCAGCACAGGCTAACTCAGCCGGAAATTGTTTTCTTGAAAGGGTGGCCACCAGCAAGGTATAAAGATACTCAAGATATGGGAGTCCCCTCTGTTTAATCCGTTTACTAACTTCTTGCTGGGCTGCTTGGATTGGTGGGGGAATTAATTAACTTAAGAAGAAGTTCGGCCAATAACTTGAAGTCCTATACAATTTCTCGGACAAAAGAATGAACATTGGAATATTTGTGCTGAAATGTTGCAGATTTAACTTAAAAACTCCACCGATATTTAAGCCGAAATATAAATTTAGTTATGGACTTACAGTAACCCAAATCTGTCTTTAAAATTTGATGTGCATTCATAAAAGAGAACTTTGAAAGATAATTTCATTTCAATATATCGATTAAACATGTGTCCTGATGTTTGTATAAATGATATTAAGTTAAGACTCATGCCTTACATAAAAACAAAAGATTTAAAAAAAAAAATTAAATGGGTTTTGAAAATTTACAAGTCAAAGTATGAGATCCTGAGTTTACTAACATTTTTGAAGTGGACATGAAAAGTCAACTGATTGTAGAAAACTAATCGCAGCTTAAAATCTTTGCATGTTACATGTTTATCGGAAGAAATATTTCAAAGTAAAAATTATTTAATTTAGTATTTAACGACTTCTTAATAGTTCATATAAATAAAAAAAAAAAACAATTTATCTTTCTCCAGCAAACATATTTCGATCGCATTTCACAATAGATATTATACATATGTATATGTTTTATGAACTTAATCTTATGGATACTTCTCATCGCTTATTCCTTCAATCTATCCGAAATAATTTAATTTTAATTTTTTTTTTTTTTTTTTGTAGTGAAAATGATGACAAATAGCCATCATGGGAAGATTGTTACATTCAGACAATTCTCCTTGATATGATTTATTATCGGTCGTCAACACACCACTCCCAGGAAAGTTATAATGCGAATCTATAGGTCAACATCAATCATCCATTCGAATTTGGAGATGTAAAAAGAAAAGACGCGAAGGCAACTAATTCAATTGAAAAAAGCCTAAATGCGATAAACGAAGTCAGTTGAGAAGCATGGAATTGAATGGAAATAAAATCCTTTTGGGCAAATTTTGAAAACATTTTGAGTGAATCTAGAGGATGAATGAATATTTCATTCATAAGCTTTATTGGTTAAAAGGTTCAATCGATTTTTTTACTACTGGAAAATATTATGTATAATAATGACAAATTGTCTTTTGATTTTCTTAAATTTCTCCAAACTTAAACAAAAGGTTATCTTTAATGTAGGGAATATAAAAGTCTAAAATTTTAAAATTTATTTTATCCTTCTGATATTGGGCGCTTTGTTACTTACCAATTATACTTGAAAACGAAGCTCTTGTACTGAGGGGCGGCTGGGGAATTTCATCAGCGCTGCTCAAATCTTGAACCCGATTTTCTGCGTCATGAAGTAGTCCATTTATATGATTACCTAATGAATCGGGAGTTTTGACTGTAAAAAAAAAAACAACAAAATAATGTTAATTGCATAGTTGTACATATTTAATGATAAAAAAGTAATCATTTTAGATTCACTATTTTGAATTTTCAAACTTGAGCACTAAATTTGAAATCAGCAAACTCGAAAACCTCGATATACCTATTTTTATAAAACTTAAATGAAATTTAATATAAAAATATTGCTATTTTGGACCAAGCATTTTAAATTCTAGGGAACCAGCAAAGGGTTCTATACCATCAACTATTGGCCGTTTCAAACCAAACCCCGCAGAAAAATATTTTTTAGCTTATAACTAGCGAGAAATATTTGGGTCATAAGCTTTATTACAAAGACGTATATTTAACTTTCTGCGTCCTGGGTCTTGTTTAAGGCACAGGATCCTAAAAGTGAATAATTTGCTCGCCCTTACATTAATCACGCCCAAAGGCAACACTCTGAAATATTGCTAAATTAAGTATGTAACTTCTCAGACGCCCTGAAGGCACTATGTAGAATGTAGATGGATATATTTTTTATGAAAAACCAGAATAGATATGCTTATGTAAGAAACTCATATAAAATGTTTATGGATGCACGAGGTACTAGCATGAACTTTATTAAAGTTTTATATTTTGAAGACGTGGCAGAATGCTAACTGAATATAGTAAGTGGATCGAACATAATATTGTAAATTGTTTCATAAAATTAAAATATCAAGGGCACATCTACCATTTTTATATCTAATAAAGAACTTTTTTCGAATTTAAGTCTCTGCTGTTCGGTTCGGTCCTCGGTCATAACATAAAGACTACTTCTAGTTAGGCACAGTAAAACGTGAATCGATAGATTTTCCTCCTGTTTATTTTGCGAAGTGCAGTTTGCACGAACATGCACTTTGCTATTTTAACAAATACAAAGTCCCTGCAATCACTAGTCACGTTTAATGGCTTAGTAAAAAGTCAATATTTTATTTACGGAAATGCAATGATAACCCATAAATTGGTAGTTCTGCCAAGCCTTTTATAGATGCAAATGTTAAGATAAACATTATTATTTTAAATTCTCTACTTGAAATTTTTATTTGAATCACACTTGTCCATGCAATGATAAGCTGAGCATATTTTAATATACAGGGCATACAAAAGTAGTGGTCTTTTGTGATTTTAAAAATAATTTTTCCACATTTTTGCAAAAGTTACTTATTGCGCTGCCGCATTATCTTCACCACACTTCTGACACCATTTGTGGAAAATAAATGACTTACATTTTTGCGACTGATTTGTTTTTAGACCTTCATAGCACTGACTAGATATTAATAGCCAAGAATGATCCCATAATAAAGAGAGCAGAGTTTCTAAATTTACATATATCTTCCAATTCATCAAATTAAAAAACAAAATAATAATATACAGAACGTTTATAACTCAAGATATAAAGATAATAGTTCAATTACTTACACTGACTACCTTCTATAGCACCATGTTGAAGCAGCATTTTTGTCATAGGCCGGTTATTACTGAGAACGGCAACATCCAGTGGGGACAGACCATCGCTGTTTAAGCTGTAAAAGATAAGTTGTTACATTAAATTGTAAAACAAAAAAGTTCGCAAGGTGTAACTGCTTGTACCTATTAACATCCACATCTGTCGATTCCAGAATAGTCTTGGCCTTGTCCAAATGGCCATGTTCCACAGCCGAGAAAAGAGCTGCAAATTTAGCAAAAGAAGAGTTAAATTTAATAACAGCAAAAGGTACTCCAGTATATAGAGTAGTATTTCTTGAGGGTTTTTAAGAAAATACGAAATCAATTTGAGCGTACAAAGGACGAGTCAGGTGCCAAGAACGTTCCAGTTCAAATAGAAATTGCAAAGACGTTTAAATTTGCGGAACCTACCATGTAAGTGTATATTGATTTGTGTTAACTTCTCGAGCTGGGCCTGTGCCAACTTTATTTGCTTTTTCGTCATTTTGTTGGAAGCAGCTTGCTGCTGTTGTTGCTGTTGTTGTTGCAACGATTGGTGTATCTGTTGGTGGTGGGACTGCACTGGCAAATGAAGTCCGCTGCTATATGCAATTTTCCCATTTTGAGATAGTCTATTTTGCCTCGGTGGATGCGGTATCAGAAACTCCATAGCATTGGCCTCGGGTGTTTGGGGTGAATGGTGATTTTTGGAAATTTGCCTAAATAGCGGCGATTTTATCTTTAAATGTGGAAATTTGCATGGCTCCGATATTGGACTGGTTGGCTCAGTAGCTGTTGTGGGTGTCAGGGGTTGAGATAATGAAGAATTATGTGGTGAAATCGATTGTAGTGATGTACGTGTTATTAGGTCAGGTAAGGTGATTTCTAAAAATAAAACACAAAAAGGAAAACAAGAAATATAAATTATAAGAAACAATAAACATTGAAGTAATAAGTAACGTAACGAAAGATTCATATCATAATTAATAATTAAAAGGAAATTTGGATAATAGCTATAAGTTAACTCAAAGCAAAATTTTCGTTTAATATGCAAGTACCTTTGTACTGGTACGTAACTTAGCTATACTTGCGAACCAGGTGCAATTATTGTAAATTAAAAAAATTAAATCACCCAAAAACCTGAATTCCTAATAAAGAAAAGATCGAGTTCCAAATTTTTGCGAGAAGAATTTTTGAAGGAGTCTCTTTTTAAAATAATTTTCATTACTAATCATGAAAAACTCATTCAATTTCATACTAAACGAATAAAGTTTGTAAACATTGTAGAAAATGCATCCCTTTTTTTAACTTTTTGTACTTTCATCCATTGAGCGTAAAATCAAATGCAGTTCTGATTAATTTATTAAGATTTTTATCCGCCAAAACTAAAAAAACATTCTTCTACATAGGTATTAAAAGAAAAACCAAATTAGACGTAGTTGGTAATATGTTTTTTGTCAATAAAAATTCATATTCAAATTATTTTTAAATCACAGAAATTTTTTTAATTTTAAAAGCCAAGCAAGCTAAATCAAAGGTAGGCATAAATTAGTAGTTTTTTACCGATGATTGCAATGATAGCAACAATTAAGGGTGAGATGTTAATAATAAATTATAAATACCACCAGTTGATTGGTGAAATGTATTTCTCAAGGAAAAAAGAGCGTCGCGCTTTGGAACAATCCCAAATATAATTGAAAAAGTGTTTTTTAATTAAATTAAAAGAAAAATTGAAACTAGAAACTTTCAAGTTGGACTAAAACCCAAACTCAGGAAACTTGATATGTGATTGTGTTTTAAGAAAGAACAATCTCATTTAACAAATTACATATGACCGATTAAAATATTTGTAAAAGTTACTGATTTCCTCACCTCTTACAAATTTTAAAGCCGTAGAAAAATTTAAAATTATGATATTTTCCTCCATTGGCAGAGCGATTGAGCGAAACACAAAACTCAAAATCAGTATAAATCAAACTAAATGATGATAACAGATGTGAAAGCGAACTAACTCAAAATCGGATTGTGTTCATTCTAAGAGGTACCGCAGATCATAAGGCTCTATGTTGGTTTACCCAGGTAAAACCCTTCTTAAGGCAAGTTAAATAGCTTCACTAAATTAAGGTTTATTGCTTCATAAACTGGAGCCTATATTTCCTTTTAATCGTTCCTAGGAAAATTTAGCTGTGTCGAAAATTACTTCCAGGAAAATTGTGGAAAATTCCTTTTCTCACACAAAACAACTGCATCAATCAATCACTTCAAACACACCAAAACAAATAACAAAATACCGATTAAGATTTTATTAACAACAACAGGTTACAATTGGAAAAGACGGGAAAATATATTGCGATAATTCGTTTTACTTTGCCTTAGAATTAATCACCAAAATAAACTGTGACCTAGATATAGTTTGCGGAATGAGTTTACTGTCCAGAAGTAATTTTATTACGACCGCTGCAAGTACACGTGAGTGAACTGTTAAGGAGTTAAAGTGAACTTTTAAGAAGTTACCTCCTTGTAATTGCATTAAACAACTCAAAACTTTTAATGTTTTTCGTGCGAATCAAAACTTTTAAAACATTCTAACTACAAGGAGAGCTGCGAAGGGGTTTTAATCAAGGAAAATCTCTTGTGGCGTTCACTGTACACCGATGCAATTTCTGCGAAGATTCTGTGAAATTGCAGAGAAATTTGAATATATTTGCATGAAAACAAGACATCGATGCAATTAAAATATTAATTAATATTTCTTATTAATTTTGCAATCAAACACAAACTTCTTGTTAGTAAAGTAGTTCATAAATTATTATAATTTAATTTATACTTTAGCCAAGCTTCCTACATCTTTTGCACTAAAATTTAAGTGACTTCGTGTATCTCAGTTAAATTGCATTTTTTTGTAGTGCGTCCACGAAAGCTATTTAAAAGTTTAAATACTTGAATATCTATAACAATTACGAGGACCTTTTGTTATCGCCAGAATTTAATGAATTGCTTTGTGAAAAGAGAACATTACGTTCAGAAAATCAAATCGTTATGCAAATTAACAATTTAGACACCTGAAAAATCTCTCCGGACAGGTAAAAGATTGTTAGTGTGCTACTAGGTATCAATTTCTAGCCTATTCGCATGAGTGAACATTCATTTCAACGCACATCAGTGCCTTTTCAATGTTTATTGCTTCCGACCCTTTAGGCATCCGTCGAAAATCCTGAAGGGACCTCTAGAGTCAAATTTCACGCCAGTCGGGAAAGTTGGAGAAGTGAGGCGAGATAGTGTGAAAATGTTTTTGCATTCAATTTTGTGACAGGGACTTCGTAAGGTTTGGCCTCATCCGCTTAAATTGTCCTGGATGCTATTAAAAGGAGAAAATGGAGGAGCAGAAGACGCCTTTGTCCAAGACAAAAACATCTGATTTGGAATTTTTACGATCCAGAGACACAATACAAAACTGTGTTCTTCCCAAATCTAGAAGGGTTGAAAAACAAATAGCAAAGGGTTCCTTTCCTAGTCGAGGAGCTCCGTTTTATCGACTTATTTGGCAGGATTTATATAATATATTACCCACCTTTGTCCTTTTCGACCTCAAAACGATTTCCACTGGAGTTTTAAGAAGGCATTTAATATAGGGATTTATGTAAGTACACGCAATCAGCAAAAAGAAGGCTCTTTATTTTATTAAGAAAAAAATTGCTTAGTCATTTTTTCTATATTCTTCAATTCCACAGACAAAATCGAAGGCAAATCAACTTCATTTCAATCTATTATAAAAGTCATCAATAAATTGTTTCATTTTTATAATTCTCCTTTTCCTTGAAACTATTTCCTGTTTCTATTACAGAAGTGCCTGAAGTTTGGGAAAGAAATAATTTTCTGTTCCTTATTTTCGTGACTTGTTAAGAGAAACAAAAGCGATTTAAATAAACCATGTTGATAACATAAATCCTTCTTTAATATTTGGAGGATCCTTGAAATGATATTTCCTCTAAAATTGTTGGAAGCGAATTTCCTAATAAAACCAAACTACTGAACTAAACTCTTTTAATAACTCCTACTTCTCTTCCATAACGCCCTCACATTTTTGCGGCTAAGGAGCTTAACTCCATTTAATTTTAATAAACTTTTCAATTTGCCGCCGGGCTCCTAGAAAAAATTAAAATGAGGATAGAAGCCATTCAATGAAAATGGATGAAAAGGATTTAGAATTTTTGCTAGAGAGGATTTTTGATAATTAGCGTTAATCATAAAAGCATTAGCGTTGTTAGTCATCATTCACCAAATTTTAACATCAGCCCCAACTACCGATAATTCTTATCTTACCAGTTGGGAAAATTTCTGATTTTGTTTGACGAAAAGCACCATTGAAGGGCTTTTGGCGCAGTACGACAGTGGGAGAAAGGAGACAACCGTGCAGTGGAAATTTATATTCATGGCCTTGACACCTGTAAAATGATAAAAGGAAAATTTGTACCAAATTTTTTACTTGTTTCGTTTAAAACATCCTATTTTTTTTCGAAAAAAAATGAGAATTGCGAAAAGCCCCAACTAAAAAGCTGCAGATTTCATTAAAATTTCTAGGAGATAATGCCAACTTTATTTAAAGCCTTATTTTTCACAAATAAGATCAAAATTCTACACTATCCCAAAATGCATCTGAAAATTCAAGAACATTCACAGAAAAGTTGCGATATTTACTACAAATTTTTGTCCGTATTCAAAATGTTTAAGCAGACATCAAGATAGCTAGTTTTAGTTTATTTACCCTTAAAAAATATGTTAAAATATTTTTGTAAATAATTAGGATTTGAATTCATCAATTAATCCGATGAATACAAACGAGACGATATTTTTGAAAGTGGTATAAATCTACGTAAATAGTAAGCCTAATTTTTGAAAAGATGGACGTAATACTAATTTTAAAAATAATGTAAAAAAATATAACTGCCCAAATAAAAAGTAATACAAATTTATTATATTATTTGAAACATTATCCTTTAAATAATTCCAAGAAGGAATATTAATAATGTTTTCAATATGGACAATTTAGACTGTTCATATTTTTGAAAAATAGCTCTTTGAGTTTTGTTCAACTGTTTCCAGTGACCCACTATTTTTTCATTATGTTTGTTAAAACGTGTCTTTGATGCTACCTGCAATCTTTGTTATTAGATGATGTCAAAAAATTACACTGCTTTTTCAATCTGACAACTGTTTTATGATTTTTGATACTTTTCAAGATTATTTTATGGTAAGATTTCCTAAAATATAGTTTCAATTTGTTAATCTAAATATAAGAGATAAGGGAAGGGGAGTACAACAGACACCCAAGTGAATAAAGGACTTCGGTGTTCTTTATTTTTGGTACGAATTGATATATGATATATAATATATATGAATCCATTTATAAGGACCTAATTAGTGGTATTTATCGAATAGTAAGTATCGATATCAAATATATTTTATACAATTAAAAAGTTTTGAACCAAAATAGCGAATCTTGGTTATAGTAAATTTTTTCAAGATATTATATATATGCAACAAACATATCAAAATGTAAAATTAAATCTGCTTACATCAGCACTGAAAGTCTAACATAATTTTATGGTTTAATTTTTAAATCACATGAACTCTATTAAACTTATGTATAAGTGAATATGAAACAAAACAATTATATATATTTAAAAATAAAATAAAAGGCTTTTTGATCTTACTATTATTTGAATTGGCCCAAACCGATCCTCGACGTATGGTCGCTGTTTTGTTTGTCGTCCGTTCTAAATTGGTTGAAGTAGCCCTGCGCAGAACTCGTGTATCAGGCACGAGTGGTAGCAAATCGCTAAAAATATCGTCGTCCTTAGAACTACATTCGGAAGTAGTTGTGGATTTCATGATTGATCCACTTTCTTCTTGCTTTGGTAAGAGCTTCAATTTCTGAGATTTTTTTGTCGAATTCTCCTTTGCAAACAAATCAAACAATTTTGAATTGCCGTGTATTCGGTCACTCACCTTATTTTTCACAATTTCACTAAAATTAACGCACTTTTGGAAATTGAAATTTTTGATTATTGGTTCAAATTTAAATGGAGGGTCATTTATTTTAGTTCCGCTACTAAAACCTTTATATCGTGGACCTAAGAGCCTAAACGATGCACGAACCGATCGAGTTCTTCGGAGACTGCTTATTTGGCTTTGATTCGATAATTTGCGGTATGAATTCCGCTCTTTGGTTCGTTCCATTGCACAGTAAATTAGTAATAATCCACTCTTTCACTAACTTTCAATTTCTTTTGGATGAAGCACTTTTGAACTCATGGCACAATAAGATTCGGTGACGAAGTCAATAGCTGAAATTCATCTAATTTGGTTCAATTATTGCGACTCATTCTTATGATTCAGTGGGTAATTTGTAGAAGTTAATTAATTAAATTTCCAATTATCCAATTATGTCTATAATCACTTCAATTCAATCTTAAGTAGGGTAATCAAGCCATTTTTGCAGAAAATACGAAAATCCTTTAAATTCGTAATGGTGATCATGGATATTGCCATTAAATATTATGATCCGGCGAGCACACTTATGCTAATATTGAGAGCATCGGAAACTAATGAAACCGCCCGTATCTTTTCGAAAAGTACGTGAGCACTCTTGATAATGTCTTTAGGCCCAGAAGTCTATATGCTAACTGTGGGGCACGATGACTTTCTATGTAATGTGATGATAGTGCGATAGAAAAGCTGTGAAGTGCGGCGCTCGCACTCATTAACATATCAGATTTATACTCTTGAGATACGCGGTGTGAATGCGAACGGAAGGTGAGCAGTTAATTAAATTCTGGGAAATCTCAGTAGCGTGAGCTTTAATTCAATCACTCCCCCCATTCCCGCCCCGCGCGGTAACGACTACTCTTTTCGGATGCAATCATTAAAATACAAAATTTCATTTCAGCCTGCCCCATTGGCCCTGGGCTAGAGTTTTTAATTACGTTTCTACAAGAGCGTAAATTTAATTTAATGTGTCTAATGACAATTTAGTTTTATAAGCGAAACTTTCTCCGTTCGAGGGTGTAATGAAGAATGTTATTGATATTGATTTTGCAGTTAAACAGAAATTAATATCCGACCGACAATGTTAGTCGTATTAATAGGAACTAATATTCAAAAACAAGCTGACCGCAGACAGCTTATTGATTCATTGGCGTCTAGTCTAGATAGTGGTGTACTACATACATATATCATTTCACGCAATTTTGCACCAAGATATTAATTTTTTTCATCAGATTTACGTATTTTCCGAAAATATAGATTAACAGAGTACAATTGTTTAACATTTAACCAATTAAGTGCTTTTCTTTTTGGCATCTTTGATAAATTGATTAAGTTTTAAATTGAAAAATAGATTTTGGAATCAAATCGATTTTTAAGATTGTATTGTATTTCTGACTAGATTTTTGCATCGCAATTTATTTCTATAGAAAAATCTAATGATTTTTTTTAACAATTTATACCTAGTTGAATAATTGTTGTCCCTCATTTTGTCTGCCTTATTTTAAATTTGTAATATTTAACCTTAAGTGTTGATTTATGTTGGGAATTTTTAACCAATAGCAGATTTAAAACAAAACAAAGGTAATTTGAAATAACAATCCTCAAGGAAAACAAGAAAAATAGATAAAATAAACTGTTAAAGGTGTTATTGTAGAATCAATGATGCACGAAATCTCATTTCTTGTGGCAGATGACCATACTCGTATTAAGCTAAAATTAAATGTAAGGCAGAAGCAATTATTTTCAACACAAATAACCAAGTTAAACTAGAAATAGATAATGAGATTATATAACTAGTTTAAGAAATTAAGAAATTGAGTATTTTGTTGCAATTATTGATGTCTGTTGGACAACCTATAATGTGTTTTAAAATTAAAGCGAGGATTATGTATAAAAGGTTTGAAACTATTTAATGAGCTACTGAAGAATATTATGCAAAAAATCAGTGTATCTCGTTTTAAGCGTAAACTTTCTAAGTACAATAAAATAACAAATGAACCAGCTGCTAAATTCTAGTTAGTGTTACTTATGTATTGTCGAAATGTTGTCAAATTAATTGAACTGATTTAATGAATTCTAAAATTGTAAGTTTGTACTACAAAAACTAATAAATAAATAAATAAAATATCTCAAAATCGGTTAAATAACAGTAGTTAAAAAATTGATCGCAAGTTTTGAAACAAATATTAAATTAATTAATTAAGCTTAATTAAATTAAGCATCCGATTTAATTAATTAATTCAATTTAATTCTTATAATGTTGTATTGTCATGGGGACTGAATGTATGTGTCATGAGAATCGGTTAAGTGAACGAGTCACACGATTTTAGGGACCAACATACGGAATGTAGTTAAACTTAAATAAAATCCTTTAATATGAGTTCATGCATTGTCCGTCATAAAAATTAATGAGTTCTGCAACCGAAAACAAGCCGTCGTTCAGCATGGTTGCTCTAAAATAAAGCACCTCTTCGTGCTGATCGAGCTCCCATGTGTAACCAAACAATTGAATTAGCCAGAACGCGGCGATGTCGACTAGCATGCAATTTCTTATATGACCAGGTCCACTGGTCAAATTGGGACCAAAGCGCGTGGCTTTATGCTTCCGTCACCAAATTGGGTAGCCAGCAAAAGATGGTTAATCCGAAGTGTGGTCTTGACATATGCTTAATTACTGTACAACAGAATCGGGTCTTTGCAGTTTGCACGCACGTCAACAGATCGAGTCTGCATCCTCCTTGGTATGATAATGTCCTATTCAAATGTCGGGTGAGCGCATTATGCGCATCAACATAAATTCGCTTTCACCAAGGAAGCAGGCATGTAGCGGATGTCGCAGTTAAGCTGATGAAGATCCCGCAGAATTCGAGATGAGCCCGCACCGCTGTAAATTGTGTGGGTGAAACCTGAGTAGGAACAAAATCCCGAGCACCACCGCAATTAGGCAACCGCACGGTTAGGGCGGAAATTTCAATTTGAACTGCCAGTTAATCAAAGATGTTGTAGACAAGAGAAACTTTCTTGCATTGACGAGCTAATTACATTCGGGAAAAGTTCCTTTAATCTCAAAACTCTGCGGATTTAAGAACTACAAGGTAGAGCTGGAGCACCCTAAACACTTCTGCAGTGGCAGCTTAGCTTCAACTTTATAAATGGCTTGAAGTGCATGGTTTTGACCTAATATTTCACAGTTCTCCATAAATTATAGAACCGAGCAAAACTAGCTCCACTTGAATTGGAATTGGACCATCCCCGCGCAGAGATTTCGGGACGATATAAAATTTCAATTTAGAACGGCATAACAGTCTCGGTACAACGCGTTCTAGAATTCATAAAAATATTGAGAGCGAATAAATGCATAAATTGAATGAGAAATGAGACAGATCTTTTTCCGGCGTAAATTGAATTTCATTTTTAAGTTACCACTGAATGCGGGCGTTATTGTCGGTTCAAATTTTTCACTTCTGAACATAATCGAGATTTACAAGAAGAGCAGCGAAATATTTCCTAGATCCAGAGTTCATTTATCCTATCGTATAGAAGTCATATGGAACTTTGTCTTTACACATTTCTGAATCACATTTTACAGTGACAAGTTCTAATTTCTGGCATCACGAACAGATATTTCCTTAAAATGCAATTGCCCTATTTTGGAGATATGACATCATTTCTATGTTTATGTGCAATTCCCATATATGTAATTCAATCTGCAAGCTTTAAACCAAATTTAATATTAATATAATATTCTAAAACATGAATTGTGCATTGGAATAATTGGTAGATGATATAAGTGGTAATGGTATGCATATATTTTCCATTTATGTATGTCTAATCCAGAAATGTATATAAAGTAAGGAGGAAGGAAATTGGCGTAGAATTTGCAAATTGGCGACGATTTAATACTCATAGGATTAAAAGAGGCGACATACATAACTAATCCAATTATAAGTTATCTATGCAACGATTATTAATATTTATAACATATATAATTGTTCAAAATAATGTGCCCTATTACGATAATCGAGTTCGATAGACTCAACTAGTGAAAACGGTAATTTCTTTAGCACCTCAGCTTTGAAAATGTGTCTTGTATGTCAGTATTTGCTTGAAACAATAAATATGTAAATGATATAAAAAACATTCATTACTTTAGAATAACACATTCTTTAAGCTATAGACATTTTAAGACATAACTTTAAAATTCAATATCCAATATAACGATGATATATTTATTTATTTATTTATATTTATATTTATTTCTCACATAAATCCATAAAACGGCTTTCCCAACAATTCAAAATATTGAAAATGAGAAATGTTCTTTGAAGAATGATAAGTAAATTTACCTAACGAACCGACATATCACTCGATACAAATTAGATTAAAATTGTACATTTCCCGAAATACTCCAGAAAAACCCAGTTATTTCCTCTGAAACAAATTCTGATTCCTCCACGGTACGATTTCCGAGTTCATGTAGGCATACAGAGGGGATATTACACCGAAATCAGTGACAAATCCAGATTAGAAGATGGCGTGGGAATACGTATTGAAAAATCTTTAAATCCCAAAGGTGTGCACACTTTCATGTGCATTCACCTTTGGTAGACTGAAGGTATATGGTATAAGAATGTCTATATTTCAGCATTGGTTCAAAGTTCATCTAAGCCCACAGAAAATGCTGCTATTGACTGTCTTCAATGCCCCGCTGTTGGGATGTAGGAGGAGCTCGAGCATCCCCTGGAGGGATCCTTGAGTTTCCTTTTCTTGTACCTGTATGTACTAAATCGTTTCGGTTCGTTGTTCTACTCTTATTTTTGAAGAAGACCTTCTAGAAGGAGTACAAGACGAATGGAAGGGGGAATAGAATTTCCTCGGGTAGCACCATAAATTGCGCTCCTCTAATTTAGCGAAATTAATTGAATTACACTAAAAGTAATGAATGACGGGGCACTAACGAGGATATCGATAGGACCAACGGACGATACGTGATAATTCGTAAATTGGCATTTTATGGCTGTCGGGGTCCGACTATAATTATCGATTGAAGACTTTAAATTTAAGTGAAAAACAACTAAATTTAGCGAATGCTATTACTTCTCCATTAGGGCAACTAACAGGCCTCTCTGCAAACATTTAAAGCAATTTGTCCCGAGACATGGCACCATCTTTCCGAGATGGGCGCATAAAATGTTGCTAAGATCAAGGCCTAGAAAGTTTTTTTCCCAGTCCGGCAAAGTGAAAAACTTTCCCCTATTTAAAGCGAGTTTGCTGTTTACTCAGGCCGGGAAGAGTGGAAACTTTCTTTCATTATTCAAGCTCATTAGAGGAGTAATAAAACTGCATGTCATCTGGAAAAAAAAACCGCGACTGAAGGCCTGTTTTTGTTGCTAACAGCTTACAGGCCTCGCGGCGGCCGTTGTTCCTCCTCGCGTAATATCAACGAGTAAATCGGGTGAACTTGAAATGTAACATTTCACCTTAGTGCGGTGCGGGAGCGATGCTCATTCGATAACACGAGTGTTACGCCTTCAGCGGGGTGCACTGGAAATGTTTTCATATCATGGCCAGGTAAGCGAGGCACAGGTGGGAAATTTCTGCTCAGAGGATGTCGAGTTGCTTGATGGAGGCATGTAAAATTGCAGACATCTCTCCGCCTTGACGAAGGCTTCAGTCAGGCGCAAACACAATGGCTTCACGTTTCACTTTCAATTGTATAATTTTCTTTCTGAGGCAAATATAAATAAAAGTGAATTTTTTTTCACGTTTCATCTTTTTCTGTTGTTGGATTAGAAAACATTTCCTGTGGTACTCAGTACAACGTAAAATAATGTTTTTTCAATGTCTTCTTTTGAACAAAATTAACCCTTCAACGCTATTTCATTCGAAACCATTTTATTGTTGTATAAACGTTTTATTTAGGACGAAAGGGCATTGACATCTAAATACATAATAAAATGGTTCTGTAATATTTTTTAAATTATATTTATGGTACCTATATTATTTAGGTATGTACATATATGTACCTATAGTTTAAAAATTAAAACAGTTTTTAGAATTTTTTCCCGGTTTCTTTTATCCCGCCACTATTATCGAATTCAATTCCATATTGAATTGGCCATTACGAATCCTTGGGATTTTTAAAACGTAATATTAAAGATTTTACGTACCCGCATACCATTTTATCATTATACTTGTCGTTAGTGAGATCCACCCTAGAATACGCATCAATTATTTGGTGTCCATATTACCAGGTTCATATCAATCGTCTAGAATCTCTTCAAAGGAATTTTACGAGATTCGTTTTCTACAAATGTAATCTTATAAGGAGTTTTATGCCATCATATAATGCGCGAAGTAGACTCCTAGGGTTATCTAGTCTTAAATTTAGACGAGATGTATATTGTGCTGTTTTTGTTGAAGATATTCTGTCATATCGTATAAAATCATCAGAACTGTTATCATTACTTTATATATGTGCTCCAGTAAGATCCATACACATTCGAGGTCTTTGTCGTATGTTCCATCACATAAAACAAATTATGATTATCATGAACCGGTCATATATTGCTATGAATTTAAAAACATTATTTTTGAATACCAGCAAAATACGTAATTTTAATCAGACTTCATTTAAGATCTCAACTTATTAAACAATAGGTTGTTTTGATCGTTATCCGATTTATTTCTTATTAATGTATTATTCAATAAGACTTATTTTTTTCAAACATTTTATCTTATTCAGATAAATTAATCTGATAAACCCACATACCCAAATACAAGACTTTTTTTAAGTAGCCATTCTAAAGCTGCTATTCAAAGGTATTGCTTTGAAAATACAAATCCATTTTCTTTTATAGCACTTTTACAAAAAACTTTGGTTGAAGTTTCCTGCCATTAATTCTTCTGACTTTCAGGTACCTATAAAGAAACTGCAACATTTTTAAACTTTACGAAATAAAATTGAAGTAGTATAAAAACACTTGGCACGTGAGGATCAAATGGAATGTGGAAAATTGTGAAAAACCTGCATCCTGAAAAAGGAAACTTTCATTGAAGTAAATGTACAGGGCGTACAACCATGCTAAAGTTGAGCGGAAGGGTTGCATTTGAAACCTCGTTAAGAATAATTGAAGCTAATTGGGACAACCAATCGATTACTAAATTGATTCTCATTATATTATAGCTAATCATTAAATTTTCTCTCATTCCCCTTGGCATGCAGCAACCATAATTTTCTACTAGCCTGCCAGTGGTCATGCAGACACGGAGTGGGTGTTTCATCGTTAATTTAATAGCTTAATTACTGCGCCTTTTGAATGACTACACCCTTCCATGGAAGTAATCTCATTTTGCTGCTCAATAGCCAGAGTGGTTTTGCACTTTCTTCCTGGATGCCTGTAAGGACGATTTCTAATTATGTAGCTTATAATCCTTAAGTAGAAACAGTTTTTCTGCCATTAATGAGGTATAAAGGAACTTTTTACTGTGAGTCATTCAACTAATGTCATTAAACATGAAGACTTAATTATCTTTGCTCCTGTTACTAACATTTAAAGATTTTTGAAATGCAGTACAATACTTTTCTGGTGCATTTTTTATCTCACTCAGAGTTAAATTTTTATATAAGACGATAAAATGTGTAAATTGCTCAGCAACTCAAACCATGCAAAGTTGATGTTTAGGAGTATGACAAAAAATTTCTGAATGCGTAGGGTAAAATGCTTACACATCAATTTCCATGTCTGAAAAGGTCCATGAGGTGAATAAAATAAAACCGAACCCTAATATGGTTTGATGTGGTGTTAAATTGCTCTCGTTGCTTTTTAAGGTATTCGAAAAGGGCAGATAGTGAAAAATCGAAAAGGACTGACTGTTAAAGGACGTGACCAGACCTTTAAAATCGCACCTCGTAAGAGATGCTGTTTTGAGAATTCTTTGTTTTTAAAATATTTTTAGTTTTGTTCAAAAAGCATAAATGATTTATTCGATGTTACATATGTTTGTTTTCGACGGTAAGGTTCGGATTTTTCAATAAGCAAAGCAAACAAAACTACTGGTTTGGTATTATACTTCGATAAATATGTAATTCTGTACGTTTCCAATGTGTGCCTCGCATATTTTTCGTACTAAATGCATATGGAAGCATAGCACGCAGCGGGGCTATCATTGTGGAACTTTCCTCACGTTTTTATCACACTTTTGTTTCGCTTTACTGGTCGCCGTAATTTATCGCATAATTGCACTAAATGGATTAATGTCGTGCGGAAATATGAAATCCATAAATTTAAGCACTCACAGCCGTCATAATAATCGAATTTTGCACTTAACTGCCACCGCCGACACGTGCGCATTTTGTAACATATTCGTGGTTTGGATGATAGGCACGTTGCTCAACCGCGACATTTTGATGGCCTTTTGTTCGGAAGGAGCTATCCACAAAAGTGTCCGTTTGCGAGATATAAACGTCCAGTTTAACTGGAATTTTATTACGAAAATATAAATTCAGCAAACTACACGATATCAACGCCTGTCCTCCGGCGGGATCCATAGGCCGGAAACTGAAGCAACTCTCCCTTGCTGGTTTGAATAAGCCGAGGGTCGAGGGAAAGATTTTTTCATGCTATTCCCTTGTGACCATTTTGTGCCAGGGTTACTGACTCATTCGGGAAAACCTTCAGCCCTTCCCGAACAATACATTAAGGGATTCCTGTTTTCAAAGATCACTTGCTACGGAGTTGCCAGAAGGAGATTTTTTGAGAATCAGAACTGCAGTTGAATAATTTCATACCTGAATAACTTCAGATTCAAATTTTAGCTCACCCGAATTCCCTTTCTCATACATACATTATAGACAGAACCATTTAAAACTAAATTTTTAAGCTTTAGTGTTTACTTTTACTAGTGGCGGAAATAAACTGAATATCAGATAGTCGCATTATATGGAGATAGTCTTTTATTGAAATTTATTTGTTTATTTATTTTTATCTAAACCTTTTTCCTATTTATTATTCACTATACGGCACCCCAGTGTCCTATTTGTTGGAGAATCAGCATCAGAATTAAAGCGCATCAGTTAAAAAAAAATGGATTTCAGGATCTACATTCTTCAAATTATTTACTAATTTGAATTGCTCAAGTTACGAATTTTCATTTTACATTATAGATATTGAATACCCATACAAAAAAGAATATTTTAAAATAGTATCTTGAATTTTTCTTTGTTACTATGCAAATGTACCATATTGCAACTTTCTAATTCAAACAATTCAGATGTTAAACTGAAACGACGATACGATAGTATATTTCAACTAAAATGTATAGTTTTTTAGCCTTATTAATCTAATTATTTCTTGAGCTTAAGCCATATACTATGTATTTCAAATTGTTTAATCACATATTTACAAATTAGTTAAATAAAACCTTGGAATAAAGGGATCAACTATTATACATTATTTGTAAACGTTGTAAACCTTTACTAATGTTGTAATTAATTTGTCTTAACCATTGAAAAGCAAAATTCTCTTTTCTTCGTTACTTTTTGCTCTGTTATGCCAATCCCCAGAGCAAAATATGTAAATTATTAATAAATTTTTTTTTGTTAGAGCTAAAAGATACAGAAGAATGAAATCATTCAAAAATGCTATTTTATCGTATATTTCATATTATAAAACTATATTCATTTTAAAGTGTATAACGAATTAGTTAATTTACCTTAAACTATTATTTTTAATAAGGTTTACTAATTAATTTTTTGTTTTCAGTGTAATAAACAGTAACAAACCATCGGGTAAACAAACAATGCCGCGTTGAGAACAGAAGTGCTTTGAAAAATATTGCATTTTAACTATTAGAGAAGAATGACACTCTTTCTTTTTATAGAGTCATAAGCTTTATTTGAGTAGATGAACCTCATTAAAATAATATCAAAAAATTTAAAATTATTCTATTATTCCTGATATGCTTTGCTTTTATATTTTTGGAATAACCCTCCTTAAAAATGTCACTGCCATTAAAATGGTTATCAAATCCCTCCTACAACGCCCACTTAGATTTTATGTAGGTAACTTATTGCTAGTAAACAATTTGTGTAAAGCCTCTTTAAAGCTAAGTTTAAGTACACAGGATTTTCAGTGTTGTCTCACCTACATAAATTCTTCATTTGCTTTATGTTTCCGAACGTATCTCAAGCTACACCCAAAATAGCCCGACACCCATCTAATTTTGAATTTTCAATTCTAAACACTAAATCCCTTGAAAACGGACAAAGTTTATTCTCCATTAGGCGTAAAGGGTCGTATTTATTTTCCTAATACCTGACAACTTTCGAAATACCTTTATACAACAAAATTGTTTGTGCAGAAGAGCTTCTATATATGTATGTATATGTGTTCAAGTTGTATTTCCTGTCGTGGTATCAAAATAGTGCAAATGAGTCCTGAATTAAAAAATAAAATGCTCACCAGTCGTTCGTCTTTCAAAGATGAAGTATGATTATGTTTAACCAAGTCAGTAATTAATAACACCTGTGTTAGTAATTCTCGTTCCGTTGGCTTCTTTTCGATATTTTCATCTCGGAGAGCCCAGGTAATTAGTATTTCCCAGTTGAAAATTTTGACTAAATGATTAAGGGTTCTCATAATAAATTACCCATTTGTTACCCTCTTTAATAAACGTAAAATTACGGAAGTATTTTCATAATCTCTGGAAAATAGAATAAGCTTTTAATTTTGGAAACTTTATGATATCGTTGAATACCTAACTTCGAAAAGGAAAGGAAATTTAATTTTACCTTCTTCTGGGAATTAATATTAATGCTTAAGAAAATCGTTTTATAATAATAAGAAAGAAAACAGCACTTCCGCTTTCAGGAAGAAACTATGCTAGCCTTAGCACCGAAAATCTAAGTTTGTATTTAACATAATTCTACTTTTACAGATAATATAATATTCGGGCACCAGCTGGAGGAAATGCCTATCGTACAAATGTTATGCCATCTATAAAAAACTTGAGTCTATTTCTCAACCTCTAAAACAATAGCCTACAGCAATATATTTATGACCCACTAATGAGTGAGTATGAGATCATTTCAGGAAGCAATTTGGCTATTCATTTCATGGAATTGTTTTGTTTCTGTTTTTTATAAGAATCAGTAAATTGTTTTGATTGCTCTGCACTTCCATTTCATAGTTAAACAATTGTTATTTTCCTGGAAAACAATTGACTGGGATTTTGCCAATGAAAGAAAATTACTATACCTACATACATACATTTCTAGCAATTTTCAAATTTATGATAAAGCACTGAAATGATTCTCATTTGATTCATTTTAATGTTGTTTTTGTAAACTTATTTTAATTAAGAATTAAGAAGATTAAAAAGTTCAAAAAGTAATTTTTTTAAAATATGTTAATAAAAGGGAATTTCGAAGATATCTGAATCTAAACCTAACATCTATCTCAAAACACTCAACACTGTTCTCGAAATGCATGTCCAATATAAAAATTCTACTAATTCCAAATTCTATTCTTGTATTTTGAGATACATACAATTTTCCCACTTTCCCGTTGCGTTCCGCTTTTAGTTTTAGATAATAAAATATTTAATATGTTTTCTGGAAGCAAAATTCTCTCCTCTCAACTCGTCTGAATTCTGATTGCTCGTTTAAAAAATAATAATATTTAATTGATTTTCCACATAGTTTAACCTGTATGTATTAATGAAATTTATTCAACTATTGGTTTTAAATATTTATTATGCAATAAAAAAACAGCTCAATTTTTTTTTAATTGCTTCGAACTATAACGACAACTATAAATTTACAGCCTGTAAAATGAACTCACGTTATTACAAAATCATATAAATGCCTACAAAATCTGATAAATGAAATTATAAATTCATTTTCACTAAAGAACGATACTACAATTCCGTGAGTGTAATTTTTTACAGGACTATAAAATTAATTTTATTTTGATACCGTATTATAGATAAAGTACTCATTTAATATGTATTTAAAATTACTAGCAGTATAATTTTATGGGAAACAAATATTTTACGTTACATCTAATGTGGTGTATGAAGACGTGTGATTTATTATGAAAATCTAGATACTCATTCATAAATGACGAACAACAAAATTGATAGTTAACCCTCCTCAAATATATCGCATTCATGATTTAATAAAATTTTTCACATACATATAAGGAAATCAAGTTGTTGCAAAATAATACAACAATGATTATACATAGGTATAAGACAAAATAATACAATGCAAAATTTATTGCTTTAAATGGGTGTTCCATTGCAAATCGACACACTGTTTGACAAAATTTCATTTTTTAATAAATTTTGAAAAATTTTGATTTTCCAAAAACCTTTGGTGGAATTTAATTTAATTAAATATGGTCGAGATGGTGTAAACACAAATCAGTAGCAAATAATTTCCGTATTAGATTATATTTTCTAAAAGAGCGTTGTAAATCTCTCACTGGCACTATGTCCTCCGTAAGGCATGAAGAAAGTTGTTTGCTTTTGATGCAGCACACAACGTTTGTAAATGATGTGTAGCGATAAAAAGTTAATTGAAAATGAGAACCAAATACGACTTCGAATCAGGGCAGGAAAGCTAGCCGCTGAGCCGTCTCGTTCCGATAATCTGTCAGGATGTCAGTCATCTAATTTAAAGCAAGACTTTCGGAGTATGCTTGGGCTTCATCGAATCGACGAAGGAAATTGGAGCTATTCGCCAAAGAACTGTTTTTTATGTAAATTATCTAAAAAAGGTGGAAACTAGGTCATTGTGTAATTCCACACAGCTTCGACGCTATTTACTGCCGAGGCTCGATGATAATATGTTCTAGAATTTTTAAGATGCTGATAACAGCCTCTGCAATAAATATGCAAATAACAACATCTGCCTGTGGATTAACTGGAATGATCTTTTGTCACGAGATTGCTAATTGGATCTAATTCAAACAGGCAAAATCAAAAATGCATTCTATGGCACAGAAAAAGGCATCTTATCCCAGCATGAGTTTATGTGCATGGGCACGTGCGGGGCATAATCAACTCATAGCAGACGGATTTCTAGAGGAAGAGATAAAAGGGTTAATCAAATCTATTTTATACATATTTCGTTTCGTTGCTTCGGGCATCAGGAAAGAGGTACATTTGTCAGACTAATCCTTAATACGCCTTTTCGAATTTCAGCTTGTTGATGTCTGCCCATGAAGCTAGACATTCTAAGCTAAGTATTTTAGGTTTTCTACAATCCTAACCTTAACATAAATACCCTCAATGATTATAAGGGAGGCAAGAATTGAAATAATCAAAATGAGGTAAATAAGCTCCAATTTAATATGTAATATGCATATAACTTACACGGGTCATGGACACTACTTGGTGAGCTTATTGTTGTTTCTGAAGTATTTGGAAGACAGATTTTTGGCATAAATTGCTTTTGATACAAGAGTTATATTTTGAAATATAAGTTGTACATTTGATATTAATTTGATCCAGCCGATCTTTACTATAATAATATGTTTTTTTTAGAAACATAAATATAAAGCACGAAACATTTTATCCGTAAATTTTATAAAACAACCTTTAAAAGCTTTAAATAAGGCGCCTTTTAGCGATCTTTAATAAGAGATATGGCGTTAAAATTGCAGCTATAATCTTATCTCCTGAACTCCACAGGCTGGCTCTGATCTATAGACCTTGTTAATTACTTCTACCAACCGGGATATACCCGTAGGGGGTTCTGTGGTTTCAAAACGGCGCAACCAGCGCTAATTGGATCCTGATCAGGTGATTGGGATCGCCACATTAACCAACCAACCAACCATAATCTTATCTCTGATTTCTCAGATAAATCAAGTAAATCTTCTAAATCGACAATTTTTGAAATTAGTCAAATGTGAAAAAGTTTGGAGCTTGGAATAGAATTTTACTGAAAAATATTTCCACTATAAATGTATAATTTTTTATCATTGAGCCTTCGTATTTATGAAATAACTTAAAATACGAATGATTTATATTTCCTATATTTATTCGTTTGATGTTAACGTGGACATGATAAATATTTCTCAAGGTATTCAATATTCCCTATTCCAGGAAAGTAAGGTAAACCGCCTTTTATAGCAGTAAGTGAATCAATTAAGTTAATTAAACGACATCAATCTGAGGTAGTGGTGAAAAATACCTTTGACCTAATTTCAATGCAACACAACCGGCAATTCATTCGTACTCGAGACCGAATACTAATTGTGTGTAATGAATCCGCATAAATTTTCTCCAAGAAATTATCATCGTTAGGTATATAGGATTATTGCCGCTTTCAAGATAGATAATCTTAGGCGCCATTGGATATATGCGGGATTATTACAGAGCATAAAATAATCGGATTTGATTGTGAATTGCTTCCGGCGGTATACAAATATTGGTTAGAGGCGCACACAAAAGTAATCAAGACTGAATTGATCAAATAATTGCCCCCAGGGAATATTCTTCACGTCAGAGGATGAATACGAGTTCCTAGAAACCCGAAGATGATGGTATTCGATCCCACCCGCAGTCAATCAGAAATAAAGTGCATGTAGCAGCACTTGATAACGACGCCTCTCGTAATTGTATGTTTTGGTGTTCCGTACCAGAAAGGCTCTTCTATTATTACAGACTTCATTAAAAATTTGTTTTTGAGGTATGGAATTTATGATTGCTACCCTCAAGCGTCTATGTTTCGTAGGTAAAAATACAAGTACAATACAATTGTTTTTTGTATAGAACAATAAGGCTTTCCTTACAATGGAATTGCTTCTGCATATAAACTTCATAATAAAAAGAGGCTTATTAATTTTGCAGTATTGCTCATTAAAAATTATGTCAACAACCTGCTTACAGGATGAATTATCGATTGAATTACGAAGAAACTTGCGTGGAAGCTCCTTTAAGGAACTAAGAACTCTAAGGAATTTAAGAGCTCTAAAAATGCAAGATAGAAAGGACGACTTCGTTCTCTCGCGAGCGAAAATCAAATATTCTTAATTCAATTTAGTTGCAATCAAATATTTTACACTTTCTTCTTCCTTTGACTACTTACTTCTGGAAGGCACAGAAAGACTGGTGATGCACTTTCACCCGCCCCAATTTCGTATATACAATTTTAAAAGGGCGTTGGGTTGGCAAACATTTCAAAGTACATCTTAACGTCAATTTGAGATGCAAATTAAATTACTACGCTTACAGAATTCTGAGTGGTGTCGCATGCTAGAGTTGAGGATGGTCGGCTTTCACCATCATTGAAGCATTAAATTGCCGAGCAAGGAGTGATTGTCTGCTTTCGCATATCCGCGCTTCTATTTACTGCAGGAATGAGAAATGTTTACCCAGATTCCAACACTATTTATCAAGTAAACAAAAGTCTTTCAAGAACTTGTTTGTGGATAGGTACACTTTACACGTCCAACATTTTGCACTTTAGTTCTCTTAAGAATTATAAATGCTGCGCTAGCTCCTCTGCGAAAGCATGTGGAAATTAACGTTAGCGTTGCATTACTATAGGTATTCGCTATTAAGAAACGCTCCCCCCGCACGTCACACTTTAAATTTATTTTAAATGTAGACTCCTAAATAAATCGATACCTATGTATCTGTAAATTATGCTGTTATAATAGAATGGCAGAAAATTTATCTCAAAAAATCTTTTAACGACGAGACGACGTAAACTAAAGTAAATTACATAAATAATAGGAATTAGTTAGTAATATTAACAAAGAAAATTATTTACAGCCCTAACACTGTACCTCAATAATATCTCTTGTGAAATAAATAAATATATCTAAAACAAAGAAAATCCAAAACCAGGATAACATTTTTTGAAATAAATATTAAACTATTGCTGCTGTGTATTTCTATTCAACTCGACCGCTATAACAGGACAATTGCATTTCATTTTAAAAATAATACTTCGATTATTCAATTGACTGAAATTCGATATTTTTATCTTTGATTGAACATAATAAATAAATTTTTTCAAAAAAGAATAAAAATAATTTTGAGTTGCTTTGAATTTTTGAACAAAAAAATTGAATTCAATAAAAATTTAAATTGGAGTCTCTGAATATATGTATTTAAAAAGAAAGTCCATAGGAAATTTATTTATTATATAGTACTGCTCAAAAGGATAAGAATGAAAAGAAGTGTTCATATTGAATTTAATCCGATAAATATAATGAATTTTCTGAAACTGAAATACATTATTTTCCACTTTCAGAAAGCTTACCTTTATCCACATAATACATAGTTAGCCAATAAGCGGATAAACGTTGCCAATACAACTGATATAAATTTTAATTAAAAATTAAATTGAATGCCCCTCACCATTCAGATGAATATTGATATGGCGAATTCGTTCATTTTTCAGATTTTATTACTTTTATTTGTCCAGTGGTGTATTGGTACAATAGGGCAACGTGGAATAGTGCTCCCGTACCCTAAAGCACAAGAAGGAAAAGGCCAATCCTAATGCTTCTTCTTCGATTAATAATAGTTCAGACGGAAGGAAATTAATTTAAATAATATTACTAAATATGAGGTATTTTACGTCAAAGCGACAAACCCTAAACCTACATCATTCCTGATAGGCGATGACTGTGTACTATTTCTGAAAAATTCTCCTATTTTTGTCAAAATTTTTATCCGATAAATATAAAATAGGGACAATTATTTTTTATGCAAGGAAACAAATTTACATTTTAAATTTAAATTTTGATAAAGGTGGTATTGATTAATAGGACAGTTTATTTCCTCTTGACTACCCAGCAAAACACTTTTGTTTTATTAATGTATGTATATATTTTATGGAAATTAGAATTAATCCACTTTGTACGCAGAGAATCGTTTAAAGCCTAATTAATTTAAAGCAAAAATCAGTGCTTGTTTAACTTTCACTCTGCTATAGACAAAAATACTGACGAACACACATTTGCATTTTAAATTAATAATTATCTATCTAATATACATCCAAATATATCGTTAGAAATATAAATATAATTACCAAAAATTTAAGAATGTTTTTTGCAATTTAACTTCGGCTTACCTAGAATTTTTAAAAGGCCCATTTCATATGTAAAGACTAACCAAAAACAGCGAACAAACAACGCTTCTTTTGTTCTATACGCTAGAACATTTGGCTAATTCTTTAAAAGCACTTATTTCCGCACATATAAGAGATATTTTGTCTTTAAGATAGCACTGCTCTTTAAAACCCGCCACTTTAACAAGAATCAATACAATTCTCAGATTTAATAAAAATAAGAACAAAAACAAAAACTTTAAGAAGTAACTCCACAAAATGTGCACAGTTTGACCGATGGAGAACTGTTGAGTGGACAATTTTATATGGTCTCTTGCATTGCAAAGATATTCTTATTCTTGGTAATATTTTATCTAGGGGTTTCCGGCTGTGTTCGAGCAGTCTGCGATAGCTTCCTCAAGAGGAGTCACATGCACAAAGATCCAAGTGCTCGACAGACCTCGGCACATATGGTGTTCAGGGAGGTAAGAAAACACACTCAACACTGTGCTGTTCGCCTTATCACCAAGAAATTGAAGTCGCGCAATTATTGTTACAGAATAAAAACATATCCACGAGCAGTCGGTCGTCTAAGTGCGCGTCGCGCAAAGACGACCCAGACTGGATGGAGGATGGCGGTACCCAGCATCATGATCAATTTAAATTAATCAAGATGAATTTTACTCACTCAATTTCCTTCAGAGGCTCAGTCGTCTATGTCTGGTAGCTTTCTTCACAAAAAACAGGCTTTTCGAGGCGAAGATGACAAAATTTCTCTGAAACTTATAAAGCATGTTTCGCAAGCCGTGACCCAGACCTTTGTGTCGACACCAGCTGCTAAAAGAAAAGGGCTTACAGAAAAATACGCTTCTTGGCTCTAACGTCTACCTTTTTGAAAACCGAATTGTCTGTTCGACACGATCCCTGTTTGGATGTGTTTCCTAGCAGCGGAGCCCGCAATCCCTTCGGGATAAACTTCTCTGCCCCCGGGATTCGTCGGCAGCATGCTCGTTATCCCCGGCCTGATGGTAGCCAAGATATACTGCCTCAAAATAATTGAACCAGTTACCTCATTTCACGCACATGACTGTAAAACCTCCAGAAAATGCCGACGCGTATCCTTCTAAATATCCAGAGGCATCCAAATTTCAAATCCACTTTCTACCTCGTGCTCATCCTTCGCATTTTATTAAGTTATGTCGCTGAATTGGAAGATTTGAATGTCGGGCGATGCGATATTGAATTTTTAAGTGGTTCTGGAGCCTTTTTTCGGGGAATAATATTAAAGGATTGAGTAAAGCTTTCACGGTTTAAGACCAGTCCACGTGAGTGTAACGTCCGTAGTAATACTTGACTACCGTATAGGTAACATATTTTTGAATGCAAAAAATACAGAAAATTCATGGAATTAGTATTTTAGAGACTTCGAACATGTGTAGGTATGTACATATTTTGTGAATTTTAGACTAAGGTTCAATTGATTATTTGTGTAAGTTTTTCACTTTTTTTTTATATTTCATTAAACTGCACCTTTTGATTGTTGATACTCTTAGATATGAAACACATGTATGTACATATATACTATGCAAAACAGAGTGTTGACAACGATAACCAAAAACGGCGGGGATGATTAGGCTCGCTGTGGATGTCAGAAAAATAAAATTAAAAGCAATTTTTAAACTATAAACCAATACGCTTCAACTAAACCTAAGAACGCGAAAAGAGATTTAAGATTTCGACCATAAATTAATTCCAGAATAGGTTCAATCGATGTGAAATATTTTTTTCTGAAAGCTCTCAAAAAATCAAATGGATCGAATAATTACTTTTTGAGTTATTTGCCCCGCCCTTTTTAAAATAAGATTTCGAAAAAAACGAGTTTTTGAGTTCCTCGACGCAACGAAGGGCGCGCCTCCCGCTCAGTTATATCATCATAACTTCGCTTAGAAGTCGAATTTTTTCATAATATTTGGAGAAACATTCTTGAAATGTATAATATTACAATCGAAATCCGTAAAAAAATGCAATTTTCAATAAGAAAACCCTCCTAACAACTTTTTAATACTTCTTATTTACTGAATGCTTTGTATAGCCTTATGTTCATGTTTCGCACATATCATTTAACAACCAATGCACATTCATATGATTTTTTACCACCTTTAGATTACTGCTCGTTGTAAAATCAAAACTACGCCAAAACAGTAAAATGCAATCGAACGGAAAAGAGCGTTAGCCTCTTTAACTTTTTACGAGTTCCCCTGTTATGTACATTTCCGCCATAAACTGAAGTAGAATTCGCTAAGAAGTCCCGAAAAAAAAAATGCGGAAAAAATCCAATAATACGTAGAAGGCCATCCGGTGCTAAATCACAGAAGGCGTTGTTTATTTACTTTTACGACCCGAAGAATCTTTCTTTTGGTCAATGCGAACAAGAATTTAGAGTAAGAACTTTAACTGAAAATTATGGCTATATAAAAAAAATATCTGTGCAATAACTTCCAAGATTTAAAGCTAATTTATTTTCCTTGCATTCGCCGACTTGATTTAAACAAACAAAGGAATTTTTTAAATAAAAATATAGCGTGATCTTTCATTTTCTAAGGACTTTGAAAATTTCGATAAAGTGTGCTCCACATACATTGTCTGCCCCACCTTGAGAAACTTTAAAAGGAAGAGAAAGATTTATGGAAAAAACTATTCTCGGCATCGGAGAAAGCGCCATATGTTCCCGGGCAAAATGTTAAGAGTTTTTATTTTCCCAAGTAAATATATTTAACATACATACATGACTCTCGGTTTGCATTCATTAAGAACTGAAATACGACTAAGGAGAATGGGGTCGTAATGTCCCTAAGTGCACTTTACACATCATCCTATTCTGCGAGCACTCACTTTTGGTGAGATGAATTCCCGCAACATTTAGAACTTTACCAAAGCCGAGTAGTTTCTGCTGCTCAGCTGTGTAATTTCGTTGAAAATTTTGTTCTTCTAGTCGTCTCGTGGTTGAACATAGTACACTTTCAAACTTTATACATTTCAATTTTGTAAAAGAGCTTAAAGTTCATAATTTGAGTTCTCTTCTACATCTAAGAATATTACTTCCAGGATTAACACATTTGCCCTTCTGAATACGGGGGCTGTTTCATAAGTCAGTGACTTTAAAAATAAACAATTAGGTAAGGTAAAGAAACGCCTTTAAAAATTATGTTTTACTTTCATCATTATCCTAAAATTTTATTTAACTATCTACATAAGGCAAGAAAGCAGATTTTCATGACCATATGTCGTCTTCTTAATCATGTATTATTTTACAGACTAACAAAAATACAATTAAACAGCGCGTTATTATTCAATGAATATTAAAAATAAAATTTCTTTTGAAGGTTTTAAAGTAATATTACAATTACAGGGGCAATTATGAAAAAAATTAACAAATTGTTCATTGAAACGCTCTACGAAAATTCTTTTGCAACGTGAAAACATATTAATTAGGCGGTTGGCGGTGGTATCAACAAAAAATTAAAACTTTTTACTGATCTGCAACTTCACTATTCATAAGTCTCCTTCGTTACATTTTAAAGTAATTAACACTTTTGTATAATTACAATTTTCATTAAGTTATTCAACTTTTCTCTTTTCACTGTATCAATTTTTTTATTATTCAAATTATCCAATTTACTTCAGTTTAATTACATATCACTAACATCCAGAAGAAAGCCTTATAGATAAGAAAAAATTAATTTTTCAGTGTATTACAATTAAATTACACCGGTCTTATAACATATAAGAGTCCTTAAATGCTGTTTCATCAAAATAAATCTATAAACCTTGAATATGAAACTTTCAATGATAAAATAAAGCCCAAAGGTCTGCCATTCTACTTGATTTTAATCTAAAAACAATAGTTGCCTTAATTAACGTCATACAATTTCCTGTACGAATTTTGTCCCTAAATGAATGATGAATGAACCATGTCATTAGTAGTAAAAGTGCAAATTTTAATTAAGTTTCCTAAAACTTTACTGTACTTCTACACTACGCTAAAAATATTGAATTAAAAATCTGAATATTAGTAAAGTTTTCGAGATAATTTTGGAACTTACTTTTGCGGACGAAAAAGCGAATTCTGCACTTGCAGTTCTATTACGAGTATATTGAATTTGTTTTGCAACTTCTTTCAACAGCAAGAAGGAAGGGTTTTAAGTAGATGGCCACATTGATTTGTGTATAAAGGATATCGGTTCTATAGAAAATAAATTTTCATTTCTTTGACTAATTTACTCAAACTAATGAAACAATTTTTCGAACAAAATTACGAGCCAATTTTTATGGATTATTTTATTTTGCTATTACCTCTACAGTTCAAATTCCATTTACAACTTTCTGTAACATTTCATAAATTGTTAAAATATGCTATTAATTAAGATTGGGTTATTGAGGAATGCAATTTTTTTATACTTATCATTGTACTCTTTAATGAAACATTAGCTATTAAAAAAAATTATCAAATTAATAAATCTTCTGGTTCCAAAGATATGCACGAATAAGCATAAAAATATACACATGGGTCCTCTTGTTGTAGAAGGTTAATTAATTTAATAATAATGGTAAATAGAACTACTTCTATGATCCTTTTATCTGTAAGAAAAAAACCGCAACAACTCAGATAGACGTTTGTTACAAGATATAAACGTTACGAACCAAAAGGTGTAAATTCAAAGTTAATATAGTGTTATACAAATCCTGCATCTTTACCTTGATATGCTTATGCATATACTTGAATCCATTTTTTAATAGTTATAATAATAACATAATACTGTAAGAATATCAGGAAAAATAAAATAAGAATAAATTTTTTTCTTTACTTTGCTAGCGTCTAATACTTAGTTGCGCAACAAGCCATGAAGACATGACCTAAAACGCCACTAAAAACACTTCCATGCCTGACTAAATGCAAAAAAGTGAAAAAAAAACCCCCATGCAACATATCTGGCGAGGAGACTGTGGCTTTTGTTTAATTTAATTTGAACAGGAAGAATAAGAAGATGAAGTGCATAAGTAAAAGTGGCTAATGCCGTGTGTAATTGAAATTACCTCCGCATTATCCTCTGGGAAGATATCAATTAGTGCAGCAGAGTGCACACAGGAACGAATCAAATTGCAGACTGTCGGCAGGTGAACGTCCTGAGGTGTACCACTTGAACGATGGCAGTTTAGCGATATTCAGCCGTCCCAGTTTACTCCAAATCTTACAAAAACTGGTTTTAGTAATTCAAAATAGAAACCACATCTACACATTAACAGGGCACAGGTACAGAGCCTCTTGTGCAATTCTTTCTGCACAAAAAGCAGGTAAAAAAAAGCGGCATTAGCACGAAAGCGACTTAAACACCGTCGAGTTTACCTTCGAGTAGGTGCTCGAGGTGCATTCTGCACTAATTACACATTCGAAGTTGCAAAAATAGGGGTCACACGCGATCACTAAACAAACAGTTAGGAACCGAGACACGTTCGCGGCTAAGACGGGAAATGTGGCTTTACCTTCTTATGATCGATCTTATTGACACGATCGCGAGGGGCCACACACCACCGCGAACACGACCAAGACGATAGTGTGTTGGGTGCCTGCACTTTCAGAATAGATAGCTTGCGAGTTGTTTTTCTTTTCTTTTTGCAGGTCACTTCACCTTTTAACAATGCAAGGTGATTGAGATTCACACCGCGCTCGGCCGCATCACTTCCAGACCATATAAGTATGTAACGATAATGATTGATCACTGGATCGCGTACTTCGTCACCAACGTTTCTGCGGCTTCAGATATTAGTTCTAAAGGTCTTACAACGAATATTTTAACTTAAAAAAAAATGTAGACGTTTAACAACCCTGATCATATCAACGAAGCTTTTAAAGATAACCATAGTACTGCGAATCTTTAATCTAATGTCGCACCGGAAGATAAGTGAAAGTACCACCACCTTTGTTTGCAATTCGCTACAGGTGATCGATGAAACTTTTATTTTTACTATCCAGTTAGAGTTGTGGAAGAAACTTATTACAAAACCGATCTCGCGTAACGATTCATGTTGTATCGGCTTCACGATGGGAACAAGAACAATTTGATTATAGCTGCGATCTCACATGTCATAGAGGTGGGCACGGGAGTGGAACGCCATACAACAAAACCCACCTCCGGGCCGTCCACATGCATCGATGGGAATATTTACACTTCCCCCTTGCTTGTGGTAAAGGTAGCAAACCTGTTACGCGGAGTAGGTCTTGAGACGAACTCAAGAAACAACTGCTCCATGAGTTGGCCGTCTCTTTTCCAACAATTTCTCATTCTCAAGTGTTATTTATGAGCATAAAAGAGACCAGCCGAATGTCTAAAGCGCCTTAAGATGTATGCGGTGATAGTACAAAATATTTTGAGATTATTGTTACGATCGAAAACGTTATTAGGTCTAAAGTCGAGTTTAAGTTTAGACCAGCATAGCTCCGTGTGTCTGAGATAGATTGGATGGTGTGATGACTACTGTTTGTGGCATGTCTAGACTAATTTGCAACGTCTTCTTTTTTTCATACTTATAATGGATATTTTAAACTGCTTATTGCAACAAAGTAATAGGTTAGGAATTTCATAAATTTGAACCCAAGAATAGTAAGAGAAAGTCTCAATTGTTACAACACTATGGACTAAATTTACAAACGAGAACTAAGCATGAAGGTAACTAGTTAACCTTGATGTGTTAACGAATTGTTCAGAGGAGATTGTACGATTAACTAGCACATTTAAACGTCGTTTTTACTTAAGCCTTATTTCAGGCCAATTGATCTACTCACTTTTCATATAAATTAATAAAAAGCAATTTATGGACTTAATAATTTTAATTAAAAAATAGTTAAATATAACTACACATACTTATGTGCCATAAAGATGTTAAGAAAAACATTTATCTTCATAATTGCGATTTTTACAGCCAAAACTCAATTTTTCTTAGCCTTGACAATTACAATTTTTGAGGAAAACAGTTTACTTTAATGGGTTTATGATGTCCTGTTTGTGCCGTACAGAAAAAAGTTAGTATCTCCATAATTGAAATTTTTATAGCCAAAATCGAATTTTCCTAGTCCTACCCTGCCATGTGTATCACAAATTTGTGACATGTGCCTTTAATTATTGAACTAAACGATTACGTTGCGTAAATAATTAGTACAGCAGAGGATTACCAGCGGCTATAAAAAAAATCCGGCTTACAGATGGAAACTTATTAACAAATGTTTTGATTTATGATTTCCAGAATAAAAGAGAAAACAACTTTTGCGTCCTAAATAAATACAAAACATTGCAGTGCTGTTTTTAATTCAGTTCTATAATTGCTGGGTTTTGCTACGACAATCTAGGATTACGGCATGCTATGTAACACAACCTATTGTTTATCACTTTTAATTATAAGTTCTATATATTCATGTTGAAGTGGATACATTATTTATTCGGGCACACTTTAAATTGCTACTTACGCTGTCATCAAAACACCACCTACTATCATCTTTCTCTGTAATCAATAAATTCCCTTAGTAATTTTCTAAAATTGCAATTATATCAATCAATTAATCGATATTCTTGTGACAAGGTTCCGCAAGCTTCATGTCAATTTATGCAATTAAAGATCCCCTTCGAGTCCGCAAAATGCCTACCTCCCTCAATTGATTTTGTATGCTTCGTTTTTTGTTTCGAACAATACCCCCAATGCCTTTAATTAGCTTTCAATTTTAATTTTAATTTCAAATAAGTGTGTTTGTAATTGATCACGGAACTTGAGGAACGATGTTCGAAAGTTAAAATGATGGTGTGATTTTAAACTTGCGGTACAAGGAAAAGGCCGGAAATTTTTAATTAAAGATATATGTTGATGTTAATCGCTTTGAGTTATTTTGAATTAGCAAATTTGTTGAATGTTAAATCAAACACGAATTCATTTAAACATAAATAAATAATAATCTAAGAATCCTAAACCGTCTACTAATTTAATGAGGAACGCAATAATTAAAATTAGTGCTAATGCTTGTAGTCAGAGGCAATATCTTAAAAGTTTATACGAATGAAATTATTATCCTCCGCAGAGTCTTTTTATTACTTTTAATTAAATTTATTTAGGTAACAGTGCACTGAAAGAAATTTTTAACTATATTCTGGGAGAACCATAAATATAGTTTGTTGGACTATACCTTACGGATGCCAGAACTATAAAACTACATTGTCTCATCTATCTTAGGGATGCCAGAACTATAACTATAGAGTATTTTACTATATTGCGAAAACTATTATATTTATGCAGTCACCATTTTATTCCTACCAAATTCATAAAAAAATTTCTGAGGGTACCATATATATTGTCTTATTTTATTTGTTTATTAAGACAATTTCAATGGCACCTCGTTAACTAAGACACACCGTTTGGGCGAACAACAAGGGAACAAAAAATAATACGCACACATAACACACTTTCAAGAAACATCAAATCCAGAGGAAATACATACATATGATGAAGTTAAATTTACCTTCTGTGAGAAACAGTGGAAACAATTTACTCGATTCCTGAATTCAGCACGTACTTCGACAGACGCCAGTCAAAAGGACCACCGAAAAAAGGATGTGTGACTCATTTTCTCTTTCACGTATCAAGGATAAAACCGTCACAGGTGCTTGAAGTGAGAGCATAAGAAATTTATGACGACCTCACATCTGTCAGTAATTTGTGCATGACTGAATGCGACCTAAAAAAGGGCAGGTGCTTTTAATAGCGTAGGCTATAAATTCGTTCTACCTACTAAAATTATTGCTGAAAAAATAATAAATGCCTTTGAGTCGTTTTAGAATTAGCTCTAAAAGGCGCTCATTCTACTGGACAAAATACATTCGCAATGAAAAATGAATTCCATTTTATATAGCTGGGAATTTACAACATAAACATCAAGTACAGCATATTAAACTACATTTTAAATTCATAGAAAAAGCGGAATAATCACACATTTTGTAGGAGGTTGTATGTAAGTAGATATACAAGTAATGGAAAGAACGAAGTTAAAATTTAATCATACTTAGATTAATTCGAAATTAGGCTTTTTATTGCTCTAAAAGTTTCTACTTTCACTAATAAAAAATAAAAAAAATGGAAGTTCAAAATATAGATATGTACATTAGGGTGGAGTGAAATTATTGTTTTTATATATTTACTATGGCATACCCGCAAAAAGCTGCGTGATAGGCACAATAAGCAAAAGCGAAAATATTTTTTGTCTAGGTTTATATTTAGAGGTGCCCCCGTTGAGACAAAGTTTTTAAAAAAAATCAGAAACTTGTCAATGTTCGATAGTGCAAAACCAAATGCTAAACTTCATAAAATGATGGTTTTATCAGGGCCAGACTGTCATGACGTCAGATGATACCTTTTTATAATACTAAACGCGAATTTTCTACTTAATTGGCTATTTTGTAACATTTTTCTCATAAATGTTTCATAAATATGAATCGCAGTTTTATTGCAAAATTCTTGATTTATTTTTGTTTTAGGAAGTTTTGGGGAACCATAAATTCCAAACTTATATATATATTTTTAATATTACAGAAAATATAGGTTTTAAACAACATGAAAAATACTATTCCGATACATTATTAAGGTTTATATACATCTGAATGAGGCTGTCAAAAATGAATGGAATTATACTTTTTTTCAAAATTCTTTCGTTTTGGGGCACCTCAAACCATTATAATACATAAATGATATTTAACATACTTCATTTGCTCATCTATAGGCAGCTTTTTACCACTATGCTATTACAAAATAACAAAAAAAATATTCTCCATACATTTTCACTCCACCCTAATGTACATATATAATACAAATAAAATTCATCAATTAAAATAAACGCAATAAACTGAAAATTTGATTCACAATTTAGATGAAGCGATTAACAAAACTACAAACCTTTTTCCGTTAAGGGCAAAATATACCAAGCAACGATTATAATTTGTACATGAATTAAAAATGTTGCGTGAAAGTTAATCTGGAAAAAAATAAAAATATATAAATAAAATAAAACTAATAAAAATAATTCTAATGCTGCATCGTCCTTCTTCAATATAATATAAACTCAGAATTATGATATGCTTTTACCTATTTTTCTAAGCTTTGATTTGATGTATCGTCATATTAATTGTTGCAATTCTATTTTGAACTTTGATTTGAGTCTGCTATTTTAAACAGATCACGACCAAATGGAAGAAGATTCAATAGTTTGTACTAACGACCAACGAGCATAAATTTACGAATGTTTGCGCTTTCCTTAAGCAAATTATATGCAATTTTACACTCCAAAACGTGCTATCAAATTTAAATATCATGTAAAGCTAACAGTTTGATAGGTAGTTTCAGAGTGTATGGAATTCGTATCCGTTTTCAATTTTCAATCCTATTTGAAAACCTTAAAAAGAATACCTCAATTGAACAATAAAGCTTTCCAGAGTACTTAAAACAGATTATCAATTTTAAATTCCACGTTTTGCAATACAACTTTTACTTCACTTTAAAACCTTTCTATTGTCGGGTTGATGGCATTTTAAAAATTTCATAGTTGACTTTGAAGAAGAAAATGTTCCGAGTTTTCTAGTCTCGCAATATCCATTATCCTCCATCATAAAAATCCCCTTGACAAACTTCAAAAATATTTTCCCACAATTTTGCTGCAGATAATTCTGTTCCACTTGGCTTAGAATCGATTTATTTTTTTGCCAATACCTCAGCTTACCTCAGCCCTGTATCGTTGTCCACATCCGCGTGATCCCCCTCATGTCAATTTTATACCCAGAAAATTCTTCCGCACGGAAAAAGTTTTGTAGTAATCACCAAGCTCCGGCGCAAGTAAACTTGAGTTGTGAAGTGGAAAAACTTCTGTAATCTCCTCGGGCTGAAAGGTAATATCATTTCCGCCGAGCTACACATTCCCTGGACTTAGTTGAAAGGCGTCTCGGCTCATAAGAGCATTCAATTCATGGTCATTTCATGGACCATGGATGATGAGCCTGTCCGTAGAATTTAGCAAAAAGGTTGAGTTGACGAAGTGCTCGCTTGCCCAATCATTCATCAGTGAAATTTTTCTGAGATACCCTCCCACATTGTGTTTTATGAAGAGAGGAGTGCTTTTCTACAAAAGAAATAAAATGGGGTACTCTTCCGAAGCCTTTTTGATACTATTGCATTACAGCACAATCCTATTGTTTAGACTTAACCTTTCAAAATGTATTTTAGTTTAGTGGGTCTGACTTAAAACACTTAATCCGTTTGCTTCTCAAATTGATTTCATATATGAGGTAATGGATTCAAAGAAAATAAAAACTTACCAGTGATGCCCCTATTTTGCTTCGTTCTACGTCCCGACGATGGGCTTAAAAGACTCTCGCGTCGACTCGAAGAGGAGCCGCTAAAACTTCCAAAATTGGCGCTAAGCTGGTATGTTGGATGATGTTGCATATAATGTTGAGATACGGATTGCTGGAGTGTCGCATCTCTAGGAACATTTAACGAAGGACGGGGAGTATCATTCCACACAGCCTCTACCATCGAATCAATACTTGCTGATCGTGGTATTCGATTATTTACGTTATCGCGCCTAATGAAAAAAATGGAGAATTAGAAATATTATGATGGAAATCTACCCAATATTAGGTTATCTTCTAAATAAAAGTTCTGAAAAGTTTTGAAAACTAAATACTATCCTTATATTGACTTTTTGGAAAATAAACTTTATATCAAATAAACAGTGGCTCTTATATAACGACCATTCATTTGTTAGTATAAAAAAATATTGTCAAGGAAAAAATACTGCAGGTGGTTTCTTTACAACTTCCACCAAAAAAGCCATCAATAATCCTACAAATTTCATCGCAACAATTGGTCCCCAAAATTCTGAAAATATGTAGAGGGTATCCCACTCTTATCGAACACCCATATTTAACTTGGGAAAATATTAAACATATTTTCCGCCTGCCTTCACATAATTCATTATTTAATGTATTCAGTAGAAGTTAAACTTAATTAGTAAACATTAACCTCCCTTCACAGAAACAGAAACCGCTTAGAACATAGCAAAAAGCATAATAACGACTAATGAATGAAAGTTGAGGAGAATCTAATAAAGGAAACAACCCTCCTCTGGCTTGTTTCGATATTGGAATGTTACTCTACATATAACGAAAATTTACATTTTTAATTGCTCGGTCTTAATTAAAATTAAACTTTATCGACGTTGAATACTTCTTTAGTTTCCGTGGAACAAATTCAATGCTCTTTTTGGAATACCAAAGTTTACTGATTATTTATGCATTTAGTGATATAAAATTCAAGGTGCGAAAAGTTAATTGAGAAATGGCGAAATTTAGAAACTTTTATAAAATTTAATTAAAGTTAATTAAGAGACTTCACAGCAGATTGCTCTCTATGGAGTCATAAAGTAACATGCTTAACGCTTTTGTGTAAATATTTTAAAGTAAGAGAAACAAAACATTGTTTTATTTTTTCTAAACTTTATCCATGATATATTTGACTTATGAGACTTAAAATTTTTCGAAATAGCACGTAGAAATATATTTTTAATTGTACGTTGAAAACAGAATACTTATGTTTCAGGGTACTAAAATGCGCAAGTCTCCACACAAACTTGATTATAACAAAAAATATTTCACTCAGAATTTGATTTTGCTTGACTGAGCAAATCCTCAGAGGATAAAATTGAATTTTACATGTCTCGGGTATGCACTTAAATTCATGAGTTTTCTCTGCATGTTTAAAGTCCTTTATTGAGATTTATTACATTGACCGTAAAACGCAAAAAACAGGCAGGCTGTGCTTTAAATAAGCTTAAGATACTTTATGAACCCACCTCATTACCTTGAAAATAAGAGTCGCAATCTTTGAAGATGACAAAAACTACAAAGGCTGCATCAGTGCACAAATACCCATATAAGAAGGCATTGTGAGGTAATTTAACAGATTGTCGATCTCCTTGAACTGCATTCAAAGACTAAGGAGGCACTCCATTTCAATCGAAGTTAAGTATCCCTCATTGGTGAAATCAATTATCAGAGATGATATGGTTGCCTCCTTGCCTTACAAACTGTTTAAGCTGGTCAATTCCAAGGAGGCTTTTCAATACAGCCGAAGTGACTTTTGTGTCTATTGAGCTATTGAGGCCGAGTTCGTGCTTTTTATTTATTTATTTATACACACATCGCCTGAGAGTAAGGCTATATCAATTTCCCAAAAGACGAAAATGAAATTTAGATAGGCGGAAACTGCAAGTGGGCAAAAATAAACTTTTTCTTTACCTTTCCCAGGAGAGTCGGCGTGGAGCATCATCTTTAAGTACAGGGCTTTCTCTACCAGTTTTCGTTGATTGATTTAAAAGTCGTGCCAATTTATAAAGTGGTGTATTACTACAACTTATGGTGGTGGTGGCGCTGCTACAGCCTGGAGTTGCAGCTGAATTTTGTTGGGCCGGTGGTGAGAAAATTCCCGCAGCTCCAGAAGACGTGCTACTGCCCGCAGACACCCGGTAAGCACGTGCGGCGACAACATGAGGAGCTGGTATCCTTTAAAGAAGAACACATAAAGCATGAGAAAGGCATGTACCATCATTCACTTTAACCAAAATTGTTATTTAGCTAAAATACTCGTCTTTCAAAGGAAATGAATCTACTTGTTTCCTTTTATATGTACGTGACACCTTAGAAATACGGTGGTTAACCTTTAACCACCAGGTATAAAAGCTCTACTAACTGGTCTCTGACTGCTTACACTGTATTTAGAAAGAAGTCATAAAAATGAGTTTGTACCACTAAATAAAAGTGGGCACATCTAGGTCGTAAATTGAAACGAACTTTCGGAAGAAGTAGAAATTCAATTTACCTGAGGACGACACTTCCATCCGGATGACGCTCGTAATCGTCGCAGGCGTAAATGTAGGGTTCTGCATTATTGTTGTTTGCCAGCGGTGGACCACTGTGGGTACTTCCGGATGATTTCCTTCTGAACTCCAAAGTGCTGTCGTCGCTCACTAAAGAAGCCCGCGATGATTTCGGCTGTAAAGACCATCGTGCACTATACGATGATACACTTCCAGCACTGTCACCTGAAATTTTAAAATATTACCTTAAATTAAATTACTTTCCGTTGAAACGAATTTTTTAGGTAATTTATAGAGATAAAATTTGTATGCATCTAGTTACGTTATGTACAATCCTATTCAAATATGTAGAAGGATGGTGTGAACATTTCGCAGTTACATACCTTCAAGTTATCTAATATAATATCCATTCCACTTAAGAAATAAACAGCTTTATTTTTAATTTATTCATTCTAGAGCAGTATCTTATCTAAATAAAGTTATGTTATAATACATTTAATTAGGAACTTCTCAAAACCTGAGCTATTTTACTTCGCATTCACTAAAATGTATTCAATATATTTTAAGTAATTCTAACTAAAACCTATCACTCCCCATGATCAATCAGCTTGCCTGTCTTTTTGAAATTTTTTTTTATCCCATACCCTCGTCATCATTTCAGTATCAATCAAACTTTTTTTTTTTTAAATCCAATAAATATTCCTTAGAACATTATTCATGTACCCGAAAACTCCGCAAAAGGACTGCATTGGGTTTCTCAATAATACTTATAGATAGGTAGTTATGTACATACATAATTTTCCCAACAGTCTATTCTGATGAAATTGCTTTATTCCAAAAGTAAATTGCCCCAAGCTATAAAAGTTTAAAAAATTTAGGACATGCATGAAACAATGTAGCGTGCTTCTACCCACCTAAACCAATTTCAAGTTGCTTCATTGTCTAAAAGAAATGGGTACTATATTTCAAAGTACGACTTATAAATTACGGCAAAAATAAAAGATGTGCGAGATAACTAAATTCTAGTAATTTTGTTTACCTTTACAGTGTATCACTTCGTTACTTTCGTTAAGACGATTTTTATTTTCCTTGTTTTAAAACTGCTATTTGTAAACTCAAGATATTTGATACAATATAATATTACCAAATGGCGAAATCAGGAATACTGATTTCGAATATTATTTTCGAAATTTATACACGAGTATCAATAAACATGCAAAGGAATCCTATTAGAAATTAGGGGTATCTATTATGGGTTTAAGCTTTAACCAAACAGTCAATTTGGTTTGTTAAGACCTAGCATTTTAAGAATTATTTGAAAATAAGTTTGTTTTACCCATAATAATTTAAAAAGACTGTTTTTCACATATATAATGGTTAAGCAGATTTAATTTGCATAAATCACAAGGGATTCGATTTGGAATGTTTAAATTAAAATAAAAATTTTTGGTGATGTACATTGTCTTTAAAATATGTACATATGTCTTATTTCGAATAATTTTTTTTTGCAATTGTGTGTTAAGTCACATGGCATGTTTTTCATACTGACTTAACCCAATCCATTAAAGCAATAAGCGTGGTTCGATTTTTTAAATTAAATATAAATTGAATTAAATTAAAATTCTTTAACAATAAATTATATCTACACGCCACTACAATCAATCTGATAACATTTTATTACAATACAATGAATATGTCAAAGGTAGTGAGGATTTTTTGGTCAAAATACCTCAGAACTGAATACGTGTGGGTTGACACACGAATGCTTAACACAGTCCATTTATGAAACGTATTATATTAACTTTAGAGCTCGTGATTTCATTAGTAGAGTTAAATTCAGCTCTAATATTTGATTAAGATTTCCAGGGACCAAAACCTAAATATGTGTGTTTTGTATGTACATATGTGCCTCAACTCCCTGAATTCGCAAATAAACGTATTTTCATGTTCCAAGACTTTTGGGTAAGATGCCCTGCGGCTTAAATGCCAACGGTTAGCTCTTAGTTGAGTATCGCATCGTAAGATTTATGTCCACCCCACATCTTAAACTCTGAAGGTTCAGACCGTACATACGTGTACTTGTTTTTATAAGGCTTACATACATTTTTCCTCCATGCTCTTAGTGGTTTGTAAATCCTATTACTTTTATAGATATACGCAGATTATGTATGTACATATGTATATCTATCCTTTTCAGGTGTAAGCTTTCAATTAAGTAATTAGAGAAAAATACGGCTAAATTACCTGTAGATAGTCGAGATGGGTCGAGCTGAGCCTGGAGAATGGAAATTCCTGGAACCACAATTGCCGGTAGAGTTCGTGAACGCAGCAGGGGCGGAGGTCCTCTCTTATAAGCTCTAGTTTGTGCGGCAAGGGCGGCAGCGGCTTGCTGGGCAGCTCTATAAATAAAATTTAAGAAATGACTATTTTTAGTAACATCTCAAAATTTTCCCAATACACGTATGAAACTCTAAATCACTGAACTTCCTTTTTTACTGTATTCTCCATACTACCTTAGCCCTTATTATCTAGTTAAGAAAGCTCTTATCGATTTTATTCAATTGTCAAGTGAAAAACGTTTGTGTTCGATAAGGGGAAACCCTCATGGCGCCATTACAAAGGACAAAAAAAAGTTCTTTTGTACGTGTTCAATTTAAAGCGATAAACAGAAAAACGCTTAGATTTGACACGCAGGAAACACGCCTTAAAAGGCAGAAATTTACGGCATTTTTTAGGAAAGTCGTCCATCAATCAGTTCATTTTAAATGGTTTAGATAAAGGATTTTTGGGTCTGAATTTAGAACTGACAATTGGAATTTATATAATTTATTATATTACGGATATAAAGTTACTCTGCAATAATTTTTCAGTCAATAGTCCTTTGTTACACATTTTTATGTTATTACCTTTTAATGTGTACACTGAAGTTCAAAACTGCTGAATTTTTTAAATTATCGCCAAAATTAATCGTCAAATTATTTTCCTCACACCCTATATTAATTTATTTTCAATCTTTGAGATTTTTAAATAATAAACAACAACAATAATTATTGGCATTTTATATTAAAATTAATAAAATTAAAAAACCACATATACATATAGAACAGAAGGCTTTCTTATTTGCCAGGTTCAAAAATATATAAGGTCGTTTTCAATCCAATTATATTCAGTACATTGAACCATGTAGCTACTAAATACAAATTACAACCATTTCACATCTAGCTCATTAAAAACAATTTAAGTTTTTAATTTATTTATATTTTGCTCTTTCTAAATTTCAATACTGACTGATATTACTTTTTAAAATTACCCCGATTTTATCGATTGAACTGAATAAGGTCAATGAACTAAAAGAATGCATGTGGGCATTATGACCTAAAACGACCACCGAACATGTATGAAGGTAGATAGACTTTGGACTCACTAATAGATTCGTGATAACTGGATCGATATGGATGAATTATATGTGTGACACGATAGAATCAACTAAATTGCTTTCGAATTCATATAGCTGGGCTCAATTTGTATCTATAATTAACTGAAGAATTTAGCGACTACCGGCTATTGTTTGTTCCATTTTCGAAACTGAGAAAGGACGCTACGCGGCTATAAAAGCTATTTATTTTATAGGTAAGTACATTTCCCAGCTGCATTCGTCATACACTACATATACAGAGTAGAAAGTTACAGAGATATTGCTTACAGAGGATGTGAAGTGAAACGACATTCAATATCATATATCGTGACTGACATTTATTTCCTAAAAAAGTACTATGGATTTGTACGCTTTCATACAGGAAAAATGGATTATTTTCCTTTTACCTAGTGACTTCTCCATTATTAAATAATGTCTGGAGCTCGAAACTTTATTTGTAGGTAAATTGCATTTCAATGGAAGAAATAGTCGGAAAAATACATGAGTGATGTTATCAATTTACTGTGGTTTTTTCTTTATAAAAGAAAATTACTAAAGTGTTTACGTATACATAAATAATACTATTGATTCTATAAAACAAAATTTCAATAAAAATACAACTTCCACTTGACCGATAAAATGTTTCCCCCAAAAGTAAATAGGCACACTTAGCCGAACACCGATTAAGGTGAATGATTCACGAAATACGACATAGTGTTGGGTGTCTAATTTGTTCCGGTATTATTTTTACTTGGGGGGCCATTCTACACAATTAACTGACTAATAAATTCACATGCCCCACGCTCACTTGTCACTATAATTGGTGTCAATACGAGCCCGCATATTTATGGCATAGAAGTCAAAACCCCTCGGCGGTAGGTTTCAGCTGTAAAAGTTTCACTCGAGAAATATGTATTTAATGCGTATATTTTGTTACTACCCCACCGTCGGATGTTTGAACATTCGCTTATATTTCATTACTCTCGTGACAGATGCCGTCATAAAGGGATTAATGAAAGTAAGTGCCTCCGGGAGCCTTGACCTTGAAGATAGCAAGTTTGAATTAAAGGTCATGCATTAAGTAAGATATTAATTATAACGAATATTTCGCTTAAACACGTAATACCAAATATTTAATTAAGATAAATTTAAATATAATTGCACTATAATAAAATATATGCTCTGTTACTACAGAAATTACCAAAATACGGAAAAATTATTCCTCTTTATAATACCTCTAAAATTATAAACAGCAAACTTAATACTAATTTTATATATTCTCACTATATCAAAAAATAAGTAATATGTCTTTATTTTCAAGTGGCGATATAAAATGTCATAAATTTGGGCATAAATGAGTATCAAGATTAATTTACCTTGACAAAATTGCAAAGAAAAAAACATCCTTTTCTATGTTGAAAAATGAGGTTTAAGATAATACCTTTATTTTCCCATAAACTTTTTTAAAGACACTCATAAAATTTAGGGCAAAGATGAAAAAATGAATTATTAATTGACATTTTATAAGCTTTTTGCACGTCACATTTTACCTGGAATTAGAAGAACATTAATCAAAATTTTATACCCTTAAGGGGGTCTTATATTTCAAAAAGGCAATTTATGATGATATGATTGATTAATGATGCTTGACTTTTATAATTTATTGCTATTAGGAAAATTCGCATTATCTACACTTTTAAGTTATTGTTTAGAAGATTTAAAGTTACTCAAAACTTGATTGCGATATAATCGCGCCGCTGTTATAATGATAATTGTAATTTCAATTGAAAAATAAAATGAACTAAGAGTAGTTCGATTTGCATCTGAATTTTAAAATAATATTTTGTGTTAATCTCCAACTAATTCTATGGATATGGATAATAATACAAAAAGTATCTGCATTTAGTGACATTTGTGCTCTAAGTCCTATTAGATGTAATTTTGTTGTTTTTGGTTCCTTTTAATCTTTAAAAGCAATACTTGGTTAAGTTTTTATGTATTATCCTAATATAAACCTAATATAAGAACCTAATATTAAATTGACTCCAAATGCTAAACAATTCTCTGAAAAATTACGGTACAAAGAGAAGAAAGTTCATACAAATAACGAAATTCAAAGAATTATGAAAGACCTTTTATTCCTTTTTAATTTTTCAAAAGACGAAATTTCCTTTTTCTTTGCCGAAAGTGTTTTCCTTTCAAAGTAAAAATGTTTTGCGGTTGGGGATCAAACATTCTTTCGCTACCTACATTTTTTAAATATTTCTCTTTTAGGTAAAATATTTTCCCTGTTTTCTTACAATTCATTAAATATTGAACTAATATGCACTTAAAAATAAAATCTTGATGCTGCAAAATATTCTACCTAATCATAAACCTTAATTTTCAAAATACCTATCGTAATATATTTAACATCTTTAAAATTGGCATCATCAACAAATGACTATGCGCAGAAATTAGGGAGGCTATTTCGGAAATAAAATATAAATAAAAAATTAAATTTCAGAGTCAATTAAACAGGCTTAAAGGCTTAAAATTTCCAATCCTGCGTGAATTGCAACAACTCACAAAGCCCTGAAGGTTAAAGGATTTTCATTATCCCGTAAAGTGTTGATTCATTAAATTAATCAATCGATTAAAATTAATCTACTCCATCAGATATAGGTACGTATTTATGGCTGTGTGACAATTCACACAATTTTTTGCGGAGACCCTGGTGCGGGACAGATTATTAAAATTGGATTCTACCTATCTATTGTAAAATTACACTCAATAATTAAGTATATCTGATTTAAACCAATACAAACTAAATAATTATATTAATTGGTGTTTTAATCGCTAAAAGAAATTTCGACATAAATCATGTATAATTGACAATTCACGGGTTTTGTCCTGAAAGAGTAGAATACAATTTTCTGAATTGCTAGAATGATTTTTTATGTAGCATGCTGGAATTATTTTTCATGTAGCATAACCCTCGATTTACCTACTAATGTGTAAAGACTTCAGCTTCCTTTCTTTAAACGTTTGATTACTTAATGCAAAAGGAAAGGATGTTTTCCTAGATTGTCTGTAAAATTATTGAATAGCTTTCTCAAAAGTTACTTAATATATTGTATTATAATTTTTTCTATAGCCTAATATTTAAACATTACAATTTACTATGTACCGAAAATTATTCTAGATCACGTCTAGATATTTTCGGAAATGGTTCACGCGTATTCTTGTAATAATAAAATAACAATCCAATTATGTATATGGGACACTCTACCGGGCAACATATACTCTGTTAGTTGCCTTAAATACATATTTAGGAAATGTTTTCTAATTTAATTTCCCATCACGTTCTGCTTCAAAATTTATTACATTTCCAATTGGACTATTGCTGGTACGTAACTTTCCCCGCTTATATCGCCCCGTGATAAATTGTTATTGATTTGCCGCTAAATGAGAAATCTTTGATTAATTAAATCGTTCTATAGAAAAAAGTAAAATCGATTTTCGCAAACAACAATTTGTTTTTCATTTAAAACAGGCATGTAACTAAAAATTCTGTTCGTCTTTCGAATTCCTATTTCTAGGACTGAGGAAAATAATTAGACCATGGTTCGAATAAGGTTCAAAAGAATAAAACAAATTTGAAACAATTCCTAAACATGTCGTAGCGTGAAAAGTGCAGCGGTATAGATATGTTTCAAATATTGCGATTCCTCAATCAATGAAGAAAATATTCTGTCCTTCCTTATGAAATCTTCAATTACTCGACCCTAGAGGAAATGTGACATTTTGCAACATCCCGACCAATTTTGGTTTTGGGGTGCAATTTTGCTCCGACAAAGTTCTCGATTTTTTCGCACATCCTGCCGGCCTTTTGTTATATGGATACCTATAACTTTTATTCCCCTTCGAGATAGTGGGATCCAATTGACTCTCGATTGTGTTTTGCGCCTTTCAATTCCCAGCTATATAGACTTATATGATGGCAATTGATAGCGCCAGTGGTAAAACAAAGACCGAAAAATGGAAAGCAAAATTTAACAGAGGACATTTGTCGTAGCAAGAGAGAGAAATAAAAAACAAATGATAAATCCTCCTAATAAAAGTCTCGGGAAGCGAAATAGGCTTTTCGCGCCAAGAATTGGAAAAATGATGTAATTTCCGAAAAGGAGAAAATGAAAGGGATGAAAGAAATTTACGACTTCTTTATAGACAAACCAATTTCCATCCCTTTTTCTTTTCTAGGGTGGATGAAATCCTTTCGAATCAATTCAGGCATAATCTGAGGAACAAAAGGCTTTCAATTTTTCTAGAAGTTCTAACAGCTCCGAAATAGGAATTGCAAACTTTGGCAAAGTTAATTACTTGGGATTTTGTGGAATTAAGGAAGGTATAAAAGTTTGGACGCTTTCATTCTTAGCAGTTACTCAATAGGACGGCTTCTCGTCACTTTCTTCAGCAACTGAAATGAATATGAGATTTCGCTAGAAATCCATTACTATTTAGTGCATAGTAAATAGACGAATTTTGTGCTTTTCTAAGAAGGCTTTCTGATCTGGGTTCGTAAAGTACATTATAGAATTTTCTTCCACCAAACTAAACGTAATCTTAAAAGCCCTTAAGTAAAGAACATACGAGTATCAAATTCAGCGAAAAAATACTTATAGGAAATATACACAAGTCATCTAAGAGTGTATTCATATACTATGTAATTAATTACACCTATCATGATAATAGAACCAATTCGTTATAAATATCATTCCCAGAATTTTATTCTTGGAAGACATATAATCTTTTATTTTATTAAATTTGCCTGTAGACAAACATTTAAGTGTTTTTCGGATCAGTGATTTGATTTTGATATGGAATTAAGAACTTTCAAAATAAGCAATGCGTTCAAACAATAAATTTTGAAATCGACATTATATACATAAGTATAAAACAATGCCTGGGTTTTCGGAGTTATTAATTGTTGGTAAAAATTAAAAATTCAAAATGAATCCATGATAGTCGATAATTTGCCTGGAAACACCTTTTTTGAATATTTAAAGTGGGACAGACAAACTTTTTTTACATTTGATAAAAGTACTAGGTATGTACATATTATTTTCATAAATATCAAAGTCAAATCGAAGATACGCCGAAGTTATTATGTACGAAAATATATAAATATACTATAATATTTTTCTCATTATAAGTAGATCCACACATATCATATATTGAGATTTATATAAATACAATACAACAATTTAAAATACATATAGATAATTAGATTTATTTAAAATACAAAGTTAATTGTTAGCATGTAGTGTAATTCTATACTATTTGAAAGCGCGTAAATTACAATTCCCTACTATTCTCGAAAACAGAAATCAAATACATATCTAGACCAAACATATTGCCCTAACCTACCTATTTATTGCCAGAAAACACGCAATTAAAAAGGAACTGTGAGCAGATTGCTGCATATAATTGCAAACAATCTCTAATATCTCGAGCTAAAATTTTATACTTATGTAAGTATGATAGCATTAAATTATCATCATTTAATTATCGAGAATTGAATGGAAATGGAAAAACTGCTTCAAAAAGTTCGTAATACAATATGAAATGATAAGTATAAGTGTGCAAAATTGATATATTCATACATTTACATAGAAATATGACAGAATTTTGTTCGTGTTGAAAATATTGTGAAGAAGTTTAAAATTAAATTCCATTCGTTCTTAGGTTGCAAAGAAGTACGGGTATATCTATACGTGGGCGTAGGGGTGCTATAACATATTCTCCCTTGGGATGATCAGTTGCTGCCACCGATACCAATGAAGACGTTCTTGAATGAAAATCCAGCCCTAGGGAGGCGGAAGAGTACCATGCTGAGAAAGTTTTACGATAAATTTCTCTGGCAGAAAGTTTACATAAGTCCTATTTTGGGTAATTTAGGAATTTCTTCGGAAATGTCGAGAAATTAATTACTTGGCGACTGAAAATTTTGTCAGCATGCGTGAAAGGAAGGAACATATTTATTTAAACGTTTGCTCATCAACTTTAAAGAATTCTTTAAACAATTTAAGGTGCTGGAACCATAACTTCGTAGTACGGTGTCGAAAAACGTGACAAGACTTTATGAAATTCTTTTGGTTTCGGGCGCCTCCGACAAGTCCATTTTCAAATGCTTCACAATTTTGTCACCAATCTCTTCGGTGAATTTAGAAATTATGGAAAATTGAAAAAAGTAATATTAAAATAAAGGGATGTGGGGATACACACATATTCAATTAAAGAGAAAAGTTTGCGCTGTGATTTTTCCATTCTTATGCGATAAGATTAGATGCGGTAAACATCACCTTTTCTGAGATTTTCAGAAATTATATAGTAAAGACCATATATTTTGTAAAAATGCCTACATAGTTTGTGGTACTATCTACTATTAAACATAAATATCTGCTTTTGTGTCTGTACAAAATATTATATAAAAAATACATTTTTAAATCGCACCATCCTGAATAAAATTAAAATATTCGAAGGATCAAATTAATAAAAGATCTTTGAATATAATTCCTGGATGCATGGGAAGGGAACGTTTTTATTCCTTAAATCTGCCTGGTCAATGAATGATCTTCAAATATGTTGAATTTTCCGCAAAGTCCATTTTATTGAATGGGAAAAGACAACTAAGTAGGGAAAAAAGCGGTTCACGTGAATATTTTGAAGTAATGAATGAAATAATTCTATTGAAGTTATTCTCAGAAATAGAATTCCTTTAAAAACAACAACAACATTCACTTGAAGAACAGAAGAATACTGTAGACTTTAAATTTTACGAATAATTACACCAGTATTTTTAAGCCTCCCTAAAATTTCCCTTGAAGCTAAAAACGGGAAATGAGTTGTTTACACTTTCCTTGTGAAATATTGGTATTTATAGAAAAAAATAGTAAATACAAAAATGATTTAATTGATTTAAGTGACTGGGAAAAAATAAGTTACTCAGCTATTTGGGCTGAACCCAAAATGTATATACACTTTGCAATGTGCTTCAAAAATTTTAATTTTTGTCGTCCTGCATACATATATGTACTTACATATAACAGTGGGAATATATACGAATTATTTTCATCATTTATAAAGTTCTTAAAAATATAATACACATATTTATAAAAATAAAATGAAGTATATCCCTAAAGCTATAAATGAAGTTTGAGACTTTTCTGCATTTTATTTATTTATGTTTTATATTTTTGTTTTTATCTGTCAATCAAAAATTAGTTATTATTTTTATAAACACGCCTCTATTCAAAAAGAGTTGATTTAAATAGGGAGGAAGTCTTCTCACAAACGGTTATCGCAACGCTTCAAAGAACCGATTGGTATATGTTAGAAGAACACTTACTTACGAAACCCCCTGTATATTCATACATGAAACTTGAAACATTTTATTATGCATAGTTTAGTATTAATAATTAATATTTTAAATTATCTAGCCAAATAGCTATGTAAAGCCAATGTTTACATATGGATATGTATCAATGCAAGACATTAAGAAGCTAATCAACATCGAGCCCTTATTTTTCCCCAAAAGCTAATTGATTCTGAACTTAAATGCTGATGGAAAAAATTTACTTTCTGATACATAATAAGATTTGTTCTCATTTCAGGTTCTTATGTCCTCGTGCAGGTCCTTAATCTGAAAATATGTTCCCAAAGATTGGGCTTTTCTCCTATGGTTCTTCTGGGAGCATAGCAACCATGCCATTGCGTGCAGGTATTTTCATAGCACTGAAGTACTCGAAGGCAGATTTTATTCCGATCCCTAATGGATGTTATTAGCTTGGAAACAGCTCAAAGGACACTTCAGCCTATCTCAAGCTAACGTGTCTCTGAAAATATGTATGAATTTCTATAGATTTCACTGTTACTAATTACGTACTAAAGTTTGGGCACGCTATTCATTTGATACTTTTTGTGTTTTTATGTTCCACAAAATATAGCTTTAAGTAGGGTTCTTATTTACAGGATTATAGACTTAAGTATTCAGACTAAGTGTCCACAGGAAGGAGCTTGTGAAGACTGTTTATACTGTAATTTGTTGATAAAATTTCCTCTAATTCTAATAAATAACAGCAGAATCAATTAGTGAAAATATCCAATTAAATTCGAATTTGGTGTACTCGATGCTATCGCGCCTATTATAATCGCGATAAGGTAAATATTCGGAAAATCTCATTAAAATGAAAATCATTCAGAAAGAGTACCTTTGTTATAACTTGGGCGAATGATATTATAGAACCCTTTGATGAACAAATAATACCAGCACTATCTGGAGAATTATGCGCATTTATCAATTCACCAGATAATTGAACATTAAGCTTGAAGCTTTTGGTAATAACTCCGTAAAACCGCAACGTTTTACGCAGTATATGTATGTCCATAGCCGAAATCGGTTTTTCATTCAATAAAAAATATAATAATTAATACTAAAAAACATCCGCCTGTATCCTAAAATTTTTTTTATTTTATGAATGACCATTACGTCTATTGTCTTCTATTCATCTACAAAAACGAAGAAACTCTGATTCCCTATCTCTGAAAAGAAGAAACAATTACTGTCTACTTAATCATGACTGAATTTAAAATTCTCCCTTAAAACTACTTATCCCTTCAAGAGTTCAAGTTAATAATAACAAAAGTGAAACAGGAAATTTTAAGGCATTAAATGTAAATATCGATTGACTTAAGTCTTCCAAGTCTTATGCGAATCCGTTAAAATTTGCAATTGAATTCATTTTGGTTCGTTTCGCAAATGCAAATTTAATTCGATTGTCGCTTTAAGAGCACCCTGAAACAAATGTTAAGACAGTTTATCCTTAATTTAATTCTTCGTTAAGTACCCGTAAAAACGATGGAAAGAGACCCTATTACAACTCATCGTGACTTTCTTACGTAAATAAAAGGGACGATGTACACAACGATAAGGTCGACAAGGAAAAGTAGAAAAGCTATTTGAATCTTGCAGATGAGACACCGTTTCAAATAAATAATATATTCATGAAGCCTTCTCTCCTCTACCCTGCATAAGTTTTATAAACTTCACAAATCAGGAGCATCAAACACTCTGAAGTCTCGTCGTCGCATAAACATATAATATCCAAGGGATGACGGGTCGAAGATAGATTTTGAGTTTATGAAAAAGTATGCCAAAGTAGCAATAAGTGCAGAGTTGACTAATCGAATTCATGAGAAAACGGAGCAGCCCGGCTGGAATTCATGATGCCGTGGCACCTTCAGCTCCTTCGTATTTTCCGGTTTATGTTTATTCATGTCACATTTTTCACCTCTATACGCTGATGGAGTTTCGTGGGCCAAACATTTCTATTTTTTTTTTTCATATATTTTTCAAAGTTCAATGCAAATTACGTCCTTGTTTACGTTATCTTGGGCCGAAGAAAAGTAAATTCAGTTAGTATGGAAAGAGCAAATATGGCGATATGTGCCCTGTCGTAGCATGGAAGCCATAATACATAAGATGTTATATTTTTCACTCAAGAAAATTGATCTGTTTTTATGTATTTTTGTTTGCATTCACCAACCATCCCGGAAATATTCAAATTCAATGTAATATTTCTCCATACACACCAGCCATATATAAAAAATATTCGTATATTGTCACGCAAAGGCAAGTAAGCCTTTTTTTAAAACAACAAACTGATTCAAATATTCTGTTAATAAAAATAAAGAAAGAATGTACTCACTGCTTTTCCTTTCGTTGCTGCCGTTTCTTCTTAAACGCCTTTTTCACCCGTAGCAAAAGGAACGCCGCCCGATCGATGGACAGCGATGGGTTCCCCTTTTTAGGAGCCTCATCCATCGTGAGGTCCTCAGGGTCCCTGAAGCAAGCCCCAAGTGGATTCACTTTCTTTCGAATAACTTTCTAAAAACATATTTTATAATTTTATTTCGAGTTTATTCAATAATGTTTTTAAACTCCATTCTGAATAGGAGAGTCAAAAATTATGTTATCCTCCAAAAAGGTTGCACACACAACACAAAATCTCACGCTTTTTGCGTTATATTTTTGGCATTCATTATAAATTATGAGTTTTATTATTTTATAAGTTTAATTTAGGTTAGACCTTAAACTCACTTAATATTATTTATTAGTTAGACACATATTTTAACTGTTCACCGAACAAAGTTATTAATATCTAAGCAGGCACATCGAACATCAAGTGTACATTAAAACATGTACATACAAAACAACACTTATTAATCACAAGGGTACAAATATTTAAATCGGTGCATAATTATTTTTTTATTTTTTTTTCTTTTAAAAACAATTGGGAACTAAGGGAACATCCAGCAGGAACAATTAAGTAGGTATTGTTTTTCTATATATTTTATTTGAACATTTTGCATTTTCTAACACAGCATATTAAAAAGCATCCGGGAAAAAAATTGCAATTGAAACGTATCAACTGAACAAACGCATTTTGAAACATTTGTGGCAAATAAAACTGCAGATGCAAAAATGTTTAAAATCAATTCACTATCGTTTTTCTCCAATAATTAAGCACTTCGTCCCCGACTTTTCAGACAAACTATGATTGATTATGACTGAGTTGGTACTTCGTAATGTCATTTTCGAAGAAAAACATTTAACAAAATCAGTACTTTAGTCTTACTTAGAATAGTAGAAAAACATACTATATTTTTTCATTTAAACAACCCTTTAAATTTTACCAATCATGAAAACTCCAAACATTTTTAAAGCATTACTTTAAAATTTAAGTGTGTGGTCGCTATATTATAAATTAGTGCAACAAAATATATAATATAGTAAAATTTTTACTAAAAGCGATCCAATAGTTGGGTGACTAAAGACTATGTACTATATAGACAAGAAACATACCCACTTATTTCCTTTGACTTTTTAATAAAATGTATTTGTTGTAATTTATAATGTAAATTTTTATGTACTTAGCCTTAAATATAATTACATTTAATGTACTTAACTTTGTGCAGAAAGAAAAATCTTTCTAACACTTTCAACATAATACCGTGCATGAGACATTTTTAAACAAAAGCCTAGTTATGGTTCTTTCTCTTACTGTAGTTCAGTCAGGCGTACCTAAATAAGTTCCAATTTTATTATAGAAATACATTTTATACCTCATATCCAAAACATATCGCATTATTACAAAGTCCATTAATCTAACGCTGGCGACAGCATAATAATTAATTTATGGTAAGCCCACGGAGTCCCTATGTATTAATGTTCTTAAAATGTGGTGACACTTTGTGATAAGGGCAAAGGTATCTAAGTAATATGTGCAGGTATATTCTGAGCTAGGACGTGATCTTTATTTTAAAAAACTAAAAACTTATTCATTCAACCCTTTGCAAACTGTTCAGCATGATGTAAAAAGGTTGACATGGATATTTTTCACTATTTCTCTTTTTGCGAATTTTATTTACATATATTTTGGCAAATATGCGGAGCAAATTTAAATAGGTTTGAGGGAAGGAGTCATAATAAGTCAATAATTTTTTATGAGGTGAAACAGCACAACGTCTATAAAACATTATTCCATTTTCGCTTTTTATTTTAAGCATGAACAGTTAGTCACAAAATGTAATAGTACGGAATACTTAAATACACTGACTACAGTATTTATTTATTTTTCAAGTTGACGTGACGCTCTAACGACGGTCTAATCTTGATTTGTTGTACATGCACAATATGTGAGTACATCACCCAGTTGCCCTAATTAACCTCTTCATCACTGCAGTGACCACATTAAAAAAGCCCTCATTCTATAAGAGTGTGCGGAATAAAATAAGCGAATAGAATTAAGTAGCGATGCGATCAACTAGATAATCTTCTGTAATTATTATTAATCATAGAGATTTATGAACCGGAGACAAATATTCGAAGCTTTTCGCAATTACAGAATTTGAACCAGGATTGTAAGACAACGTTGGCAAACCCAATTTCCAAACAAATACGATATACATACATAAGTAAAATTTTATAACAGAAAATTAAATGATAAAAATTGAAGAATATGATTTGCTTACTTATTAGCAACTCCAGCAAATTATAAATGCAAACACTTCCAGAGGTTCTGTATGTCAATCCTTTGATCTTATTTACAATAATAAAAACAATTCCAAATTGTGTTATCTTAACTCAATTGTACTACCCAAGACGCCGGAGGAGAGGAGATACACATTTCTCGAATATTTGTGCGAGTAAAGTCGTTATGGAAATTCCGTTTTTTCCCGCGGATTTTCCTTTTAAAGCCCTTTCGGCATAACTTACCAAAGAATTTTTATTGATTTAAGGACTGAAGGATTTTTCGTAGTTTATAATAAATGCAAAGACCTTTCCATTACCATACAGAGCCAATATATTTCATTTAAAGTACGACTATGCTCATCCTTGGAGTTGGTTCAAAGCGTTTATCGTTATACATATATCAGAAGCGGTACGGGCAATTTATCCAATTTTCCACAGCTTTGTGAAGAAAGAATGAAAAAGGTTGGGATAATGTCATGCGAAGTAGATGGTCTTAGCTGCCATAACCAGCCAGCTGAAAAAGTACAAACTCCTTCCTGGACCTTAAAGTTTGTAGCAGCTTGGATTGATTTCCCCGGATTATACATATTCCTGACACGGCCACCATTTATATCTGTCAGCGGCTTAATACGTCTTGATATCATGTCATTAACTTAATGACCTAATAAAGCCACCAGGAAGGCTAATGGTTCCATTAGCAAACAGTGCCGGACAAGAGATCCTGCAAACAAGGCCAACGCGTGGGGCCAAATATCCTTTTTAATAGAACTGATTTGGCGCAAGTTTGAGTGTACAAATTCCGACGGCGTACTCTTCATGTTCGTCCAATAGAATTGTCGTCGTAATGTATCGATTCCCGGCATGTCCTGCTGGGGATTTGTAGAAAAAGAAGAAATCACTTTTGTTGACGCCATGCGAATGAATGTGTCTGGAATAGAAAAAAAAAGATTTTTTCTTTGGCTCTCCTGCAGAAGCCTCAAAGACGTTGAGAACTGAGGAATAAAGCGATTATTGCGAAGTGATTTGTTGTCAAGGACATCAAAGTTGTTACTAAATTACATATATACATATATTCACACATATGGAAGAGTAAAAGCGTTGCAAAAACTAGTGACATAAGAAAAAGTTGTTCCGTATTTATTGAAGGACCAATAAATGTAAGTGTATATACTTTCATAACTTTATTCTTCCTTTCATTTTATGTATTCAGAATATAGTTGTAAAAACCTTCATATATGAATAAACTATTTCACTATTTGAGAGTCAATGTCTATTTCTAAAAGAGAATAAGTTGACCTTCAATAAAAGTTTGTAAGATTTCAATATGCAGAATGTGTTTCATACCACAAAATAGCTCATATAATATACCTCGAAAAATCGAACAAGAATTTAAGGTGTTGGCTACACTACTTACATATATGTACATATGTACATATAATTATACCTTAATATTTTTGTGTATCTTCACCCTGCAACTTTCTTATTATTCTGCATCTTGTATGAGGGGTCCAAGGGCAAAACTAGCTCTTACATCTTACATCTTTTTTGATTTTTAGGAAATCAATCAAAAAGTTTTTTTGGTTTCGATTCGCTTCTTCAAAACGCAAAGAAAAGTAAAAAAAAAAAAAATTTGTTTTAAATTTAATTTTAATATAAATTTTCCATAAAAAGTAAAAGAAAAATTACACTAGGAAAAAGAACTGGTTTTGACACTCAATGACTGTTTTAAATAACAATATAGCTTTAGTGTAGGGTAACAATATAACTTTAGTATAGGTTTTTTTCAGAACAATAAAGCTGTTTTTGAGGGCACATTCGAACATGAAATTGTATCGAAATATGTATGTAGATACTGAACCAAAAGGCATTGCCAGTTTAAAATTTTCAAAAACTTTAGTCATATTACTTTTTGCTGACATGGGTAATAAATACCATTTTGCCAACAGACACCCAAAAATTCCTTATCATTATGTTTTTCTACAATATATTGAGACAAGCAGAAAATGCGATTAGCAGCTTAACCCTGGTTAATGGTAAGTAAAAATTACACCGTTGAAAAACGCGGATTATACTTCCCTTAAATTTTGCAGAAAGGATGAGTAAAGGGCGGCTAAATTAGGTCGAACAATATTAATTTAAGCACTTACACAATAATCTCCAAAAAAGGGCTAAATACTGATTCCACACGCTGTTCAACTCTTATCTCGGCGCCGCAGAGCCCTTTATTTTGCTTTCATTCAACCGCACATAATAGTGCTGAAGTGATTATCCGCAACTTTGAAATTTACCCCAAACTTTTAGGAGGCACAAAAAACATGTTTACAATATTCATCCTTTCCACTGAATGCCTTTAAAAATTATCCTGATTATGACAGGGTGAAGGACACATAAGGGATCTTTGGCTTAGCCGCAGCTCTGCTACATTTGAAGTATTTAGTAAATATTCTATGTAGAATCAAGATCTGTTGTTTCCAAGGTTAATTGCGTACCATCAAAAAAGAGCATAGTTTGACCAGCTCTGTTTCATAAGCGGATATTGACCTTAAGGGGAGCATTTTCCCTGCCATTAACCTTTTAATCTGCACTTCATTTGATGCCATCTACTTTACATCTAAGAAGATAAATAGTTTGAACGAACTGCTGCTAAGAATTTATTAAATTCAATTATGTAATGGGGCATGCCTGTGGCGTGGAGATAAAAACAACCTTCAGTTCTAACGATGTAAAATGAAAAAGACCAATTACCAAGTTATCTCAAGGTTTTCTCCTCCTCGGAACTTTATTCTTGATATTCTTTAATTCTAAATTAAAACACATTTCACCATTTTTGTCGAACCGCAAAATAGGAGCATTTTGTGAGGGTTACTTTGTATTCATTTGGCTGACTTTCGGAAATACGATAAACTCTCATTAATGGCATAAATATTTATCTACATACATATATGTATTCTCCTTTTTTCTGTTTTCAATTTCAACAATTAATTAAGAAAAAGAAGCAATTTGTAACAAATACAAAGAGATTATAATGGTAAGAAAGTTTGAATCCTCAGTAATTATTTAATTAATTAGTTTTTACGTCTATACTAATATGTATGCGGATACCAAAGTATTCCGAATAAAAATATTCAGATCCTTTCGAAAGGGCGCACGAGGACCGCACAAGGTCCGTACTTTGACTGTTTTACTCGGATGCAGCACGGCTGCACGGGGTATTTTTGTCGGACAAATTGGCTGCAATAGGGTCGCACGAGGGCCGCATTAGTAAATGTAGTCTTTTTGACGGGCAAATCGGTTGGCCGCACGACGGTCAAACGGCGGCCACACTGGTAAATGCAGGGCCGCAACACGGCCGCACTCTCTCAAATGAATCAATTTTGTTTACTGTGTCAAAAATAATTACTGAATTACATAATTCTAATTTCATAATTATTGTGAATTATTCATTTATACACAAGCTGAATTATTCATTTATATACAAGTGTCTGAGCTTTATAAATACTTGTTTATATGTTTTCAGTTCCTCTTTTACAAACAGTCGGGACTATAGGTACATGTATACGGAAGAACGATGCAGGTATTTAAAAAGAAAAATATTTATATGAGCGTATATAGCGCATAGCATAGTATAAAGGGCATTTATAAACTAATTAAATTTGGTGCGGCCGTGTTGCAACCACACTGCGGTCTTTTTGGTTTTTTGTCGAGTGCGGCCTTCGTGTGGCTCAGTGCGGCCGCGTTGCAGTCGTGGTAGAGCCGATGATTCAAAATCAAGGTGCCCTCGTGCGGTCGTCGTACCGCCGTCTAAAAACAGTGCGGCCTAGTTGCGGGAATCGTTTATTTTAATCCGGGATCGGATAAGGCATTTAAAATTTCTAATAAATAAATCATATTTTCCACTTTTTTTATAGAAAATATATGTTCAGTTATTTTTTTAACTGGTGCAAATAAAATAAAAAATCTGTCCAGTCATTTTGAATACGACTCGTACATATGCTATATCTTGTAAACATCGAAGACTACGCATTAAAGCATATTTACATCGACAAAATGTAAACGCATCGTCGATTACAAAATTTAATACATTAACTAATTGACAAACGATGCCAGCCAATTAAAGACTTCCTATAATTAACTTTTTAAATCCTTATAATTGGGGTATTAAAATAATACTGAACTTCTTAATAGTGGCGGTTTTAGCTACTATAAACTAAGTGAACTCCAGAAATAATTATATGCAAATATAAAAACCAAAAAATGTAGCTAATCAGGTAACACTATTACGCCGGTTATATTATATTTCCGATGGGATATTTTAAAATTATAAAAATTGATAACCCACTGGGACCTACGTCTTCTATGAATTTTATATAAAGTTTTAAAATGTCTCATTTAGAATTTTTAGTATAATATAATAGTTATTAATATGAAATATGTATATTAATCGCGATAGTGATAATTTTCATAAAAACAAATTTCAATTGCTTTAAATATATAAGGAAAAGGACTAGGTACACATTAAGAGAAATGTTTGTAGATGAATGGTTAGTAATGTATTTCGAAGTACCTAAAACTCTAAAAGAAATAACTTTTTTAAATTATGCACATACATACATTGATTTACTTTAGTTTTAAAAGAAATTATTTATTAAACCACAAATTATGGCTTTTTTATTTATTAGGCTAAGAATTATGTCTTTTTAACTTAAACAAAGCAAAATGAATTCGTTTCTGTAAAAATGTTATATAATTTGCAGTAAATGTTTATAAAAAAAAAGGATCCAGAAAAACACTTCCTCCAGCATCGCCGGTATCTACAACAAAACAAGCCCCATTTGACTCAGCTCTTACAATAAATAGACCATCGATTTAAAGATCTAATCGGCCGTAGTGTAATTCGTCTACAAATGTAAAGATATCGAAAAATCGGAGGAAATCCCAATCGTAATCTCTTCAATTCCTCAAAAATTCGAGCAGATCATGCAACACAGCATGTCGTAAAACGAAATGTGTGTTTTGTCATTCTTAAGAAAATCTTGTAAGGATTTACCAGTCCCCTATGAGAACTCAAACCCTGAATTTCTTCGAATATTTCATTGCTCTATATAACCTCCCTATATGCCCCCTATAACTGAGAATTCATAAAAATGAAGAGGCAAACAATGAATCTTTTTTTTTTTTTTGCATTTATAGAAGGCGAATTTTCAATTGTATAATCTTGAATATTGATAAAAATTTCATATCACAGGCAGTGATAAAAAGAAAAAAGAAAAAAGAAACCTAGAAGACCGGGAAACACACTTAAACACTCTTTGTCACTCAAGCAGAACTAAGCCTATATTCAAATAGCGATAGAAGCTACCGCGATAAATATTTCAAGAATAAAACGCCGAGGCAGAGACACAGCAGCGTAAATGGTGCTGATAAATTTTTGACGAATGAAAATAGCACTGCCGTGTATGCATACCTATGTACATGAATTGTTTGATAAATTCATAATTTATGTTCATAGAAGTTGCACGAAGGGAACAAACAGAAAAAGAAAAATATAGAAATTTAATATGTCGTTATCTGCAGTCTAAGTTGCTGGATATTACATCAATCTTCATCACATGCTCATTTTAAAAAGAGTCCTCTGAAGCCACGTTGACCGATACAAATCCTCCCGTTCAAACTAATCCACAACAGCAAGTCAAACAGTAATAACCCTCTGGTTAACTATCGTAGGTCTAAAAGCACAGGCTCGTACAACACTAAACAAAATTAACATTCGCCGCACAGGTTACACCTGAATGTTGGCAACATAAAGGCACACTCAACATCAAAGCAATAATCGATTTTCAAGGACATTTGTGCAACTTTTAACTTTATTTTTAAAATTTTAATTGCATTACACTTTTTGGCAATGAGTTGGATCCGGCTCAAAGATGAACGAGAGTACGCGCACACCTGAAACAAGTTCGAACGATGTTAGAACCGCGATACGACTGAAGGATTCTATGCATTTCCTGTGGAGCTTTTTTCGAAGGGAATTCGCCGCAATATCGAATATCCTTACGGGGAAAATAAGGAAGCTTATCAGGAGAAAGTCCTTTTTTCCCCGCCTTGCCATAGAGGAGGAACATAGAAGCAAGAAGAATATTTAATAAAGTCGTCAAGTGGCACTTGAAGGATAGTCCCATAAAATCAGACATGTACTTTGCCGTAGAACTGCAATTCAAGCGACTCTTACAATACTTTTCATAAACTGCATCTGCAAATCGTTTCTGAAAAGATATAATAAATAAAGACTACAACTACAAAACATCTTATAATTTTTGTAAGGAGGGTCGTAAGCAGCACAAAGTAAACCCCAATGTAAGAAAACAAATCATTGATCCACTAGAATTATGCATAATAGAAATATTAAATGATTTCCGAAAAGGAAAGTCGATGGATAATGTATGTAACGTATGCAACCTCTTTTTGGTTATGTTTTTTCCAATAAGAATTAAGTCGATTTTCTTACTTCTTGCACTTAATTTAAATATCAACTGTAACTAACAAATAGGAGCATGCACCTTCAATTCTTAAAAATCTTTCTCTAAAAAAACAAAACACTCTTTTGATAATACCTCTTTTAGAAACTCGTCAATAAACAAATGTGGGTTCAAAAAGTTTAACCATGAACATGACGTGAGTACTGATTCTTCATAATTAATAAAAATGTGATCAAATTGACGACATTTGCAACTTCTGAAGAGTTTAAAATCCGCAGGTCAAAGTGAGACATCAAATCATTTATCCAAAATAGTTAAATCGAGTGGTAATGACCTGAAAGCGCAAAACAATATGGTAAAATCAAGTTCGATTTACAAAGGGTACTTGATAAAACAAAAATGAATAAAGGTTAGAAATACGAAATCCGTTAAGAAAAAAATAAAATTAAACTACAAATTTTATAGGTAATTTTTATTTAAAGTATGCATCTCGGTCCTTTAAAGTGTGTCATCCACAAATAATATGTAGGATTAATTTGATTGCTTCTATTAAATCTACGAAAAAATTGTTTCAAATCTTATCAAACCACAAGAAGTCTAAATTTATACGCATTAGTTTCCAGCGCTAACAGGTTTTTAATTTTTCACGCGGGAAATAAGTGTTTAAGCACAAAATTCCTTGAGTTTATTAATTAAATTAGTTGTACAAATATTGTTCGGGTGTATCTACTACTAAATTCTCGTTTTGTAAACCCCCAGCAGCATTTATTTAATCTAAGTCTAGGTCGGATGTTTGTTATGTTCATTACGTGCCCAGGATTCTTTACATTAACTAGGAAAATAAAGTAGAATTGTATCTGGGTACCTGTATATTTCCTGAAATAGAGCAATATACATAAACTCCCATTGAGATGTAACATAATTGTGAGATTTCCCCATGGTGCTTATTTTAAATTAGTTTGTGTAATTAACTACCGAACTTTTACCAGTAACCTTTTATATCATCAAAATATTTCTACTTTTAAATTACCTTTCCAATTATCTTTAATAAATTGCAATGTGCTGTTTTACTAGGAACTGGTAAAACTTACCATATATGCATTCAAAATATAAATAATAGAATTTAAATTATTTATTGTGCTTCGCACAAACTCACCTATTTGAATTTTTGAAATGTAATACTTATGTATTATTTTTTACATATGGAAAGACAATTTTGTATAAAAGATCATCTGAAATATACAAATTAACGAATTTTTTAATCTGCATACATAGATAGCAACAAAATAGCCAATTAATTAAATTATTTTTTCCTGAAACTTAAAAATAGCATATTAAAACACTGGAAACTAAAATTCGCGTTTTAATTAAAGTCACAACTCCTAATTTATACAAGAATGAAATCAAATTTTTAAATATTTTATGTTCATTCTTTTTAGAAAAATAATATATTTAAATTAATTTAGAGATATGTTCTTGCATACAACTATCACAAAGCTTATTTGACTCTTTCTTTCTGAAATTTTTTTTCGCTCTTATATTTTCTCCTCTGAAAGAGTTCTTGGAAGAGAAAACGAACTTAAGCTTTGCTTCACTCTCTTAAACGTTTTTAAAATACATATGTATGTTTCTTTGAGTAATTTGAAACTAACAAAATATGCATACAGAGTGGAGGTATATTACCTAAAGATATATCTGAAACACCCCCATGTTCGGTAAATTTTTATTATTTTGGAGTTATTTTGTTGTCCTAACTGCCAATTCGATGATAATATGCAGCTTTAAAAATGTATATTGATTATAAAATTATAGCGCTAATTCCAAATTTGGCGCAGTAGTTCAACATTTCAAACGCCAAAATTGCGACTTTTCAATGTTAACTTTTATTAAAATGGATATATTGAGGTTGTTGTAATTGCATACTTCAAACTAAATTCCTAATTATTTGTATGCTAATTTTTACTTTAATATATAGATACTATAAGTTTAATTTACTGAACATATCAACGTCTTAATTCTATGATCCGCCAAGTAATTCAATGTTATATTTTAATTTTAAGCATTTTAATCGACCATGGCAAATACGGGTTAAATCTAAAAAGAGAAACCGAAAGTGCGTTATTTTACTAAATCAATTTAGATCCTACCACAGCCCTAGTTATGTTTCAAATAGCTTCATTTCATATTCCTTCCCCGGTTGTGATGACAGATGACGGCAAATTAACCCGACCGTAAAAGACAAACCAACTGACCTGAAAAAGTCCTTCATTAGGCTAACGGACCTTATCTAAATTTCCTATTAAGGGCGATTGTGTTGTTCTGACTTTATTAATTTCGTCCTTGCACGAAAGTTGTTATAAACAAGAGCGCAAATTAATACTATTGAACACTGAATAGATATGAGCTGATTATTTTAATGGGTAGATCATATTTCAGTGAAAATGAAACACATCAGAATTCCTAGAATATTGTTTACTTAACCCGACAATATTACAAATTGCTTCCGCATATGATAAACATGATCTCGACGATATCTATCGGGAACATTAATTATTTCGTTATTAATAGCTATTGGGATATTTTCAATCCCTTGAAGCTTTATAGAACGAAACGGAAATTTACACCATTTCAATAACCTTTGAAAGAAATTTGCTCTGTTTCCAACGTCCAATACATTTAATGACTTAAATTATTCATGAAAATGAATTAAGGTGCTCGTTAATCGTCTCAAGGAGAAAACAAGCCGCTTTCGTTGTTGATTCGGTTAAGAGTACATATGTACTTAATTTTCGATTATTATTCGAATTATTAAATAAGGTCTAAAGTCCAATCCCATTCTTTTATTTTATATGTGCATATTCACAATTAATGTTAACAAGTACTCAAATTGAAATAATTAGATTTGATAAACCGGATAACGAAAGCCCCTGGATTGGGTTCCACCCTTTTAAAATAATTTTTCTTTGGCTGAATAGACTGGGATCACTAAAATAAATTGAGTTTATAATAATAAGCTGTGAACTAAACCCACTAGTAGGTATTGAGAGATTTTTTTAAACGTAAGTAGGCGACAACTTATAGATAAATCGGAATGTCAACTTAAAAACAAATGAAAGGAAAAGGTGTCAGAAGAAATAAAACCTTATCTCCTATAACTAACAACATTTTTAGATGAAATAACGTTTAAATTCTGTAGTTGCGTAAAGGACTTGAATTGTGTTAGACAATATTTGAATTTGGGTAAATCAATTCTTCCAACATCCACAGTTTAAAATGAAGGAACTGTACAAACTTTATTCGAATCCTTCCTTAAAGGAAAAAATTAAGACTGACTCAAAGGAGAGTTTTGGTATTTTAGAGAAATATTTGGCAGTTAAAACCAATCTGGAGAAAATGCACAACCAAACAATTTCATTGCAATATTCACTAGATGAAAAAGGAAACAAGAATACTAAAAACCAGGAAAGATGCGAAGACACATTCACAATTACGTCGAATAAAATAATGCAGGCGCTTAAAGGATATTCACCTACAGAATATACTAGCTACGATAGAGATTTGCATTATCAAACTAACTCTTCACCAATTACAAGAGCCAACGAACTCAAAAGCATAGACCTGGAAAATAAAATGGATTTTATTGGCAAGACCTTTCGTAATGTTAAGAAGTCTATAGAAAAGCCCTTGATGTCAAGAACTCCAACATTTATTGCAAATCAAATAAAACAAGACGATAGCAATATCAGTGTGAATTTTCGTGAAGAGAAAATGGATGAAACGAAAGAGGATTGCACGATTCCTTACCTAACACCAAATTCTGCCAAAAAAGATGATGCTTTAGAAAGAATTATGAAAATGCTTGATATTGATTGCAATCCTACTAATGAATTAGATGACAAAAATCTAATAGAACTAAAAAGCAGCGAGACGGACTTGCCCGTCCTAAGGAGCCCCTTTGATATCGCTTATTGGGATGAACAATATCAAAAATACAGCTACTACACCTTTATTTTCCTCGTATGTATTTTGTTAATATTGTCTCTTTTGCGTTCGACAAATTATGTGCTCAAGTCAGTGAAAATGTACTTTGATAAAGTAATTGTGCTCTTTTGGAATTGGATTAAAACATCATCTACTAAGGCGCCGACTAGTGAGAACCATGTTGTCCTTTTCGTCTTACTCACGCCTTTTATCATATTACTTATAATCGCGTATTCTGGACTCAGTATATTATGCTTTCTTAATAGGATTCTTTTGCTTCGAGCCCCAAAATCCCTTGTGCATCAGCTTTCTACCAAAACCCCAATGGAGTCTTATTGTATGGATAGCTAAATAAAATGGAAAGCAGTTTTGCAGAGTACATTTTTGTAATTTTAAAACAAATTTGTGACAAAATAAAACAATATCGATGGTAAATTGTGTATCTTTTTCTTAAATTTCTCTTTTATGAAATCAGTAATGGTAAAATGGTAAAAATAATTCGGTTCTTTCCGTTACGAAAAATCTCCAAATGATGCTATTGGTATCCTTGATTATATCATTCCTTTGAAATCAAGAATACGAGTGATTATAAGGGTCGTCCTGAGTATTAATGTACATTGAAATTAAAAAGTATATACATATATATGTACCAATCTTTCTGACTCCCACCAGACACTGAAAAGAAATTTACTAGCTATCAAGTGTCGTTATATACCTCTTACAAAATACAAATTCAGGAATATAGAATCTTCAATATTTTTCAATACAAATTATAACGGACACAACAGTCCATATTACGTATTATAAGAAACATACGAAGTTATTTATTACCTCAATATTAAACTTTATTGTATTAAATTCAAAAAGAAAGTGAAATGTCTGCGAAAAGCCACGTCGAATTTTAAGTGAAATCGATTTTATCCAAACTTCAACACTTCGAAAGTCTTCATAAATTCCGCATGAGCGGCTTCTTGTACTTCATAGAACCCTTCGTAGGATAATATCCTCTCCGGAAAGTTCATAATTAAGACTGACGTGTTTGTCATCTTTTCACACCAGAATTAAACCTTGTTTCGCCCGCCTTAAGGAACATCACGTCGTAATCTCCTTTAAAAGAAAAATGTAGAGTTTTCAACAGAAATTCAGAATTCGGAATTCAAACAATATAAAGTATTTAAAAAAAAAAAAAAAAACCACACCTGCTTTAAAGCCTCTTTAAACTGCTGGCTCATTCATTAAAACAACACCTCGAGGCGACTGTGCACATTTACGAGGAATATTTTAAGTGGCTTCCCATGTCGCACCATCAATTAAATCTGTGAGTATTGGATAACATTGGCTTACCGAAGGTTTAACAACTACCCTGAGCGGCGTGATGGTTTACACGGATGGGAAGTGTTCCTTGCGATATATCCTGCCAGTTTCAGACACCTAGAGGATCTCAATGCGGAGGAAATTATAGATTGGTGAATTACAGAGAGCTTTAAAAGGGTTATTAAGTTTCACTTTGTACTAATTGAATCACGTCAGTTTACCCTATATACCTTTAATGAAGCTGAAATAGATGAAGTGTCGAATTTTGCTTTGCTACCTGTGCAGGTGAGTAACAAAGGTACATATTTCCTCGAAATGTTAGTATAAAGAATATTATGCCCATCACGAATTTATGAAGTGATTTTTAATAATTCCATATCCATAAGTCAACCCAATTCAAAAATTCCAAATCACAACGTCAATACAATAACAGAAATGTTTGAAATATTATCAACTGATATTAACGGAAACTGACAGAATTTGTATGAATCTAAAAAATCCTCATCCTCTTTGCCTGCAAGGTATGCAAATAGCGTCTATATACCTCCATCAGAACATCAGCTCCAATTTCCATTCGAGGTAAATTCAATTACCTTCAAAGCTGATAGTATCAAATCAAAAAGAAAAATTTCAACGAATAGATTTGATTATTGAAATCAGAATCAAACAAATTTCACACTTTATCTTTGGAATGGGAAATTAATCAGGCTGAGAATCTACTCCCCATGATATTCGGGAAATTTCAAAATATTCATTAATCAATACGCTTAGAAATTGCGTCTTAAGTCGGGTTTTCATTCAAACGAAGTTTTCAAGGGGACGGACTACGTTTTGTCATTATGAAACCAGCCAGCATTTCAGAATATTTAGGCCAAAACAATTTTATCTCCGGGCACTAATTTTTTTATATCGCCGCTAGATGAATAGAAGAGGACACAAACTCGGATACTGTTGAAGAATAATCGGAAATTGTTTTGGAGTGAACAAAAAGTTTGTTTGCATTTTTTGCGAGCGATTAAATTGACAAGTTATTATTTTTGGAGAATTTTTATTTTTTGTTTATATTTATAAATTTAGGTCCCATACACAGTATCTGTGCTTGTAGATAAATATTTTTAACTGAGTTTTAAAACTTTACTAGTTAGGAAAATTCTATAAATTCTCTTAATTTTTAAAGGAAAACAATTTTTATTCTTATAAAACTATAACAAAATAAGTCGTAAGTTGAAAAACTGATTGAGAAATACCGAATTCGGAAAACTCAAATTATTTTACATGCTCCAAATTCCTTACATACTCTACCTTTATAATTCAACCAAAAAATCATATACTCCCTAAAAGATGAAAGAAACTACATTTGCTCTTTTTGAAAATTTCTAAAAACAAATAATGCGAGGCAGAAACAAAAGGAATCTAACATAAAAACTTTAAAAGGGATTTATAGTTTTAATTACTACTTACTTGTTAACCCCTGAAGCTAATAATTTGCAAATGTTGTTATATTTTAAGGTATTTTGCGACCTCACTATTTTTTACGGCCAAACAAACACAAGAAGAACTCCTCTTTACAGAGATTTCTTGCAATTAACTCCTTAAAGATCTAAAAGAGAAACAGATAATTTTTGATAACTGCTTACTTCTTAGTAATTGCGCCAATTTTTGTGTTCATAATAACATTTACCGGCGAGGTACTCTAAGCTCTTTCAGAGATCTTTCGCTACCAAGAGCCCTTATAAAGATAAGTAATGTACATACTAGTCTACCAAATAATTCCAAGCCAGTCCTAATCAAATATTATATTGTAGGTATATAGTTACCTGTACCTTTAGTGAGAGAAATATATGCGATAAATAAAAAACCCACCATAAATTGATCAAGGCAAGGCCTGCAACCACAAATATTTCGGTAATTCGAGGATATTTGTGATTTGCCTTACAGCTGCTTATCTCTTTTCACAGGCACCTTATAGAGGAAAGTAACGAGGCGAAATAAATAAAGGAGCTACACCTGCTGCTTGAAGGATGTAACGCATCTACAAAGTGTTCTGATTTATTATATAGATTATATCAGACTTATTGGATTAAAGCAACGATTTACTTATTTCGATTGATTAAGCACTGTGAGATTCAAGGACTTCATTTAAAGCCGAGAAAATATGGGCTTCAGATTTATTTCTACTCAATTTGTGCAGTTTTTGTGGTAAATCTTGCTTTAGTTTAGAGAGAAACAAGTTATCAGGATTGAACCCGCTCCAACGGGCAATTGTAGAAGAAGTTAGTAGAAAAATGGTTTAATTCTTTGTTTTTGTCGATATGAATTCAGAAAGCAAGGGAAACAATGACTATATAAAAGAATTAAGGTTTTTTTTGAGTTGAAAGATTATGTAGTAGTATCACTTTAATAGCATTTTAATAGATGTCTTTGCCGAAATATGGAATGGTGTATGAAACGACTAATTATGATGATTTAAGAATTGTTTCTTCAGAATTATTACAAGTTATTTCTATATACAGATATGTATTACTGTGTCATATTTGTTTCCACTTTATCCTGAAAACTACTAAAAAAATATGAAATTTATCGTTCGAAATTTTAAATAACCTCAGTTAATAACGGCAGCAAATAACTATAAGAGCTATAGTTTCAATTGGAACTATATTTAATAAAACTTGCTGCATTTATACAAAGTGAACAATTCCATTCTATCCCTATTAGCCCCTATAGCCAAAAGTGAATCAAAAATTATTTACTCGTTATATGGAGTACAGATATATCACAATAAATAATGTAAATAATCCTATGATGAATTTAATAGGCATCTTAAGAACAAGCAATAAAAATTAATAAATAATTACTTAAATCAACATCTGTATAAATTGCACTGGGCGATGTGTGCCAATGCAAATACCATTTTCAAATTCTAAAGAAGAATAAAATTATATCAACCTTTTAGTCCAAATGATCCGATAAAACCATTTTTTGAAGAAAAGCGAAAAACGGAAACAAATCGATTCTTATATACCTATGTACACATGTATGTAATTTGAGTTTTACAAGTTAAATTGCCTATCGGCTATGGTAATCATCCAAAGGTCGAAAAAATGAAACATGTGTTATGCGATTTCTTATTTCTGGAAATCAGAATGTCTAAAAAGAGACTTTGTAACTCAAGAAAACAATTTCCTGTATGTATAACGATTTTTACTGACCAGTTTAGCGAGCAAAAATTACCCTTTGTACAGGATGGCGCGGTTGTTTACCTATTTTTTTATTGTTTTTTAAAGGTCCCTGCATGTGTAATGCACGGATCCTTTTTAATTACTCTTTGCATGCGAGAACCTTTTCCAAGATTTATTCATTTTTTATGATCCTTTGTCCCAAAAGATCCTTTTCATGGTGCATGTGTGTACATGAAATTATTACCCTATATTCCTGGAGAATCCAAGGAAATATAAAAGGATCTAGGATCGTTCGGATCCATGTACTGCCGGGCATGGCTACTTGTCGCGTTTTTAAAAAATTTTTGTTCGAGTTAGGAGTGCTTTACTAGAAAGAAATAATTATTGACATATTTATTTGGAAAGAATGTACCTTTTAAATAATATGGGTGCCAGAAATATTAATGACGAATTTATATAAAAACTAAGATAATGCGACTTGTAGATATTTATTTTTTAGAGAAGAAACAGAAAGTAAACAAACCTTAAGTAATCAAGAAAAAGAATATGTAAAATTTGTGTTGGACTTAGAAAATACAGTGGAAACGAAAAACATTTCGAAAAAAATAATAGAGCTCTAAAAGTGTAGAAATCTTTGGGCTATACGCTTGAGTAGATATCGCACTACTAAAATTAAAAATTGTCTAGTTAATCTTGAAAAACTATTGAAAGAACATAATATAAAGCAGCTATTTGTTTCATATACATATATTTATATTGTTTTATGTTTATTTAGAAGTACGGAGCCATCCAGCTTTTGCCTAAACCCTTACCACTAATTTTATTTATTTTATTTTGATATGTGTACACAAAAATTTGAAAGTATTTCCTGAGTACCAGAATAATCTAACATTTTCGTATTTCGTAGTGCCGCGGACCTTATTTTTAAGTTTTCAGGAACTTTAAGTATTTGGATTTTTTTCTGAAACCAAACAAAAACTTATCGTTTTATCTTTTTTGGATTACACTTGAAAAATTAAAAGTTCAATTTTTTTTTTTTTTTTTTTGTAGTTACATATTTCGTATTACCTAAAGTTGAAGGTATTTGATGAAAACTTTTTCCAGATTCCTTGAGATCCTTCACGAAACTAATTTGACTTATGAAACTGTTAACATTTACTATTTCTCCTGATGTTCTTAATTTCACCGATCTGCTTCGAAAAGAGGCCATACTTCGTCACGTTTAGAAAAAAGTTGCGCTCACATTTTGCAAGTAGTTTCTTTGACTTTCGAATACTCACGCACGACCACCCTGTTGTTAATTGTCACGTTCTGAAAACAGAATGGAAAGAAGACCACGAATCACTGCCAACTTCAGGGGACTTCAAATCTTGTGAACGGCCATTGTTGATTTGTGACAAGAAGTTATCGAGGTACAGAGTTGACAACTAAACAATAATTCGCCAATAATTGACTGCAATAAATGCAGTCAACGTAAAGTGAAGTTAAAATTGAATTAGTGTAAAATCGGCTAGTTAATGAAAATATCAGGAATCATTTATATCTATGGAATACTGGAAAAAATTGAATAATGTGCGACGTGTGCGCTGATTTTTTGCAACTTCTTGTATCTTGTAAGTTTTCCTCGCAAAAATGTTGTTTAATAACCAAATTGCACAATTCAAACTGCAAACAAAATAACGCGTTCCGTATTGTGTGAGGAAATAGAAATCGGAAAATATATTTTAGTGAAGGGATTGTCGCAATTGTGAAGAGCTCTTTGTCTGCGCCCATCCTGCTTTCGGGGGAATGCCATCAAGGAAAATGTCACAGCAGTTTAGAATTTCCGTGAAAATGATAAAATGCGTAAAAGTTGTGAGATATTTACATATTTCAGAGGGTTAACAGCGTTTGGATTACAGAAATGCTCCGATATTAAAATCAGCTGTTCGACGGCCAGCAGCTAGGTCAAGATTTTTGGCAAATGATGATTGTCTCGTCTCGGCTGAAAAGAATTTCCTCCAGTTTATTCAGATGATTACAAGAAATTTTTTATTTTGTTTTTCTGTTGATCAGGGAATTTTAAATTCCAACTAGTGTTTTATTAGAATGTGGTTTCTTTGTTCTTCATCCTTGGGAGTGTCCCAATGAATCGCCACCGCCTTGCTACCCTAGTCATAAATTTTTTTATATTTTGATTTTTGATTTATACATAATCGCAAAATTTGCATTCGATTTCTTTTTGGTTTTTGCTTTCATAAACTACCTGATATTGCTTTATAAAATCACTTCAAAAAAGAAGTACAAAATTCCTGACTAGAATTGTTTCGCCTTGCACCTGAATTATCCATTTAAATATGATAGTGTTAAAATAACCAATAAAATTCTCGACACCATTCATTATTCAGGCCAATAATTTATTTCAATTTTAAGAGATACGGTCTACCTAACTAGAATTGGATTAATCCAACTTTTTATGGACAGAACCTTTAAATATATTATTGTGTATACTGTATATTCAAATAACCAAACCTCCGAATCAGAAAGTACAGGTTATAGTTTTAATTTTTTTTTTTCTTAAAAGAAAATAGGATATTCTTGAAAAACTATGTTACACAAAAGAAAGATATGATAATATCCGAATCATTCGAAATTCAAGGTCAACTAAGGTCATCAACGGATTTCTTCATTCTCTCAGTATAATAAAATTCCTTTTATCTTTCATAACTTTCCAAAAAAAAAAAAAACAATATCTTGCCTCTCACGGTTTACACGATTTTTCCAACATACCCTTGTTACGCCATCAAAATTTAATATGCGTATTCTGATGATTTTACCAAAAATTGTTTTTTGTTTTTATGCTCCAAAACACTCAACAAGCGTGAAAATCTAATTTTTAATAAAATATGCACATACTGACTTACTTTAAAAGGCGCATCGACGATACATAGATTCATTGCTGAATCCAGTGAAAAATGGAATTACTTAAGGATGCGATAGAAACAACAATGAAAATGTGAAGATTTTACATTCAATACAGATTAACTATAATAACTTTGATATTTTTCATTTGATGATTTCAATCATATGTTTGTAATCGAAACCAATTCAATGAAATTAAGTACATATGTGTATACGAATGACTCAATCGTTAATCACGAGGGGTAGATTTTAATCCCAGATCAACCTTAATGTTCGTCATAAGTCAAAATATTGTTTCGTCGTACCTAAAACGCATTAAAGAAAATAAAATAGGTTTTTCCAAAAATTGCAGTTTTATTAGCACTTTGAAAATTTCAAAGGACTTGTATAAGGGAATTATACAAAGTTATTGGCATTCCGAAAATCATAAATTTCGAAAAGAGTCGTACAACTAGGAATGCGTACTCAGCGCGACATGGATTTCTCGAAATCGCTTGCAACTCATATTTGACTAGAAATCTTGAGCAATTAGGCAGTTTTGAATTGTTTGAAATTGAACCACCTTTTCTTATAGATAACGAGGTAAAATGAATAAGTATAATAAAAAGAGTCCATCAAGTTACCACTTACTTAACTTCCAACTTTGCTTATTAACTCAATAAGTTGGCTGTTAAGCATTGTCATTATAAATATCATGCTACATTTGAACCTGAATACAATTTTTTTTTTTTTTTGTCACTTGGATACTTGGAAATTCTTTGGCTAAACTTGGCCAATTCCAATAGAACACTGAAGAACAGGCAACTGATTAATAAAATTGTTCATGATATTTTCCAAAATTTATTCCACGAATTTAAAACTTGTTTTGGAAAATCTTCAGTTTTAATATATGTATACGAAATAGCTAAGTTATTATAATAAAATAATATTTTCAGATGAATCAAGAGTAACCAGCAATGAAATTAAATACCCTGCTTTACTTAAAAGCGAAATCGAAGTTGCATTTGGTTACATTCAGTCATGGCCGCAGAGGTACCCAAAATATTATTATCCTACAATTAAAATAATTACCACCAAACATATTTTTCTTTAGGCAATGTATGTGCTGCTATCGGGATACAAAGAACTACGAGCGTTTTAACTTAATTGTGCAGTCTATGATATGCTTGGTTATATGCAATTTAAAGAATATAAAAAATTTAATAGAAGAAGCAAAAGCTGGAATTGCTGGTACAAACAATAATAATCAAAACGTAGTAGGAGATGGCAAGAATAAAAGCGAGCAGCCTGCGAAGGAGACAAGTGAAGAAACCCATTCAATCCCAGAAGAAAAATGGTCCCTTCAGGAAGTTGAGAAACTACTAATTCTTGTTTCGAAGGCATTTTTATTGAACTTTCCGCTCTATATTGCCTACAAGCATGGCGTTCATTCACGTTTAGATGAAATAAATGCAGAAGAAGCTCAAAATTTAAGCATTGTTTGCGATCTCCATGATAATGAAATACCAGCGTTTTTATTGCGCAATGTAACACTTTTCTGCAACAGTGGAGGCTTTGCATCTATGACGTTATGTTTTGAACAGCCAAACTTACCCGTTGCCACCGCTCATGCTATCACAGCAACAATTTCGAACATAAAGCTCTGGCTTAATTACCGATGCATTATCCAATTGTTTGTACCTTTAAGATGTAAGGTCCTTCAGTACATGTGCAAGCTCTCCGATCAAGAACTAAGGTCACCAGGAACAAGATCCATGGCTGACTTTGTTTGGTCTGCCGTAAGGGATCCCCTGGACTCTTCAATAAATTTTGATGTGGAAGGTCTGGCGCTGGCGTTTAAATATTTTAATTCATCGACTCTTACAATGAGACTGGCAGGTGCGTTTATTCACACTATAAACTGGGAAGAAATGTGATTTTCTAACATTAATTGTAGGAATGGCCCAAATCAATACTCACATTAATTTATTCAACGAAATATGTACAACAGAGACTGTTGGAGAGGTCGAAGTCGTTGGACAGAGGCTCGCAGATTGGCTTACAGAAAATCAAATTATTTCACATTTGTTTGGCCCAAATTTGCACGTTGAAGTAATCAAGCAATCACATATTGTTTTGAATTTTTTAGCTGTTGAAAATCAAATAACCGAGGAGCACATTAACCTCATATGGCAAGCCGCACAACTTAAGCATTGCTCGAAGCCTGTTTATGATATTTTACCGTCGCTAGTTAAAAATTTAGCTCCGCGTCCCGCCATGCATTTGTATTCATTACTATGTCGATTAGATCCAAAGGAACATACTGAACAAGTAAGCTTTCAATTGTCAATAAAAAAAAAGAATGAATCCAAAAAGTTTATCATTTTAGAGCATTTACATTGCATCAGCGCTTACAAAATTAATTTGGTCAAGAGATGGGACACGTCCACAGGTCGAATTACCACCGGAGAATATTGTTCAAACTAATGTTGCTGCTACAAGCTCAGAAAATAGTGTTAGTATAGACGGCAGTAATACAGATGAAGAACAGCCAGATGATGATAGTTCAACTAGCCAGAAAAGCCCTATTGATCTTGAGGGTGGAGGTTCAGACAGTGGGGCACCGCCTTGCAAGCAAGCTCGAAGAAAACAACAATGCTGCGATCCTCCCGATGGTTAGTGTTTAATTATATAATTAACTAACTTTTTTGTATTACTTATTTCCTGTAGATATTGGAAAAGTTAAAGCAGAAATCACTGAAGATATAGAATGCATAAAATCAAAGGAAATACCAGCGTAAGTAGAGATTAACAAAAACAGGATATTTGCAAAATAAATATAAATTAAACCCTTTAGGGTTTACATGAAAAATACGAGAATACCTAATGTTGAAGAAGGTTCTACAAGTGAAGAGGAAGTCGTAATAACTGAGGGTTTGCGTAAGAAAATTAGAAAGCGTCGAAAAAACAATAACATTCCTTTAACGCGATTTGCTCATGAACTTGTTGAGGCCATTTGGGGCGGAGAATCTCCGAGTGAAGGTGATGTTGGGATCAATGATAGCGATTGCAGTGAAACTCACATGCAGACTTCAGTTCTGAGTCATTTGCACAATGAGGCGCCGTTGCTTCGACAACTAAATGAGCTCCTTAGTGGAGGTGAAAATGATGGCAGTTATTCTTCACCTATGAGTAACAAATCTGAGAAGAATATGGCTGATTTTGATGATGATGAGTCCCCTTGTGAAGAAGAACTTGCTCAGCTTGCCAGCAGAGCTCAATGTTTTACACAGTTCACACTATCAAGATCTCGCCCTGTAGCTGTAAGAGAAAATTCCCAAATAGATTCATCGACCGACAGTAAATTAGTAAGAGGCAAAACTGTGGATACATCAGCCGTTAAAGAAGATCTTCAAATGGTATTCAAAATTTCAGAAGTGTGTCAGCCAGGAAACACACTTTTGTGGGATTTACTCCAAGATGATAAAATTGTAACCTTGATAGCCATAAAAAGACAAAAACTAATTCAAATCATTTCAGGGACAACTTGGAGAATCTTTAGCCATGGAAGCAGAAAAAGCTCTTGGAACGCTACTTTGTTTTAGTACCGATCGACCTTTGCGAACAAAATTTATTGAAGGTTGCCTGCAAAATTTGGCCTCAAATAAAAGTGTTATAGTTAGCCTGAGACTACTACCGAAGTTATTCGCATCTTTCCAACAATTTCGTGCCTCTGACACCCACCAAGTTACTATGTGGGCAGAAAGACAACACAAGATGATGTACCATTTTTTTAACAACTTAAAATACTATACGAACCACGTGAAAAATAATCCTCATGGACAGATTTTGAATCAAAATGGCTCTGCAATGTATTCTCACATTAGTCAAGTGCAAGTTAGACTACAATTTCTGACATCAGTGTTCAGTACTCTTGGCTCACCCAAGTCATTTAGGTAAGTAATAAGACTAGCTTTTAGCTTACTGTAAAACATCGTCTCCCTACTAGATTAAGTCTAGAACAAGTGGATTCGCTTTGGGAATGGTTAGCTAATGATCCTGAATGTGCCGATTGTCTCTTTGCTTGGCTTCAAGTTCAAGCAAAAGGTGTGGATCAGCATGCCTTAGGAATCGAGACTTTGCAGCATTTGTATCTTAAAAAATTACCTGAACTTAAACCAGAAGGCATTTCTATGGTCGCTTTAGGATTATTTCAGCAGTTATGCAGCTTAGCTAGATTAGCCGTAGCTCACTATGAGCGACAAACAGATTCCTCAGCAAACATAGTGGGAATGAACCATTTATGGAAAATTGCACTGAGAGCTCACAACACGGAAGTATCTCTGGCTGCAATCCAGTACATAAACTCCTACTACATGGGTCAGCAATTAAAACTTGAAAAGGAGTTTGTGTCTCATTGCATGGATCATCTAATCCAGGCTGCTGAGGATCTCAAGTAATTTTGCATTGTTGAAGTTTCTGAGACAGTTTTTTATTGTTAAAATTCTTTTTAAGAAGCTCAGATAATCGGGAACACGCACTTATGTGCGTGCAAAGAGCGCTCATGTTGCTAAATACCCATCTCGAAACATTTAGACGACGGTACGCTTTCCACTTGAGACGCTGGGCTTTAGAAGGTAAAGGTATTGGTTCTCATAGCAATTTACGGAACGAAAGTTCGGGACCTCCGCTGCGCATAATACTTCAGCCTGCAGGATTATCGGATAAATCAGTTCTTCACTTACATTCCTGCGATCTTATTGCAGAACTTAAAGCTGAAATTTCGAAATGGTGAGGACGTCATGTTTACAGAATGGAATCTATAAGATATTTCTCCTAGGTGGGAGGCATTGCAAGGTGGAGCAAAAAATTCTGGAGTTGCAGCTCCTGTCCTTGGATTGCTCTTAAGCGAAGGTCCGTTAAGGATAATCACTCAAGGCCAAGAGCTCACTTCAGAATATGATGAAAGAAGCTTGGGGGACGTTGGATTTAAAGACAATCAGGTATGTTTCCCTTCTAGTTGTGGCTTGGATCGAACTAAATTTTTTTCTTTAGATTGTCTACGTATCCTTGGGCGGCCGTGGAGCTCGCCGTAAGGAACCTCAAGATCATCCCTCCCTTCAACCACCGCCACCGAAGGAATGCCTTCCAACCGTTTTACTTTTGCAACCGAAATATTTTGAAGAACTTTTTCGTCTCATGCAAACGTTAGGTGATATGAAAATGCGAGGAAAATGCGGTAGCTGGCAACCTCATACAAAAGCACAACTGCTTTCCCGCCGTGTTTGGGATATTCTGGCAATGCTGCCCACAAATTCCAACTTGTTAGATTGTTTCAAAAGTCTTAGTAAAGATCTCATTGGTTGTGATACTAATAGCGAACTAGAACAAAAAACTAAACGGGATCGAGCTAGACAAAAACTTGCTGAACTTCTTGATCCAAGTAATTTACAAAAATTCATGTATGCTCTACATATAGTAGAAAGCCTCTCCACTAGGAATAAACCAACGAGTTGCTGTAGCACTGAGCATAGTTTTAAACCTATACAATCAAGAACAAGTAGATTGGGTAGTTGCTCTTCTAAAAATAATTTGGTGCAACCAAAGAAATCTTTTCCCAAAAAGCTATCTGAAGATGCGTGTAGCGAAGAAAAAATTACGGAAGACACTAAGTCGTCCAAGGCAACCGAAAGTCCAAAAGAAAAGGAACAAGTTATCAACGACAGCAATGATGAGAAGGAAAATGTTAAAGTTAAGGAAGACAGGAGGGAACCATCTTCAGACATCCAAAGTTCCAAGTGGACCGAAGTTTTTATCAGTACTGGTGGAATGCGTCACTTATTCGAAATATTTATGTCTGGAATGCTTCAAAACAGCCATTATCCTTCGGATAGTTATAGCGAATGGAGGCACGACTGCTTGGCCAGTTTGTTGCGCATTATGTGCTTATTAGGATTCGAAGAGCTAAGGCCGGACGAAATGCTCAATGTTATACCAAAACCATTTCCTTTTATGCTAGAAATGATGGATGTACAACCGACTCTTAAGCGACTAGCGTCTATCATAAACGATGAAGCGCATCACCATAATTTAACACAATTACAATTCAGAACTGGATTCTGGGGACGAGCACAAGTTGTTCAGTTTGTAATGAATATTTTAGTAAGCTTTGTTCACTCTAGTAAGGAAGCAAGAGAAATTTTATGGGCAAACCCAGAATATTCAGGTTGGCTGCAAAAATTTATTCTTGAAGATCCAGAGCCTGCAGTAAGGCGCGAGATATGTGCTGGATTGTACAGGATCTGCATGGGTAATGTGAAGTCCTTTCAGGAACTTATGGCGCCGTTGTTGCAGAAACTCGTTTCTTTCCTCCCAATTGCTGAAAAAATGTCTCATCAAATACCAAGTATGCATTTAGCCCCGGATGAAGGAAAGGAGCCGTACGGCCCTGCTTGTAGGGATTATTTCTGGCTATTATGTCGATTAGTTGATACGCTCAATCCTGAAATTGTTAAGGATTATCTAGAAGATCCACAGTCTGCTCCTATAGATATTGAGAGGCTTTGTGTTTCTCTCTCGAAAAGTATTTTGGACCGAGAATTCTATGAAACTCGCCATGGATATCAGGACGACGGATTGGTTGGCTTAATAAATCTTATGTCAAATCTAGTGAAATATGATCCACCGTTCAAATTTAGCTTAGAGGCCCAAACTTTCATTGAAAAATTATTCGATTGCCTCTTTGACTTGCCATCACCTCAAAATCGGCAAAAACCAAAATGCAAATCTCAAACGTCTCGAGCTGCTGCCTATGACCTTCTTGTCGAATTATGCAAAAATTGTCCTCATAATTACTCTTTACTACATGCAAAATTACTTGAACAACACAGACCCGGTCCGCACGCCCCATATCCATGGGATTATTGGCCAAGAGATGATGGTCGTTCTGAATGTGGTTACGTAGGATTAACAAATCTTGGAGCGACCTGTTATATGGCTTCATGCATTCAGCATCTTTACATGATGCCTCAGGCACGAGAAGCAATTCTGAGTGTGCCTCCTCAAGCCGCGCAGAAACACGCTACAACTCTACATGAACTTCAAAGAATGTTTGCGTATTTATTGGTAAGTCCAAAATATTTGTAATGCAAATTGTTTTCCTATAATAAGATCTTTTAAGGAGTCTGAAAGAAAATCATATAATCCACGCTCTTTCTGCCGTGTGTATCAAATGGACCATCAACCACTTAATACTGGAGAACAAAAAGATATGGCCGAATTCTTTATTGACTTAGTTTCTAAATTGGAAGAAATGACCCCTGAGCTTAAGACTCTTGTGAAAAAGTTATTCTGCGGCACTTTGAGTAATAATGTAGTTTCTCTGGACTGTGGTCATGTTAGCCGAACAGCAGAGGAATTTTATACAGTGCGTTGTCAAGTCGCTGATATGAGAAATTTACAAGAATCCCTGGATGAAGTCACTGTTAAAGACACTCTTGAAGGCGATAACATGTACACTTGCTCTCAATGTGGAAAAAAGGTACGAGCTGAGAAAAGAGCTTGTTTCAAAAAGTTACCACAAATTCTATGCTTTAACACAATGCGGTATACTTTCAATATGTTGACTATGTTGAAGGAAAAAGTCAACACACACTTTTCATTTCCCATGAGATTGGACATGTCTGATTACGTGGAAAAAACACTAATGCCTCACCACTATTGGGGTAATTGTATTCCAAAAATTTTATAGTATTTTGTTACATTTTTGTTTTTTTTTTGTAGAAGAAAAGCAGAAGCGGGATCGAAAAAACAGCACTAGAAAATTGAGTGAATGCGAAGATGTCCAAGAGGCAAAAACGGAAATTGAAAAAGTTTCAAAGGAAGACTGCAAAGAACAACAAAATAAAGCATTTCTGGATGGGGATAATTCAGATGATGATGAGTTTCGAGAGTGCTATGAGTAAGTACTTGAAAATAAAAGTGCAATATTTAATAAAACCTTCATTTTCCCTAAGCTACGATCTTGTTGGTGTCACAGTTCATACAGGCACAGCTGACGGTGGTCATTACTACAGTTTCATAAAGGAAAGAAATGAAAGCTCGCAGCAAGAAAGGTGGTTTTTGTTCAACGATGCTGAAGTAAAACCCTTTGATCCATCACAAATAGCAGCAGAGTGTTTTGGCGGAGAAATGACGGTTTGTGCATTCTATCACTTCCTGTAAACCCATAACCATTTATTAATTTTATTTTTAGAGCAAAACTTACGATTCAGTAACTGAGAAGTATTTAGACTTTAGTTTTGAAAAGACAAATTCCGCCTATATGTTGTTCTATGAACGTCGTACAAACCGTAATGATGCTAGCGCAAGCGATGGTTCTGGTGGTCCAAGTAACATCCAAAATTGCAAAAGATATCCTCAAACAACCTTAGAGGCTAAACTAATTCTGGACGCTTCAATGAACGAAGAAGAAGACGCCAAACTACAAAAATTGCAAACAATCCAAAATGAGACTGATTCAATCAATAGTGATCTAGTAAAGAGTAATTTAGGAGGGATTAGTTCTAGTAGTACTTGTGATATAGATATTAAGGATAATACTTCGTTGAATGTGCCGCCATCGCCATCCAACGAAGCCTCATTTCACAATACACCGTTTACTATACCATCACTTAAGGCAGGGCACGAACAAAAGTGTTTGTTGAGCAAAGAACTAGAAGAGTGGATATGGCAAGATAATCGACATTTTCTGCAGGACAAAAATATATTTGAGCACACGTACTTTAAGTAAGCAATTTTTAATCTTAAAGAATTATCAATTATTCTTCACCTCATCAACAGTTTTATGTGGCAAATTTGCGGACAAATACCCCAAACACTTCTCATGCAGTCTTCAGACGTAACATGTATGGCCGCACAGTTGTCGGTCTCGTTTTTTATTGAAACTTTCATTCATGCAAAAGAAAAGGTACAATTTTAAAATCATAGTACATAGTAGATAATTAAAAAAAAACTTGTTCATAATTTTTAAAGCCCACAATGGTGCTCTGGGTAGAATTGCTAACGAAACAGTTTAATGCTAGTCAAGAAGCCTGTGAATGGTTCTTAACGCATATGTCAACCGAGCCATGGTGGCCTGTTCAAGTCTTAATTCAGTGTCCAAATCAAATGGTGCGGCAGATGTTTCAAAGACTAGTTATACATGTTATACAACGTTTAAGGTATTTAATCGTTATAGATATAATTTAGAAAGCAAATACAAATTTATAATTGCAGGCAGTCCCACTACAATTTATATTTGAAAACAGAAGCTGGTGAAGATGGAAAAGACGTTATTGGAAATGCTTCGTGTGTAACACGTTTTATTAAATCGTTGATTCTTTTAATGGAACATGGTGCTAAGGCGCATCTTAGACATTTAACTGAATTTTTCGGCCTATTGTATGAATTCTCAAGAATGGGTGATGAAGAAACATTATTTCTGCTTCGAATTAATGTTATACGTAGCGTAGCCGACTTTTATTTGGGAAACAAAAATCAAGATTGCGTATGAATAATATACATTCGTCCAAAAAGACTGCTAAACTTTTGGTTCCTATTCAGGTGGACACAGGTTCCGACAACGACGACAATTCCTCGGACGAAGCATTGTCCGTGGACAAGGCAAGACCTGCTTCTTTAGATAAGATGATCGCCTTGGTTGCATCTTTAGTAGAACGTTCACGAGGTCCAGATTTGCGATTGCATTTATCACCGAAAGATTATAATGCAATTGCTGGAGGAAAAGTTTGTACTATTACAATTGTCATTTTCAGTCAATTTACATGATTGATTTAGGGATTCCCATTTCTCTACCAACAAATCAAAGACAACATAAATCCTCATCAGACACGTCACCTAATTCATGCTCTCTGTCGATGGGATGAAAGACTGGCAAATCAAATTATTACTATGCTGTTTGCATCTGTGACAAAGCACACGGAACTTTGCGGACCTTTCTTTAAGTTATTGACATTATTAACAGAAACCCAAGGAGGTCCGTCTGGTCTGCCTTGCTTTTCGCAGCTAGTTCTACAAAGAGTTTGGGACGCTGCTGAGTATTGTCCACAATCTGCTCTAGATTGGTTAGCTGTTCAAGCACCAAGAAATAAAATTGCTCATGCTTGGATTCTGCAATCGGCGGAGAATTGGGTTGAACAATTTTTGATGGCTCATAACAATTCTAGAGTTCGCAATGGTATGAAAACTTAACTAGGAATAAATTCATAAAATTAAATAAATTTAAATATTAAAAACATACAAAAAATATCTGTATTGCAGCTGCATCTTATCTTCTTGTGTCATTGGTGCCTTCACAATCGTTTCGAACAAACTACAGGGCACATTCGCTGCATAAGTTACCAATAAATATTCCGCATAGGTTTGTAATTTACTTTCTATAAAAATAACATTTATAATTCTGGTTAATGAATAGGGAATTAAGCACAGATGCGCAAATAATTTTACACACAATTTTGAATCTGCTCTTGAGACTACTTAGGCCTGCACGGGCGTACACAGATATCGCCGTACACGGAACAGCAAAGTTAACTGCCTATTTTACTCTCTTGACTTACTGTATGGTTTCAAAGACTGAAAAGTTAATGGTAATATTTATTTCTAATATATCGTGCGTCTTTTTAAGAAAAAACTTTTAAAGCTGGGTCCGTATATGAGGGCTTTGTGGGATTTATTTCATCCTCGATTATCTGAGCCAAGTGTCCCTGCACACCACAACAAACACGCTCTTTTAGCATTTTGGCACCATGCTACTACAGACTGTCCAGAAAACGCACTGTTGATTGCTAATTGCCCGGATATAACGAGGAACATTGCGTTTAATTATATTTTGTAAGTAAAATTTGAGAGATATCTAACAAAGTTCATCAATAACTATATAAATATCAATCCAGAGCGGATCATGATGATTCAGAAATCGTGGCCTACAACCGTGCAATGTTGCCGGCATATTATGGACTTTTAAGGCTTTGTTGCCAACAGAGCCGAACACTTACCAGGCAATTAGCAGCACACCAGAATCTACAGTGGGCGTTCAAAAATATAACACCACATCCCACTCAATACTCTCAGGCTGTTGATGAGTTATTTCGACTAATGACGCTTTTTGCAACAAGACATCCAGACGCCTCTGAACAGGAACAGCGAGAGGTGTCTACTTTTAGAAGGACTACGCTCTCTGCTTACTTAACTAGTTTGGATGCCAGAGTTTCTTGGGGGACTTTAATTGCAGCTCTTAGAATTTTAGGTAAATACTTTTAGTGCATTCAATGTGTTCTTTAAGTTTATCTTATTTAAAACAGTTGATAACGAGGAGGATCGTCTATTTGTTGTGTACAATGGTGGAATAGAAATGTGCTTTGATGCTTTACATACATTGCATTCCATGTACCATGAAGCAACAGCTTGCCATGTATCTGGAGATCTTCAAGAACTTTTGACTGAATTAGTGCTGCTTGTCGGTACATTACGACTAGCTAGTACTCGTCAAGACCAAAAGAAACGTCCTCAAACACCGGGGACTCCAATTAGTTCTCCTGCTATTAAGGGTTTCCCGGATGCTGTAAAACGGCTCGCAACTCTTTTAAACACGTACAACCCACCCGAAATGAGAAGCCTGACACTGGATGTTCTCAAGGAAATGATTCGAAATCCTAACTTAGAAGTGACAAATATTTTGGCTCCCCTGTTAACACACTGCCATCTATCATCACAAAATGCTCCTAACTCGCTGGGCCCACTGGGCCCTTACTTTCCGAGACGCGGAACGAAAACACCGTGGCCCTCAGGATCAAAAAATACACCACGTCCACCGAGACCAATGGTACAAATGTCGATCCCACAGAGTCAAATAATCCAGAAAGGGATTGACAAAGATTATGATGCCCACTTGGAAGCGTTCTATAAACCATACCATGATTTTCTCGATGTTATGATGCGCATGGCTGTGAACACAAATCAATTGAATGAATCTTTAGTTAAGCTAAGCTGTTTAGCTGCTATCGAGGCAGCCCCATTGCATTTTAACTTATTCCCAAAATTTTGGGTGGGAATTTACAACAACAAAAACACCAACAAGTAAGTATCACATAGTTATAGAATACTTATAATGGTATTATATTATACATTTCCTTTTGTTTTAATCAGATATGCGGAACTTCTCATAAATAATCCTAATTTGGTTGAATATGTCGACATTTTATTAAGGGATGAAAGAATGTCCTTAAATGACCCCGTAGTAAGAAGTTTTTTAGAAATATATTATCCCAAGGTAAGTTGCAGCGAAGCCCACCTGGTTCGTTATTTTCTAACATGCTACTTTCTTTCAGATAACTTCACGACTTGCTATATCGCGACTTATTTATTCTATTAGTTATACTCTGCATTCAAAAGAGGATCTAGATGAACTATGCGGTGATCTTCATGCAATTCGTATCATAGCTCAATCAACAGGTGTACCAATTTCCGTCCGTGCGCAGCTTAAAGCTGCACTTAAAGCCTCATTAACTAAATGTAGCAATGAAACAAGTGATAAAGGTAAGAATCTTATTAACTGTCTGTTAACATTTAAGTGTTGTTCATGTTTAAAATCGAGAGCTCCGAATAATGATCTTCATTTTGCAACTATTAGATGATATGCCACCAATAAAAAAAGCGAAAATAACACCTACAGACTCACCGGAAACGAGTAAGCAAAAATCAACATCATCCAATCTTGATGAGAGTGCAAAGGATTCATCGGCCGCTGTAAGTGAAGCTTCAGAGCAAGCGAAACCGCTTGATGAAAGTGCTGAAGCAGACGAGGAACATGAGGAAGATGATATGGATGTCGATAAAGAAACGCCTAAAAAGTCTGCAGAAAAGAAGTTGGCGGAAGAACGGGAAAAAGAGCGATGCCTGTTAAAAACGGTGGAGAGTTACATTCAAGCAATCTTAGAAATAATCCAGGACGATGACGGTGCCGAGGAGGACTCAATTGATACAAATCTCAACAGTTCCTCTAAACCATCATGTTCTTCTCCACAGGCGAGTCCATCAAAAATTGCAACGTCTCCTCCACAAACCGACGGTTGATCGGCTTCTTACAAATTCTGCAGTATTCTTTTAGCAATTTCATCGTTCGTAACTCATCTTGACGTGAAAAGTGGGAACCCCTAAATTTTTTGTTGGTTTTAATTAAGAGATAAAGTTTAACGGGATTCGGTAAATCCGCTGCATCTTTTATGAATGGATAAGATATAAATAACGTTATATATAATTTATTTTTTAATTAAAAGTATTTTATTTATGAGGACTTAATTTGTTGTTGATTTTCACGCTATACAACTTCTCGTTTTGATGATGAAATTTTATATTCGCGCGCACTGCTCTCCCTGGTGTAGAGGAGAAGTTTCGTCGAAATTATATCTATTTATTTAAGCCCAATTATTCTTGTATGAAATTCTTACTTCCTATTACTCACCTTATCAATGGACATACACTTTTTCTAAAGTAGACGCACGCTCACAGTTAATGTATAAAGTCTCACACATATGTTGTAATTATTCAGTATATCTCCCCACACTTCTATTCATTCATCATATTCTTTTCAGGTAATTCTCTTCATCCCCATTCAATGTAATTTTAATGTTAAATCGTGAAATATTCAAAAAACGAATTTAAATCTAAAAAAAAAGTCTTGTAAGTTAGTTATGGTAAAGTAAACAAATTTTTACTTCTTGGACAGACTAAGGTAATAGATGTTTTTATTCTGTAAATTATTAATACAATAAAAATCTCAATGTTAATTTGTATGTTTTCAAATTATTAACAGTGTTTTATTTCTTCCATAATGATTTATGTGGAAAAACAAAATGTTAAAAAACTATACAATGAATGGATGTATTTTAATAAATAATTTATAATAAAAATCAGTATAATATGGTTAGTATACCACGCCACGTTAGCTCAAAACGGTTTTACATTTTATTTTCCACTTATGTATTATCGTTCTCCCTCGATGAGTAATGAAAAATTAAAAAGATTCAATAAAAAACCAATTTCTTATTGTCTATATATAAAAAAAAATCTTGGGAGTGCACCCAAATGCTTTCGAAATCCAGGATGCCTTCACAAGTTAATTTTTCAATTGCATAATCAGCGTTTCTCTGTTCGGGGGTTAAAAAAATAAATAAATAATAAAGAAAGACTGAAGTGGAATGTTTTACTATTTATCGCTTTTTATTAAATATCTTACAATTTCTTGCAGTTAACCGTTAAAAACAAATGGTTTTTGTTACAGATATAATACAATATTACATATGTACATCATATAAATATCTCTAAGATACAAAGTAACATTAAATCTTCCCTCTTTTTACTCTTATAGTACAAAAACATAAACAAGGCTTACATTTACTAGCTGCTCTATTATGTTCTCAGCAATTTGTAAACATAAGTAGTACTATTGTGAAAAATAAATTAAAATACATAAAAACTACTGTGGTCCAATAATACAGTGATTATATTCAATGCAACCATTTGCAGCAAATAACTAAGCACGATAAATTCTTTACTACAACTATTTGTTGCTATCCACACAACCTAAACAAACACATTGAGTGCATACGCAAAATAATCTTTGATGTTTTCAATTTCCAAAGAATTTTGCGTCGAAAACAAATTAGTTACATAATGTTTCTGTGTTAGACATAAAACTCGTAATACTATAAAATTTCTAATTTAATTGGGACTCATACAGTTTATAATCAACCAAAAATTTATTTTCAAAATCTCAGCATTCATTCTTTTCATAATAGAAATAAGTTTTTTCTTTAAGTTTATTCATCATTATTATCACTTGACAATTTAAGTTAGAACTTCCCTTTGTATGACCAAGCTAAGTAATTATTGCACCAAAATAGTCTGTTTAATTTTTTGAGCAATTTAATTTGAAATGTGGTAAATTAAGTCAGAAAAAAACAATAATAAAAGCGCAATTCACAGAGCAAATTAATAAAGAAGAAAAACGATGAATCTTACATAACTACATCATCAATATTCTCCGCTTGGTCATACATTAGCAATCATTTTTTACTTATAGCAGATCTTGGTATGTTAATCAGATTTCGTGGGGCGACGAATCCTAAGTCAGGGATCAGAGATATGCTTGGCGTTTGATTTAATTGACTTTTCATAGCGGTCTGATCTTGGTGGAATTGATTTTGATACTGTGCAGAATTGTGAAAAATTTGTTCCTGTTGTGGCAAAAAATGATTTGGACGATGGTCAGCAATCACAGAGTTGCTATGTAGGAGATATTGGCTTATATTATTATTAACATTGTTTCCACGATAAAAATTGGTTGGCACGTTGTTTTTATGTTGGAATTGCAAGTTTGGTTGCGCCGACATGTGAGGACTTAAATTATTTTTTGCTGTGGGGTGATTCCATGCATTATACTGAGGCAGCATTGAGGGATTATTCCATTGAACTGGGGCACTAGACACAAAATCAGACCACTCATCATCATTGGATTGAGTGGACATAATTTTTGCAGTGGATTTACTTCCTAATGGAGCCTGCATCTGTGCCAAGTTGCTTTGACTTGCTGCAGGAACTGAAACAAAATCAGACCAGTCATCATCGTCATTTGTAGAAATTCCTGTAATGTGTGCCTGATTTTCGGGCAATGCATTTCTTTTTGGATTATTTTTTGATTGTGGAAAAAGTTCCTCGATTCTGGCCAATTCTTCAGGATTAATGCCAGGCTCTGGCCAATCTATTTTAGGCCCACTTTCTAATTTAATTGCTTGAGGGAGAAGAACAGAAGGACTAAGTATCATTTCATCACTCAAGGTTGGTGTTGCGGTCCTACTTTTAGCTTTCTCTTCAGTTGTGGTCTTCAAAATTTGATTGTTTACTTTAATAGGGTTTATAACAGGTGGTGGAACAGATTGAAAATCAGAGAAGTCATCATCTAATCCACTATCATTTTTACTAGTTATCTGCATAATGGGTTCGAAATTATCAGCATTAGTTTCATGAGGTTTCTGAATAGCTTCTTTGCTCTTAAGATTGGAATTACTTCTCGTTAAATTACACTGAAAACTACTGAAGTCTTCGGAGAAATCCGTTTGTTTAATGTTTTTTAAATCATCGTTTTTCTCAGCTATAGATGAAAAACTACTACTCAAAATGTCTGCAGAAGTCTCAAAATTATTTAAAGTGCACATATTTTGGCCGTTAGAATTGTTGATATATTTCTCTTCCAACGGTCCCAGGTTCCAATTAGTCGGATTATATTCCACATCTCTGTACTCTTTCTTCACAACTTTCTCATCTATAATAATCCCCGCGGCTGCAGTTTTGTAATCAAAATCAATCGGATCCTTATCCTCAGTTTTAATGTGACGAGGAACACTATCTAACTTGCTCGGGGTGTAAATATGAGTCTCCTTGAGCGGAAACACAAACGCTGTGGGTGTAGAAGACGAGTGAGTCTCCTCAGAACCAGGCTTGTTTATTTGATGCATGATATGCTCCTCTCCGTTGGTGAAATTCTGCATCGTGAAGGACTCATTTGTTAAATCATTGTTGATGTTTGGTAAATTTGCGGCCGCATTGCTTGAGTTGCTCTGAGTGTTGATTGGTTTTTCTGCTGCTTGCTGCTCGATGGATTCATTAATGCTACCAGGCTGCGACGGGTGAATCGCTTGAGCTTTTCTTTCGCATACGATTTCTTTGACACCTGAACAGAATAATAAAATATTTCCAAGAACAATCTCTACTTGAGTATTTAAGAGTTATATTTTTTATTTTTAGACGAAAAAACAGCCAAGTAGACTTTCACATTATAAGCTTTTTAAAATGAAAAGAAAAACATATATAACATAAAGTAGCCAATCAGATTACAAAATATATCTGAGTTTTACTTTAATTAACCATTTAGAAACTAATAACCATTTATAGAAAAACCTGGTGGGACATGATTCAAGGAGTTTCTACTATGTTGGGTTGAAAAACGTTATTTTTATTTCTTTACACTTTCAGAATTATAAATACTTTTACTTTCTGACCATCGATTTCATTAAATTTATTGTCTGGAAAATATTCCCTCATTATTTTATTAAGAAGTTCAGAAAATTCGGGAAGTTAATAAGGTTCGGAGTACATTTGTACATTTTCAAAAACCCAGGTCAATAAAATCAGAAAGTTCAAAAAAGGCTAATTTCAATTAGAATTAAAATGTGTAGAAAAATTACCAAAATAATATACACCTCAGTAATGAGCATAATATTGAAAGTAATGTTTGTATAAACAAAGAACTGAAGATTGAACATTATTTTTATTTTATTCTGGTCTACTTTATGCGGAAACATATTTCATTATTATTACATAGTACTTTTAACTTTGGTTTTCTTTAAACCCAACCAAGAAGAAACTCCCTTCAATTTCAATTTGTTTGGGTAAATTTTTAGTTAAACTTCGATAGCGAATTCAATTTCATTTTTATTCAATTTTACTTTGTGTTAATAAGCGTCTTAACACAAACGCTACAAAACTTGGCTGTTTTCGGAGTACAGCATGCAGAACAACAGAAAATGAAATATCATAGAAATGAATAGAGGCTACACTTACTAAAGTCCAAACATCGGTCGAACAAGTCATTACGCAAATCATTATCAAATCCGTGATGAGAGTTAGTAGTGTAAGCAGTAGCGTTAGCGACAATCATGTTGACAGTATTGGCGATATTAGCAGAAGAGCAAATTTTACGATTAATACAAATAGGACCATCACCAAACAAGACGTTGCCATCAAAGTAGTTAGCACCGGACACAAGAACGTTGTTAGAATCGTTTGGGCGCGTGCCGTTTATATTGTTGTCCATCAAATTTTTATGTTTTCCCAACCATTCAGGATTTGGAACGCGTGTGTTTGATGGAACATTTGTTTTAGCAGAAGAATTAAGCGTAGATGTAGTTGCATTTATATAATCAAGTGTTTCCAACGTGGCAGATGAACATGGAGAGGAGGAATCAAGTTTTATTTTATCTAGATTAGCCACCACCACTAGTTGATCTAGGTCCAATAGTAAAGTGTGTGCGTGTGATGCTGGATACAGTTAAATGAGAGATAGAAAAAAAATATACGTTTAACCGAACTAAAAACTCAACGAAAGTAAATTAAGAAAGAAAATTGACGACAGTTATACGAAAGTAGAAACAGTGCCTTTGAACAAAGGAAGACAAAATATAGTTACAGATTTTTAATTTAGTTGCATTTTAGGGGAAATTTTGATTCTGCAATGGAGGATTTAGTATTTTATGTATTCAGCTTTGACTCAAAAACAAGCCTGGATATTGGGGAAGAAGTGCTGTATTTTATGAAATATATTTACTGTTCTCTCATGCACTTAAAATAACTTTTGTTAGCTGAAGGCTGTAAGACTGAAGGCGAAGTTAACTTAAGAGTCAAAATCAACAAACTCAAATGGAATAAAATAAGTTCGCTGCGGCAACACATCAATAAAATGAATATAAAATTTCTTAGGTATGTATCCCATATATTTAAACTTTTATAGTACGTATTCTGTTGCGGCAGAAGCAGCGACAAATTTTCGTCAACCAAGATTGGTCCAACTTTACCCCGGATTCGCAAACTATTCCCTATACTGAAAACATTGTTCCTTTAGGAGGTCACCCTGGTTGGAAAACAAAAACAAAACAAACAAAAAATATATTTAATTCACTTCAAATTTTAGCGCGGAATTTCCAATAATTCATGATTTAAAGCCCCTTTTATGTAAAAGCAGAGCACCTTGATTTATTAAAAAATTACATAGTTTGTGCTAATATCTATCTTGGGCCTTTTCGTTTCTAAGTTAGAAATCTTCTTTAGGAAAAAACATGATCTGAAAGAGGCTTGAAAAAATTCATGAATAACTCTACAGCATCGCAAAACTTGTATGAGGATATGATGAAGAAAACCATTTGACTTGCTCGCTTCCACATTTTTTTCGATTTCAATCAACTATGATTACAGTCCCCTCTCACTGTCCTTCTCTTGGACTCAAACAAAAATTCCTGAATTGATTGACCGACTATAATTATTTTTATACCATCATCCCGAACAAAAAGATTAAGTCATTTTAATATATCAGTGAAAAACAAAAGTACAAAAAATAAATACATACAAACTAAAAACAGAAACCAGTTTGCATATAGAATATATCAAAGCAAAGGAATGATGTGTAACAGTGTAAACATTTTTATATTCGGGTTTGTGTTATGAAGAAAATACAAGCAGTTTTGTGAAAATATGAAGCAAAAAACTGAACCAAAAGCAACTATGTAACATGTAAAGCTTAAGAAGCTAAATTAAAAATAAATCCACAAAAAAGAAAATCATACCATCCAAAGGGTTCACTAGACCCGAGCTGTTCCAATCAAATTCGACCTCAGGAACATTCCCCTTAGGAGGAACGGAGTTCTCAGCAAGTCTTGTCTCCTGATTAGCCGAGGAAGTTGATGAATGTCCGCCTATTTTAATGGGCCTCAAGGGTTCAAGCGGGTTGAATACTAAATTTGCTGCGAAGCGAGGAACCGAACTATTCCACTTTTCCCCATAAAGCTTTTAAAGAAAATAAATATTCACAAAATATACTTATCATTTAGCTACCATTCTCTTACGATATTTCTTGAATCAATGCCAAGCGCCTTAATCAGTGATTGTTTAATATTAGAGTTAGCCCACTGGTATTCTAGCGCTTTAGCCGTGTCAATTTCCTGCAAATTAGTAGTGAGCTGACTGCTGGAACTTTGAGAATTTTTCTGTGAATTGCCTTTTGAGTCATAGAAGGCTTCACTTTCTTCAGGCTCTTCAGGGAACATGAGATCTAAGATTGGCTTCACTTTGCCATCAACGTTTTTTAACTTAAAACTGTCTCTTCTGCTTGAGTCTGAATTGATGGTATCAAAATCACTAAACTCGCCAAAGTCATCATCGGGAGCGGATTGCACTTTGGTTGTCGTAAAATCTTGAAAATCTTCAAAGTCATCATCGTCCCCAGCAATTAAATCATTTTCAAAAGATTCCGGCAGGATGGTTGGCGCATCACTCTTCAGTAGTTTCTCAGGTTCGGAGCCCAATACTACTTTTTTATCATCTACTGACTCAAATTGACTAAAATCAGCTTCGAAAGTGAAGCCACTGAAATTATCTACAACATTGTCTTCAGTCGACCTCAAATTTCCCATTGCAACGTTTTCCACGTTACAAATGTCTGTCTTATCTTCTGCCTGAACATCCTTATCCAACGTAAAATCATTAAACTCGCAAAACTGAAAATCATCTACGACCGTGTGATCATTAGTTTCGTTAAAAATAATTTCTTCATTTATGATGCTGGCTGCAGCAATAGTCGGCGTCGTACTTTCACCTGCCTCGTCCTTAATATTTGATTGCTGAAACTCAGTAAAAAGCTCTTCAGGTTTATCTTGAGACACCTCAAGATTATCATTAATGATTTCGGTTGCATTGGTCTCTTTTAGTTTATCTTCCAAGTTTGTTTGACTAGATGTAAGTGATGGCAAGGCACTTAAAGTAGAATCTTTATTTCGAAGAGTATCCACCTGTTCTTTGGATTCATTTGCTTTCTCATCAAAAATTGGTGTCGTACTTTTGGACACAATTATTGAATCAAATTTAAGGGACGGCAGACTTGTATTGTCATCATATTTTGCTTCGCTTGCAACTTGAAATTCACCAATGCTATCATCCTCATCATCCGACAAATCAGCTGTACTCAAGTCCAGGGATTGTGGACTATCTTCTCGTGATAATTTTTCCAATTGTTCAGTCTTTAATTCGGACCTGTTTATTTCATCGCTAGTGATGATGATTTGTGTCTCAGTCAATTTAATTGCATTTAATTCGCTCTCAACATCTCCATCTGAACCGCATTTTCCTTTCAAAATTTCTTCATTTTGCTCTTCTACGGAATTTAATACTACCTTCTCACTTTCACTGCTTCGACTGTCTGGAGGATTTTTGAAATCTGCTGATGTCGATGCTACAGCTTCAAAAACTGACGATGGATTTATAGGCGTATATAAAGAGTATTCAACATCATTCGGCAGAGGAGGTAACTCGAAGCCTTCTTCCACATTTTTAACTTCATGTCGCGGAGATGCAGAAAGTGATCCTTTAAAAGAATAATTTAGTTTATGCATCTATAATTTAATTTAATTTTGCAATCACGAGTGCCGTAGAACAGCAGAGAGGTGCTTTGAAATTAAATTACTATAAGTTTAACTACAGATTGCTTCCAATTTACTAAAAGCTTAACTACAGCAGCAATCGAAATAAGTAGTTGTAAATATGTACACACATTAGATCAATTTTTATCCATAGGAATTGAAAATTCCCAACGTCAATTTTCCATTGTCATGATAAGGCATTATACAACGTTGAAAAATCGTAAAAGCTCATTATCAATCCCACCTGACGCGATCGTTACTTCATCGCCGTTCATTTAAAACTCTCAGAGTTCAGAACCTTCTTGCTTGGCGACTCGGACAATAAAACACATTTAACAACAGCCAAGAAAAACTAAGTACTTTGTTCTTACAACTTAGTACACAATGAAAGAGGCAGTTTATGATTGGAACGAGAAAAAGATTAGTGATAGTCAGCAGCAGAATATGAAGCTGTTGGTCTGTTAGGTCGTTAGGAGTAATAAATGTCGGCACCACAGTTAGAAACCAGGTAAAGAGAATGATTAGTAAGGAAATATATAATTATTAGGGTATGTTAGGTAGAAAATAATCAAGGAACATGAACATGTTTTGTCAGGTAAATTAAAGAAGCTGATAAGTTCAGTTAAAGACACACAGTCAGGAAGTTCGGTATTGAACTTTAGGGAGCTAAATGGTATATTGTCATCGGGCGGGTTGCCAAGTTGTTTCGTGTGCGAATTCCGAGTGAAAGTCTTATACTTGGAAATTATGATTCAACTTAGATTCTTGGCCCACCATCGTGAATTTCAAAATTTCAAAATTCGAAATCAGCGACCCCGACAATATCTGAACGCCAATTTTAAAATATTTATAAAGAAGCAAAAGCACTTTTGGACCTGTGATGGCCACATTTGTTGTTAATGTTACTGAATGAAATATTAATGAGTACATCAATTTTTACTATAGACGTTGATTACAAGCCCAAAAAATAAAAAAATTATGGAAGACTCTTTGATACTAGGATATTGTTACGAAATAATACGCCTTCGATGAAAACCAACACCTTTTATTCGATAAAACGCCTCGCGCAAATAAAATCGACGAACACCTTTACGAAATAATACGCCTTCGATGAAAACCAACACCTTTTATTCGATAATACGCCTCGCGCAAATAAAATCGACGAACACCTACTTTTTTCCAAGGAAATCGTCTCACTCTCTCTCTTGTTTTTTTTCGCTGTCACACCTGGGCGGCCCGGCTCCTATTTTTCATAAATTTTTAGAGCTAAGTTACTGGGCTCCTTCGCCGTTCACAAATTCGAGAGCTCAGTAACTTAGCCGTCTGCTACACTACTCCCCCTTCCGGAAGTAGAGCTGTCCTCAGCTCTCCGGGGCCAGCCTTGCGCATGAAAATTCCGCTAATACACCATGCAGGTCTTCGTGGGGCTCTCAAGAACGTTCGTTATTGTCTCTTGTCTTGTCTCTCCGAGAAACTTCTTTCCTACTCCTACTGCGCTCGGACCAATGAACTTCACCTCCCCTTTTATGCTCTATATGGAGCTAGACGATCGCGGTGTACCACCAGGCTCTTTTTCGTCTTTTCGTCCTTGATTCGATAGACAACGTCGGTCAGCGTCTCCTCAACTATGTAGGGTCCAACCCAGTCTAACTGTAGCTTTGGACACCGTCCTTTCCTCCGTTTTGGGTGGTAGAGCAACACCTTGTCGCCGTTTTTGAAAGGTGAACCTCTAGCAGATAGGTCGTACCGGTCCTTCATCCTGCGGCTCTTTTCCGCCAATCTTTTCCGTGCGAATCCGTATACTTCTTTCAATCGCGCTGCCATCTTCTCTTCGTACTCCGATGCCTCGAGGTGCCCAGGTTGAGGTTCCCCGGTGTAGAGCTGCACAGGCAGCCGCAGCTCGCGTCCGAGGGTCATCCTAGCGGGCGTCAGACCGGTGGAATCGTGCACAGCGGCTCGATAGGCCAGTAGGAGGAATGGTAGATGCTCGTCCCAGTCCCTCTGGTGATCCGCCACATACTTCGCGAGAAAGTCGAGCAAAGTGCGGTTAAACCTCTCTACCATTCCGTCCGACTGCGGGTGCAGGGCTGTAGTGCGGGTTTTGTCTATGCGGAATTTCCGCATAACCGACTGGAAGACAGCCGATTCAAAGTTCCTTCCCTGGTCGGAATGTAACTGCAGGGGCAGTCCGAACCTGCTGAAAACCTGCTCGATCAGGGCATCAGCTACTCGTTCTGCCGTTTGGTCTTCCAGTGGTATAGCTTCCGGCCATTTGGTGAAGTAATCCCCGACTACGAGGACGTATTTGTTGCCCTTGGTAGTTACTGGCAACGGCCCGAGGATGTCGATGGCGATCCGTTCGAAAGGAGCTCCCACATTGTAGAGCTGCAGACGGGCCCGTGCCCTTGGGATTGGTCCTTTTCGACGTTGGCAGATCGCGCATCTCAGGACGTAGCTCTCGACATCTCGTGTACAATTGGCCCAGTAATACCGTTCCTTCACCTTCTGCACCGTCTTCTCCACGCCGAAATGCCCGCCGGCAGGTCCATCATGGGAGAGCTCCATGATTTTCTGCCGCATTTCGTCCGGCACAAGAATTTGCAGATGTTCCCCTTTTCCATCGCAAAATTTTCGGAATACAAGGTCGTTCTCTAGGCTCAAAGTGGAAAACATTGCCCAGTACGCTTTTAGGAGAGGTTCTGAGCTGCTGATTTCGCCTTTCGACGGTCTGTCTCCTTCTTCTAGCCATTTCCGGACTTCCCGTAATATCGGGTCCACTTCCTGTGCGGCGGCCATATCCCCTTGGACAGTGGTTGTACCCACGATGACGTGTTGCCGGTCCTCCGCTCGCTCACACGTCTTGCATCCGATGGCTGCACAAGGGCGTCGGGATAGAGCGTCCGCGTTTCCATGGCTAGTACCTGCTCGGTGCAGGGTTGTAAAGTCGAATTCCTGCAGGCGCTCTATCCATCGAGCGATTTGGCCCTCCGGCTGCTTGAAATTCATCAGCCAGCGCAGCGACGCGTGATCCGTCCGCAGGATGAAGTGTCTTCCAAGGAGATATGGACTGAAATGGCTAATTCCCTTCACGGCAGCTAGGAGTTCTCTCTTTGTGGCACAGTAGTTCCTCTCAGCGCGGCTGAGGGTTTTGCTGTAGAACTCCAAGACCTGCTCCTGTCCGTTCTGGACTTGAGACAAGACAGCTCCCCAAGCAAATTCGCTAGCGTCGGTATCCACAATGAATTCTCCCGTCGGTAAGGGCTGACTAAGAATCGGCGCCGTCGTCAACATCTCTTTGAGCCTGGAAAAGGCTTTATCGCATTCTTGGGACCATTCGAATTTCACGTTCTTCTCCGTGAGGGCAGTGAGGGGTTTCGCAACTGCCGAGAAGTTCAAGATAAAACGCCGGTAGTAGGCGCAAAGTCCCAAGAATGATTGCACCTCTTTTTTATTAATCGGGGCAGGCCAGTCCCTAACTGCCGCTACTTTTCCCGGATCGACGTGTATCCCTTCTTCAGAGACGATGTGGCCTAGGAATTTCACTCTACGCTGACAGAGTTGGCACTTGGTCGGTGATAGCTTTAGACCGGCCTGTCCTAGGCGGGTCAACACGATGTCGAGGCGCTCCAACAGCTCCCTAAAGGTCTCCCCGTGGATGATGATGTCATCAAGGTACACTAGGCAGGTAGTGTATGGAAGGCCCTCCAGGACCAGCTCCATTAGCCGTTGGAAGGTTGCCGGGGCGTTCGTCAAACCGAAGGGCATCACGGTGAACTCCCACAACCCGTTTCCCATGGTGAAGGCTGTCTTCTCCCGGTCGGCTGGGTCTAGCTCTACCTGCCAGTAACCTGATTGTAGATCCAGTGTCGCGAACCATGATGACCTGCCTAAAGCATCCAAAGTTAGATCGATACGCGGCAAGGGGTATGAATCCTTCTTCGTCACCGCATTTAATCTCCGGTAGTCAACACAGAATCTGAGGCTTCCGTCTTTCTTCTTCACCAGCACAATAGGCGAACTCCAGGGGCTTTTTGAGGGTGTTACTACCCCTAGCTTCTCCATGTCCCGTAAGATCTCCCCTGCCTCGCTGCGCCGTGCGAAAGGGATTCTGCGCGCGGGTTGTTTGATAGGCTCCGTATTGTTCGTGTTGATGCGGTGCCTTAAGACGTCTGTTCTGCCTAGATCCTGCTTCCCCTTGGCGAAGACCGAAGAATGTTTCCGAAGCAAGCGGGAAAGTCGGGCGCTCTGTTCGTTGTTCAAATCGCTGTTTGAGGCGACGAACAGCTCCTCTAACCCGCTGGTCGGTCGCGGGGCTTCCATCGTGGATTCGGCCTTCAACTTCTCCATTACGCGTACTTCCTCCACTCGCGCAAGATTTGTGTGAGGGGGAATATTCAGTGTCTTCTCTGAGACGTTGCTGATTCGCGCCCAGACGATACCAGCCGAACACTCTGTCAACGTGGGGGCTAAGAACAGATCGTCGTTGTCGGTGTCTATTCTCGATAGCATTACTGGGGTCCCCGGTAATACAGAGGCGTTAAGGCGAACGAGGGCGTCTTCGTTTGGGGGAATCACGACTTCTCTACATGTCGTCGCAAAATTGTCTGCTGCCGCCGCGTCTCGGAGTCGTATGCGATTGTCTCCAATATGTAGAGAGCCGTTGCTGAAATCGAGCCTACACTTGTATTTTAGGAAAAAGTCCATCCCCAGGATGCACTCGTCCTGAATCGCCGCAATATTAAACAAGTGGTCTGCCGCAAAGGTCTCGATTTTCAGCGGGATTTCCGCCTTTCCCATTATTTTTGTTTCTTCGCCGGTAACGCTCTGTATTACCGCATTTGTCCGTTCCATTTGAATTTTCCGATCGCTGGCCTCGATCAGTCGTGGATGTAGAACTGACTGGCTAGCTCCTGTGTCCAATAAGATTTTACAGGGAACCCCGATTACCTCTCCCTCTACCTTCAGGTTCCCAAACTGTTGTGCCGTGCTAATATGGATGATGGGGCATTTGCTGGAAGCTAACTCTAGCCCCGGTAGGTTAGCTGAGCTCCATTTAAATCAAACACGTCAGCCGTGTTGTACGAACTACTGGTAGAGGGGTTTGCTACCGCGGTATTTTGGGGCAACGGACGTAACGGGTTCGAAGCCACGGTTGACGAGTATGTGGGCATGGACCCTGTTTGAGGAGGTATCGCCAGGGAGACGTTTTTTGCGGCCGGTGTCCTGTTCGTCCAGAGAACGTCAAACACCACGTCGTCCCCTTCCTGGAAGGTCACTGGTGCATTCGCTGGAATGTTCGCTATCTCATTTCGATGCAGAAAAACATTCTCCCCGTTGTCATCGCGCGTGATGAACCCGAAGTTCCGCCCGTCCAGGAAAACTCTTATTTTCCCAGTCACTGATTTCTCAGTAACGACGTGGGCCGGTGGTACTCTTCTCGGGTTTCTGGCTCTTGGCATGTTACGGGGTGGTCGCGTGGTCGATGTATCGCTCCGGGTGGGTATCTGCTGTACATCTGCAATTGCTGCACGCATTGTCGTCGCCGCACTCTGTCCGAAAGTGCCCGGTTGTACATCCGCGGCTGCTGCCCGCACATGCCTCCTGCAGATCCTCGTGGCCTCCCTGCTCGCCTCGATCCGCTCTGCCAGAGCCAGAGCGTCATCGACAGTCACCGGCAAGGTGTCCCGCACTCGCTGCTGGATCTCCAGGTCCGCAATTCCATCGACGAACTGCGCCAACGCCACTGCCTCGCGGGTAGAGCTCAGGGCGTCCTCAAATGCCAGCGACGCGTATTCTTGAACCCTGGTGACATATTCCTTAAGCGACTCCCGTGGTGCCTGGACACATCCTCGCAACTTTATGTGGGCTACGGTCTTCTCCATTCGGTTACTAAATCGGGTCTCAAACGCGGCATCGAGTTTTACCCAATCCTGTCTGGTTGCTAGGTCCAGTGTGTCGTAAAAAGTAAGGGCTGTTCCTCTTAGAAATGGCACAAGGTACAAAGCCTTCAACTCGTTCGACCACCTGCTGATCGTGGCCACACTATCATAATGGCGGCGATATAATCGCCACGGTTGTTTGCCGCTAAACTCTTGTGGAGAAACCTTTATTTTCGTTGGCGCCAGAAAGGGCGCCTGGCTGGGTGGAATATAATTTGGCCCGTCGAAAGTAAAGGTGTCTTGAAGATGAACGGCTGGCTCTCTAAGAGGGGTGGAGTGTGGCAATTCCCGTCTTTGACTTCGAGGCATCGCTATTGGAGGATTTTGAGGAAGCTGTTCGTGTACCACCCTTCTGTGCGGCGCCATAACTAGCCGAGGAGCACACGGCTGCCTTGGCTGTCTTGGCTCGACGACGGGCACGTAAGTGGTTCCAATCGCGTCGAAGCCGATCAAGTCGTCGTCGGTCCTTGAGGTACACTCGTTGTGTTCCGGCGTCGTCTCAGCCGCCAGCTGGTCAAGGCGTGTCCTCAACCTCTCCTCCTGGGACATTTCGCAGCGAGCCACTCTCTCCGTTAGATCCTTTACCGCCCCCAGCAAGTCCTGAATCATCTTGTGATGGTGTTCTGCAAACTTATTAAAGTCTACCACCATTTGCTGCAGCGACTCGCCGTCTCCTCCGGTGGCCATTCTGTATCAGGCAGAATGCAAATTTTTAAACAAAAAATGTCGATCTTCTTTATCAGGAGTACTCTTCAGTACTCGTTCGTACCCCACACCTGACACCAAATGTTACGAAATAATACGCCTTCGATGAAAACCAACACCTTTTATTCGATAAAACGCCTCGCGCAAATAAAATCGACGAACACCTTTACGAAATAATACGCCTTCGATGAAAACCAACACCTTTTATTCGATAATACGCCTCGCGCAAATAAAATCGACGAACACCTTGTTACGAAATAATACGCCTTCGATGAAAACCAACACCTTTTATTCGATAAAACGCCTCGCGCAAATAAAATCGACGAACACCTTTACGAAATAATACGCCTTCGATGAAAACCAACACCTTTTATTCGATAATACGCCTCGCGCAAATAAAATCGACGAACACCTACTTTTTTCCAAGGAAATCGTCTCACTCTCTCTCTTGTTTTTTTTCGCTGTCACACCTGGGCGGCCCGGCTCCTATTTTTCATAAATTTTTAGAGCTAAGTTACTGGGCTCCTTCGCCGTTCACAAATTCGAGAGCTCAGTAACTTAGCCGTCTGCTACAATATGTTAACAATCCAAACAAATGTTGGTTTGACATTCTATCCAAGGGTCTAAATCAACAAAATCAACTCATCTTCAGAAAAAAGAGGAGAACCGCCTAGTTCGGACTGAAGGCTAGTTAGATTTTGCAAACTTTCTTGTTATCTATTCACGTCGTGTCAAATTACATAACCGGCTTGTTTGATTTAGACATTTATTTATTATATTTATAAATTTAGCCGTCGGTAGTCTTCAATTGGTCCTTTCAATGTGTTTATTATAAAAGCTGTTATTCTATGTGAGACAAGGCTCAGTTAAATTCCTCCGTTGTTAATTGAGCATCAGCGACAGTTAGGGGGCTCGTAGAAATGTGTCTTACACATTTTTTAAAGACATCGGGAAACAGTTGAAGAGAAATTTTCCAAATTTTTGTTTTATAATATTTTTAGGGAAGGAATTACTTAAGAGGTATCTTCAATATCTGGGCGATTACATTAGAGACTTAATAAATCATATGGATATCTAACCTTTTTGCGGTAATTAAATTAATTGTGACAGTAATATAAAAAATTTGTAATAGTTATTTAATCCCACAACAGGAATACAAAATTTAATCGAGTGGTAGATTAAATAAATATCCTTTGTAATAATTATTTCAGCGCTAAAATAAATAATTGGACAGTTAAATAAATATTTCGGCAGTTCTCGATGTTCGGCATTCTGGAAGTACGTATTTTTGCAATCAATTAATTTTTGATTTAATTCAAAACATGAATGCATGCTAGTCTGCATGGAAAATATTCTAGAAGTTTGCATTCTAAGTAACGTTTTACTAAACATTTTTCTTTTACAAAAGTTTATAGAACTACTTGATTCAATATTTCTGGAGCAATTTGTATGTTCATACTGACCGAAACTGTAATATATTATCACCCCTTTAAATCACAGCTATATTTTTAACTTATATTAGTATGTATACATTTTATGCGTTAAATAGGCGCGGAGATTAACGCCAGCATGTCTCTTATGGGTTTTGATGTTTCTCAAGATACTTAGCCCATTGCTGATTTTTGCAGGAGCACCAACTTGTTAAGTAATTTAGAGAAATCAAAATTAGGATTATTTTCATGCGGTATGTCCTGGACAGGAGACGAGGCAGCAGATGCAGCAGTTATTTTCGGTAATTTTCGATAGAAAGCGTATCGACTAATTTTGAGGGGGCCTATTTATAAGGTCAACCTTGATTAGCCCCAAATATAAACAGCTGTTTTGATCAATTGTTAATGCAGAAATGAGCCCTACACGCACCCTGCTTCTTTTCGGCTGTTATATCCCGCATTTGCGGGCAGCGCCACTTACCTTCGTAATCAGTTCTTGCGCCCTCAAAATCCCCGAAATCGTCGTCGTTGCCGTCGTCAAAATCAATTGGTGGTGGTGTGTTGCACAGCAGCGGAGGAATGGGCTGAGCCATTGCAAGCGAAAAGTTGAAAGTTTCCGCCAACGAAATGCAGCAGACTCAAGAGACTTCGTCGAGTGGGTGTCGTTCAACAAAGGGTTAGACCTTCGATCGTGGCGACAGCAGCAAAGGGCATTTTGGACAGGGTCACTCCATTCGCCCTTCGAGGTGACTTCGAATCACTTTTACACCACGATATCACTCCGCAAAGCTGTAAAATGGAAAAAACATAATGTTCACAGCCCGATCGCAACCCAAGGTAGAACAGCACACCTGTCTGGGGCCACTAACTCGTCAGCTGGTCTCAGGTGATGTTCTGGTCAGAGGCACAACGAAACCCTTCCCTCCCAGGGATGCGTGTGACTCACTGGGGCAAACGAGAAACGAAAATAAGCTCCTTTGTACACTTGGCTGGCGTAAAATAGATGCAATCTGATTCTTCGCCAGCAGAAAGTTGACACCTGTGAAAATGGTAAGTGACAAATCAGTGGAAGTTTTCTCTTCACTTTCCAGGCTGAAAAGGGTTGTGTACCTGCTACGTTTAGGAGTACAAATTCGGTCGGATTCATGCGTTTTGCATTTCGGTAAGAAAAACAAAGAGATCACGTGCAAAAACAAGCAGTAGATAAATTTATTAATGAAATTCATCTGTGGGAAAAAACAGAAATGTTTAAAAACGCTGGGTAGATTTTATGAAAATAGCTCAATTTCTGCGCATTTTCCATAATTTACTGAGCTACGCAGTGCCGTTGTACGAAACAAAAATGGCAGCGGAGTAAACAAAGCGTCGCTTTGACAGTCCATAACTGTTTTTACAAAATAAGTGCCGGTTAATCGCGCAATTGTAAAATAATAATTACGAAAACAAAGTTAAGGCAGTGATTAACTCAGTAAGCTTAGCAAATGTGATAAAATAAGTTTGTGATAAGCAGAAGGTCAATTAGGAATTTTTATAACCTCTAAGTAATTCGTATGCGGTAGAAAAGATGAAGGATAGCAAACCGGAGGAGATCCTAAATTCACTGCTCAAGGGCACCTTCGATAACATAAAAGAGGAGTCTCTAGACATTGATTTATCCGCCTGTGCAACAATACCTTCGACCAGCAGCAATGGATGCAGTCTAGCATCAGACTTTTGGCTTGAGGAGCCCGAGGAGGCTGACTTCCTGGACATTGATGGGGACAAAAGAAAGAACAAAAGGAAGTCCACCCTGCCGAAGAAGAGCACGAGTGCTTCCGAAATTTGCAGCGATAAGAGCAGCGACGAGCATGAGACAGACTTCAAGTTCAAATGTAAGGTGTGCAATTTGCTTTTCGAGTCCGTCAAAGAGCTATCCGCACACGAGAGCACCCACGAAATGGCTTTCCAATGCAACGATTGTGATAGGGCCTTTAGCAACGAAGGCAGTCTAAAAAAACACGCCAAGAGCCACAAGGGTGGCACCAGGAGAGATTCTGTGATGGAGTGCCCGGATTGCGGGAAACTGTAAGTCCTGGATGCTAAGTGCGTCATACCCGCTGGGTCTAATGCGACATATTTTCAGGTTAAAGATAAGTAGTATGTGGATGCATAGGAAGATCCACACCGATAGTAAACGGTATTGCTGTGATATTTGTGGCCAAAAATTTGTTCAGAAAATCAATTTAACGCATCATACGAAGATCCACACCGGAGAGAGGCCATTCGAGTGCCCCCAATGCAAGAAGTCGTAAGTGCCATTTTTAACTAATAAAGTACTCTAGCATTATAAATTAGTTGCTGCGTCAATCACATTAAAAAAGTCGCAGTTCTAGCCAGTAGAACAGGTTGCGATTTAACACTTGACCCTCCCGTAGTTCCAAACCGCAGTAGTTATAACAATTTCACTTATTTGGCAAAACTGCTGAGCTTTGATCTTTGTTTCTCTTTACGATAAATGTACGGTTCGAAAATGGTATGCACAACCAACGAACGGAAAGACATGACCAAGACACAAAAGACATTGTGATTCGATTATTTTTCAGAAGAAACGCAAAACTAAAGTACCTTAACTATTTACTTATTTCATAAATTTATTATATTTACCTTCTAGGTATTATTTTTATTATATCATTAAAAACATTCGTGTATACAATAAATGAATTTGCATACCTTTACCTCAGCTTTCCGGAACGATCCCATTTGCTCAGACACCAGAGATATCATTCATCAAGTCGACCATTTAAATGTGAAAAATGTGGCAAAATGTACAAAACTGAACGTTGTCTGAAAGTACACAATCTGGTTCACTTAGAGCAAAGACCTTTCGTATGTAAAGTCTGCAACAAAAGCTTTATAAGCAGCTCAAAATTAAAACAGCACTCAAATATTCACACGGGTGAAAGGCCATATAAATGCAACTATTGTTCTCGTGATTTCACCAATTTTCCGAATTGGCTTAAGCATACGCGACGGCGTCACAAAGTCGATCACAAAACAGGCGAACTACTTGAAACTGTACCGAAATATAGCTCGAAACCAAAACGAACTCAAAAGACAGCGGCTGCTGCAACGGTCAGTGTATCGAAAAGTTCTGTTGAAAAGACAAATATCGAACAAATCATCACAAATGAGCATCGAACCAGTTCACTGACCAGCGCTGAAGATCTAATCATGGAGCAGGCTCTAGAGCTAGAAGAGTCTGGACTCTTTGCAACAAACAGAAATGATAAAAACGCCGCAGGTCAATTTAATTTATGTGATACTTTAGGTAAGAAACATTTTTTAGCTCCCACGTTATACTAACAAACTGTATGCCTCCCTAGGTATAAAAAAGGAATTTTCCTCGTACGACTCTTCTCCATTCTCTTCACCAATGGGAGAATCTGGAATGTATACACCGTCAAGCAATGTTAATGTACCTCCCGAGTTCACTTTTCAGGGTAACACAGGTAAACCTTTTACATTTTAAATTCACTAAGACTAGGCTTACACATTTTGTTTCACAAAACAGATGTAAAAGACGAAATTTGCTCATACAACTCATCACCATTCTCTTCGCCAAACTACGAATTCAAGAACTACGCGCCTTTGCCACCAATTGCAACAATGACAGCTAACAATTATTTCCTAAAAACAAGCACGACACTTCCGTCCGTTGAAACGTTATTTGCCTTCAGTCATCAGAAAGCGCAAACAGATTTTTAAGGTAAACTGCTTGTGAGACCGTGCAGTAGAGGAGTATTTCCGTAGAAATACTTGTGATTAAATAACTCTAGTTTAGGATACTTCTTAGGATTAAGCTCAGTGATTAATTTATGGTTTATTATTGTCTATAACTTAACACTTTTGGACAACACCCTCTTCTTAGAAGTACTATTAAATTTTGCTATAATGAAACAGAATACCGTGTAGAGTATCTCGCAATTGTAGTCCATTCAATAACGACATAAACATTAGTATGGTAAGTAAATTCCGCATAAGAATCATTTTTTTAAATATTGACGTAAATATATTTTATAAGTTCGTAAGCACCTACTCTTCTGATCTGCTGTGCGGAGTCAACGCTGTATCGAATTCGTACTTTAAAAAGCGTGATTATAAAATACAAGACTAAATTCATCAAAATAGCGAACGATTACTTTTTTTAACGGAAAATCCTGATTTTATGTGCACATGCTCCAAAATTATTGTAGCTGTACTGAAACTTCTCATACAAATTGAGCGCAAAAAATATACCCATAATAACAAGATAACTGGGTCGATTAGGATGAATCGCCCTGTGTCGAAAACTATTTATTAAACAAATTCGCGTCCATATAAACCTTTGGTCGGGATGATACAGTCATATTTAGAATATTAAAATCTCAGATACATCGACTGGGATCTATTTCTTCTATTTCTCCTACAAACGTGCGAAGTCCTTGACCTGGACAATTTGTTAGCTTTACATAATTTTTTTTTAACCCCTTATGACGATGCAAAAACCTCCTGTATTACATTACCATGGTATTAAAATTTCAAATGAGATCGCAGAGCCATCCCACACTAGTCTCACTTAGGCCGGGTCATACCAGGGAGAGTTCCTGCCGCGACTTTGCCAATGCTTTTCATAGGAAGAAAAGAAAACATCTGCTCTAAACAAACACAAAACAGAGTGTTTTACGACTTTTATGAACTCTTTGCAGCCCAAATTCCAGCGAACATGACGAAAACAAAGATTTACTTTATTATTTATTACTTGGACGTGATATAAACAAGATGCGTCGAAGCAATTTGTCAAAATTTCCTTCTTTCATTTTCGTATCGTATAAGGGAAAAGCATTATTTGTGGAGATAAATCGTCTAAAAATTATCAAAATAAATACAAAATTTTACGACAGCGTGTTTTTTCCGGATTTTAAGTTTGAAGCATCGTAGCTCCAAGCTACATAGCTGAATCGATTTCAAAGCGAGTTTTTTGTTCAAACGCTGGTATTTGCAAGTTGGTTTGATGGAAATCGGATCCTATATTATGTACATTCGAAATAAATATATCTGAATCTGATATAAATCGGACAAGGTTCGACTGTATGAAACGATTTTTATAGGTAGCATGTTAAATGGGCAAAAAGCACAGCCTACCGGTAGAAACATTCAAATGCCATAGTAATAAGATTCAATTGTATCAGTTAATTCAGTCGAATAAAGAATCTGATCTGGATCTGATGGAAATCGGATATGCCATTTCCAAGATCTTCAGGTTTCAGAGCCTGTGTAAGGATCTCGGCCTCTATTATAGCTAAAGACTTAAAGTTTAAACTCAAATATTTATAAAGCCAAGCCCCTTCCTCTCAAAAGGAGCCATATTCACCAATAGTTTTTATATCCATTCGAATTTCATCTGTTCTTCGCCTACATATCGCCGTGTTGATTTTTCGTTCTAATATTTTTATATACACACAAATAAATCAGGCCAATCGCAGATTCAAATCAGTAATTTTGGTGTAATATTTAATGCAATAATTTATTGGTAATCATGGGTACTGGTCCACTATAAAATATTAGAAGAGTATCTTTTCCAGCTTTAATTTTTGGAAATTTTAGAATTATCTCATAAATTGTGTTTTCTTCCGTAATAAACTATTTCTCGAGGCCTTCGATAAAAACTTATTAGGGAATTAATTAGAAAGTTTCTTGTTTCTTTAATTGAAGATCAATCAGTTTCGAATACAGTTAACACCGCGAAACATTTGTTTAAATAAGTCTTTAACTTTATTAAGAACGCAGTAAATCTAAAGCTGTAGGCTATTAACTTTGCAATGTAATTCAAGAGTTGTCCAAAAGTGGTATTACAATTTATCATGAAGTTTTTCTGTTGTATTCTTGATATGTGATTCAATTCATAAAACGAAACTCCTCAACTAAATCACACAATACCTCTGGTTTTTGTAGTTCTACATTTAGGAACTGTACATAAAATCTAAATATTTCGACATATTGTGATCACTTTGAGTTAACTTTATTTTCCTAATTTAGCAAGACTGAAAAGTTCGTATTTTTATAAGAAAAATTTTATAAATATTTCTGGCATTTTTATTTGTGTAATACTCCCATGATTTATCCTAAAACAAAAAACCTTATTTGCATCAACCTTTTCTTTCATCAAAATATCGTCTGGTTACCAAAACATTCTAGCACTGAAATATAAAACCTGAAGCAGATTCTAATTTACAAAGGGAATTCAATGGAATTTGATGCCATTATACCAAAAAAAAGTTTAAAGTATTATATCAATCGTTTTATTTAAGACCCCTTTTAACTGCTACTCTCCAGTCATAAACATGTGAGAAGTCTTCGCAGATTGACAAATCTTCTGCGCTCGTTCTGTGCCAATGATATTTGAGAGGTGAAATATATCGTACTTTGTGTAGAGGACGGTTACACTCATCGATGTATCTAAACCATCTCTAGAATTCTGATTCGCTTCATGCATCAAATTGAGCATCTCGGGATAGAAGTGTGGCCAGTTGGGTGGTTGGTACATGATCAGGTGCCGAATTCCCTTTATCCTCGTTCTTCTGAAGAAATGAGCTCTTTCCGAATAGAGAAGAAAATGTGCTCCGCTGTGGAAAAACATGTCACGAGCTCGAGCTATCTTTGCATCTTTTGTGTATTCACATATTTGAACAAAACTAACGCTTTCCGACTTAAAGTAATTTCGCAGCCGCACATAATCAAAGTAGCTGGGAATGTAAATCATGCAATGCGACATAGATGGGCTTTTGAATTGCGGCAGGATTTCCTCAATGAAGTACTTAAAACGTGTATCGAATGATGTTTGCACTGATGAGACCTCTACTTTATGAAAAATCTGTAAGTAAAAACTTTATACTATCTATTGAGAAAAAATGTTTTTTTCAGATAAATTACTTGTGGAATTTGAACTAAAACAGTTCGTATACTCCCAGCTACAACTGGATTTGCTTGTTTCACCTTCCCTCTATAATTAAAGCACTTGTTGTTGAACAAACTACGGAACTCGGGCAATTCATGAGACATTAAAAGTATTGTCTGGCGATAGAATTTTGATAATCCATCGACACACCAAGTCCGCACTCGGGAAAAATCAGTGTTTCGAACTGATTGCGGCTGTAGGTGCATGTGGTCTAGGACATGTATGATATGCTCCCAATTTTGTGCGAAAAACAGCTCGACTTGATCAAGTACCAAAATTTCAATCGAAGTTAAAAAATCAAAATCGCGTTCTGCGTCACCCGGTGCTCCAATTATCATTCTCAGCCCAAGAGGCGACGCTAGCAAAATATCTGACGAATAAAACTCAGTGTAGAGTTTCATAGACTTCTTAGTTAGTGAAATTCCAATCCTAAATGTGTCGTCCGTATTGCCTGAAAAGGTTTTTTCATAGTCGTCAGGTTTGGGATTCGTTTTAGGAAACCGAATTGTATCTCCACTGTACTCTTCCACAAAGCGGTTGTAATGTAGAACATGTTTTGACCTTGTTTTCTCTGTAAAAAAAAACAACGTAAACTAAATCAAACATAAAAAAAAATTAATTATACCATCAGGACCAAACAGCAGAGACGCTAATATATTAACAACTTTCAAAGCAGCAGCCTTAAACGGCAAAATAATCAAAACCTTTGGTCTTACTAGGCCTTGGTCACGGAACACATCGGAGAGAATGGCTTGATCCTTCTTACTTTCAGCAGAAAGCCTAGCGTTATGATGAAGAATCCTTGACCGCGTTTTCAGCATATGATTCAGGGCGTGCAAGCAATATACCCATCGAATTTCATCAGCATTGTCTAATGTTCTTTGAGAATAAAAGAAGTCCTGGTAATTGTTGATAATAGAAAATATTTCCGTTTGCAGTGGCGAGAGAATGAATCCCTTCGAATTGTCAGATTGCTCGGCAACTTTTAAAATCACCTGCTGCTTAACGAAACTCTTTTTTAAATCAAGATTTTTGTGGTCAAGTAGTGACGGAGGCATACCTTGACTGGCAAATTCTAGCGCATCGTCTAATAAAAGTTTCTTCTTTTCTTCCTTACCGTTTTCAGATTTGTTTGAAAGTCCTTTTTTTGGTATTTCCACAATGAGGTTGCCCAACTCATTCCATGATAAATTAGTTTTCTCGATGTTTGGTAATTTTGAGAGTAAATTATCGACATGTGACTGTGCAAGACATTTTTCTAAGTGGATACAAAATGGGTCTAAATCTAAACTAGTTTCTGATGTTTCAATTTCTTCGTCCATCTCTTCCTCTTCAATAAGTTCAGGTTCTTCTACTTGATTTATCTGCCCTGAGCTATCACAGTCTAATTTTTGGGCTCCCTCGGATTCGGATAACTCCTCTTCGGTGTAGTCACTGGCTAACTCATCACTCTGGTCTATGCCGTTATCACCAGTTTCACTTTCATCACTTCCTAGTTCTTCGTCTTCATCTTCTATTTCATCGTTTTCATCTTCCTCTTCGTCACTTGGAACTTCTGAATCTACATCTTCCTCATCTGAAGAACTATCTATTACGTTGGGTTGACGATCTGTAAATTAAAAGGGAATATTGTTTCTAAACTAATATGACTACAATAAATTTCATCTTCGTTCTAGAGCAACTCAACGGTTTAAGTACGTTAAAAACGAATAAGCGCCCCTTGATTTTGTTTTTAACACGAAATCTTACCTGTGCCCGGCTTCAACCTGGACAAAAGCTGTTCAAAAGGATTTTCTTCTTCTGATTCACTTTCTGATGATAAATCCTTCTTGCATCGAGCTTCCTCTTTATATTTATCCTCAATAATTTTCTGCCTCCTATGCAACTCCTCGGTCTCTTTACTTCTTTTCATAAACTTTATATTCTTCTTTTTTCTATCAAAATCCTGAGGATTTGTTGCTTTTTTGAATTTTTTCTTTTGTCCACGATGATGAG